>JAVMKO010000006.1:45912818-46512818 GCA_032164245.1 Sternotherus odoratus
TCAGCCTACTATACCTCTTCACCTATCATACAGAGAAGTGTCTTGACAGACAGTGGTATGTCTACACCTACCAGCAAACAAGGAGGCAAAAAGAACAGTTAATTATGACTGACATAAGAGCTCTGGAAACCTGCACTGTTGGAAAATGTCCAAAGCAATAAAATCCAAAGTACAAATGACAAGTATAAGTTTCATCCAGCCCAGGTTAAAAAAAAAAAGAGTGGAAAGTACAGCAGGGAAGCAGAATACAGCGACAAACAGAATCTTTGCTAAGCAAATTGTCCTCATTGTGTAATTCCTCTTTCTCCCTCCATTAAAGGAACATCTTGACAAAGAGATGTTACAAGCAATGCATGGCCAGAGATGGGCTTTAGTCTGCTAGTTCAAGAAATCTTCTATGAAAGGTGGCATTGCTTGTGCAGGCTATGGCCATTTTACGACATCTAATCAACATACGAGTTTGGAAGGACTTGGGGCAACTTTACAGATTTCTTTGGCAATTGCCTCAGTTCTAGAAGTAAATATTCATCAGAAGTGATGGCTCTTAATAGAAATAGGCCAAAGATGCCTCCTTATTTGTAGGACAGTAAAATGCAGTCCCTGAACTGCCAAGCACCAAAGTGTGAAAAGATGTACAGTTGCAGCCATTGTTGTAACTGTGGAAACAGGCTACCAACTGGACCAGGCTTAAAGTATGGGCTACATAAAACTATGACTCCCATTTGCCATTGGAGACATGTTGAGCAGCACACTAAATGGTAGATATTAAGGTCACCAAAAGCTTTCGCTACATTCAGAGCATTATCCTAGAGAATCATATGGCCACTCTTTGGCAATTTTACATATATTGAACAAGCCCAGAAAACATGTAATATAATTGCTGCTGTGTGTCCAGTAGTAAAAGTCTCACAGGGCTGACTCACTGATTTTTTGGGGAAATCTTTAGTCCTCCATTGAGCTAAGAGACCAAGAAAAAAAACAACAGATGAGATTATTCTGTGTGTCAGCCATGAATAAACAGCAGATCCGAGCCTTCAGAATTAATACCTCTTGAGGGTAGCTTCACCCATACACAGCAGGTACCACATTATCTGAAAAATAACTTGAGGAGGAAAGATTGTGCTGGGAGCAGAGGAGACAGGCTAACTCCTCCAAAATTTAAACTGTCTAGTTATCAGCTATCCTTATTTCACCCAATAGGGATCTTGACAACTTCCAGATAATTTACTCTCCATGTCTTCCTTTGGACAGCATTCTTCTCCATAGTCCTGTCTGGTTCCTGGTATTTGTAGGTGAATCAAAACTGTGACACAGAGCATTCCCTGTTAATCTTTTCCATTGGTTCTTCTGAAAAATTCCAGAAGTGGAGTTCTACCTGTTTTCTCACAGCTGATGTGCAGACATAGCATTCCCATTAGGTAGTATAACTTTTTAAAAAAACCACTCAACTCTAGGAGGGTTACTCTGATTCATTGAGGAAAAACTGACCCACATTGTGTTGTTTTTCCCCCCTCATTCTGCCTACAGAGATACAAAGCAGCACTGAATGGACCCAGGTTGGTCCATTTTAATCACTGGCCAATTAAACACATGCAACCAGGAAGAACGATACATGGCAACAGGTGATGGTCCAAGATTTGTGAAGTCACTATCTGAGCAATTCCAAATGGCCTTTTGAGAAGTGAGGATTCATGTACAAGTGGAATCCTGTCTGAAATTGATTCAACATGTCCTGTCCCTAATACTGACAGGAGAAAACATATTTCCAAAAGAAAGCAGAACGAATACGAGCATTTTGATTGTAAACATGCAAATTGATTAATTAAAAAAGCTCAGCAGGCTCTTTGGAGCAATGATGACATGAAGCGGAAGACAGAGAATACTGGCAGGACCAAGGCATAATACAGGTCAGTGTCATATAAGTTCCCAGACATTCCATAGGTCTGATTACTAATGTACTTCAATCCTGATCTGCAGCACTCTGTCTAATTTCTATCCTGGGGTTTTTCTGAGCAAAGTTTTTCGAGTTGTGTGGTGGTTTGTGATGTGAATAAACGTTTGCCAAAAAAATACAGAGGCTATCCACTGTATGATTAATGTGTATTACTCAAACACTGTCCATCTCTCTCATTGCAGACTTAAAATTAATGTTGCACTTTAAAGATATGATATTGCTCAAATTACATTCAGTCCTCCTTAGGAAAACATCAAGCAAACAGAGAACCCGTTAACATAACATTTATCAGAACACACACTGACAGAATCATCGATCCCTGATACACTGAGCGCTACCTGCCGATCCAGCGGGTAGTGTAGCCATACCCACAGTCTCTGAACTTTGGAATAAATCAGAGCATTGTTTCTATTGCCTTGTTTTTGTTTTAAAAGGGGATGGGGAGTAGCTAGAAGGATGACTGATTTCAATGTGGATATGGCAATATTATAAATGACAGCTTAATAAGAGGATATACAAGTTCCAAGAAAACTACAATACAATCAATTTGCAATTAATTACTTATAAATATTATAAGGTTACTATTTAAGACAATGGTGGGGAGACAGTTCTAGAGAAATCTGAAAAGGATTTGGTGCTGTTCCATCATCCACTATTACAATAATTTCCAGCTTTCAAAACTGTCTCAAAAGGAATGAAATTGTTCAGTCATGCTGTGCAACAATATTTTCTTAAATGTACAGCGACTCTTTGGGAGAGCTGTTAATTATTTTATACATATTAAAGTGCTTTTCCAGTGGGAGGGACTCGAGGGACTTCTTGTCCAAATATTTTATAATTTGCTCCAAATCTAGCTAAGGGACGAGACCCTGCTAGTTTTTGCAACTATATTTCAGAACATGCTTTTCCAACACCAGTAGACTGTACTGTACCAACCTCCTACTCCTCCTTTGATCAACTCACACACATTAGCTCCATATTGTCAGGCATTCCTTCAAAAAAACATGCAGATCAAGGTTGGTGTGGCTGCAATTTAGAAATCACAAATTAATTCTCCCCCCACAGTATGGCTTACTAATTAAAAAAGAAAAGAAAAGAAAAAGCAATAACACTGTTTCTTGCAAGGCAACCCCTGTTATAAATCTCGTGCTTCTGCCCTTGGGAACAGAGACTACGCTTTTTCTAAAAGTATCGTGGCTAGGTGTAAGAAGAGCCACTGTATAACTTGCCAAATGTATTTTATTAAACTTCTTAAATCTTGCTAATAAGACAGGCCAAACCATCCTAATGATTTACGATTCCTGCAAAACAGGAAGGAAGCCAAAAGACCTGGCAGCTTACTGTAGTGTCCTAGGACTGCATAATGCTTTAAGGAAGTAGCAGCTATTATGCAGTGTCTCCCGTGGCTATTTTCCTATCCTCCATGGGGTACAGAGTACTTCTGGAATCACTTCTGTTTGAATCATCCAGCAGCAGATCAAACACAGTATATACATCAGAGCTTTATAGGGAATTGCTGGTAGGTCACTGATATGCAAAGCTAACCTTTAATTGTCTTCAAATGTTTCAGGATCATTTAAATTGTAGTTGTACTAGGGCTGGGGGGCGAGGGGGTTGAAGTGTGAAAGGTAGAGTCTATGGATCAGATTCATGAAAAAGTTACAGACCATTTACATAGGAAAGGAATGCGTGAAAATCCTTGACTGTGCGCCTACATGATTTATTAAATTCTCTTTCTCTGTGCAACTGGTTAACTGTGCTTGAAAGCTATGGAATCCAGAAATGAATGAAAGTGGTTGATAAAAAAGGGGCATAGCATTGTAACCTATTAAACATGAGCTCAGCAGACATGCAAGAAGTCAGCTATGGTAAAAAGGACTCTGAGGTTCAGTGGTTACCATTAAAGTACCAACAAGGGTTTAAGGTCCCACATTTCGCCCCTTTATGTAGTACAGGAAATAACTGTGGTAGTACTATACCGCAGCATTGGAACTGTGAAGAAATGTTGATTTTTTAATGCCAACTTCTAAATTGTCAACTGCGAAGCTGCAAAAATGGGGGATATACTCTGGAGTGCTGGAATCAGTAGACAAAGGAAGGATCTGTGAGAGCCAGACATTCATTTCAGCTGAATGATCTCTGCATTGTAATTGCTGCTGTGTTAGAGTGTTGGGAACACAATGACTGCTCCTCAGTGATTTTGTTCTATCTGGCCTTGCTATGGTCCCAAATATGTCTGTAGTACATGTGTCATTGTACCAGAGACTGAGAACCAGATCAACATCACCCAGGGAGTTTTTTGGCTGTGTTTTCAATGCTAAAGGGATATTTAACTAGCAAGTGCTGAGTTTCTGTAAAGGTGTTTCATTAAAAGAAAAAATAAAATACCGTCCGTGGAATGAAGAGTAAAGAGAGAGTTTCAGGCTGTGGAGAGTGGGATTCTAGAGGGAAATACAACCCACTAATGCATTTGAAACACAGCCACCCTTCCCAACACTAAAAGCAAAATTGTACAAAATTGTACAAAATTGTACAAATTTAACAGTGGCTAGAACCTCAAAATCCTTTGCATGTTGACCACGCTTAACACTCATTTGCTGTGATACCTACAAAAAACCTGACAACAGTTAGGCCTTTGGTGTGCTGAGACCATCAGCATGCTAACCAATATTGTCTCATTGTTTACTTGTAGTTCTCTGGTTGTCTACAGCCATCTGTTGTGTCTTGTCTTATATTTAGATTGCAAGCCCCTTGAGACAGAGACTGTCTTTTGGTTCTGTGTTTGTACAGAGCCTCACAGAATGGTGTCTAGTCCATGAGTAGGGTCCCTACAAATCATAAAGAATAAGAATCGTTAACATGTTTTCTAACACAATGTATTTGCTCACTGTAGACAAGGCCACTGAGGGGTTGGAAGAACATATATCATGGATAAGTGGGGGCTCATGGCATTACCCAATTTAAATGATCAGTACAAGTTTTGGTTGGCTAAAGACAATGTGGAGGGGAAGAAAAAGCGAGAATTAAAAAAAAAAGAGTGAGAGTACTAGAGAGAGGTGAGAAAGTGAAAGGGGTCAGGAGATAGATGCTGAGAGAAGAAAAAAGGAAGAAAACAGGATGGGTGGAGGTCAGGGAAGTGGAAAAAGAAACAAAGCAAAGCAAAACCTTCCTTCCCAGAAGCAGCACCTCCAGCCAGTCACAGACAGTGAGCTCTGCCTGGCTGCATGCTAATGGAATCAGTTTGAACTGTAGCGTTGAGGCCCAAGTCAGTTCACATAATGGAAGGAAAGAGAGTCCGGGGCAGGCTGTCTTGAGGTGCGTTAGGTTGGGGTGCACTGAAGAGTGGGGGATGGGAGAGCCTGGGCTGGCTATGGGATAGACTGGCATAAGATGTGTAGGGTAAATGCGTGGGTGAATGAAGTGGGTATGTTGGTTTGGGATGTGCTGAAGAGACTAAACTGGTTTGTCTGAGAGGCTGGGGTGGGATGTGAGTCAGTGGGGATGGGGGGTCTGGGGGAGAGAGTGGAGTGGGGGTTGGGAAATAGACTGGCTTAGGGTAGCATGAATTTCTGCACAGCTCAGACAAGCCATTTGAGAAGGCATATCTGACCAGAGACCTGCACCTTCGGGGCTGCCAAAATGGGCTCCCCAATGGTCCATGAGCAGGACAGCACACTTGTCTCCCTCTTGTTTTCCCTTTACCCCTCACTTTTGTTGGCCTAGGAGCAAGCTGCTGCAGCAGTTACTGTTTATAAGCTGCCATTTTGTGACTTGTTTGTAAGGAGACCCCGAGCACTTTGTTCCAATGCTATTTAGGCAGAGAATTCCATAGAGGATCTCCCCATCCCATATGGATGAGCTGGCATGACAGGTTTCCTCTCCTCAAGAACAGGGTCAGCCAATAGGCGAACGAATGTATTGGTCCCTTGGCTGGCTGATTTGCATGAAAAGAGTTTAGGGAACTGACACTACAAGAGAATTAGCTGTAGCCAACTGTAGAGGCTTTCTATCATTATGTATCTGGACAGAGTAAAGCTTGCTTGATTTTCAAATACTCCAAAAAAGATAGCAATTATTGTTTGAATATTTGAGTAGTTACAGGATGTTTTGACTGATCATATGAAATCCTGTTAAGTTGTCCCAAGGCCTCTTTGGTTATGGTATCATTGAACATTTGTTCCTAAACTCAAATTTCACTGGTATTTCTGGGAAAGAATAAGCAAACAAATCATAACATTGATTTTCATATTTGTTCACTACAACACATACTGCAGGCTCACTTATATAATTCAAATCCTGCCTCCTGTGTGTAAAAGAATGCAGGACAATTATTTTGATCAGGAAAAAATAGTTTTTCAGGTTTTCTGCTTTTCTTCCTTGCTCCATTTTAGTTTATTTTCTCCACCCTCTTCTCTGCTTTTCCACAGACCCTATTTTTTGACTTTCCCCAACTCATCCTCATTCAGAAATTATCTTCCCCCAATCTCTTCTCCGGCCCCATTCTTAACCATTGTTCATAGTTTCTTTCCTATTTTCTCCCCCACCCTTCTTCTTTCCTCTCTGTCCTTTCAGCTTTTCTCATCACTTCCCTACCTCCTTTAGCAGCCCTTGGAAAAGATGTGAGTTCTTAAAAACGATAAATTCAGCTCTTGAGCTGCTGACCTAGCAAACTCAAGTTCTGAAACTCCGATAGCCAGGCAATAATGGTTCTTAGCTTAATGGAAAATGTCACTGGTTCTCTGGTGGGCCCAGGGTCTCTTTGCTTGCCTTTGACCTTGATTGTTTCTAGGGTCTCCTTGCTAGGCCTTCATTCCTGCCATTTGCTGACCTTTTGAATTTACCATACTACTGTCCTGTGCATTAAGTATCAGATCATGTCTCATAATGAGTAGCCTAAGAGCTAATGAAATTAAAACATAAAAGGCAACAAAGTGCAATTGATGCCAAACCCCAACCAGAATCTCCAATCCCTGTGTTTCCTGGCTCCTTCCTTTTTCAGTGGTAAGGCCCTGAAATAGCTGAATGGGTCCAAGTTATGCTGAGTCCTGGATCCCATGCCTGCCAGAACTCCACTGATCATTGGCATATGAGCTTGACCTGCTACTGCTTGGAGGGCCTTTAAATCCTTGTCCTCCTGGGTAATGTTCCCATCCTAGGCCATTCCAAACCTGACTGGCCCAAAGAACACCAAAATGCATCTAAATCCAACCCTGGGCCTTTGGGTCACAACACTTCCTGCTGTCAGACGAGCAACCCCAACAGCCTATTTCTTTCAAATACACCAAATCTGAAAATGGTGGCTTTGTGGAAAGAAAACAGCTGATTATTTTATTTTATGTGAATGATGTAATGGGGACTAATACAGTGATGACCTAAAGTAGATGTTGGTAAATTGTGAGAGTGTAAATGGGTGTAGAGGACGGCATATAGGACAAGAAAGCAACCAATACAAGGGTAAGCAGCCTCCTCTTTCATACACATAATCCCTCCTGCTGTTGTTTTTTGCTGCCCTCTCCATGTATAAATCACACTCTAACCAATTGCATAAGTTCTCTCAATTTGGTCCTAACATTTGAATTTTCAAGACCAACACAAAACCAAATTCTTCAACATGGAAATGGCATATGGATTTAGTTATACATTACACCATATGCATTACCCCAAAAGGCTAAGCGATGGCATCATAAATATTTTCCACAAGGTAATAAGCTAATTATGCAGCCAGAAAATGTTCCCAAGGACTTTATATAGGTATAATATTCTTCTTATAAATTGGCACCCCCACAAAGAACCTCAGAATTCACAAGATTACTTTAACTACTGTGAATAATACATGCGTGGGAGGTTAGTATTTAATTTGAAGGCTGGTATTTACAATTCCAAAAATTGTTTTGTTCGGAATTTGTCCAAAATTTATTTTGGAATAGAAGAGAAGGGGGGGGGGAATGTAAAATGCAATTGAAAAATAAATTGTCAATTGTTTTCTATGCCATGGACACCTGGGGGCAGCATTGTCCACTGAATATTGCAGGAAGAGCTAGAACAGTTAGAAATCAGAAAAACACACCAGGGCAAGCAAACTCCCTTGAAGAAAAGCTTGTGAGCTAAGGAAAACTTAATTAAAGGCAGAAGAAAATCTGGAACTCAAGAAAGT
Source organism: Sternotherus odoratus (assembly GCA_032164245.1). Lineage (NCBI taxonomy): Eukaryota > Metazoa > Chordata > Testudines > Kinosternidae > Sternotherus > Sternotherus odoratus. The sequence goes on from JAVMKO010000006.1 coordinate 45,920,927, forward strand.
CATAGGGAGGGGAGGTGGGGGGAGAAACAAGTGCTCTTTTGGGGTCTCATTTAGTTCATACTCCCTCAGTCTGTTACATGTTCAGAACAAGTCTTGTCTCAGATTTCTCTTTCACGACAAGATCATGACATAAAATTGAAATCACAGACAGTACCTCACAATCACTGCAGCTTCAGTGCCTCTTGTGCTTGGAACAGTTTAAAATGTTCTGGCATCTGAGTAGCAAGATTATAAATTTGCTCTGTTTGTAATCAGTAATGTACTAATGGCCTGGGCAACATTAATTGGAACAGTATCTAGTGTCAGTTTATTGAGGTTTCAGTACCCACAACTTGGGCCAGATTTTCACAAGAGATCTGCTCCCATTTAGTCAGACATTCAAAATAGCTCAGCACCCAAAATATATATTTACTTGGGCCACTTAAATAAGCACTGAGCTCCTTTGAAAACTAATACTGTACTAATGAGCAGGAAAGAGACAAGAAAAACACATAAAGTTTTGTAAAATGTGTCCATTTTGGAGCTAGTTTGATTCTACCGTGTGTTTATTATACCCCGCTGTGTGACCTAGGAAATCTTGGTTCAAGATACTAGGGAGGGAGCAAGTTTCCTTATTTCCTGCCTTTAGGTTGATATGGTCTAGGGAACTAAAGGCTGGTCTACACTACCATGGTAAATCAATCTAACTTACTCAACTTCAGTTACGTGAATAACATAACTGAAGTCGACATAGTTAGATCCACTTACCATGGTGGCTACGCTGCACTATGCTCTCCCATCGATTTAGCGTGTCTTCACAAGACCAACTAAACCGACACTCGCTGCATTGATTGCAGCAGTGCTGATCTACAGGTAAATGTAGACAAGCCCTACCTGTTGGATTTTCCAAAGCTCCTAAGAGTGTATCATATGCAGGGAAGCCACAGTAGCCCAGGAGGCAGCTCCTGCTAGCTGCAAGTACATACCCAGAGTCCCAGTTAGCTTGTATAACCTCTTCTGCCACAACTTCCCTCCTACTGTTATTGGAGCTAGTTTAGAGCAAAACTAGTTCGGATATGTCCACACATGCTGCAGTCATACCACCTACCATAGACACACACTTTTTTCAAATTTTTCTTGAGGTTGGGGAGAAGAGATCTGCGGCTCCCTGTTCCAAACTGTCAACCAAAAACTTCTGTCAAGACCCATCTCTCGTCTTGTCATATCATTATCCTCGCTCATTTACTGAGAATTAGCTGCTGTGGTAAGGACTGTGCTAGCCTAAAATTACTTATCACAGTACCACTGGAATCCATTACATGCCTAAGCGGCCTCAGACATCTCTGCAGCCACTCTGCTAATAACAGCCTTACAAGCACTTCACATACATACACCAATTAAATCCTCACTATATTTTACAAGCTGATTGCAGTTATCCGCATCTTACAGGTGGGGAAACCAAGGCACAGAACGGCTAAGAATTTTGTTTAAGAGCATAGCAGTCAGTGGCAGAACCAGAATTAGAATTTAAAAGTTCCTATCACCCAGACCCGTGCTTGATCTGCTTAATGATGCTGCCTTCCGATTACACCTGGCTGCTTTGTTAATAGAAATCACAATGAGCTATAGCCCAGAGCCTTAGAAGTAGAACTGGGAGGAGCATTTTTGATTACATGTAATTTAACAGAAATATGCTGTTTTGTTGAAGCTGAAACATTTTGTGGAGATGTGTCAATTTGGACTACGTTTTTGAGGGGACAGTTCTGAGGTCCAGAGAAAGGGAGAAAATCAAGCCGAATTGAAAACCTGACCTTTTAGCTCATAAAACAGATATTTTGACACTATTCCATTTCATGAAAAGGTCCAGTATGTTATTTTCATTCCAGTGTGAACAAAGATGAATTTGGAAACCCTGATAGTTGTCACAAAATAGAGCTTCGGTCAGAGCTACCTATAACTTGAAATCTCTCTGTGACATGTCAAAAAGTTTGACACCCCCTCCCCCCAAAACATATAGACACACTGAAAGAGAGAGAGAGAGAGAGCGAGAGAGAGAGAGCGCACTCAGTATTTGAAATACAGTATATGAAATTGCTCACAGCACATTAAGAATGCTCAGCAACGTGTAATTTTAGGGTTGCACTTTATGTTGTAAGACACGTGCTGTTAGCAATCTTTTTTCACTCACTAAGCACACATTATTTGAGTTTTCTAGTTGAGCATAGACCTAAAAGGATCTTGGGTTTTTAAAAGAGGGCCATATATTATCATCAAATACTGAGGGATCAAATCAGCTGTTATTTGAACACTATCTATGTCTTTTGAAAGTCCTGTATCATCCCTTCATCAATATCCATTATAGCAAGCCATGAATTTGGAGGATATAAAACCTACAAGTCCAATTAAAGAGGCTTTCTATACAAATGGCATATTCTTTGAATGTCCTTTTTATAAAAATGGTTCTCTCATGTCAAAGATTTTTTTTTGGTGACCTTTCTTCATTTCCTTAGTTTGTTTTCCTCTTCAAGGACTTTCAAAGAATATTTCTCTTCATCCATTTCACCCAATGAAAAATAGTGGGATCAGTCTCCCAACACCTCTGCTCCTCTCCTTAACCCTCCATCACATCCACAATATCTGCCTCACAGTAAAAGGGGGAGCAAAGGTGATGGGTAACAGCTGTCAAACAAGAAAGTTGTGAAGCGGTGTATGTGTGGGAGAGAAATCAAATAAAAAACGGAGATGAAAAAATAATTTACTGTATGCAGCACAGAGGAAAAACTCATGATGAAGTCCTACGTTAACTCACATAATGCTTTCAGGAATCAGAAAAATGACACTGTCAAAACACAACATTAGTTTTCAGAAGCCTCCAGGCAAAATTTTATTTATTTAAAGTTAGCTCCTATTTTAATAACAAAAAAGTGGCAGCATATTCTACATCAAAGAAAAAACTTTTCCTAATGTTTCCATTCCTCTTCTGAAGTACGAAAGCTGAAGTACCAGAACTGTCTTTCTCTAAATAATTATGTGAGCGTCAGGATCTCAACCCTGTGAAAGCTTTTCCTCTGCAATGGGGATTGTAGTAGAGAGACTCATCTCTGGCACTGCTTAACCTGAACAGCAGCATAGGGGTATTTTGACTATTTCTATTTAAATTGTTAGTTTTAAATGAGATCCATAACAATTAAAGAAAGGGCCTGTGTCCAAACCATAGATCTGAATGTCTGTGTGTTTTAGTTCCTACATCAAAGATGAGGGTAGTCAAGGGTCATCTCATAGGAGTTTGCAGACACTAATTGTCCACCCAATCTCTGTGATTAGTATTTATTATTTGGTATGCAGAGGCACCTAGGACAGGTCACTCATTTACAGAAAAAATGGCAAATAAATGGTGGTTTCATCACTTATCTCCTACTTTGTTCTCTTCCTTTAGGACACCCTCTCTACTCCAACTTCTGGAACCATTGTCTCTGCTGATTTGCTCAAACATGGAGCATATGGATTTAGAGCAGTTTTGTATTACCACTTTAAAATCTTGTTTTAAGGACTATAGAGATATTGAAATGCATTTAATTATCTTTTTCTTGGATACAATCTTTCTTTTTCTTGGTCCTTGATATATTAATATTTTACTGATTACAAACTACTAACTAACGTTGAGGTGGCAGGCTATGGCCCATTTCTCCAAAGCTATCTGATAAATAGAGAGCAGTCATTCTCCCAGGTCCGCATTCCTTTGGTTTTATTCTTGTTTATTTTTGGCTTTCTGATTAGTTCTTAATAATATCTTTACTTTTGGCACTTACCTTTTTTCTTGTCTTCTTTTCCTCATTGTCTCATACCATTTAATGCTCTCCGTTTGAACCTCAGTGGCCATGGCATTAGAATTGTGCAAAATATCCCAAGTTTGGCTGCATTGGTTTTGCATTTGAATGAACTTGTTTTTTCTTGATCTGCTCTCATCACAAGCTCATAGGCAAGGTTTTTGTTTGAATGTCAGTTCCACAGAGTGGGATTGGGCCTCCACTCTGATGTGACAAAACAAATCTGATGTCCCAGAAACATACTTCTCCTGATTAATAGAAGATGGGAACTACAGGTGCAGCTAGGCTTCTGCCAGAAATAAAGGTAGGTCTTAGCTCTGACCCAATGATAGAACTCTTATATCAAAGGAACAACATTCTTCTTGAAACAATTGGCAAATAATAATGATTTGGCAAGAATAAAATATGTGAGTATTTCTCAACAGGAATTACAAAAGAATGTGAAGGCCTCAGCCTGTCAGAGTCAGACAGAGAGGAAGAGGGGCTTACAGCAGAAGTCTGTGGGTGATAGTGTCTTCTTTTCTGAGTCACAGAAAAGAATAAAGCTTCAGGGTTGCCATTGTAGCTGTAAGGTTGCAGTACATTATGTGACAACTGTACTTCTGGAGGTCTGACCAGTGGATTTGCATAGTTTTGCTCCACAGTATATAAGGTATAATTACAGTCTTTGATGGTACTCTCATGTGCCCTCTATATGCAGCAGACTGACAAAAGCTCATCTACGTTCAGGACTGTGGAGAGAGGGACTGGTTGTGCATGTTATGGCCTACAGTGTTGTGTATTGGTGTTCTGTGTTGTTAAATACCCAAGTGGTGGACAAAATGAATCCTGAATACATTATTTGTAAAGCACTTCAGGATTCTCTGAGGTTAATCCCGCTATAAAAATGCAATAGATTATCATGAATGTTCTCCAGTTCTTCAGCTTTATGGAGATGGCTCCTCCCGTGACTGCTACAGAAATTATAGCAAACCAGACTCCAAACTTTCCAGCTGGTGCACAAGCAAATTGGTGTTTTTTCTCAAAGACATCATCCACCTTTGACTTGGATTTGTGCATTACTTAAAAAAGACTCAAGATTTTTGAAAAAACAGAGAACAGAAAAAAGAAGCATGACCTAAATTCAGCTCACTGCAACTTTATTTTGTACACTGTGTCTTTCAAAATGATTGTAAAAGGCTTCAGATGGTACAATGTATTTCACAATCCTTTAGAGTTAAAAAAAGTACAATTACAAAAATAAACAGCAATGAGACAGCAGATTTAGGCTGGACGGATGAAGGTAAAAAAAATGGTTTGAAGAGATTTCAAATAGCATAGAGAGTCAATAGGCTGATGAAACAAGGCAGCTGCTCCTGGTTGAATGAACTGCAGAGAAGAAGGATCTATTGTCCATCAGTAATCAGATTTTTTGGTGGGAAGAAACCAGTGCTTGAAGAGAAGAGGTAGGCTGGAGGAAGTCAGTCTAAGGAAGTTTTAAAAAGCAAGGTGGGAAGTTTTGAATGTGATCCTGAAATAAATGAGATTCCAGCAATCAGGAAAATGTCAGGAAAGTTCAGATAGGTATCAAAAGAGAAAAGGCAGTAGTAAGGGGATCAACAATGGGCAAAATCTACCCATGAATTAATCATAAAAAAGATGAAGCCAAAAATCCAGAGTAGTGAGTCACTGGTAAAAGGGCACTTGCATGAAACAGAAGGGTGCAGTTCTCAGGTACCCCGTCTGGTTTTTAAAATTAAATCTTAAAATATGTCAAAAATATTCAGTGTTCAGATGAGAGAAAGTTGGGAAAAAAAAAAGCCTTCAAGATCTCAAGTCTGTATTTTGAATGCTTGGTTAATACATCAACACTGGCTGGCCTGCCAAAAATATTAAAATACAAGTAAAGACATCATAAATTAGTAAATTGTCAAGTGTTCTTAATATGTATTCCTGGTGCCAGACATACTTATAATAGTAAAAACAGGTTACCAAAAAAGGCTAAAATATTAGTGCCAGCTAGTAGTCAGAGAGATCAGAATAGTTTTATTTTCACACACAGAATAAGCTGGATCTGTAGAAGCCAATGCTTTCTGAAAGAAGCGATGATAACTTTGGACACACAAAAAGTTTCTCTGTTTAGGATTTCAGTGTTCATTTGGAGAACTTTATACCATACAGTACAAATCTTCCATTAAATCAATGCAATCATTATTTGAAATACAAGTTGTATTCAGTCCCTGTATTTTGATAGAGTAAAATACTGCACATAGGCAGGAGCAAATGGATTGAACAGAATGTCCTTGAAAGAGAATATTTGCTTCAGATCACCTCTCTTATACCCAGGAGACATTCTGCTTCCAAAGCTTGCAAGACTTCTGAAAGCTGGGCGGAAAGATGCACCAATGCTATGTGGTGCACAAATCAGCTCTTGAATCACCTAACTATAAAATCTGAAAGGAAAAAAAATGAAATAAGCTCTGTTTAAAATATCTCAATGTCATCCTTTAACCTATTTGGGAAGATCAGCTCTGATGGCTTTATGGGAGTCCAACCATGTGTACTGTACAAGCTTAATGGTATTGTAGCCATCACCAGCTTCTGAAATGAGTGAAACACAAAGTTATTAAATCAATTTTTCTCCTGCAGTCCTACTTGGTCATTTCCTTTAAGCTTATTTCTGTGCAATTAAAGAAATAGGTATGCAGATTATTTTTAAAAGAGGCAGAAGACAAAGTTCACTGACAACCAATTCTGTAACAAATACAAGAAATAGATCTCCTCTATTTTTTTTTTAATCTCATAGCATATTTTGAGCTCCTGGTACAGAAGCAAAAGGAGACAGCAGAACTTAAGTCTCTGGGTTACTTACATTTAAAAAAAATTAATTTCCCCTTGACTGTTAACACAGCTTTTCTGTTGGACTGAAATGTGTCTTCCCCACAAATGTTTTTAGTGTTGGAATCTTCATCAGTGTACCTTTTGTATCATAACATGAATAAACGGTAAATTTTCCTGGGGGTTTAATAAAAAAAATAATCAAAGAAACAAAAGAATTTGTGTGTGCGCCCGTGTATAGAAAAAAACAAAGCTCTGAAAACCAATATCTTACCTCAGCATATGTATTTACACATCCAAGATCAAAACCAGTCTAGGTAAACTCGACAGCACTGTCAATCCTATGGTAAAAGCTACATTTATACATTTCAGATATTAGTGTCCTTTTTCCTCTCCCGCTCCTGCTCTCTCTGTCACACACCCCCCTTCAGCTAACACTCTTTGATTACAAAGACTGAAACCAGCTCTGTGAAACTTCCCATTCACAGCAGGGCCAGGTAGTTATGCTGAAAGTACCAAAGCATACGGCAGATAGAAAGATGCTAAGACATTTCCTTCTGTTATAAAAGTCATAGGTCTCCATATGAAGCAGCATTTTAACTTGTGTTTCAATATTGAACAAATTACCATGTTCATATTTAAAACTCATCAAACCCAGCTTCTAACTCAGTTATTTGCATTACAGCTAGGGTGACCAGATGTCCTGATTTTATAGGGACAGTCCCAATATTTGGTTTTTTTCTTATATAGATGCCTATTACCTCCACCCTGTCCCGAATTTTCACACTTGCTATCTGCTCAACCTAATTACAGCAAGGAGGTATGAAGCCTTTTAAATCAGCACCAAAAGATGCTATTTCTTTTTATTTTTTCAGCTAATCACAGAGTAAACATTTTAAAGCTCTTCTAGCTGTTTCAAGAAAAGGAAATAATTCCTTGCTGGAAGCATTTCTTGGACAAATGCATTGCTTCACCACTTTTCAGCACCTACACAAATTACTGACCCAGTTTGGCAGGGGGATAGTTTGAGGCTTGAAATCTTGATGACATCAGCCAAGCGCGACATCTTTGAGAACAAGTATCCTGTCAGCTGCGTATATATTGTATCATTCACTGTAATACAAATGCTAGGATAAAGTGCATTTGAATGCCTTTTCTAAGGTCAGTATGAACATATTAATGAGATATGGTACAGAGATGGGGCAAATTCGTACCTCTTCTCTGGCGCCACATCTCTTTTTTGGGTAAAGCTGAAAACACTTATCCTCACTTGAAAGGCTTTGTCTCCATCTCCTTTCCCTCTGGTCCCCACTTTGTGCCTTGTGGTCTGGCCACATCTTCACATTGCGACTAATAAAATGTGTGTACTGTATTTTAAAAGCTAGGAAAGAATGCTCATTGAAGCTGAATGAGGTGAGTGCTTGTCTGGCTGGCCATGGAAAAGGGGGATGGATACCTCCGCAGTGGGGTGGCAGAGAGGTTCACCTGATGGAGCAGGGAAGAACAGGACATGGCTGGACCAGGGGAGGCAGAGTCCCCTTTGGAAGGAGGGGTGTAGTTTCAGAGAAGCCCTCTCTCATTGCAACTGGGCTGGCAACACCTAATAGTCCTTATTTCATATATTGCCTTGTTCATCTGTAGTGCTCAAAAGTGCTTCGCAATATTTGAAGGTATTTATCCTCACCGCTCCCCAGAGAGGTAGGGAAACGTAACTCCTGTTTAACAGAGGGGGGACTGAGGCACAGAGAGGCTCATGAATTGGTTATAAAGGAAATCCATAGCAGACAGGGAATTGAATTTTGGGTCTTTAAAAGAATCAGCCTTTTGGGGAAAAATGGACAGGAAACACTGACTGAAAGAGAGGGAAGGAAGGAGTGAGCTTCACCAAGAGGCTCTCACCCCTTCTATCTCCTGGCAGTCCAGGATCCACTGTGACACTGTTAGGCCTTCGTTGTCCTGATCCTGACACACGTCCTGACCACACTGGCCTAAGAGAGGGACTCAGATGACATTGCCACCTCCACCAGCTTTGGCTGAATCGCAACCACCTGGGGTGTGTGACATTGTCATCATTCCCGTCTCATGTGTGTTCTTTTCTTTCCCCAACTTATTTCTTCTCTATCCTATCCCTGTCCTTTTGCCTTCTGTCAAATAAGAGTCTGGCTTAGATGGCCAAGGCTGCATAATTGCAACACCACCCTAAACCTGTGATCACAGAAGTAGATAAAAGCTAGGCCCTACATAGCCTGACCCTGGTACAACCTAGACAGGTCTTGGAGTGCTCAGTAAAACTGTGTGCCATGCTTCTGTTGTGCAGTGAGGAGTCAGTCAGAGTCACCACCAGAAATGGACGCTGCATTTTCCTTCTTTGCTGTTGTCTTTTCTCTCCCCTTTTGTGTGTGTTTGTCTTGTTCTCTCTTTGAGAAGATGGGATCAGACTTCAACAACAGCAGCAGCAACAGCAGCTCCAGCTCATCCCAACTGACTTTTTTCTCGTCCTCCCTTGCACCTCCCCAAAAGGGCAGTTTTTACCATCTTTAACACCATCTAAACAACCACCAAAGAAGGGGTTTCCTTCTAAAAACTCTCTCCAGCTAAAGAAAAGGGAACAAGGGATACTGTTAAAATGAAAGCCACACTTAATCCTTCACATTTCAAATGCTTCGACTGTTTCTCCTTTTTTTTGTTTATATCCCCAATAAAAGGTTAAAAGCTTTTTAATGGTGTGTTTGAACTAAGCAGGCTGATATCTGTGCATACTAAACCCCAAACCTTGTTGAAAACTGTTTAATGTTGGACAGTTTCAGGGTCATATTAACACATTTGAGTCTTTGGGCCAATTTAATCTATCAACATTATTATAACAGAGCAGTCTTAGGCTAATCAAAAAATGACAGTGATGATTTCTAAACGAATGTGTTGATTACAACACCTTCCTGATACCAAACTCTTTCCCATTTTCTCAGGGAATGAATCAGGAACAAGAATCTTAAGTTAAATCTGTCTAAGCATCTGTATCGTGTAATGGGATCTAACTATCTCTGTGCCTCCCCCCTTCTTTCAAAAGCATTTGAATGAAAACAAACTAATAATTGACCAACAAACATTTTACATGTTATGAATTTAAACAAAAAAAAAACCCAATTAGTTGAAAAAGCTTCAGGATGAGTTTTTAATTATTACAGAGAATAGCTATGACCAAAACAACCCTCACTCAATACTGTGGCTACTGTACTGTACTTTCTTGTGTGGTGATAAGGAATAATGACAAGTCTGACTCCCAGATCACAATTAGCACATATACAAGACCAGAGGATACCAAGGAAGATCTTCTCATTTTTAGTCACTGGCTCTGTATCAGCTGCCAAATAGATAACTGGGAATAGGAAGAAAACGAGGCCATCAAGCCAAAATCTACTCTCAGTCGCACCAGTGTAAATTTGCCATCATTCGATTGACTTCAGTGGAGTTATTTCAGACTAACACTGGTGGAACTGAGCGCCAACTGAAGCCCTTGTATGTGTAGCTCTTCCAGGAACAATGACATGCCTGATTGTAAATCAGATTGTATTTTCTTAAAAAAATAATCTTCCAAGTGGGACATTAGGGAGGGAATTCATGAATGTGTAACATGGAGATAAGAACATCACTCTTTCCCCAAGGTTTAGTTTTACAGGCTTTGCCTGAGGATGGGCTTTCTCTATCTACAGTGCCTTGGAGACAAGCTAAATCAAGAAGGCTATCTGTACAGTAGTGACCCTTAAACTCATTGAGGGTGAAATTCTAGACCCATTGAACTCAATGCGAGTTTTGCCACTCACTTCAACAAGGCTGGGGTTTCACCTTTAGGGTCTGATCCAACTTCACCAAAGGCAAAATTCCCACTGACTTTATGGGGAGCTGGTTCGGGCCCTCTTAGGGAATACCAGTAGTTCTGTAATGAGAGCTCTACAATGGCTAGAAAGTAGAAAAATACTCTGTACCGCTTCTGGAAAACAAGTGGCAAATGCTGTGTTCAATGAGAATTTAAATAAGAACTGTGAAAAAACAGAGACTGTGACCTCTGTTATTCAGATTGATTAAATGTGTGTTGTGACTACTCAGATGAATAACTGTTCACCAGCATTGGAAAGGGGAGTCACAATCTGGCCAGGAGTAAGGCCCTGAGGATCTCATCTGAAGTCGGTGTATCTAGTGCAAAATGAATGTAAGAACTCTCCAAGACTATATTGGAGCTCATGTACTGATCCTCCAAACAACGGCTGAAAATGACAATTGGTCTAGTGTGCCCCGGCCTTAGTGTGCCTGTGAGCTGCTTGTTGTTGTTGTTAGATGCCAGAAAACCCTTTAGATCTGGGAAAAAACAGGACACTATTTTGAAATAAAATCTTTATTTTTCCTCCAAAGGTGGAATGTGTCATTTGTCATCAGGCACTGTCCATAGAAATATTAACATTTTAAGACAGGCTTTGCTCAAATCAAGCAATGTACACCTTGATGGTTAATGAAAATGTTCAACATAATCAAGATCAATTCTTCTCTTCATTCTCTTCTAGGTGGAATACATACTTTGATATCAACGGATCACTTATAAATGACTAGCTCAGCCAGCAGGCTATATGAATGACTTCCTTTTCAGGTAAATCTACTACAGGTACCAGAATCAGAGCTGGAGTCTTCTCCCCTAACTGGTCTTCTAGGTAATTTTGCAGTCCTAAAACAGGAACAAAATGAATGATGAATATTTTCAGTTTTTTGTGTTTTAGTCATTAAACAAATGCATTTTCTACTGTAAAAAGTGTGTCATCCTAAAAATGACTTACATATACATTTGAACAAAGCACTAATTTGTAGGATTCTGAATATCCCAAATAGCAAAGGTAACAGAGGTACTCAGTACATTACCGAATTTCAATTTACCCTTACCTAATTCGTGACTTGGGGCGGTAATATGGGGGTAAGTTTAAATTCAGTTACTATATGTTCTGAATGTCTTTTACTCTTCTTATTTGAATATTTAGCACATAGCTCTCTACAGCTACTAGGTCAATTTCTGTTCTTTGCTGAACTTGTAGATCCCCATGGTGTTAAATGTTGCAGTAATGTATCCTGGAAGAAACATGCCCCACTGATTTTTTTAAAAGTATTTGTAAGTCACCTTTGAAATCAGCAGAAGTACTGTATACCTTTACTGCTATCAAATCATAGAAATGTAACAAATTACATTCATTATTTTGCATCTCCTTATAGAACTGTCCTGTAAAATGTAATGGGGGCAAAGCCTCCAGGAGTCTAGAGAAGAGCAACAAATATGATTAGGAGTCAGGAATTAATGATTTATGAAAAGATTAAAACTAAAAACAGAATCTGAAGGCTACGAAGGGATGTGCCAACAGCCCACAAAAGTTTAAAGGTACAAACACTGTGGAGGGAGTGGAATTCCTGTGATGCATAGAGAGAGTGTCTCCTTAGAAGGCTAATGAATGGAACAAAGAAAATGGCAAATTAAGGATGAATTTCAAGAACATCACATATAGTCTCGCTAATTAAGTGGTAGAAGCCTCGTCATAGCCTCGTTATAGCACTTGATTGGAAAAAGTGCTAAAAATTATACTGAAAGACCCGATCCTGGGCTGCTAGGTTTAGGTTTTAATAGGTCTTTTCTGTCTTTAACTTCTGTGATTCTACCGACACTTCAGAACATTAAAAATTCTTGACTAGACAAACAGTGTAAAGAGGACAGAACTTAAACATTTTATTGTTTTTCCCACTGTATGTGAGGCTGTGAATATATAGTTCAAAGTGTTAACATGTATTTGGTGAAATTCTGGCCCAACTGAAATCAATAAGAATGTTGCCACTGGTTTTGGTGAAGTCAGGATTTCACCTACTGTTTTTACTGAAAAGCAACAGAAGGAATAATCTGAATATCTTGTAAGAGGGATGTAACCATATAGATGTTGCAACCATTAGAACAGACTAAGGGTATGTCTTCACTACAGCAGTAGTTCGATTTCCTTTATTTTGATGTTGTGAACGCGACTGTATGCAGTCGATATTGTGTGTCTTCACTAGGCACAGCAAAGCACAGCAAATCGACAGTGTCTGTCCACAAAACTTTTGCAAGCGTCGACATGACGAGCGTTGCACTCTGGGTACCTATCCCACAGTTCCCTGATCCCCCAGCAGGCACCATTTCGAGGTCTGCACTATGGGTAGGCATTTCCAAGTTTCGCGCCCTTTTTCCGCGCCGCCGACCCCCATTACGAGCGGTGCACTGTGGGTAGGCATCCCATAATTCGCGCCCTTTCTCCGCGCCGTACTAACACCATAGCACTGCAAGCATGGAGCCCGCTGACACCACGGAAACAGTAATGGCTGTTGTGAAGACCTCGATCACGGTTGCGGAGTTCATGCTGCACCGTCTGCAGAGGAGGAATGCGATCCGGGGAGAACTGCGCTTCCTGGAACCCGACAACAGTGAGGAGGAGGAGGAGGAGGAGATGGACAAGGACGTGCACAGCGGGGATGACAGGGACACTGACGGTTTTGGAAATAGGGCGACTGACAATCTGTCAAATTTGGTGGCAATGGGGCAGGCTCATGCCATCGAACGCCAATTCTGGGCCAGGGAAGCAAGCACGGACTGGTGGGACCGCATAGTGCTGCAGGTCTGGGATGACTCCCAGTGGCTCAGAAACTTCCGCATGCGAAAGGGCACCTTCATGGAACTTTGTGACTTGCTGTCCCCGGCCCTCCGGCGCAGGAATACCAAAATGAGAGCGGCCCTTACAGTGGAGAAGCGAGTGGCGATAGCCCTCTGGAAGCTTGCAACGCCAGACAGCTACCGGTCAGTGGCGAATCAGTTTGGGGTGGGTAGGTCTACAGTGGGCTTTGCTGTGATGCAAGTAAGCAGGGCAATCGTCGAGCGGCTGCTACACCGGGCTATAAACCTCGGAAACCTGCAAGCCACAATAGATGTCTTTGCCGCCGTGGGATTCCCTAACTGTGGTGGGGCTATAGATGGGACTCATATCCCTATCCTGGCACCGGACCACGAGGCCGCCGAGTACAGAAACTGGAAGGGATATTACTCAATGGTCATGCAAGCAGTGGTTGACCACAAGGGACGTTTCACCGACCTGTACGTGGGGTGGCCGGGAAAGCTTCATGACGCTCGAGTGTTCAGGAACTCTAGGGTTTTTAGACAGCTGCAGCAAGGCACTTTCTTCCCCGACCAGAAAATTTCCGTGGGGGGGGGGGTCGAAATGCCGATCGTGATCATTGGGGACCCAGCCTACCCCCTAATGCCCTGGCTTATGAAGCCCTACACAGGAGCCCTGGACAGGGGTCAGGAGCTGTTCAACTACAGGCTGAGCAAGTGCAGAATGGCCGTAGAGTGTGCATTTGGCCGTCTGAAGGGGAGATGGCGTTCCTTACTGATTCGCTCAGACATCAGCGAGAGAAATATCCCCATTGTTATTGCTGCTTGCTCTGTGCTCCACAATATCTGTGAAAGCAAGGGGGAAACGTTTATGGCGGGCTGGGAGGCAGAGGCAAATTTACTTTCTGCTACTTATGAGCAGCCACACAGCAGGGAAAGTAGAAGAGCACACCGTGAGGCCCTGCGCCTCAGGGACGCCTTGAAAGACAGTTTTATGAGTGGCCGAGATGGCGTTTGAGAATCTGCTCCCTTGCTGTGCTCTAAGCCTGCTGCCCTTGAACCCTCTTTCCCTCCCCCCTCCCCATGCTTGCAGAGGAAATAAAATCACTGTTTGAAAAATCATGGTTCCTTTATTGGTTCATCGGAAATAAAAATACAGGGGATCACTGTCCTGGTATCCTGGAGGGAAACCGGCAGTCGCAGTGGGGGAGGAGCGGACAGAGGGGGGGGGGTGGCAAGGGGGGAGAGGAGGGGTGGCCAAGACACAGCAGCTTTTAAAAATTTTCCTAGAACGTCAGCCTGCTGCTGCTGCTGCTTCTGCTGGCTTGTGGGGTGGAGTGGAGCGGCCCACGGAGCTTGCCCCCCCGTGTTCTCACCCCGCGTCTGGGTGGGGAAGCTATGGGAGTTGGGGAGGGGGGGAGGTGGTTACACAGGGGCTGCAGAGGTGGTCTTTGGGCATGCTGCAGCTCCACCAGAGATCGCAGCATGTCGCTCTGGTCCTCCATTATGCGGAGCAAAGCATCCATGCGTCTTTCCTCACGCTCTTCCCTCTTTTCTGCAGCGGCTCTCCATTCCTGCCTCTCTCGATTCCTTGCCTCTCTCTCTCGATCCCTTGCCTGTATCTCTCGATCCCTTGCCTCTATCATTCTTTCCCTCCAATCCGTCTGGCGGGCTGCCTCAGCGCGTGAGTTCTCCACGAGTTTACTGAACATCTCATCGCGCGTTCGCGTTTTCTTTTTACGTTTTCTTATCTGCGGTGCACGGCGGGAGGAGCAGGCCGGGGGATTCAGAGATAATTGTTCATCTGTGGGCGAATGTGGGAAAAGAAAGTTTGAAAGTTATGAGACAGATACATTCAAGGTTAGGATGCAGATGCAGTCTCGGACGGTACACAATGGGAGTACTATGCCAATTGCAACCTCAGTATTCAGAGGCCTGATATGATTTCTGTACAAGGTCATGTTCTACACCTAAAAGTGACTGACTAGCTCACAGAAAAGTCAGAGCATCTCAGACACATATGCGTGCCTCAGCCCAAGACGGCTTCTGAAGTCACCGTGCAGCCGGACATGGTAAGTTAAAAGTGGCGCTTGCATACTGTAGAGTAACCCCGCCCCCTTCCCCCCACCGCGTGGCTGGCTCCCACTGAAACCGCAAACTTCAAAGCAAATGGCAAAAAATCTGTCACTAAGGGCTAGCTAAGGTCTTTTGGGGGCTCTTCAGACCGCTTGCAGACTGCTCAGAGTCCCTGGCAGCTACCGGTACGGGCTTGGGGGAGGGGGAGGTGGGGGTGGGGGTGGGGTTGGTTACGCGTTGGATCTGAAGCGGTTCCAGCAACGGCTTGCAGACTGCTCAGAGTCCCTGCTAGCTACCGCTAAGGGCTGGAGGGGGGGGGGGGGAAGGTTGGTCGGCCCTCAGCAGAAACGAGTACTCTGCAGCTGGGAATCTTTTTTATCTCCCAACTAATTGCAGTCCGTATCTCAAACAGGCAACCATGAGTGACATCACTTTGCTGAGAATTTCTCGGAGAGAGAGAGAGCGCATGCTCCTTGACTCCATGCAAAGTCCTGGTCCATACGCCGCAATGCTAGCCTGCTCAATGATACCAGACAACTTACTAGTTTCGTGGCGTGGGATGGTCTCCTATCACGGGGGACCACATAAGGCGGCTCTCCCCAGAAATCTGCTGTGCTGGATTCATCGCTACCTCCTGGATAGCTTCCTTGAAATGTCCGCGGAGGACTTCTGGTCAATCCCGGAGTATACTGACAAACTCTTTGAGTAGAAATTGACTAGCAATGAAAGCACGCTAAGTCCTTAGGGCAAGTTACTCATTAATAAATGCTTCCTTTACAAAATCACGCGTCACGTAATCCCTTAAAAAAGAAACACTTACCCCTCTGGGAGGCTTGGGAGGGTACTGGGTCCAGGGTGACAAACAGCTCCTGGCTCTCTGGGAACATGGGTTCTCCGCTGGGCTCCTGCTGCTCCGTGAGATGTTCCTCTTCCTCATGGTCGTCCTCCTCGGAATCAGTCTCCTCCCTGACGATTATCCCATCTGCGGAGTCCACGCAGACCGGCGCGATGGTGGTGGGGGCGCCCCCCATTATCGCATTTAGTTCATTGTAGAACCTGCATGTCCGCGGCGCGCCCCCCGATCGTCCGTTTGCCTCTTTGGCTTTCTGGAACGATTGCCTCAGCTCCTTAATTTTCACGCGGCACTGTGTGGTGTCCCTGTTGTGGCCCCTTTCTAGCATGGCCTTGGAGACTCTTCCATAGGTGTTGGCATTCCGTTTGTTGTTGCGGAGTTCCAACATCACGGATTCCTCTCCCCAGATAGCGATGAGATCCAGCACCTCTCGAGTGGACCATGCTGGAGCTCTTTTCCTCTGGCTGGTCTCCAGGGTAGATGAGCTCTGCATGGAGTCTTGTGATGCTGAGCTCTGCATGGCGGCTAGTGCTGCTGATTGCTCTGAATGGCGACTGAGCTGTTCAGGTGAGCTGGCCACGCTGACCAAACAGGAAATGGTATTCAAATGTTCCCGGGTCTTATCTACCTGGCCAGAGCAGTGAGTTCAGAGTGCAGTGTAGAGCGGTCACAGTGGAGCAGTGAGGCAGTCCAGAGCGGTCAGAATGGAGTATTGTGGGACAGCCTCTGGAGGCTATTAATGTCGGGTTCTGTCTTCACTAGCCCACGGTCGAGCTTGGAATGTCGAGATTAGCCTTATTTCTCTCGTCAGGCTGGAGTTCCAAGATCGATCTTGAGGGCCCTTTACATCGACGTTAAGGGCATGTATGTGAAGACAGGTACACGTTTAATTCGACCTAACGTCGTTAACATCGAATTAAAGTGGTAGTGAAGACAGGGCCTTAGACTACTAAAATGCTTCTGAGTTATTTTGCATTGAAAATTGTTGACAGTAGAGATGAACGTTGACAGAGGCGAACCTAAGATCAATATTCACCGGAGGGTCAAAGGACTCCATGATCTGGGTAATAAGCAACTCAATCTATGTATCGCTGTGATTCTGTAGTGACACACTGATTAAGGGTCAGTTGGCATTTTCATTCCAAACTCTGATTTTTGGGTGATCTCATAGCTATTCTGGCTCAAAAGGCATTGGGTTAAAGTATGTGGAAACTTGTCAGCTCAATGAAAAAAAAATTACATTTTAAAAATAGGTTATTTCTATTTTATTTTTGATTTTTAGACAGTCAGAAACCATCCCTTCTGCCACTTAAACTTTTCACAGGTTTGTAGCTCATTAGGTATCATTTTCAAAGAGGATGTTTGACAAGGAGGTAGTTCTGATAGTGAACTCAACTCTTTCGGTACTTGGAGGTGACCCAAAATATTTACTTTGGGAAACTCTCTGGTAAGTTTAGAGTCAGAAAGGGCCACATTTTCAAAAGATGACTTTCCTTATTTTTTTTTTTCAAAATCTGCGCCCACGTTTTTCACCTTCAGTTGAATTAAGGGTGAAAATCTGAGTACTTGGATCTCTCACTGGCCTATTACAGGTGAAAATCAAGTATTTAGATGGGCAAGTATTCTGTTTTGGATCTGCAGCTCATTTTTTCAGTCTCCATGAATGCAACAACATCTTTTATGGAATCAGTATAACCTTTACAAAAATAGTCTTTACACCTGTGCTACAGTTGACTTTAGTAAGACCCTCTTCTGAAGTCCTTACTTGTATGAGCTGAAGCCAATGAGACTGCTCACATGGGCAATGCTTGCAAAACCAAGGCCATTATCCTGATCCTTTTAAGTGGTAAGCACTCTCAACCAGCTCGTTATGGGTGAGAACTAGCCTGCGTTGAAATGGAAAATGGTAGCAGAAATATCATGTGTTTCACCCAAAACATAACAATCTATTTGATGTTACAACTACACTCTTCCTTCACTTTGTAATGAAAAAGATATTGTTACATCACTTAGTTCAAGCCTTTAAATCCCTGAGCTAATAAAGCTCCATTGCTTCAGCTGTGTGGATTTGACATGAAGCATGTACTTTGAAAAGAAGCCTCACAGGGAATCAGGTTCTTAACAGTTGGCTAAGAGTTCCAGTCCCACAAGATGTGCCCCTGGTGTGCAGGGCACTTAACCCTTCGACCATCACCAACATGACTATTCACAAATTATTGATGTCCCTAAATCCCTGGCAGATTGCAGACGGTTCTTGTCTCCCTTGAAGCCAAAGCATATGGCCACTAATGGGGTGGATTAAAAAAAATACATACACACATTCAGTCTTTGCCACATGAATGTAAAGCCACAGAAACGGTAGAAGGTGATTGAACTGGACTGAACACTGTTAAATACATGATTAGCCTCTTGTTATGGATCATTTCCATTGATCTATATCTGGTTTCACAGCAGTTTAATTAAAGCTGTCTGGAACAAGCCTGTTACCTAAATGATCAGGCAGTGCAATGAAAAGCTGAAACATGAGGAAGCTTGAGGCCTTTAAAAAAAGATCCAAGTGACTGTCTTTATGGCTAACAACAGTAGCAGGAAAGGAAAATACATTTCAGAAAATTAACTCGTTTTACTGTTGTTTAGAACCAGGCCTATATGCCAGAGAAATCAATTTATTTTTTCCGAGTTTGTTCTTAGAATAATACAATGTGTTTTGGGTAAATGCAGAATTTCAAAACAAAACGTGTTCAAACTACTTGCTTTATTCTGGCTAAAATCCTCTCAGATGATAAGCACTGAGCCTATTAAATAAAAACTCCCTGATAGAAAAATCTGTTGAAAAAATAAAAATGGAATAAAAGTAAACTGTTTCCTAAGGGATGATCTGCAATGAATTTCTCCTGCAAAATTCTAGTTTTCTAAGGAAAAATCTGGACATTTTATATACTTTGATACTTAGCTTTTCACTAGCTCCTTTATTATTTCTTTTCCTTCATTGTCCTAATGATATTTTTCAAATCAGTCATGTTGGACATTCCCCTTGAAGAGTATATGGGCCAGATTTTCAAAACTGCTAAGCTCCCAACAACTGGGGGCAGATTTTTAAAAAAGCTCTTCTCCCATTTTGGTACCTAAACAAAGTGACAAGCTTTTCAAAAGGACTAAGCATCCTGCAGGTGGATGGAAAATCTGGCCATAAATACATTACAGTTGGACCCCGCAATACCACGACGATCGGGATCCAAAAATACCCGATCGCGGTAAACGTGGTGTCGCGCTAGTGTGAGGTCGCGCCACATCAAAGTTCCTCGTGCCATCGCCATCGGGAGCCCCCCAGGCTTTTAAAGTTGGGGTTCCTAAGATTTTGCAGCCAGGAACAGTG
Source organism: Sternotherus odoratus (assembly GCA_032164245.1). Lineage (NCBI taxonomy): Eukaryota > Metazoa > Chordata > Testudines > Kinosternidae > Sternotherus > Sternotherus odoratus. The sequence goes on from JAVMKO010000006.1 coordinate 45,940,519, forward strand.
GAACGAATACTAGGAAAAAAAGATGATCTGACAATTGCTACACATGGAAAAAAACAATTGGAACACAGGCCTGGGTGCCAGTAATTACTGATTTCTTATCCTAGTTATAATACCAATTATCCTTGGCCCTGGTGCAAGTCACAAGGTCTCTTTGTCTGTTTCTCATTTGTAACATGAAGCTAATGATGATTTACTTACCTCTCATGGGAGTTCAATGGTTAATAATGGTTTGTAAAGCATATGTATATGTGATTATTATTAACCCTATAATTTTACATCATTCAAACTGCTTTACATATTTAAATGTGTACATTCGGCACTCATGAGGGGGACAGGTTTGGCACAGCGGAGATATCTAGATGCCATGCAAGCTTCTTCATATCACACTTCTAATGCACTTCAGTTCTGAACTTCAACCAGTGCCTGGGGCTCTGCTCTGGACCAGAGGCTACCAATCATGCTGAATCATTAGGTGGTTTTCTGATGTGGTGATGTGTGTGACAAATGTCCGTCAGGGATTAGGGTGAGGCTGCAAAATCATTTTTAGTGAGAGCTACCCTAAGTTAGGATTTAAGAGTACGGTGCCTGAAGTAAAAGCATCAATTCACTTGCTACCTAACCTAAAAATCCAAACTAGGTTGGGAAGATTTTACAAGTTGCGTCAAAATTGCTATGTTTTTCAACACTAACATTTCATACATGATACATTTTCAAAATGTTAAAAAAATTACCGTATTTTTCGTCTACGCTCCGTCCTATAAGACGCACTCTCGTCTACGCACTTTCGTCTACGCACTTTCGTCTACGCTCCGTCCTATAAGACGCACCCTCATTTTTTAATACAAAATCCGGGAAAAAAAAAAAAAAAAAAGCGCCTCGCTCTCCCGTCCCCGCCGCGGGCGGGCTGCTGGGAGCGCGCCCGCGGCGGGGAGGGGGGAACCAGGACGCTCCCGGCAGCCCGCCCGCGCGGCGGGGACGGGAGAGCGAGGTGCTTTTTTTTTTTTTTTTTTTTTTTGGTCCGGCGGGGAGGGGGGAACCCCGGCAGCCCGCCCGCGGCGGGGAGGGGGGAACCCCGGCAGCCCGCCCGCGCGGTGGGGACGGGAGAGCGAGGCGCTTTTTTTTTTTTTTGCATTCGCCCTATAAGACGCACCAACTTTTTCCCCCCCGTTTTGGGGAAGAAAAAGTGCGTCTTATAGGGCGAAAAATACGGTATATGTGGAAATGAGTCTATATCAGTACAAATAGCCAGATAGATGCCAAAATAGCCATTTAGAGATGCATCTGTCTCTTTTCACGAGTGCAAATAAGTAGACCTTAATATTGTGCCTTTGAAAAATTGTCTCATCACATATATTTATTTATTGTCTATGGATCCATCGCACTTGTGTGGATTCTTGCTGCTACAAAGTTTTCCCATTAAACCTGTTTAAGTGAGAACAAATATAATCTCCTTTTCATATAATCATATGGCAGATGAGAATAAACTTTGGAAAGGAAGGACCAGGGAAAATTCTCAGAGCTGCTGCACTAGTGATTTCAATTTGTTCTCAGTGCAAAAGGATTGTCTCTATTTCTGATTGTATGACACTGCGCTTGAAGGAGCCGCAACTGTCACTGTGCTCTTTTTGGGCACTACCAAAATGCTCGTATTTATTATTATATGGGACCACAAGGGCTTTATGCAGCGAAGGGGAGGTGGCACAGAGAGACAAATTGCTTCCCATCCTCAAAAAAAGGCCACTCAACAGCTGAGGCTTCCATCCTGCCCCTCCCACTCCCCCATGAGTTCCATATCCATCCACAAAACAGTGGGGTGGAATGAGGGCCAATATCAGATCACTGCCCTCCCAGCACTGAAGGACCTTAAAGATGGCCTCCCCCATCCAGTCTGACCAACTTCCTTTCCCTTCTGCTAAGATGGGGGTGGGAGTGAAGGGGGCATGCTCAAGGATCAGGTGGGTGTGAACATTTACAAGAATCTTGCTCTCCTAGAGCTGACTCACTTGGCTGGAAAAGTGGGATTTTTTGTAGCTAATACATTTGTCAGCATCTTAAAGACATTGAATAGAAAAAATAGTTATTTTTAGAGTTGGTTCAATTGTGGGCCTGTCAGCTTTGGCAATGCATCTCTTTTATCAGGCCGCCAAGTTAATTTGTTTTGTTTTTTAGAGTAAAGTTTCCTTAAAGACCAGTTTCAGAGAAGTTACTGACTGGGGGTGTTAATTAGTGCTTTGCAGACTCGGGAGGGTTTGGCTTATGATCATTTTCACTTATTCAACCCTGTAATTCAAGTCACAAGGGGATGGGAGGGAACCAGCCCTGTTCTGTTCATTTGAAGGTTTGATTGTGACTAACTCAAACCTCTGAGAGAATCTCTCTTCCCTCCCTCCTCCTTTTGGCCCCTATCTCTGTCCCTCTTCCAGACAAAATTAGGAATAGCACTTACACTTATGTAGAGTTGTACAATATTATGCACCAAGATATACCCTAAGAACATCCCTGTGAGTTAGGTAAGACTTTTGATTATGTTGTCAGGGGCAGTGGCCCTTATCCATACATGTTAAAGAGGGTGCCATGTAGAAGCTTCTCTCTTCTTGTATTTTTGTGGGGGTGTGGTGGTGTAAATAAGACCAGGCCGCTGTCCCTTCCCCTTATAGGAAGGAGTGGGTCAGCAGTGACCTGAGCCCACCCTCAAGGGGGAAGAAGGGGAAGGAAACACTTTTCCATTCCTTCTGCTGCCATGCTAAACATAAGACCCTACAGCAGCCCCTAAAGTTTAGTGCAATAGCTGAGAAACTTCTTCTAGATACCAGGCTAAGCCTTATGGTAGGTAGTGTGAGGCACAGGAAGCAGAAATGCTGAAAGAGACAAAGAGAGGAATAACAGAGGAAAACAGTACAGTGTGTGTGTGCAACTTGGAGAAATGGGATGAAATAAGTGAAGGGATGTGAAAATGAAGAAAAACATCCTGACAATGAGATCAACTAGTGTAGAGGAAGAAACCAAGTCACATGGCACATTTAAAATTAGAGTTGACAAAGTACTAAATGATATACTTTAGAGAACATTCCCACACTGGCAGAGGATTAGACTAGTTGACCTAAGAGGTCTTTGCCATCTCTAATTCCTTTGATAGACTGGCTTGAGAAAGAGAACGAGGCTGGCTGTAGGAGGAAGAGCTTGAATGGAATTCCATGAATTCCTCTACTGCCCGATATTCTCTCCCCAAATACATGGTCACTGAGGTTTGATAGGAATGTTTCACAAAGCTCTAATATCAATGTGCCAGATGCACCTACTGTACTATAGGAGTAAGAAAATCAAGCAAGATAACCAAAAATGACACATTTTTCATGTGGATATTGTTAACAATTGTAATTAGAATCTCAATAACATTCTTAAGATATTTATGCCTCAGGTAGCTCTCTGTGAATATATGTAAAATCATCTTCCATAATACACAGCACCAGTCAAATTAGGTATTTTATCATGCACATCAATGACAAATCATGGAAAGAAATGTGACTCTTTTAAAGATAAACAAATGCTTGCTGAGCTCCTCTGCATATTAGTTATGGCTATTTTTTAGTAGACAAAATTAAGTTCTAGCTTTCATAATAATCTTTTCAAGCTGCTGGCTGTAGTTTAGAAAATAGCACAGCAACAGCATGTAACAGTTTTTGCTGGTATTCTTTGTTGTTCCATATTTAGCACTGTCCTACATAAAGGTACTGTAAATAGTCAGCCTACACAAGGTTAAAAATGTGCACTCCTGTTTAAAATGTCATTAGCCTTCTACACTGAATAAAGAAACACTTAAACATTCCCTACCACTACTCACAGGGAAGGCTAAATATAATTTCCAGGGGAAAGGAGGAACTGGACTTTAGTGAGTATGATAGCTCTGGGAGCACCAGAGCTGAAAAGTGAAAATTTCCATTTTTTCTAAAGGCATGATAGAGTGCAGAAATCACAAGCCTATTTTCTTTGTATAGCATCTTCCAGGGCCTCAAGACCTATATAAGGTTCTCTCTCTTTAATAGAAATATGGTTACTGAGCTTCTAAGCTGTGTTCAGTCTCTGGGGAAGAAAGCGCATAATGCTACCAAGTTGGGATGAAGTATGTATGGAGACAGATCAGTACAAACATACAATAGTAAGGACCAATATTTCAGTGGGCATCTAAAAATCACTCGCAGTATTTGCAGCTCTTGTTTGCTCACCCAGAAACCTGAATTTGCCTGTGTAGATGGAGAAAGCTGCATTATTCACTACTGGTTCACACACACAACTACAATGCAAATATTGTGGACATATTTTTAGCAGTAAGTTGAAAACTTGACCCCCAAATTATCAAATGAAATAGCACATGTGCAGTGATGACAACAGTTGCTTTTTCACCTCGGTGGCTGAGTTACAACTGCTTACCACTGCCCAGAATCTCAGAGCACTGACTGACATGGAAATTACCTGGCACAGATTTGCAAAATCTGGGACAGTTGGTAGCTATGCCCTTCAGGTAAGGGTTGAGGAACACTGGTGGGGCACTGTGTAGGAAGCTCTGCTCGTGCCTGCTGGTAAATCAAGGACTTTTATCTCCAGAGCTGTCAATCTGGCACCTTTCACAAGTGTTAAATTCACTTACGTATTTTTTAAAAGAAGCTGTCATGAGACATACTGAAGCAAATATGTCCTTCAGTGGTTACACATGGACTCAGTTGTAACAGTGTTTGTTAAGTGCTTTGACATCCCAGGATGATATGTTCTGTATAAATTCAACATTTGTCGGTTTGTTCATCCACTTTGCTAAGTACTCTCTCTAAAATCTGCAGTCTTTGGAAACACCAGCCTGGAAATAACGTGATCTAAATTGGACCACAAGAGATTCATTTGTAACTTTGGCAAAAATTACATGCATGTATTCGGTGGTAGACTTTGGCCTGCAAACAACAGAAAAAGTGTCAGAAAAATATTTTGTGGTTTAACAATTAATTCTTTTCAATTGTTGCAGAGAGGACCATACATGACAAGTTGTACAAAGAACACTTGTATTCTTCAAATGAATAGATGATAATGTAAAATAATACCGATAAAGCATTACTTTTTAGTTATTATCCCTGAGCCTCAGGTAATATACATGAGAGCTACACTGATTTACACCATCAAATGAACTGGTCCATAATCTAGATTTCACATTTATATATAGTGCCATGTGAAAGCTAGCGAGGTTATTTCTAGATGTTTACTGTTCTGAAGATTTAAATCAATCTACTGCACTAGAATAAAGAATATACAATGACAAACTAAATAAAACTACACTGGAACATGTTAAATACATGATTAAGTTGTTGTAGGTAATTTCTATTGATCCAGATCTGGCTTCATGGCACAGTTTAATTGACGATTTCTGGAAAGGGGAATGAATGGCTCAGGAGATTGGCCCTGGAATACTTTGACTTCCATCAAACCCAGAACCAGGCTGTTAGTGACTGAATTAGTTACTACTTTATCTCATGATTTATATGAAATAAGTTGATTAAGTTACTAGAAAGGGTAGGCAAATATTTCCTAAATATTACCAATATTTCCGTTTTGGATAAATAGACCAATTACTGTCTGGCACAGCTTGGGCACCTGGGTCCTCTCTTACCCACCATAATCAAGGAAGAGAAGGCAGAGAGAAGAAAAATCTTTAGCTCCTATCTTATGGCCTCCAGGAAGGGGGAGGTGAAAATCACTGCACTGGCATCCTCCATGGAAGGAAGGGGAAGAGCAGTGAAGATCTCACACACTTCATCAAAGGCTAGGAAAGGGGAAGTCCCTCCCCTGGCTTCCAGTAAAGTGAGACTGATTAGTTAGATACATACTTGGGGGAATGGGATAGGGAGAGGTATACAGCTGAATCAAAAAACAGCCAAATACCTGGACATGGCCTGAGTTTTTACCAAGTACCGATCGCTGAATTACCAAATGTTGGGCTGTAGTCACATACCTAGGTCCATATTATTAGTATTATAAATTGTATGACAGTAATGCCTAGAGGCCCCCAACCAGATCGAGGTGCCATTGTGCTAGAAACTGAACACATTCATAGAAAAACACGGTCCCTGCCCCAAAGAACTTACAATCAAATGAGGTAAGACAGATGGTGGGAGAAAGGAAGTATCATTCCCGATCCACAACATAAAAGACCATCCTTTCTCTCTTGATTGATAACCTACATATCATCCTTGCTGATAGTCTCAAGAGCATGGTCAAAGACCTTGGGCCTGAACTACCTCAGCTCCAGAGGATTATCTGTTCTATACTATTATGAGATCTTAGAAACCCAATCCTATATAATAAAAGGCTAGGGAAGTTTGTGTGAAGCCGTCATGCACAGTAGAGATGGCCCAGACGAACGGCATGCTGGGAGGTGTAGTTCGGCAGCACAACATGGCTGCCGCGTGTGTGCCGCCAAGAGGGAAGCAGGGTCTGGATCAGAGGCTCGGGGAGCACGGGCAGGAGGGTGGCTGGGCGCAGGAGGTGCAGGCAGGGGGCCCTTGGAGTGGGGGGGAGGGGGGCTGAACGAGCGGGGGGAGCCCTTGGAGTGGGGGGGAGGGGGATGAGCGAGCGGGGGGGCCCTTGGAGCGGGGGGAGGGGGGCTCTTAGGGAGTGGTCAGTTCCAGACAGTTCTTTACATTTCTTTTTACAATATTCTATTTATGATAGTCTAGTTAATTTTCCCATACATGTGGCTACAGATCAAACCAGTTTGCAAGAATTATGCCAGACAGTATAATTTGTATAATGCTAAAAGATTCTTCATAGAAGTCCCTTTTTTAAAATAGGTGGCTGAGATTCATACAATGAGGAGGTTCAGCACAGACCACAATTTCCACATGTGCTGCTGCCGTGACTCAGCACCAACAAAGACAAAGCAACGTCAAACTGATTCATGACACTCGCCCAACATAATTACCAGTTCTGGAGCCTTAAGACAATAACTATATGTTAGCTCAAATGGGTATTGGATTAATGAAACTAAGAATGCTCAGAAAGAAAACTGATGTGACCTTCTAATCACTTTTAAGAAACATGAAGAGTGAGTGATGGAGAGATGACCTTTATCTTGGCTAGGAAGATTCTCCACAAACAGAAACCCAAGCCATGAGGCACAGTGAAACAAGGTTTTGTAATCTTCTACCTGTTTCTGAAAAGATGTGATCTGTGGTACAGTATCTGTTTTTAACAATATAGCAGTACTGCTAGAGGGTACTAAAGTGTCCAATAGGAGATGTCAGTTTCAAAGTAAAACAAAGATGTCCATGTAACCCTCTCTTTGGTCAGCACTGATACTATATGCCATGGGCCTTAACTTGTCAGTGAACATCAGACCATCTTTTATTATGAAACATGGTAGTGAGAAGGGCAATCTACAGAAGTTCCTGAAATCTTTTCAGAAAAGGGCTGTGTTCTCCAATGACATTACAATTCTAGTGATCTAACAATACATACAACACAACTTTATCTCAGCTGAATTAACTATGATTTAAAAAAAAAATTCTCTGGGCCCTTAAACATTATTTTGTGAGTTGTACTGAGGTAGAGAGAGTCATTGGAATGAGGTACACCTCCTTTTGCTTCAGTGCACAAGGCATAAGTGGAAAGGAAGGAGGGAAATAAAAACAGCTCAGTTTGGCTGAATTTTTGCCAAATCACTTTGCTGGGCACAGCAACCTAATCTGCGGCCTGCCATGAGATCATCTGTGGTCGTTAAAGCCCTAAAGACTGAAAAGGTGAAACATGAAGAAACTTAAGATATTTTTGTTTAGTTTTAAAAAAATATACCTGTTTTTTTAATTTAACAGTACCAGAGATGCAGAGGGACAGAGTTAATAATATGAACTGGATCACAATTATGCATGTCAAAGGCTCACAGAATAAATCACTCTCTGTAAGATCCTTTTTCTTCTAGTTTTAGCAACTAATTTAGGTAAATGTGCAATTTTCAATCGATACATAGAGTTGTATCCTGATTTTAAATTACTGGTTTCTCTCTCTACTATAAGCAATAAAACAAAATATTATAGTAGTAAACTATTTCTTGAAAATATAGACATTGGTTATTTATTTTTCCAGAGTTCCATCTCTCTCAGGGGAAATCTGGAAGTTCTAAATTCATTCATTGATCCTTAGCTTTGTCACCATTCTCTCCCCCTTTTGACCTCTTAGACACTTGTTTGCAAATTATACATCCTATTGTGCCTTCCTTTTTCTCAAATCACTGTCCAGTATTTTTTAAAGAAACCCTCTCACGGAGAGTTTCATATTCAAGGCCTGCTGAAGATTTACAATATGCTAAACTGGGCAAAAACTCTGTGGTAATCAGCACAATACATTTTACACTCCATCATAATCATTTTTTTCTGCCTCTATGTCAATAAAATCTTTCCCCCTTTTTACAATGGTTTACAACTTAAATAATTTAATACAACAGTAGTTATATTTTTATTGCAAGCCTATAAAACTTGTACCCATAAGTCTCTTCCATGCAATACATTAACCAAAAAACTGACAGGGGAGAAGGGGAGCTGATGATTACTAAAACTGTAATTCAGTCTTGAAATTCTGAACATGCCATAAACTGCTTCTCTTCACTTGCATACTGTAGATACTGTCAGAATATCTCAAATGAACTCCTTCATTGTATTTAATCTCTCCTTATGTGTTATTTTACTGAATCTATAATAGAAACAAAAAGGACTTCACATTTCATACAGCACCTTCTGTAGAATGATCAGCGAGTGGTTCAGTGGAACAGGCACAGGAGTAAGAGTCCAGAGATACAGATTCTCTACACAGCGCTGCTGTTGCCTTGCTGTGAGACTTCTGGTAAGTCACCCAGGCAAGTTGAACAAGGTATGTAAGAGGTAACAAAGAGTCCTGTGGCACCTTAAAGACTAACTATAAAGTATAGAAGCATAAGCTTTCGTGGGCTAATACCCACTTCGTCGGATGCAATTTATTGCTATTGATGTAAAGGAAGGCATGTGTTCAAGTGCCTTGCTGAACTGGGGCCTTGATGCCTTATTTTCAGAAGTGCTGAGCACCTGCAGCTCCTGTTGCCTTCAGCTGTAATTGGGGGTGTTCAGCACCTCTCAAAAACAGACCTTTAAGCTCTCTGGTGCCTCCGTTTCCCTGCCTGTAAAATGGGGATAATAATACTTATCCTCCTTTGTAAAGTGCTTTGAAATCATAGAATATATCAGGGTTGGGAGGGACCTCAGGTTGTCATTTAGTCCAACCTCGTGCTCAAAGCAGGACCAATTCCCAAATAAATCATCCTCGCCAGAGCTTTGTCAAGCCTGACTGTAAAAACCTCTAAGGAAGGCGATTCTACCACCTCCCTAGGTAATCCATTCCAGTGCTTCACCACCCTCCTAGTGAAGAAGTTTTTACTAATATCCAACCTAGACCTCCCCCCACTGCAACTTGAGACCATTACTCCTTGTTCTGTCATATGCTACCACTGAGAACAGTCTAGATCCATCTTCTTCGGAACCCCTTTTCAGGTAGTTGAAAACAGCTATTACATCCCCCCGCTTTCTTCTCTTCTGCGGACTAAATAATCCAAGTTCCCTCAGCCTCTCTTCATAAGTCATGTGGTCCAACCCCCTAATTGTTGCCCTTCACTGGACTCTTTCCAGTTTTTCCACATCCTTCTTGTAGTATGGGGCTCAAAACTGGACATAGTACTCCAGATTTGGCTTCACCAATGTTGATTAGAGGATAATGATTATGTTCCACAATCTGCTGGAAATGCTCCTGCTTATATAGCCTAAAATACCATTAGCCTTCTTGGCAGCACAGGTACACTGCTGACTCATATGCAGCTTCTCATCCACTGTAATCCCTAAATCCTTTCCTGCAGAACTGATGTCTAGCTACTCCGTCTCTAGTCTGTTGCAGTGCATGGGATTCTTCCGTCCTAAGTGAAGGACTCTGCACTTGTCCTTGTTGAACCTCATCAGATTTCTTTTGGCCCAATCCTCTAATTTGTCTAGGTCCTTCTGTCATCTGCAAACTTGCTGAGGGTGCCATCCACTCCATCCTCCAGATCATTAATGGCTATCCTCCAGATCTCCAAAAGAATAGCAGTATCCAAGTACAAAGTATTATTGTTATTGTAAGTATTGCAGGATCTCCAAGAGTTCACGCAAAGATACTATTTGAGTGTCTTTTATGAGGCTTTATATCAAAACAAATGGATGTGTCTGTATCTACAAAACACTTCACTATATTTGTAGGAATAAACACAACCTGCACCTGGTTAGATTCCTTTGTATACAATATTAATAAAAAATAATTATTAATCTAATCTTTTGGTAAAAGGAAGTGTAATGCCCTAGTGATTTGTAAATGCTAACTATCTGTATCAGAAATACTGACTTTAAATGACATATACATATTTATTTAAATGTAAGGATGAAGGTAACCTAAGGTTAATCCTGAAATATATGCTTCATGGTCTATATGTTGTACATGCTATTTTTATTCTGCACAAAAACCACATGGGAAAACCTTTGTACTAAGATTTTTAATAGACAAAAATGTATAGTTTTGTCCAGGTGGAGTGTCAGAATTTCTAAAGTCAAACGTGAGAAATCAATGACCGCAAAAGTCATGTCTTGATGGGCTTGCAAAAATAAAATCTATAATTAGTTCTATAGTTGCAAAACTCAGTAGTCCTAATATTCTTAATATACAGATGATTGTCTACGCCCTCTGCATATGTGATTAAGATATCACATAGTAGATGGAATCAAGCATTTTTAATGTTCAAACTGATATCTTGAGCAGAAATTCACAATAACCTATGCTGCTACCTTCCACCTCACCTCCACTACCAATAATTTACAATTAACCCGCATACACAAAAATTTAAGTTTAAGAATCGCTGCCCTCTGTCCAAAGTGCCACTTGCCTTCTGGAGTAAAAACAATACAGAAACACTTAAATATCCCTCTGTATATTCCCAAAGCAAGAATAAATTACTTCTTTGAGTGGGAGGATGGAGTTGAACTATTATGCTCCTGACTGCTGGGGATCAACACATTCAGCTGAAAAAGTGGAATTTTCTATTTATCCACAAGACTGATAAAATGCAGACACATTGAAATTAGTTCTGCACGCTGTCTCCTAATGATGTCAACCCCTGCCTAGATAGATCATTCTCTTCATAGGGTGAAGGGTCACAGTGCTGTGCTCTCTTAGGTTTGATTTTTTTTCCTTAATACGCTAATCATGCAACGTTCAGATGAATTATTGTGATCACAAGAATATTAGACACCTAGGTTAAACAATAAAAGTAACAAAGTTTCCCCCCCCCCAAAATGTGTAGGGGTATCATTAAGTTAATAGGTAGGACACTGGACTGGAAGAATTATGTGAAAGGAATCTTGATAGTTTCAGTCCAGTTCACGGTGGATGGATTTTTGCTCAGCAAAAATATTCCAAATCAGCTATAAAGACAATGAGCTCAAGACTACTATGTAGCATGAGGGGCTCTATGAAATAATATCAGTTACCAAACCAGAGGTTGCACAATGGATCAGCTGAATGATGTGTGATATCCAGTCACAAAAATTGTTTTTGTGAAGTATGTCTGATTCTCTTCTCTATTCATCTGCCTATCAAGCTTGTGACCCCTGGATCAGTATTGATCATTTTCATTAGAATGATGCAAACTAAGAGTCTGATTCTGTAACCTTCTGGTCACGTGTACTCCGAGTAGGTTCAGTGGGGTTACTCATGCTAGTAAGAAATTGTTTGTGGAAGGGATCAACAATCAGCTCATAAATGCTTATAAGTGAGAAGATGCCCTTTTAGAACAGTTAATATTAGCCCAATATAGACCAGGTTACTAAATATCTAAAGAATACTTGGATCCCAAAATGGAAATGTTTAAAAGTCATGTGTTAGTACTGACTCCTTACTGTATAGCAGATCCTGAAATCAATAAGCTGCACTGGTTCAGTAAATGTGTCTCTTAACAAGTTAATAAAACAGTGATCCTCACATAGTCTTTCCATCAAACTTTCATGGGAAAAAAATGAGAATATTAAATGCACTAGGATAGGGAAGATCTGCTCCATTTGCTCTGCAATGATAATCTGTTACAAAAGAGGATTTTGATTATTAATTCTTTGCCTTCTGGGGATATTATAATTTCCTAGAATGTCGAAATGCCTTAAGCACAGCAATTTGCTGAGCTAGACTGAATTTCAAAATGTTTCAAATGAGCTGATAAACAACTGCATAATTAGCCATTATTTGATCAAGACTGTACATTACAGATAGCGAACCGAACCAGGCAATGGATAGGTAAATTGTGGATATTGTTTTACTAAGAGTCGATATTATATTTTGACATGCATCACAACTTTTCTTGTAAAAAATTAAAAAGCCCACTTCTTTTTTCTTTAGAAATGCAGATTATCCTATCAACTAAATCCTTGGGGTCTTAATCATTAAACACATACTTCTGTGGATGAATAATGAGGAGTTTATGGACTGAATATAACTCATGCACTAAAAGAGATTAGATTGAAAGATTTTTTTTTCAATTAAGTAGTTACATATCCACTGCATACACATTATACTCAAGGCCTGATGTACTTTCTGGCAAGCTGGACACAAACTCAGTTGCAAGGTCCTTAGATTCTGTAGCACTTTGCTGAGGCAGCTTAATTTTTGTTACAAAATGGAGGTTTTTCATGATTACAAGAAGGAATAGTACAACCATTATAGTGTAAAATACATACAATATTTATAACGACTACACTCAACTCCAAGTAGAATGTGAAGATGGTGCGGGAGGTTTTGGTAACTAGCTCGGGGACTTTTCAGGGGTCAGTTTGAGATTGTGGAATAAGCATCCGAGCTGGCTATTTCTGCTAAAATAATCAGCAGTGAAACGTTGACACTTGCAGTTACATCTTTAGATTTCAGAGTTATCAATCCATTGAGATGCATGTGAACAGTTCACATGGCTGATAGCTATTGGGCAAGATTCTAATGTCAATTTTATTCATATCTACAGATTTAGGAAAACTACACATGGTTCAAATTCAAGGTTATCTTCACAACCATGAAGGATGGATATATAAATTTAATTATGATAGCTCAAATTCTAGAGCACAATTAGCAGCAGTTGTTTGTATGGCAAATTTTGTGTCCATGCAATTGTAGAATGTGTGGTTCCGGCTTATACCAATCCATCCCACTTTAAGCTCCGCCTTGGATGTGCAATGTAACCTGAGCAGTAAAAATGAAGGCTTCCTCATCCTTATACATGTAATGCTAATTTTAAGTGGGAAAATATAGTCAATACTGAATAAAGACCATAAAGTCACAGATGTAATTCTTATAGCAGAACTATTTAAAATGTATCACTAATGTACAGCAAATGTTAGATCTGTGTTTCTTGTAATGTTAGTAGATTTAGATTTATGTTTCTCTTTAGCACTGCTACTTCCCAAGAGGTATTAATGCAAACACTTGATGTGAGCAGGAATTTTCCACACAATGTTTTCAGCTGAGGAGAAGTTTAAAAGGAAATGGATCATCTGTATGGTTACGATCAGAAAAGTGACTACATAAAAATGGCACCTTTTTTACTCAACAAATCTGCTCCTTGTATGGATTATATTTAGCTTGTCTTTGCTAATCTTGAAAGGCTTGGACTGGTCCTTAAACTTGTCACTGTGGCAGGACTAAATATTGCCCAACTTGAACCACAGGTCAAACGTAATGTTAAGAGGTAAAAAGAAGGAAACATCTATCTGGTAGTGTGATTACATTAAAAAAAAGAGAATTATTTTAAGCTGTTTAGGAATGTGGAATATTAGCAGTAGCCCTGGACACAGGTGGGCATTAGTGGAGACAGGTTAGATAGCAGAGTTTAGGTGGGGCAGTCAAAGGTCCACAAGAAAGGCAATTAGATACCGCCCCATGTAATATATGTAATAGTAGGTACGTATATAAACACACACACACTTTACAGGTAAAAGTATGTTGTTACTCTTTTTAGCACTGCAGAACCAATTCAGCTAAGAGGTAGTACATCAGAATCTATGCTGGCCCACACAAATAGATTCTTAGACCAATAGATTCTTAGACCCTTGAAGTTAAATCAGGTTGGAGATGTATTAACTCTCTCAAGGTAACCTCTACTGAGCAGTCTCAAGTGGTCCCAACCTAGAGCAGCACAAGCTCAAGGAGTCATGCTGGTGTGGGGAAGTAGTAGAACTGCTGAAGGAAAAACATCCATTCTTCTTGCTTTGGGGGACCATTGCCTCTGGGTCCACCAGGATTGGAGGAATTGAAAGGCCTTTTCCAAATTGAATGCCCCCTGCAAGCCCTCATCTCAAAGAGAGACTAATGAGGTTAGTCTTGCAGAGGTTTCCTGCCTCTCTGGCCTCAATGGTTTCTCCATAGGAAGAGATGATGTGATCTCAAGTTCCATTTGCAGAATTGTATTGAGTAAGGCTGCAAGCTCTCCAAAGAATGGATCTTGTCTTAATATCTGTATGTATTATGCCTAGTACATTGTTGGCACTAAACCATATAGCTAATCTAGCTAAGGTATTTATGTAGCACCTACCACTGTTACAGCTAAATGATGCACAAAATTAAGTAGCATAAGAGCACAGATCAACAAGATGAATGAGATGTGGTGTATCCTGGAGCCTTTAAAAAAATTCCAATAAATACATATAACAACATTATCACCTGGTGCTTGAAATGCTTAAAACTGCAGTGTGGAACATGCTACAGTATAACAACTGAGATGTATTCTTTCAGTTTTAATAATGCTATCTGGCAGCCAATTAGTTCCTAATGCAATTTTATCCTTTGTGGAATTTTGAAAGAAGTAAAATGTAAAACAGCCAAAATAGTTAATTGGACCCATGGGGGTGGGAGTAGGGGCAGGAGGAGGAATGCATGGATGAACTATTTAACTTTGAAAAAATGGCTATGATGAAGAAACTATAGTATTTTTCATAAAGCTATTACCAATGTGGGTTTAAATATGAAACATTATATATTAAATGCAAAAACTAGTATTAATGAAATTCAGAGGCTGAGAAAGCAAGCACTCAAAAGTCAGGAAATTCTAAAAGTTAAAAGTTGTTCCCAGAAGATTAAATTTGCTCACACTGAACATTCTGCATGTTTTATGATATACCTTAATTGCAGGCTATAATGCAGTTATCAAAGAAAACTGGAAAAGAAAATGCTACATATTGTAGGCTAATGCTGTCCTCAGTTACCCAAATGGAACTGAGTGGAGAAATTGGCCAAGGATGGGTAGTGTGTCTGAGTAACCAATGTGGGAAAAATCTTAACTTTTGGAATTTGCTGACTTCTGATTACTTTATTTCTAAACCCTACCACTACAATAATGTTAGGTTTTTTGTTATTTTATTTCCCTCTTTAAACAACTAACAATAAAGGAGAAAGAAAAAAAGACAATTTAACAGCTATAGTTGTATACTGTACTATTTTTACCAGTGATACTGATAAGGTGTTTTAAACAGATGCTAGTTGGATAGCACTTGTTGATAAAATAATCTAGAGCTGGGCCTGGACTAAAGGAGTTAAATTCTAGTCCCATTTTAAATCAATGGCAAAACTCCCATTGACTTCAATAGGACTAGGATTTCACCAAGAGACACAAGAAAGCTCCCAAGGGTGTACAATAAAACTCATTCTGCAAACCTTATTCAGACCAAATTCCTATTGACTCAGCTGGGGTCAATGGGAGTTTGGCCTTGTGAAGAAACTGAAGAATTTAGCATTAGTCCTTGCTTAATTTGATTCATGTATTGTGTGTGCGCAATTTCCCTTCATCTATTTCCTTTACTCTAATCCATCTTCATGAATAGAAGGACCCTAAAAATTACGGTTCATGGCAATTTTCCTTATTCAAAAATAGGTGAATTTTGGCTAAGATTCTTGCTGCTCTGTTACAATTTGATCCTGTAGTCTCTTCACGTAGGCAAAACTTTCACTCAAGTCAATGGGACAGATCCTGCGATGTGTTTAAAATGGGCTCAGCACATCACGGGAAGGGAATGCGGAAAGATGGCTTTCAGCCACTTTTATTACTCTCTGGGACCCTCTGGTTATCATTTGGTCTCTGTCTTAAGCAGAGGAGGGCCAGGCTGGTTGTGAACAGGCCCCAAGGCATGAACCTGGCACTTGGATCTCTGGGAAATCATGCCCACTTTTCCCCTCCACTGGGGCAGGGCGGACATGGTAGAGGTGCAGTAGATGATGTATTTACATGAAGAGGGATTTCTCCTGAACAGGGAGAATCCTTCCAAGGCTAGATCCACTAGGTTTATGGCTGCTGTGCAAAGTGACTACAGCACAGCTGAAAATCTGAGCCAAGGACTGACCTCTTAAGGAAGGCATAATCCAACTTCATTGATTAATGAACAGCATCTCTCTATATTAACATTAAATTGTGATCATAGACAGGAAACAGCTGAGCAGCAGTTATTATTTTACCTCTTCATCTATGGGAAAGTAAATTAAAAATGCATCCCATTATAAAGTGGATTAAAGTGGAATACAATTCTCTTAATACTTATTAAAAAAATATGGAACCCTTCCCATTTAATGCATTCAGAGACAAGTGTCCTCTCTCCTTTATGTTATCTGCACTTTGGCTACACTATCAGAAATTCCTCTGCCATTTATGTGTGTGCCTGTGTGATGATAGCTTAAAATATTTCTCGTATGCGATGTGACTGCCATAACATACTCCTATATACAGATCTAATCCTTATTTATTTCACCTTAAAACATCTCTGGAAATCTTTATATCATTAATGGACAAGTTCCATTTCACTGATACATCCATTAGCTGCCATGGATAATTCTGATCTGATTAAAGGATAACCATTTAAGACTACTAATTCGCATATTAAGTACTTAGGACTGAACATTGTTAAAGACCTTACATATCTATACACATTATCTTTGATAGTAGACAATAAATGAGATCTTAAATAGTGGACTGCTCTTCTCTTGTCTAGATTGAGGAAAATGAGTGCTATAAAAATGACCATACTGCTAATAAAATACTATGTATTTCAGGTCTATCCAGTAGTGCTGCTAAAGGATTGTATTATTTACTGTGGAATTACAAAACTCTGCAGCTTTCACTTAAAAAGGCAATGTTTATTTTTTAAGATATTTAAAAACTGTTTAAGATCCAAAAGTAAAGAACCTATGTACAGACTTTTATATTTGCTTAACATATTTTAATATTATTTTCTTGCTCCGCTTAGCTGGTAATTCTCAATTCAAGGATCTGCATTAGTTGGTATCACGGTCACGTAAAACGGTGATGTTATTACATAACTGTGATGCCATCAGATGTCACAGAGTGCAAAAAACTGGAAGAGGTGCCCAGCAGAAAATCCACAACCACAAAGGGCAATGAAAGGCTAAAAATATCCACCCCAATAATGCCTCCTCCAAATACTAAAGAAAAGCAGCTATGCAAGGCTTAAATAACAGAGCTATGGAAAAGTGTTCTAGGTTTGTACCAACTGTGTGATGTTTTGCTTTTACATAATTGTACAGGTGTGTGTGGGCACTTAAGGCTGCTCTCAATTATGCCAGCTGAAACAATTCCCTAACGACTCTTGATTAGGCCTAACAGTGTATTTTCTCCTAACCATTCTCACCCATGGAATGTCCATCCCTGCCCCAAGAGACTTCCTATGTGGAAGTGGTAGGCACTGTTATTTATGCTGGTTCTACGTTAATAACCTGCTGTCAAGGGAAATTCTTGGCTTTTCATGTTAGGGCAGCTTTGTTTTGCTCTGATAGTTGAAAGTAACTAGGGCTGAGGATCTGGTTCAATTGGAAATCAATGCAATGTAGAGCCCATTCCTCCTTTAAGGAACATCATATAAAATAAATATATTATTAGTTGTGTATACTCAAGGCTCATGAAGAATAGTGCCAGTTAACTGAAAAGTAAAAGATTATAGCCTCAACTTTAACCATTAAAACAACTTCCCATTTTCAATTCTGGGTTCCAGATTTTGAGCTATTACATATTAAGAATTAAGGGTCTGTGTCAAGGACCATATTGCAGGTTATCGGCCTGCAGAATAACTATAATACATGTCAACAGTTTTTTCAATTACTTGTAAAGTTTGCATTCAATCCTCCTTTAAAACCAACCTCTAGCATACCTTTCAGAGCTGTCATGCAATTAAAAAAATTAATTGTGGGATTAATCACGCTGTTAAAAATAACAGAATACCATTTATTTAAATATTTGTGGATGCTTTCTAAATTTTCAAATATATTAATTTCACTTACAATACAGAAATACAAAATGTATGGTGCTCACTTTATATTTATTTTTTATTACAAATATTTGCACTGTAAAAAACAAAAGAAATAATATTTTTCAATTCACCTCATACAAGTACTGTAATGAAATCTCTTTCCTGAAAGTTGAATTTACAAATGCAGAATTATGTACAAAAAAACTGCATTCAAAAATAAAATAATATAAAACTTTAGTGCCTAGAAATCCACTCTGTCCTACTTCTTGTTCAGCCAAGTGCTCAGCCAAACAAGTTTATTTACATTTACAGGAGATCATGCTGCCTGCTTCTTGTTTACAATATCACCAAAAAGTGAGAATAGGTATTTGCGTTGCACTGTTGTAGCCGGTATTGGAAGACATTTATGTGCCAGATGTGCTAAAGATTCATATGTCCCCTCATGCTCCAACCACCATTCCAGGGGACAGGAGTCCATGCTGATGATGAGTTCTGTTTGATAACGATTCAAAGCAGTGCGGACTGATGCACATTCCGTTTCATCATCAGGCCACTAGCAGAAGGTTGATTTTCTTTTTTGGTGTTGGGGTTCTATAGTTTCAGCATCGGAGTGTTGCTCTTTTCAGACTGCTGAAAGCATGCTCCACACCCCATCCCTCTCAGATTTTGGAAGGCATTTCAGATGCCTTGGGTCGAGTGCTGTGGCTATCTTTAGAAATCTCACACTGGTACTTTCTTTGCATTGTGTGAAATCTGCAGTGAAAGTGTTCTTAAAATGAACAAAATGGGCTGGGTCACCATCCAAGACTGCTATAACATGAAATATATGGCAGAATGCGGGTAAGACAGAGGAGGAGACATACCCTTCTCCCCCAAGGAGTTCAGTCAAAAATTTAATTAACATATTTTGTAATGAGAGTCATCAGCATGGAAGCACATCCTCTGGAATCTGAAACAGTGTCCAAAGGATGAAGGGGCCCACAAATGTTTAGCATATCTGGCATGTAAATACCCTGCAATACCAGCTACAAAAGTGCCATGAGAATGCCTGTTCTCACTTTCTGGTGACACTGTAAACAAGAAGCGGGAAGCATTACCTCCTGCAAATGTAAACAAATTTGTTTGGTTGAGTGATTGACTAAACAAAAAGTAGGAGAGCGCGGACTGGTAGGCTCTAGAGTTTTACACTGTTTTATTTTTGAATTCAGTTTTTTTTTGTACATGATTCTGTTTGAAAGTTCAACTTTCATGATACAGAGATTGCACTACAGTACTTGTATGAGGTAAGCTGAAAATACTTTTTTGTTTTTTACTGCACAAATATTTATAATAAAATAAATATAAATTGAGCACTGTACACTTTATATTCTCTGTTGTAATTGAAATCAATATATTTGAAAATATAGAAAAACACCCCAAAATCCTATATTATAAAAGACTAGAGAAGGTGTGTGAAGCCGTCATGCGCAGTAGAGACGGCCCGGACGAACGGCATGCTGGGGGTTGTAGTTCGGAGGCACAAAATGGCCGCCGCGTGTGCCCGCCTGAGCGATCCTCACACGGAGCTAGAGCACCAAGGAGCAATTATACATAGAATAATTGGGGGGGAGGGGGCTGGGCGAGGGAGGGAGCTGAGCGAGGGGGGTCGTTGGGGGGAGGGAGCTGAGCGAGGGGGGGGCGTGCATTGGGGAGGGGGGAGCTGGGCGAGGGGGAAGCGTTGGGGGGGGGAGCTGGGCGAGCGGGGGGGGGCCTTGGAGTGGGGGAAGGGGGGAAGAGAGCTTAGGGAGTGGGGGGGCCGCGAGCCATTTCCATTGGCCTGTGTCCACGGGCTTTTACACTAGTATGTAATAAATTTCAATTGGTATTCTCTTGCTTAGCAGTGTGATTAAAACAGATTAATTTTTTAATCACAATACATTTTTTGAGTCAATCACGTAAGTTAACTGTGATTACTTGACAGGCCTAATACCTTTCTAATTTTCTAGCTGAACTGTATCTGTGTAATTTGGGGGAGATGCCATTTTCAAAATAGATATTGCATATACAAATAGTAAAACTTATGTATGCATGTTATGACTTTACTACGAAACATAACTGGAACATGCTTGAATATCAGTTTTGACAATAAGACTACTTTTTTTGCCTACAATAGCTTCATACCACAAAATATTAGTTGTAGCTATGCACCTTACTGCAATGTAATTCTACTAATATTACTTAAAGCATCATTGAACTATATGATTCCACTTCCCACTACTAGAACATATATGGATTTGTTGGATTTGACAGTCTGTGGATTTGATACTGATTTGAGGTCCATAAGCATGTCTGATCATTTATTAGTAAAATTAGGAACCATGGGATGTCTTATGCAGGAAGTCTAATCTGGGTCCTTAATATATATTCGTGAACTTCTGTTACCTAAAATATCTTTCCTGCATTACATCTTCTGTTCCACATATTTAGGACACAACCTTTAAAAGAAAAACAACAACAACAACAAAAAAAACTGCTACAGTGATGTTTCCACAGACCACCATCTACCTTTTGAGGGTAGCATTACACATAACGTAAAATCAAAGTCACTTTTTGCTCAACAATATTTTAACGCAATAGCATAAAACATTTGATATGGAAAAAGAAACATCTACAAATTAAGATGGGGACCTGCAGCACTAATGGAGGTGAGATGTGTACACAGTCCAGCCGATTAATTACATATCACAGGTAATTATACACAAACATTAAAGAAAGGCCAAGAAGGCTTTTTCCTCAGTTTCTGTATCTTCATCCCTTATGTTTACCACTGCTATTTTTTCTTATTGCGGCATCTTGTAAAGATGGTATTTTGGAAAGAATGTTAGTGGTGCGGCGGAGCAGACTTAATTCACTAATATTTGTGAAATGCGTTGAGATTCTGAGATGAAAAGCAAATTACTGGAATATCTGAAGCCTAAAACTATGCAGAAGTTACTATGATTACTGCTTCATTCTGGATCTCTATCCTATTACTACTTTCTCTTTTTTCCATGTAGGATTTTTTGTGTGTCATATGTTTTTTACTGTTACAGATCCTCATGGTCAACACTTCTCTCCTAAACAGACTAAATTCTCTTGTGAGTTATAGTAAATGGTATTCTTTCTGGCAGCCTATTGGAACCACTTTAATTAAGTAAAGTACTAGCCACAATTCCCTGAAGATGATGAGTGGCTGAAATGCATGAGAGGAGGATGTCCTTAGGAAAATGATTCATTCAAGAAAGCAATTGCCCTCACGAGCGACTTTATGTATTACATTATCAATATACTGCGAGAAAGACTATTTTGAGGCTTATGACAGCACTTCACTATATGGACTTTACTAATTCTAATAGTTCTATCTCCAATTAACATTAGGAATACTGGAAACACTTGCTATGACAGGATGTTTTTAAGACATTTGCTACTCAGAGAACAATTCATTGCTGTTCAATACAAATTATTCCGTTTTGTCATCCATTTTCCTTTCTTGTCTTCCATGTCTCAGTGAATTCTCATCTCCCACTGCCACAGGCTATTAATTGGGAGAGGAAAAAAGCTCAGTTTAACCGCAAAGGTAATGAAACACGTGAAAATCGCACAAGAGAAAGTTAATGGTCAGAGCCACTACCAGCAGTCTTGCTGTCATGGGCTCTGCATGTTCTTCAACCAAACTTTTAATTACAGGTTCATGAACCAGCTGTGTCTGTCATCACGTTAACCCATCTGTTTGGTAACTGGCCAGCAAATAATACTCCTTCTAGAACAGTTTAGATTCAGCGGAAACTGCTAACCTGAAAAGGCCAGTAATAATTTTAATGCCAAATACTGCATGTGCTTAGTCTTCACAAAAACATAGGAAGTTCTCTATGTGATAATGTTTTGAGAGCTGTTCTTTTCTTCCCATATTAGTTACTTCCTGCATCTAAAACATGCACTAATATATGCATCAAAGAATTTTAACCTTAAATCAATAATGAATTTTGTTTGCATTTCAAATGAAATAACTTTTATTCACTCAGAATAAAAATAAAATATTTACAAAGGAACTAAGCAAGATCAATTTGACCTAAACACGATTAGTGAAGATTATGATAAAAATAAACCTTAACTCAGTTAAAGGTATTCAATTATCATTCCTTCCTGTAAAATAACACAATTTATATATACAGAAAAGTGATGTTAAGCATTAGCTAAAAGCTATATGCCTACACAAAATCACACACCAGTATTTTTGATAATTTTGAAGTCTGATTTCACTGTGAGATGTTCAGATTCTATGGCGATGAGCACAACAGAAAAACCTAAAGTAGACGGATTTTAAAAAGTGACTACAAAGGCACCATTTTACTCAACTGATCACCTTCCTTGGTAAAATCCTGGCTCCACTGAAGTCAATGGGAGTTTCTCCATTGAATTCTATGGAGCCAGGATTTCTTACCATCTCTGTGTAATCAAAGTCACATCTGCCTACTCTAGTTACTTAGATACATTTTTGCCCCTTTTTTACTATACTTAGCACTGCAGAGCCAGCACAGTTAGGACAGAGTGGGATTGATAGGGTAATTGACGAGGACTCCGGAGACCTGAGTTCAGTTTTTGCTTCTATCCGTGGTTTCCTGGGTGACCTTGGGCAAGTCACTTCCTCTGTATATGCCTGAGTTCTTTCCCACCCCGAGCCCCATAAAATGGGGATAATGATACTGACCTCCTTTGTAAAGTGTTTTGAGATCTACTGATGAAAAGCACAATATAAGTTCAGTATTATTATTATTATCACCAACAAAATTGCTTACTAAGTTCCAGTCAGATATGCCCGTGCAATCCGACTTAAGTCAGCAAGATTTCCCAGGGAAAATTGTAACTGTAATTTGGTCTACAGAATAGTTAATACTAATGATGATGCAGAAGAAGGAAAGACTCTAATGTGATGCTGGGATATTAAGGTGGGTTTGCAGTGCTGGCAGTTATTTAAAATATCTTGTAGACTGAGTACCATTTGTTATGGAAATCAATGAGGTATAAACTTGGAATCCCACAATTCCATTTAATACAATTAGTAAAAATGGATGTATTATTTGAATATTCACATTTTCAAACAACTCTCTGCTAAATGAAGTATATTGCACATATCCTTTGGGTACAGCTGATCATATCACTAGTGCTGCATGTTGTGACCTTGCAATGATATTTAGAGCTCATTGCTGGATCAGAGCCTTTATTTTCAGGCACTACCAGTCTACGTTCTCTAGCATAAGTTATCAACCTTTTTTGGTCCACAACTCACAAAATAGCTGACAATTCATTTGGCACCTCACTCTGGTTTGCATCTTGCAATGAGATATGTGTGAGAGAACCCCGGGGCTGAGTGGAGACCTGGTGATTTCAGTAATATGCCACAATTATGCTAATCAAGAGATGATATAGGTTATTAGTTTTAAATAAATGCTATTTTTTCCTCTTTATTAATTGACTTTTCAGTGGACTTGGCTAACAGATAAAATCTGTGATCATAAAGAAAGCAAGCAACAACAATCATAATCAAACACATTTATGTCAACCATGGTGTTAAATTCCAGTTCACAACTATGAAATGGAGTTGGTGGGTTGACCAAGGAAGTTACCTCAAATATCAGCTTAAAATTCCCCTAGCAGTTTTAAGACTTTATAGAGGATTAATGAAGCAGAAGCAATTAATTTCAAACATGCAGAATATTTAACCTTTAGGCGGGGATACCATTCAAATCTGATCTAAACTCAGCATTACTCTAATGCCTTGATAAGGAATTGTCAGTTTGTGAACATAACACTACTGGTAATGCTAACACCCAGTACTGTAGCAACAGCAATCAACCTCTTGCAAAATGCTGAGTAGGGTTCAGAGTGTGGCAGCAAAAAGTCTGCTTCACTTCTTTCAACAAAAGTGACTAGTTTGCTGTGCCAAATATTCTCATGTCAAATTTGTTTGTTATACTAGTGAAACATATTGTTTTCTCCTGTCAATTCTACAAATTGATCCTGGTATCTGAAAGTTAAACTGGGATCTTTCATTTTCACACAACACCTGATTATGCAGAGCAAAACGTCAATGGCATCCGTGCAACCTCTCTGCAGCAAGAGGTTCCAGAATAACTGAAGAGAAACAGGTTTGTAGCAGACCAAGGACTGAACAAGCATGGAGTTTGAGCTCCATTTCTGCCCCAGAAATAGTCTCTCCAGATTAGGGTTGACTGAGGCACATTAAAAATGGGCATGGAGAAGCTTGCTTTATTGCAGCCAGCCTGTGGATAAACAGAGCACTTTAGACCCTGGGATTGCAAATCAGAATTGAGAAAAAATTAACTCTAAAATAAGACAGATCTCAGAACCCAAGATGAATCTGCAGAGCTGGTACTAAGACTAAAAATATCCTTTTTACTTGAAAACTGAACAAACTTGATATGGAAGTATTTGAGAGAACTGCACTTTAAGGCATGTCCAGGTAGATTTTGCAATAACAGAAACATGTAGCTGTGTTCTGTATCATTGACTAAGAGTTTATACACATATACCAGGTCCTAACAATCTCTGGATTCAATTCAGGCCAGGAAAATTATTAAAACTTCCTTTTGTGAATTTTTAAGAAGGATCTTGCTACACTGCTTAAGAAAAAACAAATGCATTAAAAATCCAGGAAACATTAAGTAACATAGAAAGTCTTCAAAAGCAAAGAAATGAATGATTAATAAAGAAACTAAATATAATCAAAATCAGGCCAAATTCATCTCTGGCATGTGCATCACATCTCCCACTTTAAGTCAACAGGAGTTGCAATTGCTCACACTAGGGCTGAATTTAGCTCACAGCAACTGAACGGTCAGTGTGATACAGAATACACCATGAAACATATTGTAAAGTAATATAACTGTACAACTTTTGCAAGCACTAATAAATCATATACAACAATGAAACACAAAGGTTGAAGTCAGAGCTACTTCAGACTTCATTTGGAATTTCTTTTCACCAGGTTAAGTACTGACCATAATAGGAACTTAAGACAATAAATGTCAAGTACTTGACCTCATAAGGCTGGTTTGTGCCACTCAGGCCAGTTTTAAGGCTGCTTTATGCTGTCTGAGTGGCCAGCTGTATCACACTACCCAGGATTAGGGGGTGCACTGTTGGAAAGGGCTGAGGCTGGAGCATACTGAGTTCTGGTATCACCAGCTGCTCTAACAACCCCTTATGAAGCTGCAGGCAGCTGATAGAGAAATCCTGAAAATGATGTGTAACAGTGGGGGGTTACTGGCCCTAGCAGTCTCCTTATGGGAAGTGCAGCTTTTCTGGACCCGAGTGACAAAATGCACTGTTCTGTGGTTCAGTGTAACACAGGAGCAGGGCAGAAGAGAAGAGGTTTTGAAGTGCACCCTTTGGGTCAAGAGTAATTCAGTTTCCATTGTTTATTCCTGTCCTTTTCTTCAGATATTGCTAGAACTGCATTAATGTCATAGCTAATCTTGAAGACAATAGAATAACCATAGCAAAAATGTAAAAAAAATAAAAGTCTTAGAATAAGGGGAAATTGAGGGAAGGGACATGGAACTGACTGATTACTGGGGCTGCGAACCTGATATGGGTCTTTCATTTTCATGTGTAGTCGCTGGTTCCAATACAAAGTATTGGTATTGAGTGAAAATTATTGCTGCCTGAGGGTTGTTAATCTCACGTTAGTGTTAACTGTGTTAGTAGTTTCAGTCCAAGTCTCAAAGGACATTAATCCTCCTCACAAAATCACCTTGAAAGGCCCCAATGGAATCCTTGTTTGTAGGCTCAGTGTTGAGCAAAAGAGTGAATGGGCATGGAGCCCAAATCACTTTCCCATCCTTATATGACCCAGAAACCTCTTGGTGCCAACCGGTAGAGGGCCCGGGGTATATAAGGTTACAGGGATCCCCTTGGTTTACCAAACAGGGTGATGCAAGGTCTCTACTGAAAGCTTGTAGTCATTATAATCATGGCAAAATGTATGTACACATAATATGTAAGGAATTAGATCTGTATATTGAAAAGTAGGTTAAGACAGGTCACCAGAAGGTGATAAAGAGATTCTAGGCAACAAGGGGCAATAAACAATTATCTGTCCTATAGAGCATTGCATATTGTAGTCCTCCAGGCCAACACAATCAGCATAAAAAAAATGGTCATACTTGGAGACAGACTGTTGTTTGGGCCAGGTATAGACCTGAATATTTACAAAGACAACAGATTCCCAAGATAAGCCCCTGATGAGGGGACCTCCTGAGGTAAGGGATCAAATTTGGTAATTGCACAGAAATGGAAGACAAGCTGCCTGCAGCCTTAATCTTATGAAAGGAGGGCTTCAGTCATCCTGGTTGAAAATGCTGGGAAAAGGACTCGCAGTTAGCTATCCTGTAGTCAGGGGAATGTCTTGAGAGTGAAGTTCAGCCTCTAGAAAGCGTGTTGTGATTTTGTTTTATATGTAACAATTTGTTTCCAATATTTTTTCTTATTATCATCTGAATCTCTGTTCTTTGATAATAAATGTTTTTTTCACTATAAGTACATCTAAGTGCTGATCCTGAGCAGAAACTATCATGCAGGTGTTCTGTGGGAATTCAGAATCTGGGAGTTCTGTAAATGTTTGAGTGGATCAGAGTCTGGGCACTCCAGAGGGCTGCTAGGAGGATGTGGGGGTTGGTTTGTACCTATCACTACCTTTACAGAGAGAGCAAGGCCTGAGGAAGCCTGGGAGCCACTGCTTCTTTTGTCAGAGGCTGGTGGAGTCAGGATGTTGACTCACAGTGGGTACAGACAAGATTTTCTTGCAATAAGGCCAGGTGGTAGTGAGATGCCAGGGTTGTTCCAGGTCAGATTGGAGGCCCTTTGGCAAGGAAGTTTGGGGAAGTTTGCACTACTGCTGCCTTTGCTAGCCTGTTTTGAGCACTTCTGTTCTCAAAAGCTATTAAACCATCAATAAAGAAAAATGCAGAAAAGCTAAGCCACAGAATCATGGGAAAAAATCACCTAAAGTCATAGATCTCTGTCAGTTTAACAATGAGACATTCCTGTTAATTTTTCATGGGCATGTGGTATTTAGTTTAGCACTCTGGTATTGCACATTACCCATTACTTGAAATAGTTCCTTTCTAGGACTCAAAGTAGCCTTAATATATGTTTTCATTTAAAGAGTAAGTGGGCCATCATCTCAGCTCCACGGTGTGAACTGTGATTTATCCACCACTGGTCTGGTTCTGTGTGTTAAAAAAAATAGTCACATACAGTGGGCAAGATCCAGTGGCGATTAAGATGATCAAACTTGGACTTTCTTCTAGATTACTCAGCATATACATCAGGCCTGCACAATTCGGAAAGCAGCGGGGTCCACATTACTGCAAAAAACCCAGCTGTGGGCCAAAAAGCCCCGCTCTTGCCCCACCCCCATCTGCTTCCCCCAACCCCCCCCCTTGTCTTGCCCCACCCCTACTCACCCCCTGCGGGCCGCACAGTGAGCCCGTGCAGGCCGTATGCAGCCCCTGGGCTGCATGTTGTGCAGGCCTGATATACATTATACCAATCCACTTTGCAATTACTGACATGTAACTTTCATCTCCCTTAAATACTATCTCTGAAGTTGACCCACTGTATCGGATTCTGATCGTCTCCTAACTTGGTATAACTCACACTCCAGGGGATTGAAGAGAAGAGTGCAGCAGGAAATACAGGAGGGGTTAAGGATGTGTTAAACTATTTTCTTTAAATTACACTTTTCTCTGGCTCCCTGTTGTGTAACTTCAACAGCTTACACTAGAGTTTACCTCCGCTGACTATTAGGTAAATGATACCCCCTGATCTAGGCCCACTGTCTGTCACATGAATGTATGTATGCTTTGTCATTTAGAGGATTTTTGGTAGTATATTTAGAAATACTTAAGCTAGTGAATATTTATACAGTATCTAGAAGAGTATAAAAGATTAGAAGTTAAGAAGCTCTTCTCTTTACAGGCAGGGGAGCTGGGATTTGCTTTCAATGATACTTCTACTTAGCATTTACAGTTCTGCTTCAAAATGCCTTGCAAACTATTAACTAATTCATACACCCTTGCAAAGCAGGAGAGTTATATTATTCCCATTTTACAGCTGTGGACTGTGATGCACAGTAAGGTTCAGCAGCTTGTCCAAGACCAGATAGGAAGGTACCATTACAAGCTTGGGATCATGTCTCAGGAGGTCAAGACTCCCAGCTCTGTGCTTATACTATCCCTTCCCCTCTACCATGAATAACAGCATTAAAGGACTTCTAGAAAAGCACTGTGATAACTTTGTGAAAAAAATCATGACAAATATGGAGAAGAGACTGCAAAAACACCAACTCCCCACCCACCTTTCCACAAATATAAGATTACTTCAATATTATACCACGGTTGACAATACAAAGACTTCCATCCTTGAAACATTTTATCACATAGATATCTCCTTAAAAATAAGCTTTGTTCAAAATATATGGCCCTGTTATTTCCTTAATGTTTTCCTACATGCATGGCAACTAAATGTATCGAATGTGGCTAGACCATGAAACTTCATTCACTTAAACAATGGTCAGTTAGGGGAGGAGGGAAGTTCCTTTTGATTCTAAAGGTTGCCGAGGAATAGAGGTATTTGAAGGGTCAGAGAGGGAAGTGACCTCTGCACTTTAAAATGTTTGTTCTGTTTTAAGATATTAGGATCAGTTGACTGACATCAGGAAAAATTTTCCTGGCAGAGAGATGGGAGCCAGAGGAGATTCATGTGCAGATTTTTTACTTTTTTTTTTTTTTTTACTATAGGACTGTTTCTATCCCTCATGCCTATTCTAATATGCCACACTGGGATAAATCAAACTGACTCTTAAAATGATAGAGAGAAGGAAATGTAATTTTACAATAATTTTGGAATTGTATAGAATATCTGTCTTCAAGTGCCTTTCCTCCACTAAAAGAGTTATTAGAAGCTATAGCTGCACAGATATTTTAATAACCACTCTTCTCTTGGTAAAAACCCCTCCCTGGGAGTTATGCTTTTAAATGCTAAAAGAAACGTTTTACTGGAGTACTTTAGTGAATTTAAGGTAGGTGAGGAGAAAGCTAAAGAAGCCTTGTCAGAGAGAAACTGAACTGGGTGCTCAACATGAAAACCTCAATTTAAATCCGTGTTAGTTCTTAAAAGAAAAGGAATGATGTGGTCTCAGACTAATCACTAGAGAATCTCTGTTCATCTTTCCAAAAATAGCCATGGGCTGTTCAGTGTAATAAGTGAGGTGCTTTGGCTGACCGGTGTAGGAAAGCTGGGAGAACACTTGCTCAAATTACATCGGTCGCTGACCACTATTAGTCCCTTGCTCATTACGTAAACCAAGACACACCATTTAAGAACACAACAACAAAATCCAAAATATCCAAAAGAAGGGTATGAATGAATGCATTAAAATCATACCATAAGGAGGTCACAGAGCAATGTGAAGGTAAGTTATCTTTTGTGCTCAGAAGGGGGGGAAGTTAAAAAAAAACAGCTGGGAAAATACATACAATGAAATGCAAAACTGCATGGCATTTTATGTTTTTTGTACAGGCAGTCCTTGACTTTACAACATTCAAGTTACGATGAACGGCACTTATGATGCTTCTATACTGACACCCTGATTCAACTTATGACTATAGGTTTCGAGTTTACGATGCTCAGTCTGCAATGGAGTTGATTGCAGTTCCGAGTTATGATGTTCTGACTTAGGACGCAATTGTAAGGAACCAATCATGTCGTAAGTCCGAGGACTGCCTGTATTTCATTAATAACTCAAAAATTAGCCCATTTTCCAGAAATGAGGGCTCTTTTTGAGCTGACTCTAGACAATAGTCAAACAAAGTTGACTTTTGTGTTGAAAACAATGATCTTGGTATTTTTACATGCATCTTATAATTTTCACCTCCCTGAATTAGCTTAATTGAGTTTAGCCCTCCATCCGGTTACAGGAAACCTTACTCTTTTACTTTAGTTTCAACTCTGGTCACAAGAAGCCACTTATTTTGTGTTTGCTTGTGGCAACTGGATTGTGCATCTTTGGCGCCTATGTCAGAAAAGGGGATGGCCAGCCTTCTATTGACTATCTGTAGGCTGGCCATCCCCTTTTCTGACATAGGCGCCAAATTTATGCTTAGGTACATTTGAACTTAAAAATGTACTTAAATGCTTTCCTTAACTGGGCCCATATTAGTGCAGTAATTTTCTTGAACATGTGCAGTAAAAATATTAATTTATGAAACATCAACTTTGCTGGGCTGGCCATTGTGTGCAGATGACTGATATTCATCTTCCGAAGCAAGTCCTCTTTTTTCAATTTAGTCATGAGGGATTAAGGGGCGGATAGAGGAAACACTACAAGGACACTCTGAAAGCATATTTTAAGAAGGGGTGCCATGGACCCCACGACTTGGGAACAGCTGGCTGGCAATAGATTGCAATGGTGTTGCATAATACATAAAGACAGTCTGTTTTGAAGAGAATCACCTTGCTCCAGAGACTGAGAAACGGCACAGGAGGAAGGAAAGGGTACAGCATCCCCGCCAGCAGTTGTACTCCCCTCAAGCAACCACCTGTCATATATGTGGAAAAACTTGTACATGTGGGACTCCTCACCCATGTTAAGTCATCAATGACTTTTTTCCACATGGCAGACATCATCCTCATATTGAAGGATAGCCAACAACGCACACACGTTTAATGCATTCATAGCAAAAGATCCTCTGACTCTGCCTGTTAACATGTTTTTGTCATTTTTAAAAGCTTCCTCACAGTTGACATGATGCTAGTGTGAGCTAATTAATTGTGACACAATGATATTTACTACAACACCCATGTAGTTTCTTAAATGTTCAGCTGCATTTGTTATTTTGATGGGGGTTTCTGCAAAATATGTAATAATAATTCATGGATATTTTATGCCCTAAAGAGGTGATCAACATTTCTCAACATTCGCCATATTATCCATCAATGGTTTATAATAATTACAACATACATGTATTTCATCATCCAAATTTCATGTTTTTCATTGATACATGAACGTTTACAATAGAAACTGATTTAAGAAACATTATTATTTCTAAATAGATTTTATAAACTACTGAAGGTTTACAAAGCAAAAGGCTCAATTCTGCATGATGCAGGTTGACCCCACGAAGTTAATACACAGAGGTTGCAGGACTGTATCAACTGTCAACCTAAAAGGAAATGCGCTATCAGAAATCCAGGAGCAAAGGACCGCTCAAGACAGAAGAGTTCTTCAGCTTCCTACTGAGTAAGAACAGGTGGGACTTAAACCCAGGCCTGTAAAACTACCAGGTGACTAACATCCCTACACTATCACCCAGCAACAGCTGTAATTTAGCCATTCTCTAGGATTCACAATCTACAGAGGTTCAATGCCAGAGTACACTCCTCTTCAGGGATCCAACTGACAGTGGTTTTATTGATTGGCTCTTCATAGAAGTCTGAGGCAGACCAGGAAATGTCCAGGCAACTATGCGGATTCCTAGCTAGCTGCCATGACTGCCCTGCTTCTCGGCCCTTTTCTTCTGAAGTGTGGGTGGAGAAAAATATTAATTACTGTTAATTTAATAACTAACCCCCAGTAAAATCCAAACTATGAATTCTTCTGCACATCTTTTCCTTCACCATTCATCCTTGCTTTTCATCTACCAATCATATTTTGAACATAGCCAAACACATTTTTAAACAAAAGTTCTGTCTGTACGGTGGTGTTTGGTATGTGTTAGCCACATCTCCCTTTTCTGGACCACTTCATATCCCAGGCTGCTGCTTCCTGATTTTTACAGCCTTGTTTTGTTGCAGTTGGTTCACTATGTTTGCCTTAAAGATTTGTTTTTAATTACAAATTCCAGGACCTATCCTGAAAAGTAATAAATGGAATTCAAAAAAGATAACTAGGGAAGAATGGAAGTATAAAGGGGAGGGGAATAGTGAGAGAGAAGAACAGACTAAAAGGAGAGGGGAGCAACTTAAGGAAGGCGAAAAGATTGAGCAAGTGGAGTAGATGGAAATGAAGGTTTGAAAATTAAGGAACAAATGATGTCTCTTCACATGGAGAACAGTGCTTCGGAAGGGAAAGAGGTGTACTGCCTGAAGGCACTGTGGAGCAAAACTCTGGACCATTGATGTAAATGGCAAAACTCCCATTGACTTCAAAGGTGCTAGGATTTCACTGTAAGCTGCAAAAGGCAAAATAACGAAGATGTTCAGAAGTGCCTAGTGACTGTGGGTGCCCAACAGCAGACACCTTAAGGTGGTCTGATTTTCAGAGCAGAGGTTCAGCGTTTTCTGAAACTCAGGCTCCTTCAACATGTCTCATGTTGGGCACCAAATAATTAACACAGTAAGAGGTGGTCTTTGCTGCACCCCCCACTATCCCCAGCACAATCAACCGGGTGTGGAGGGGACAGGGCCCTGACCCTACCACCACACATCCTCTGGACTGGGTTATATTGCCAGTATAGGCAGTTGTCCCATCCCTTTCCACTGTGTGCTGAAGCACAGGCTCCTTCAGCAGCTGTGTTAGATGGGGAGGAGGCTGTATCCTTTCCAGCATACATGTGCTTGGGCAGGCATAACTGAGTCTTATCTTCAGGAAATTATGTACAGTTCAGTCCTCTCTCCTAAATGTCTTGTTGGGAGACAAAGGGGAAGATAAATAATTGAAGAGCCTATGGTTGTGCTAGAAAACACACACTCAAAGTTACTGCAGGTATATCTACACAGCACAGAGCCTCCCTCAGACTGGCAGTGCTCAGGCTAGCAGTGTAAAAACAGTTGTGAAGACAGTGCTTTGAAGTTGTGGCTCAGGTTGGAGCATAGGTAGAGACCATCACTTCCCCTAGGTTTCAGAACCTGATCTATAACTTCAAAGCACAGTCTATAGAGCTATTTTTACAGCACTTGCCCAAGTACCCGGGCTGGGAGGTTTGTGTAGACAGACCCTGTGGGCCCACATCAACACACTTTTTGAAACAGATGCAGCTGGAGGGAAAACTTGTCTTAAGCAAAGAAAACATTGGAAGAAAACTTTATTTTAAAGATGGAAACAATGAACTACAACAAGGAAAAAGAACTTGCTTTAAGAGTAACTATCAATTTTGGTGGGGATGACTGATATGCTGCAAGCTTCTGCAGTGCCCTAAAGCCTCTTCTGTAGCATACTCATATAAAATGACATCTTAAAAAAAAGATAAAAACGATAATGAGTTCTAATCAGTGTGTGTTACTACAAAATAACTCATGTCTAGCAGCCAATCAATCTAAAATCCACCAAAACCATTTCATAACACTCACCACATGATCGTTTTATTCCAGGGCAATCAATATAACATGACCCCCAATATCCAGGAATCATTACATAGCATGTTTCTTATTGCAATGAAAGCTTAATAGAGCCAAAAATTGCAGATCTCCCACATACAGTATTTTTGAACGAATTAAGCCAAAGTGACAAGCAGTGCTTTTAGTGAAAGGATTATTAAACAGCCTAGATTTCTGTTTCTGGATGTTTAGATGTGTAGGAGCAAGAGTTAGTGATTTTCATATTATTATAGCTAAAAGAAAATCAATTCATAATACATTCTGATGAGTCGATTCAAATTTAAAAGAAAAATAAATAAAACACCAACCTAAACTAAAGACAGAGATTCTGATTATTTCTGATGTTCTTATAATTTGAGTCATCTAGAGTGGCCCAAATGCTTGATTAAACCACAGCAGGTGTGCTACAGTATGTAATATGAAACAAGAGCATCCAGAACTCATTACTTTGTAGATAATACAGAAAAAATATTGGATTCATCAGATAGGACAGTATACATTTATCTTTATACATGTAATTGTGGGAAATGCCTGAGGTTACATACAATTAGTCATGCATTTCATAAAAATCTGGAAGTGACAAGACCCTTTGACAGTTTTAAAATGATGAACTAGTGTCTAAGAGGAGAGCAATCTCATAATGGATTTGATCTCATACCTTTTTTCTATGACAATATGAGCATTTAAATGAACTACACAACTTCAACGTTATGTTTATCTATTCTTACTAAATGTTACTGTTTTTGAAGAACGGGTCTTGAACTTCAGAGATGATGAGTATCCACAACATCTGCTGAAGTCAACGTGAGCTACTGGTAAAAATAAAAAGCCTATTCTGTATTACTGAATTTCTGTGTGTGAAATTGGGAAAGACAACTAGCCTATCTGTGCTGCAGTTTCCTTGTGAGTATCTGGGGATAATCAGACTTACTTCAAGGGGACTTATTTCATTAGTATCTATAAAGTGCTTCAATATCAAGACAAGATACTTAAGTCTGAATGGTCAGTCTGCTGAAACAAGACTGAGAAAAATAACACACTTGTAAACATGGATTATGCTGGTAAATATTTTTCCTCAATTGTGAAATAAGATATGTCTTTTTTTTACTAAAGATAATAGAGTTGAGAGAAATTGGAATATTTCCTCCTTATCAGAAAACTTTCCTACAGTTACAGTATGCTGTATATATTAGATACAAAAGTGCTCAACATACTTGTCTGTTGTTTCTTCCAGAAATATTACTACTGGCTGAGGAGAATTAATTTTTCATTTCCCAATTCCATATCTTTACCTTATTGGCAGTTAAACCCATGTTATACCATCCCACTGAAGTACTCCAGTGGCAGTGGTAATCAATTTTAAAGCCTTGAAAATTATGACAAGTTTATTTATTTATTTTTTAAAAAAAATACAATAACCTGAGATGAACTGGTATTCAGGCCCAGTGAGTTCACAGGCTACTATACAAAACTCAAGGTTACAGTGAGGTATTGTGAATTACAATTCACAAAGTCTTTCACAGATAGGCTTCTAATCATCTCTTATTTCAATATTTGTAGATAAGTTTTAATTTTGGCTTACTATGATGGAAAAAACCCTCTACAATGAAATGAAAAGTGTATTTCTTATGTTTGCATACCTTTTTCAAGAAAAAGGTACACAAATCATGGCACTCAGATGCAAGGTAAGAGGACACGATGTAAAATATATAATACTTTAGGGAACTGCTAAACTGAGATGCTGAGAAAAAAATAAATATTACATTTCATGGGAGAGCTAAAAGTATATTACAGCAAACACTTGCAATTTCAATCCCTTAGGTTCAAATCTGTTCCTCTGTGCAAGCCTAAGAACATGGCATTTGTGCAGACCTGTTTCTGGTGTTCAATGAGGCAAAATACTCCACTCCCATCAGCTGGGCTCTATAGCCACTACTCCCCTTGGACTGTAGTTGATTCTACAGCTGCTGTGCCCTCCAGTGGTGATCTACTTTAAAGATGAACACAGTTACCCTGATTTCCCTTTTATGAGCAAATGTTACCTGAGGATGTGATAAAAGATTTTTCTTACGCACCCACTTTACACCGTCTCTCCATTCCCAATGGAACCATGTTATTTTACTGCACTTAGGTCCTTATGCATGCCAGACTCCTATGGGCACCTAACTCCCCTTTGTCTCTTTGAAAATACCCTACATTAGCTTTTAACACTATACAAAGATATATAAAAAACCCCTCTCTTCTCAAGTTCTATGATGTTCTCTTTCAAGACACTAAGGTTCCATTTTACTTCAACAAAATGTTTTTTTTTCCCACTGAACCTCTTCGGCCTTTTTATTTGATAAAAAGAAACACCAAACCAAGACAAGTGGAACAATATCACTACAAATGAAAGAATTCTGCTGTATATGACAAAAGCACATCAAGGAAAAAAACATTAAGTGCTTAAAAGTCACGATGAAATACAGATGGATTTGGTGGGAAGACTGTAGAGAGAAGTGGCTACTGCAGCAGGAAGCACAAGAAGATCAGATTTAAATCCTCATATTTCAGACATACAATGGAATAATAAAGCTGTGAAAAAGATAATTCAAATCTGTGAAATGCCCTGGTTACTTTAGTTGGAAGTACACTATGAAAACTTGCATGAACACATTAAAAGTTTAATTTTCCTTCCTAATAGTGACTGCCAATACCTCTTAAGAGTCCTGAGCAATCACACATCTGTAACTCAGAACAAAATTTGTAAGTACAAGAAACACCTTTACTAGGTGTTTAAAACAAATATATTATGATGGATCAAATTTATTCATTCATTCAGCAAACGTTATACAAGGCATTTCTAAATTGAGAGGCACTCTATTGAGGCTCTTCAAACCTGCAGCAAGATAGAAATGCTAATCGAGGAAAGAAAGAAAGAAAGAAAGAAAGAAAGAAAGAAAGAAAGAAAGAAAGAAAGAAAGAATCCTTGAAAACCTCTGCTAAAATCGAAGGAGATGTTCTAGTTTAGATATTTAACCCACAAACCAAGAATACTTAGAGTTCAGTAATGTTCAAAAACCTGGTTCAATAAAGGGCTAAAAATCACACTCATAATGAATTTATGATTTGCAAAGGGAAAATAGCTAGCTGCAGGGGTAAGAGGAGAGGAACTACTATGGATGGCTTTTGTCAAGTCATCTCATCATGAAGGATCTACTGGTTATGCCTATTTACCTAAGGCTTACTTTCTGATAAAGGTTAACAATTCTCTTCCTGTCTTTGGGAGAAACTGATTTTCATTTACTAACAGAGGTGTACTTATGGAGTAGACTGAATTTTCACAAGACAGTTTTCCCCTTCTGATTATCTAAAGAATAGTAGTAACCCTCACATCTGTCCCACCCTCCCATAATCAGATAATAACTGTATATGAATGTTTAAATGAAGAAATCTTACAGATTTTTGAAAATTATAGAGAGAAGTCTACTGATAATATAAATGATTCAACTTCATAATAGTAACAACTTGCCTCAACCTCAAGTGTCTCTAACATCATGAAATGTATTAGACCCTGGAGACACACTGGTTTTACACTTGCAGAAATATCACAGCCCAATGATAATTCTAATCGTGCACTTATGAGTTTCTACCGAGACAAAGAAACAAGAAAAGAAAGAGGGACAAATCTGCACACCCCATGGAAATGAGTAAGAAAATGAACATTGACACTTAAATTATTCCCTTCTTTGGAAGCACTATGGTAGGAGAGATTTGTTTTTTAGTTTAAATAGAGAATACTGCATTAAGAAGTGTTAGTCAGCTGCTGTGAGAGTGGGCTGAATTCATGACAGAGAGAATAGGCTGAGATATTTTGTTCACATAATATTAGCAATTAAATGGCATTCCTCTACATTGTTTACATCCAAATGTTTTTAGCAATAATTTCTAAAGTTCTATACAGTACAATTCCAGGCAGTCAAATTCCAGTTTGGCAAAATTTTGGTTGTTGCACCCTGTTTCCTTCTTCTATGCTTTGGACTCCCTAGACTGGAATGGAGTCTCTTACCCCACCAAACTGTCTCAAACACTCTTCTCACTGCCTTCCAAGGGTGTGGCCCTACTGAAGTCAATGAGAAAGCTCCCACTATAGTGTTGCCAGGTATCCAGTTTTTGATCGGAACACCCAGACGAAAAAGGACCTTAGTGGCTCCAGTCCATTAAAAGTCTAGTCAGCGGTGCAATGGGACATCGGCTCTGCACAGCTCCTGGAAGGGGCTGGCATGTCTGGGCCCTAGATGCAGGGAAGCTACACATGCTGCTCCATAGCTCCCACTGGCATAAAACTGCAGCCTCTGCCAAGGGGCCAGACATGCTTTTGCCTTTTCATTTACATTAAAAGATACTTGTGACAAAGTTCCAAGTCTGTACTTGGGGGTCCTGCATTTCTCGGCAGATTTCACTAGCCTCAGAGGCTCACTGTGACCATCCACGTAGCCCTTCTCTCTTTAGAGACGAGGTCACAGTCTATTGAGCCATTTTCATCATAAGCCAGTGAGGAGAAATTATCTTTCCGGGCACAGTCTCTGTTGCCTCCCTAGTCTTCGTGATTAATTGGGGAAGGTAGGAAGGGGGGAGCCCGGGCCCGCCCTCTACTCCGGGCTTCAACCCAGGGACCCTAATAGTATCAGCTAAGATGGCTGACCTTTTAACCACCAAGCACAATACAATTCCAAGCACAATACAATACCTCAGGGCCTCCTTCCAAACTGCTCTCTGCTCCAACGCCTCTCAAACTCCTGACACCCACACCCACCTGACCAAATGGGAGGGTTTTTAAATGGTTTCAGCCAGCCCGATTGGCTTCAGGTGTCCCAATCAGGCTAGCTGTTTCTGCTGCCTTCTAGAACCTTCTTAATTGGCCCCAGGTGTCTTGATTGACCTGGAGTAGCCTTTGTTTGGCTATCCAGGGAACAGAGACCTGCACATCCTGAGACTGATATACCTGCTTTCCAGCACTCTCCTATACCCTTCTGGTCTGACTCTGTCACATACTGCAGATACAGAATAGGAAAGGCATTTGTTAAAATTCTAAAAACTTAATCTCTTCAACTGAGTCCAGTTTGGTGTTCTGGAATCATTTTACAAAGCCTATAACAGGGTTCAAAAAAGAACTAGATAAATTCATGGAGGATAGGTCCATCAATGGCTATTACCCAGGATGGGCAGCGATGGTGTCCCTAACCTCGGTTTGCTAGAAACTGGGAATGGGTGACAGAGATGGACTACTTGTTGATGACCTGTTCTGTTCATTCCCTCTGAAGCCCCTGGCATTGGTCACTGTTGGAAACAAGATACTAGGAAAGATGGACCCTTGGTCTGACACAGTATGGCTGTTATTATGTTCTTAAATAGAAAAGGGCTATTTATGCAAACCTACCTGGTCACATGAGACACAGTAGAAAAGGTTTATTATTGTAGCCTTACATTTGCTTTTGGAATTAATATGAGATGGAATTAAGTGAAAAGGTGAATTTTTTTTATTCTATTGCAAGGGTGAACAACATTTTTATATAAAAAAAATTAATCTTCACTCTTTTCAGAGAACCGGGAAAGTGACTTTTAAAAACTGAATATTGGTACAGCAGCTGCTCGGCATTTGGAAAAAGCACCAGCTTGTAAAAATATTTATTGTTATTCAACGTTTTAAAAGGCTTTTCAAGCCACATACATTGTGGAATTGAATCGCTTGTTTGAATTAAACAGATACTGTCAACCTGAAACCTAGTCAATTTGAAAAAATTAGTTAAAAGAAATTTCAGGACCTACACTCCTCCTTGAGACCTGTCACTAGTATTTGTGGTTTTGCAACCATTTTTTAATTTTTTTAAACATTAATCTCCCCACCCTTGCTGCATAAAGATCCACATGAACAACAGTGAAAACAGACTATCCAGAACATGCTATTAAATAGACAAAATAAAGCAGCCAAAATAATAGTGAATAACAGCAAGAGGTTGTTTTTCCCAAGATGCTATTTTTATAATCTTTTGTGAAAATCCTTCCTTTTCATGACAAAAAATGCTCAAAATATAAATGTGGAATATTGCACAGTTCTGAAAAGGGCTAATGAACAAGAAAAAGTCCCAATTCCCATTTCTGATTTGCCCTAAAAACGTAACAGTATGTTCTATTCAGGAACTAAGACAGGAGGTATCTATTTTTGTCTAATATACTTTTCTCCCATTGCCTTATCAGGTGAGCTATTAAACCGAGTAAGTCTTTTGCCTCCTTAGCCTCATTTTTGAGCAACACATAAAGGGTGGAAAAGGAGATTTCTATGGGAGTATCCTTAGAAGGCAATTCTTCAAGGGGATCATTCTTCTTTTTCCTATATTGAGTCAAGAATAAATGTAAACTAGCAATAAGTAGCTTATCAAGAATAGCAGGAATGCATTTATAAAATTAAACGCACACACAGAACTTCAAGAACATACAGTGGAACCACTCTTTTACCTCTGCTCCTTTGAAGAACTAATGTTTAAATATCCACTTAGCTCCCATTTTTAAAAATAAGACATTATACAGGTATTTTTCTGACAGTATTATATAAATATCTCTAAATATATTTATATATTGTTATAATTTTAGTAGGGTAAATTTTAATTTATAGTGAGAAAAAAATTAAAAAGTTATCAAATACAAAAAGATCATCTCTTAAATTTGATTGTTTTGAATTATATGAACTAACTCTGTGTATATATATGTTTCACAGTTAAATATATAGTAGTGCATATAGTTATTAGCCCATCCTGTTACAGATGCATTAAAAAGGTAATTTAAAGGACTACATTATGACTGGATCAAGACACCTTGCTTTTGCTACAGCGGTTGGGAAATTAGTCTATTCATTGGATTTTCAGACAGCAGCTTTTAGACATGACTAAAAAAGCAGAGAAAAGGCCAAGGGGACTAACAAAATAAGACTACAGTGCTTGACTTTGTAATGATAGCAAATTCTTCTATAATGCCCAATAACCACAGACTATTTTAAATCTGAATTCAGTAGTAATTTGGAATGTAAGGGTCCTACCATACATGTGACATAAAGCCAACTCTCAAGCACTGTGACAATAGCAAAATACTTCATCTTCAGCTCTTGTGGTAGTTACTTAAAACAATTTTCACAGCTTAAAAGTTACACTTCAGATGGCAAAAACTTTTATTTTTCCTCTGCACTTTTTGCTGTTGTAATGGCTGCATTATAGAAGATAAATGGAAGAAAGAAAGAAAGACAGAAAGAACAAATGAACAAATGAACAACGAACACTTGTTAAAAGGGTTGGAGGTGGTAGAACAAAATTGCAGTACTTATATGGATGGTAAACATAATTTTCGTAGATCTTCTTCTGAGTCAGACTCAGAGTGTGGCTTTCAGAGGTACTTCAAAAACTACCCCCCCAACACAAAAAATCCCTAAACCCTTATATAACTGTAGAGTGGAAAAGGTTTTAATCAGAGCTGCTTTACAGTACGTACAAAACTCAGACAATACATACAAAGTGCTTTCTTTCAAGCCTGCTTCCAGTTGCTGTTTTCTCAAAGCCTTAAGAAAGTGGTAGCAACAAAAAGGAACTTGAAAATGTAAATTTCAAATTCAAACCTCTTTTAAAAAAAGGTGCATATGTTTTCATAAGAAGAAACAAAATACTAGAAATATAGATATGCTTGCATAATAGCAATAAAGTAAGCTGATTACTACTCTCCTCAAGCACAGGGAAAGTAGATTTGCAGTGGTGGCTGCTTTAGGTCCAATCCCAGAAGCCTAGTGGGTAACACTATTAATTTCCCAGTATACCAGTACATTGTTGCTAGCCAGGTCAAGGGGCCTGATTGATTTCTGTGGTTGTCAGTCACCACAGGTGCCAAATAACATCCCAAGCGATCAATCAGCAGTACTGAAGAATGGTTAGAGTAGGTTACGTAGGATTCAGCCAGTATTTATTGGGATAGAGATTGCCCAGACCTAAGAATGACGGTTCTAATTGTGAATGATGATAGACTATTAGTAGCCAGGCAACACTGCTGGATGACCCATTAAGGTCATGTGCTTACATTGTCACATTAGAGAGGTACAGGCGCACCGAAGATTTTTTTCATTCTTCCTCACCTATCCAGGTACATGTGATCCACACTCCCATTATAACAGTCCTTATTGTAAAGTACTAAATTTATTATTTGTGTAGGTACCAGTTGGCAGTGTAATCCTGAGCTTTGCAACAGGGAGAGTTTACTTTTACTCTTCCATTTATTTTGCCTCATAAGCATGCATCAGTATAACAATGGTCATTCTGAGAGTCAGTAAGACAGCTTTTTACTTGTACTCAGTGCTGTAGCTGATTTCTACCACGAATGCCCATACCAGGAATGCAGAAAAGAATTTGGTACGAGTGACACATGTTAACTATGGACATATGAAAAAAGGTGGGTTTTTTCAATATGTAGAGGCTCAAAAATGCATAGGTTGAGCCATAGTGGGGGCATCGTAAACTAGTCTCAGGGAAGGATTTAATGACTGTTTTTCCCCACCCAGTATGTAAGTCACAAGGGCACTGAGCATGTTAGGCAAGAGGCACTGTGATTTCTGGATGGATGGAGACTATCCTATAGTGGATAACAATATTCCACACAATTTTGCTAAGTTTTCCTGCCTGAAGTCATTGTTTAATGATGTTTATATTCTGGTGCTGTGTTAACACCACACCGGAAGAAAGCTTCTCAGCCCTCATTCTGGCATGATACAAAGCCACCTGCAGTTATTCCATGCCTGGATCGATCGATCGATCGATCGATCTGTCTGTCTGTCTGTCTGTCTGTCTGTCTGTCTGTCTGTCTGTCTGTCTGTCTGTCTGTCTGTCTGTCTGTCTAACTTTCAGGCACAAAATTTAGTATTTTTCTAAAGGATACTAACTTACCCAGATTCTTTTCTGGCTAATATAAAATTATTATTTTTTACAATCTATTGTATACGGAAGCAGATTTTTATTCCATCATTTTCAGCACCCTCACTGAAGCTTTTCACCCACTAACTAGCTATTTCTGAGAGGTCTACCTTACTGCTGAGATATAAGGTCTAACAGCATCAAGCATTCCCAAGAAAATGACTGGCCTCCTTGAAAAATATAGCATCCAATTGCCTAAGGAGAAAACATCCTAAAGCTGTTCCAAAACCAGTTTCCTACATCGTAGCAAACCTAGAAATTCATCATTATAATCTATGGCTCTTTCTATGAAAATTGTGTACATCTGCAGGTGCCTTACTGACATGCATCCAATTACATCCAAGATAATAGCCTAAATGAACTGGGGAATTAAAAAGTACATTTTATGCACAAAAGTGAATTCTGTGAATTGCTTGGAAACAGATTACAAAACCTGACACACAGCTATGAAAATAGCATGGAGGAATGAAGTAGATTATAAACACATCTCTGATTTCATTAACAGAGATGTTAAAAACAACATGGAGAGTTACACAGTAGTTTCAAAATGTCTTCATCAATATCTTGTTAATATTCTGAATCAAGAATCAAAGTGTGTCATCTCAAACTAATCACTGGGCAAGTCGATTGAAGATTTTATTTCTATCTAAAGTTTAGGCCAAGACTTTTGTGGTCTGAGACTTTGCAATATCATCACCTTCAAGTGACACATGCTGGTCTACTCTTCACAACTAGGAGTTCTCACCCAGGCTTTTGGCTCTGAAGTCTGGCTTTGGCCCTGAGCAGCATAAGGCAGTTGGAGATCTCTCCTTCTGGCAGCTGCACGGTTGGAACATAAAAGTTGCAATACTAAAGAACAGAGGGCCTATGCTCTAAGAAAGAACTAATACATTTAAACAACTGCATCATAGGCAAAAGTATGTTCATACAAGAATTCAGCCAACTGGTAATACTAATTTTAAAAGAATTTTGCAAAATTCAGGGTAGCAAACAAAAATGAATTTGAACAATCCTTTCCCCCATAACGTGATGGGAGAAGCTCTGTAAAAATATGTTACAAAATGACTTTTGGTAGATGAAATAAGAGTACAACCTTAAAAACGGGTGTAAAAAATTTCAACTGCCAGCATTAACAACCATTAATTTTAATATCTTAAGTTGCTTGATTGGACACTTTTGGGGCAGTAATAACA
Organism: Sternotherus odoratus; assembly: GCA_032164245.1. NCBI lineage: Eukaryota > Metazoa > Chordata > Testudines > Kinosternidae > Sternotherus > Sternotherus odoratus. The sequence continues at coordinate 45,984,472 of JAVMKO010000006.1, forward strand.
AGATTCCTAAGCCACTTTCTGTGGCCCAAGACGAAATTTACTTTCACCTTTTTAAAACATCATTTCAAAACAGCACAGTTGATTAAGTCAATGTTTCCTAATGATTACATATATTATAACATGATTCATTTCCCCAAGCACTACTTTAGCCAGTGATTTATTTATGGGAACAGCCGCAGAGAACTGATGCTTCAACTAGTAAATTTGGCAAATTCTTTGTTTTCTTAACAGGAAGTTTAAGGAATTAAAAATGAATTTTCCTCTTCTTCGGGTTTGGCAACTGTTTCCCAGATTTTCCATTTAACCTAAATTAATAGGGGTTGGTAGAAAACCAAGCTCAGTTTTCACAGTCTATTTCAGACTGCATTATGACACATTTACAATATTGCGCTGTTAATAATAGAATACCATTTATTTAAATATTTTTGGATGTTTTCTACATTTTCAAATATATTGATTTCAATTACAACACAGAATACAAAGTGTACAGTGCTTAATCTATATTTATTTTTATTACAAATATTTGCACTGTAAAAAACAAAAGAAATAGACCTTTAGGCTTTAGAGGTTTATATTATTTTGTGCAGCTACATAACAAAAAAAATCTACATCTACAAAGATCTACATCTACAAAAAAAATCTACATCTACATTTTGTGCAGCTATGTAATAAAAAAAAATCTACATTTTTAAGTTGCACTTTCACGATAAAGAGATTGCACTATAGTACTTGTATGAGGTGAACAGAAAAATACTTCCTTTTGTTTATCATTTTTACCATGCAAATATTTGTAAAAAAAAAAAAAAAGTGAGCACTATACTCTTTGTATTTTGTGTTGTAATAGAAATCAATACATTTTAAAATGTAGAAAATCATCCAAAATATTTAATACATTTCAATTGGCACTCCATTGTTTAACGGTGTAATTAATTGCGATTAATTTTTTAAACTGTTATTAATTTTTAGAGCTAATCACGTGAGTGGACCGTGACTAATCGACAGCCATATTTTTTATATTTAACACTGTTATAAATGCTGGAGGCAGAGTGGGCTTTGGGGGTGGAGGCTGACAGCTCATGGCCCCAATGTAATAACCCTGTGAACCCCTGAGGAGTCACAACCCGCAGTTTGAGAACCTTTGTTTTAGGAGACATACAGTAGACTCTCGATTATCCAGTATGATAGGGAAAAAAATTAATCCTGGTTAATAAAATCCCAGATAATTATCATCCATAGGAAATATGGGGGTGGGAGGTGGGGTTTGGTTCACTTGCTGCCCTGTGCCCTGGTGGGTTTTTGTGTGTGTGCGCTTGGGGCGGCAACAAAGCAAGCCGGAGCCGGACCTGCAAGTTATGCATATATATTTTTTGACATCCTGGTTAATCTACAACCTGGTTAACCCAATCCTGGATAATCGAGAGTCTACTCCTCATGCTTGTAAATCTATAAAGTTAGCTGGTTACTAGCCTGACTGAAAGTAGCATCCCAGCTTTATTTTAGTTCCACATGAGCCAGCTAGCTTGAGCTGACAGCACAACTAAAGTCATATCAGAGGTTTGTGTGTAGAGGAAGGTTAGGGGACACACTCGAGTAAGAGCACATGTTAACTCTATAGTTAAGACATAACAGACTTTGGAACGTAAAAGCAGGAGCTCCCAATATGGAGTCAACCTAAGAGCAAAGAGAGATCGTCCAGGCAGAAGCAGCTGTAGCAGAAACAGAGCACATAATCTCCAGAGACTGATTTCCTCAGACTGACTTTTTCAGTTTAGACTCAGTGTTAGGTTTGTTCTGACCTTTTCTTGTCCCTTTATCTAATGGTCCCTGCCCAGAAGCCTCATTCTCTTGACCCTCTGTGCTCCTATCATCTTCTCATTTTCCTCTTTTCATCTTCTCTATAATGTCCCCTTTCTCCTTCACACCATCTTAACTCCACCTATTTAAAAAAATTACAAGGAGAAATATAGAAAAATAAACTTTAAAAAAATGTGGAACCAACGTGCCATTTGCTAAGCATCATGGTGTTTTTATCCTGCTTGTACGCTGAAATGCTGTATTTTTTTCTCTCAGATTTTGCCTGTCTTGTGTATTAGCTATAAACTCTTCGTAGCAGGGAGCACATTTTTAATATAAATATTTGTTTTATATGGAACCTAACATAATAGGATCCCTATCTTGATTCCAGCAGCATCTACAGGCCCTATACAAATATCAACAAAAAGAACAAAACAGATGGTCATGGGAGTCTTAAGCTAAAATAATTCAAGACATAGAAATCATGCAACCTTCAATATTTTCAGCAAGATATCGAACATAATACATATTGAGTATTTCTTTTATAACTGAAGGCGATGATGCATTTATTTTTATAGTCTGCCAAGTTTTCACCTTCCCTTTCAGATATCAAAGATTTTCAGAATATCTAGTAAAGTGACAAAACTTAAATCTCTCCAAAAAATTAGCTGTTTTTTCTGCCACTTGTAATTGTTACACTCTCATTTCCCCTTAATCTGGCATATAATATGATCCTGTGGGGACAAAAACTGCGCAATATTTTCCTGATCAAGTTTTCATATGTTCAAATTTGTGTTTATTTTTTTCTCTTTCTAGATGTTTTGAGAAAAGTAAAGTATGTTTGTGTTTGTAGGCTGGGGCTATAAGTGGTGTAGATTCCCCCAGTTCCTTCCAGAAACTATTTCACAGAGGGCATGTCTAAACGGGGATACTCAGGAAAGTTAAGCTGAATTAACTGAAGATGTAAATTTAACATGCATTATTTAACACTCAATGACTCACTCAGAAGTAAAGTGGTTTTAGGATGCTTTAGCTTAATTCACAAAGTGTCCTTGTCTAGACATGCCCTAAAGGAAATCTTTCCTTGTAACTTTGCTCAACTTCCTCTCATTACTCTTAGTTTTATCCACTATGATTCCCTAAAGAATGCATCATCCATCAAATATTGGAAACTTATTGTGTTCTCTTAGCTGTCGTATGGAAAATTTGCTCAGATGCTATAGTATCTGAATAAACTCAATGCTCTGCACCCAATCTGATGGAAAACCATCAGTTTAGAAGCAATATATTGTATTTATTTCTTATCATTATCATGCCAGTTTAGAAATGAACATGGCAACAAAACACGTTATTTGCTAGCTCCAGTAGGAGTATCCAAACTGAATTTTCCATGAGTATGTCTTCAAAAACCTGGGCAAAAAAGTGGGGGTTGGGATTATTTTGATCTCTTGTAAAGTGCTTCAGAAGAGAGGATTTGCCAAAGTACTAGCTGTCAGGTCACAGTACCTGTTATGACTTCAATATCCCAATAACGACATGGTTGCTTTTCTTAATTCTCTTCTAACACACAGTGCCCAGTCAAATACGTACGAGATACAAATAGAAAAAAAGCAAATTGCTGCCAGAGTGGATTTCTGGTGATCGACCTTGCCCCCTTATTCTTTCTGTATTGTTCCCAGAGGACAATACATGTTATGAAGGCACACATACACCATTATGAAAAGTGTAGACAAAATTACATATGGTCTCAGGTTAAAGTGTAATACTACTTTGAAAAATGAGTAGGAAATAATGACATCTTGCTACTTAACAGATCTGCCCCTGCATGTATTCAGTGACCAACTTACGTTTAAAAAAAAAGTTTGTATTAATCTTTCCTGCTGTCAGCACTGCTAGACCAACAGTTATAGGAGAGTGTCCCGTATTATATTATGACTAACCCAAAATCATCAACAAAATTGCTAACTAAGTTCCAGTTGCAGGTACAATTCATGTTCTGGGATACGGGTCTCAAACCTTATTGAAGAAAACGGCAGTACACATGTGTAACCGATGACTGAATATATCTTGCAGAATTTTTGTCACTGGAAATAATGCATAAATCACAAAGACTACAGCTGGATTTTCAGATTCTAGGATGAAATAGCAGAGTTGGCTATTAGAAACATCTTTTTCTTGCACACTGAAGTTTGATATGGGAATCACTGAGGTTTAATAAACACAAAAGTCCACAAATACTTTTATTCCAAAGAGTTATTTTTCAGAGTAGAATCACACTTTAAAATTGAGCACATATTTATTAATATTATACTGTTACCAAATTACATTTTGATTTATATTCTCTTTTGCCTTATTTTGTCCCTGTTTTTCTATATTATTAAAAAATCAGCATAAAGTAACATGATGTTTTAGCAAATGCAACACCTTATGCACTCCCTATTAAAGATTCAAAAGTATTTTTGCGTAGTGTGTGTGAACAAGGTTTGTGAAATGCTAATGGTGTGAATTATGGTCATTCATCACGTCTACACTGAGGTATAATCTAGTCTACTGGATGGTATGGCAAATCATCCTGACATGTTTATATTAATGTGTATGTAAATGAGCATAAGAAAGAAATGGTCAAATTTATGTTAAAGACTTCTAAAGCTTAACAGCATCTTACTAAGTATATATGTCAGCTTAATCTAATCCTCCTACTTCTAACACGTCCTGTGGTCTCAGCACGGTGCCTATAATGCTCTCATATGTTATGAGGGATTGCCTCCGAGAAGTTCACCATCAGTAGAACACTTTGTTTAATAAAACTTTACATTTGGTCTTAGGCTGACAGAATGCTATCTTTCTCAAATTTGCATCACAAACCTTTAGCTGCTTCTGACATCAATAACACTGGCAATAATACTTTCCAGTAATCTGTTATAACACAGAGAGTGCACATATTCTCAGTTCCTATCTTACTTTGTCAGCTGCAAACAGGCTGCTCTAATTTGCTTGGATTGGTTCAAATGAACACTGAAATTCGTTGTGCCAAAAAAGCACTCTTCTAATCAGCATCTCATTTGAGAAGATCTTTGGTGGAGTTCCTTTCCTTGCCTCAAGATCTTCAAGTTCTACTTCCGTAAAACATCTTTCTTTCTCTTCATGTCCACATGATCTCCTCATAGAATGGACAATGCATTGGGGTTTTGAGCTCACTAAAAAGTCTGCTGCTGCCAGCTACGAATTAACCTCAGAAATGGAACTGCAGAGTATGGTTATTACATTTGTCTCCTGTGGAGTGTTCCCTCTTATCCCAAAAGCAGTCGATGAAAGCCCATCAATATCTAGAAACATAGCAATATTTAGTTAGAATAGAATATGTTAGAATTTAGCTAGAATATGACCTCCTATATGAGGTCTTAAAAGGAGGACCCACCACAACTCTCTCAGTTCCCTTGCAGTTTGAAGCCTGTGGTAAATGTGGACTCTGAAAAGCAGGGATGGCGGGTGGGTCATGGGATTCACACTGATTATAACACCTTGCAGAACTGCAGTTCTTTGTTTTTCAAGTATGTGTCAATGTGGATCCCACTGTAGGTAAATCACAAGTAATGTACCCTCAGGATTGAGGGAGTGAGGATCTTCAACTGAATCAGTCAAACAGGGAATGAAGTACTGCTTTCCCGAACTTGGTGTCTGTCTCAGTACCTGTCAAGGGAATAGTGTTTAACAAGTGTGTCAGTCCATGTTGATAACAGTGGAAATGCACTCCATATTCCACCTGGAAATTTTCTGGGACAAGATGGTTTGGCCCTTTGAGGGCCGGAAATGGCCACAAAGTGGCCAGGAGACAGCTGAAATACCTCATTAAGGTAACACAGTAAAGCTTTGTATACATCCAGTGCAGTTTTTTCCTTCCTGGCATCAAATGCAACTTCAGGAATAAGACTGGCAATCTAATGGATTGCTTTAGCTAAAGTCTGAAAACTCCTTAAGGCTGAAGTGGGGTGCAGTCACGGGCACCATGTTGTTCATATGAAAAACTGTGTAAGACACGCCGACCATTAGATCCTGGAATTCACTGACTCTCAGAGCTGAAGTGATGGTGACTAGAAAGGACAGTTTGTGATGGTAAGGTGGTGCACGGACATGGTGACAGTCGTTTAAAGAGAGGCTCCTTGAAGGACAAAACTGAGTTCCCATGAGGAAGCTGGATCCTGAACCAGAAGGCAAGTATAAAGGAAGACACTAGGGAATTTTGATAATGTTGGCTGTGAGAAGATCAAGCACAATTGTACTGGAGTGTGATATGCCCATGCTGCTGCCAAGTGAACCCATCAGATAATTTAATACTCACTTCAGTGCCTGTCTTGAGATGCTGGTGGTAGCTTATACCAGTAGGAGAATCGGGCAAACCTCTTTGAAAGGAGAAGTTTTGTGCTTGAAGATGGGGAGAACTTATTGCTAACTGATGATGAAGAGCAACAGACCTCTTCTGGGATTAGCAACATGTGGTTCCTTCTCCCAAGCCCTTGATGTCTTGCGGGGCTGGTGGATTTATCTCCAAGGCTTTGCGTTGTCTCTCCTTATTGGAGGCTACTGAGGTCTTTCTGAAGTCTCTGCCTCTATGCTTGAAGTGACATCCGTCAGTGAGCCTTTTGATGTAAGTGATGTCTGTTTTGACACCAATGCTGTAGATGCCAGCTTTGGTGCCTGGGGCGGCGGTGCCAATTCTTTTCTCAGCTCTATCTTTTCTGCACACTTGTCTCAGATGTCGTGTATTTATTGGATGATGATGTCCACTAACAGGATCCTGGAATTGTTTCCTCAGACTCCAATGTGATCTTCATGGATTGTTTTAGAAGATGAAGTTTCAGCCTTTTGTCTCTCAATTTACACATTTTAACAGAAAATGACAGGCATGCTGAGCATCTGCTAGGGATGTGTGATTCCCCTAAACTAACCCCCCTTTGAAGAGGATTTGTCCATTGCAGGATGGACAGGGCTTTCAACTTACAGGTTTCAAGTCTGCCACATTAAGGAGGAGGGGGCGTCAACATGGGGGGGTGTAGTCATTGATAATCAGTAGGATAACTGAGGTTGAACATAAAGGTACTCAAAGGAGTTCTGAAGTAAATCAGAAGGTTTGCAAATGGTTTAGCTAAAGCTAAGAACTAATATGCTGGATACTCGCCGGGTTCCTTCTCACTGCCATGGTATTCATATTGCAAGGAAACATCATGCTGCTCTACCCTTTATACCCTCACATGGCTCATGAGGAGCCACAAGGTGAATGTGTGGATCCAACAGACATTACTACTCAAAATTTCCAGTCTTGTGAGCACTGAGGCTCATGCACACTTACAATGGGATGCACACTGTCACATACTTACTTAAAGAAGAATGTTCTATTTTTTAGTCAAAAAAGGTAAAAGGCAATGTGTTTCTATAGTAAGTTAGCAAGGCACCAGTTGAATCTCTTGCATGTTTTAATCTCAAGTGACGGACTAGCATTTAACTTAAAAAGTCAACAACACAGTCAGCAACAAAAGCTAACTTTACTAATTACACAAAGCCTATAGTTAAGTTTCACCAAATGTGGCAGCATAATAGGCAAAAGTTGAACTTCACTTTGGACTACAGAAAAAAATCCTTTCCTGTAAAGCACTTTACTATTACTCTAGTGACACCAAAGCAAGGCATGACCCTAATAAAGTATAAGTGGAAAGTTCCTAGAACCTAATAACCAGTCAAGCTAAGAACTTTTATGTAAAAACCTATTTATTAGGTTTGCATCCGACGAAGTGGGTATTAGCCCACGAAAGCTTATGCTTCAATACTTTAGTTAGCTTTTAAGGTGCCACAGGACTCTGTTACTTCTGCTATTCCAGACTAACACGTCTACCTCTCTGATTCTATTTATTAGTGTATGTCTATCAACAACGAGACTTCAACTAATTTGACAATTAATTTAACAGCAGAATCTCAAAAACTAATCATCTGAATTGTCACTGAATTATCGAATCTAAAAATATTCTGGATTCTATTAATAAAAAGGTTGGGAAAACAATAAAAAAGGTTTGAAAACAGTAGGAAAGAAAATTACTTCATAGCCTTTTTCTTCTTACATGTCTGCCCATTACGAAATGCAAAATTATCTACGTAAATATTGTTTCAAAACTGACAGTTGGAATATATAAAATTCATATTAATTTATACTTCATGAGCTATATAATAATAGTATGAAGAGACTCCAGGGGACATTTAGTGGTTCATTAACATCCTCATCCCTTGAGAGGTTGAAGTAACTCCACTGGAGGCCTTATTCCTCACAATGCACCCAGGATGTATTTTAATGGAGCACTTAACCATGCCCCTGTGCCTTAATGCTGTATTAAAGGTGTTTTTTCTGATTTTGATCCTTCATTACAGCAGAAAGGAAACTGGTTTAAAAATTCGCACATCTGGGGTCTACAGTACACTGTCAGAGTGGTAGCTAACAGGATGAGTAGCCTCATCAGTAGCCACTTCAATTGGAAACTTTATTTTCAGATACATTGCACAGTGCTGTTTTCTCTCCATATGAACTTTTTGAACAGAAGTGTTAAGCAACATGGGTGAATTTTTCTTTTAAATTCTTTACTGGTGATTTACTGCTGGCTGTAAATGTAATGCCTACTACATTTTCACAAGAATACATTTCTTAGCAATGATGGTAATGATGATGGTCATTAGGGCCTTAGAGAGATTTAAAAGGAACCAAGGATGAATGAATAAATAAAAACCATGATGACTCATTCTATACCCATACCATTAGTGTAACATAAAATACCAAACAGTCACATTTCCCCCATCCCACCTATTTATACATTTTGCTCAATTCTAGACTTAAATAAGGCAAATGTACTTTATTCCAAAGAAATTATTATATGCCCTGTGAAACATCAGGGAGGAATCAGGCGAAAGGATAATGTAAATCGCATGCTAGGAACATGTTTTAATCAGGCTTCTTCTTAGCTCTCAAACAAGGCACAGTAGAACAACACCACTCTGTCAGGCTATATGTTCATTTCTTGCTTCCTGGATTAAGCATGCTTATTCTATGCCACGTTTTTTATCGCTTTCTATTCTTGTATTTTAAATCTATTAAACAATGTCAAGTTGAATTTCCTTCAAAAACTGCTGCAGGTTAAGTAAAAAAAAAAGTAGGATCTTTGAGGGCTAGCTTTTATGTCAGCTAATTAATATGGATCATTTGTGGTTTTACAAACATCTTTTTGTGTGTGTGCACAAGAGATGAATATAGACTAAGGGCCTGATCCTACAGTAGAACCTTGGAGTTAGATACCTCGGGAATGGAGGTTGTCCATAACTCTGAAATGTTCATAATTCTGACCAAAACACAGTTCGAGCTCCAGATCCAGCAGTTGACACTCCAGGTCAGGTTTAAGCAGCAGCAGAACTTCCTATTCAGTGCCAGCATGAGTTTGCAAGCTTATCCTCAACACCTGGTGTGTGTGTGTGTGAACAGCATGTCACCCTCCTGGGGTGGGGAGAACAGCCTGTCTTCTTCCAACCAGGGGTGTGTGTGGTAAAAGCAGCCTGTTTCCCTCCTGATGCGGGTAGGGGGTGAGGGAGCGGTGAAAGCAGCACAGACTCCTGGTCTACTGCCTTTGTCTGTCTTGGTCTGGCAGCCCCAGCATCTTGCTGTAACTGGCTGCCCCATGCGTGGGGATGGGGATGGGGACAGGCAGCCCAGATATGCCTACCTTTAAGATACAGTACAGGCATAGTACAGTATTTGTTTTTTTTTGGGGGGAGGGGTGAGTCTTTGCTGCTGTCTGGTTATTTCCAATGGTGTCCGAGTGACCAGTTAGTCCATAACTTTGGTGTTCCTATCTTTGAAGTTCTACTGAACTTCTGTTGAAGTCAATGGCTAAGCTCTTATTGATTTCAATAAGAGCAGGATTGGATCTTTAAACATGTTATAGGCCTGTCAAACGAAAGAGGTTTTTGTGCAGCTACGCATCCTTTTTGTTTTCCTTAACTGAACATAGCACAGACCCTAGACATCATGACACAGGAGATAAATTATGGTTATAATATTGTGACTGGTTTGAGCTCTCTTTACTTGGCAAGGGGATCAAAATTCTAGAGAGTTCTAATTCTGCAACAGACACTAATGATTCAAACAATATACTAAATTTGTTTGCTCAGCTGTCATTCATCGCCTTAGACGGCTCTATTTTAAAGCCACTGATTGACAAAACACCCAGTCCACATTTAAAGACACCCATGCACTATTCTTTACTTTTGAGAAACTGACATTTGATCAGCAATACGAACGCTCGGTAATTAAACTGTTCAAAGACTTGTACGCAGAAAATTCATCCTTTCAGAGTCTGACTCATTTTTGTTTTTGTCATCTATTTGGGCTGCCAGATTTCTTGCCAGGCTAATGTTTTTTTGCTAAGTGGTAATATGGCTGGTGATCAGAAAAGGAAAATTCATACCCTAATCTTACCTACTCTTCACAAGTGCTTTTCCAGCTAAATTTTAGATATAGGTAAACAAATATTCCCCTTCCTCCCAACAATAGTCTTACCTGCTTGTAGTGTTTCAGCATCAAAACTATTCTTCTTGTAGAAAGTTCTGAAACACAAGGGAATTGCACTGCAATCTTCTGAAAGTTTCTCGACAGCTTGTCTAAACACAGCAACGATATCATGAAGAGTCCTATCTAAATCGACTGACGGAGATGGTGAAATCAAGCTTAGGCATATTGAGATAGATGCACTAGATGCAGAACTGGACTTCACAGCTTCACATACAATTTGGCAGCCCTCTGACAACATCTTCATCACAAAGGTTTTCCTTTCTGCTGGATGATCCACTACTGCAATGACATGCCACTCAATGAGTGCATCTCTGGGTAGGTGGGGAACCACGACCACAGTGAGCATTCCAGAGTCTGCAGCTAGATCACCATACATCTCTGGATCTTCTGCCTAAAAATTAAACAAAATATCCTGGACATTAGCAAGGAATGGAAATACACAAGAGAGAGATAATTTTATATGTCCTCACAGAACCTGCACCATGAGAATTTAATTTATAAAACTGGCAAATCTACAAAGCAACAGTAAACATGTTAAATGTTAAAGTGAAAGGAAGGACTCACATTTTGTTATGTATATTAAAACAAACACAGAGTTTATATTATGGTTTATTCACATTGTGATTATATGAATACTTCAGTGTTGTTATCAAGGATGCTTTGGTTTGTTCTGCAATCTTTTTTTCTTACTGTGAAAGTCATCTTAAGCAATTAGCTGTTTAACAGCTAATACCCCCTCCTCTTCCCAACCTTAGCCTGCTACTAGGTCTTTGTCATTCAAAGGAGGAACACTGTTCTTAACAAACTTTATGCTCATTCTTATACAATAGACAGCAGACAGATCATGTAATGTGACATTTGTCCATTCCAATATTCTTTGAATGTAAGAAATGTTAATGGTGCGGCCGGGGCCATGGAAATAGACGAGCGCAATGAATTTGTTCCATGGAACAAATTCAGTTACCAATGAATGAATTTAAAGCTCAGCCTGCACTGGCTCTGCAGGTCTGAGGTTATTCTTACACAAAACCCATTACGTGGCAAGCTAGCTACTGTGCCCGTGAGCTGTATTTAATAATGGCAAACAAGAACTGAGAGAATATTTAGCTTCTTACTTTCCCTAGAAGCCCTGGAAAATTACAAGCTAAATTTTACTGTACCGTGGTAACAACTACGGGAAGGGAACAGAGGGCTGCAGGTCACTAAATGTTCACTAAATGTTCCTCTGGGAATGAGGGGAGAAATTTGAGAAGCTGCACCCTTTTAAATCTAACAGTTAGGGGTTTTACAGAGAACTCTCTTCTGAATTCTTACTAATCCAGAGATTGGCTGCAGGAGAGATTGCCCCGCTGGTATTGCACTGCACCTTCAATCTATCCCTTTTCTTCTCACAGCACAGCTCCCCCAGGATAGCAACAGAAGGCGCTAAGATTTTAAAACCTGACCAGAAACTCAGAATGGCATACTTTAGCCTCCAACAATCTTAAAGTTAATCATGGGCTTAAGTGCTTACAATTAAATATATTGTCACAGTTACAGAGTGAAATATGCATTAGACCCCTTTTAGTCCCTCTGACGTACACTTCTTAGGTGACAAATCTGGCTTCCTGCACCTCACTCTGAGTTGAACCATGCAGCCCAATCACTCAACAGCAGTTCCCTTGTTTCCCAAGGAAGTCCAGATGCTTTTGACACCTGTAAACCCTGCACTCCAGGGACCTGTGACGAGGGAGTTGATTAAAGTGACTCAAAAGTAGCATCTTCAAAACAAAGCATTATTTATTCATTCCCCAAAGGTACAAAGTATGTAGAGCAAAGGAGGAAAAACAACAAAAAGACCTACTATATATATACATGGCTCTTGCACCTTAATCTTTCTGTGCCAGCTTTTGTAAATGCTCCTGAGCCCTGATAACCCCTATCTCTGGCTAGGAGAAACAGATGTACTGCTCACAACATGCTCTCTCTGGTTATTCCCTTCCTAGCCTGTCAGCTTTTGTTGACACTCCCTGGGCAATCTCTGGCCAGTCACTCAACTTTTTCTAGGTCCGGGGTCCTGAAATAGTTTTGTGTTCCCTTAGATCTCTCTCTTTTCATCCTGGGTAAAACATCTATGTCACCAGGCTGAACCAAGGAGCCCCCTCTTTAAGGTTATGCACCTCGCTGCTGTGTTGGAGAATTTATTGAGATGCTCCTTATCTAGGCCATTGTTCTACTTTTCTTGCTTGGTTTCTTTAATAACCCCTTTTGATCTAACTCCAAAGCAAGCAGTCCATTATAAACAAGCACACAAAGACATACAACAGATTTATAAAAAATAATACAGATATTTCCCAGTTCTCCACACGTGCCTAACTGCTTTCCTAAATTGGGGCCCAAATGAGTAGTACCATCTCATGTGTGCATGGGTTCCTAACACATTTCACTCATGAAACCTGTTAAATGAAAATGAATCTGTTTATGAAAGTAAATCTTATTTTATTATATATATCCTCCTGAAGAAATACTGTGTTGAAGGAATAATAAATTACTTTTACCTGCCTTCTGAGCATATGAATTTTTATTTAAACAAATTTTAGATTTTCTCTCTGGTCAATAGCTTTTTCATTTTTTGAAAGAGATCAGACATTAAGTACTCCTGTTATTAGTGGCTTAACTTTCTTCTCCTTTGTGTTCATTGATAATAACTTTTTTATATACCAATTTGCTTATACCAGTCTATGCTGGTAATTCTGTACATTGCCTGACCTATGAATGGAAAAATAATAACAAGTTAAAACAGTCATTTTACCTGAAGTCGATAAGGCCATAACACTCACCCTGCCTTCAATTCACATGCTCAATTTTCATCCACTCACTCTCGACTTCGAGAGGAAGGAATAATGACAGGTTAGAGGCACTTTATTTCAAAATTCACTCACAAAGTTATTGACAACCATTTTTCCACAGAAAAGTCTCTGCTGCTTGACCCTCGTGAGCTGTTTACATGAAAAATGCACTTACTTCTAGATTAACGACAGTGGAGTCTAATTCTATACCAAACATATAGCAATTGCTTTAGCATCTCTGTTTTTGATATGGGACCAGAAATAGGGATAATTTGTCTCAAATTGCAGTCACTTCAGTCATAATAAAATCTCACTGAGTACTGTTTGCTTTCAGTACTTTCATTAGGTAAGCTGGGGCTGTTATTAAGGTACCAACACATAAATGTTATATTAGCACTTAACAGTAGCACAGTATTCTCCTCCAGGAGATGAATTCTAACCTTGTCAATATAATTCTGCTCTGAGTGCTGTAAAACAGTTCGAAAAGATGAAATACTGGTGCTTTGCACTGGAAAAAAAAAGTCATGCTCACTCAGGCTTAAAGGCCACTTTGTTGGCCCAAGGTGCTGAGGTACTGTTTAAAAAATAAGTCTAAAGCAGCTCTCTCAGGTCAAGTCAAGCATTGAGACAAACTTTTTTACTTTCTTGTACTTGTCTTAGGTTGTTAAATCAATTACATAGTATTTCTGCTTGCCTTCAGCTGCCATTTAGAATATGAGAGGAAATACAAGAAAGGCCAAGATAAAGTACATTTTCAAACTCAACAAATGATAATCATTCTTAGTGAAAGACACGTACTGTCCACCCAGTCTCCTAATTAGGGACCTACCAAATTCAGAGTCCATTCTGATAAATTTCATGACCATAGGATTTGAAATTTAGTCAATTTCACATTTTCAGAGGTTTACATCTGAAATTCCAGTGTTGCAACTATGAAGGTCCCAACCTAAAAAGTGGTTTGGGGTGGGGTGGCATTGCAAAGCTGTTAGAGGAGGGTTACTGGATTGCATCAGTCATTTCTGGCTGCAATCAGAGCTGGGGAGCTGCAGGGAGTTCCTGGAAACAGAGATGGGGCTGATTTTCCCCATGTTCCTGGGAGCGCCCCAGTTGGGGGCTCCTAGCTGCTAGTCCCATCTGGCCTAGGGAGGGACAGGACTTGTCCTAACCCTGCACTGCACAGCTGCTGTTGGGGGGAGATCAGACCCACTTTCGGGTACCTCCTCCGGCTAGAGGAAGCTCTGGAACTGCGGCCCAGCCATAGAGATTCATCCACAGGGAGAGGTAACCGGAGGTGGGTCTGATCTCCCCGAGAGCAGCTGTGCAGGGAAGAGTAAGTCCCATCCCTCCCCAGCCCAGGGATTAGCAGCTAGAACCTGGGGAACAGTAGGAAACACTGAGTAAGGTGCCCTCGGCCCTGCCCCTCCCACTTCCCTTCAGGGTTTTTTTCACGGTCCGTGACACATTTTTCCTGGCTGTGAATTTGGTTGAGCCCAACTCATAAACTTGCATTTTGCAGCACCCCTAACCTTTAACCTAACATAGCACAAGTGATGGATGGAGCTGCTGGGAACTAAAGATCCTTCTTATATTCCATTGTTTGTTACTGGCTCTTGTTATTTCATTGTCTGTTATTGGCTCTTTAAACAATGACCTCTCCCAACTTATTTTCAAAAAAGCACTGTCATTTTTGGAAGAACAGAGATGTTCTATTTGTTTGAAAAAGTGAGCCAAAGTTGTTACTTCTAATCTGCCTTAAATAACTTAACACCCTTTTTTTGGTATCTGCAGCATACAAGTTATTTCTTATAGTATCAGGAAGTGCCAGGGAATATTGTATATAAGGAGCCAGGACTATTTAAGGTAAAATTGACTATTTTTTAAAGTTACTTACCATCTAGTTATCAATACTAACCTTTAAAATGTGAGTGGGCTATACTGGATTGGGAAAGAGGTAGATAATTGTATGGGGGCCCTGATTCACCAAGATACTTAAGCACATCAAGTAAATGGGAATATTCACTGTGCGTATATTTATTCACATGTTTAAGGAGCCTGCTGAACTGGGATCTGAGTCTGTAACGATGGTCAGAATAGGAGATTATCGAACTAACCTTTGTGTCAAAACATTTAATATAAAAAAATCTCTCACCACCTCTTGCCAAATGAAGGAAAGTTCACAACTGCAGTGTCTCCCAGATTTTTAAACATCTAATTAACCTGTACCTGGCTACCTTTCCACATTAACAACAAAATGGTGGTTTAAAACAGAACTGCGATATGCTCATACACAAATGCTTTCCTGAATTTTCTTTCTGTCAAAGGACTTATATGCCTTACATTTGTATGCCTCACTTGATCAGGACATGTACGCAAATTAACTACAGAAACATAAGATGCATTTAAGTGGCAGGCTGCAAATTTATTAATATAACACTGGGGTGAGGGAGGGTACCAGGCATTTAACGGATTCCTATGGGGGGTTACAAGGCTCTCACCATGTCGGGCAAAATCAGTTTCCCTTGCTCATTCTCTTCCTAACCAGCAATCACATAGTTAAACTCTCCAGGGTTGTAAAATCATTAGCTTGAGGTTTTAGAGGCTCAGTGAAATGTTGCTTTGACACCAAGCTGTTGTTGTAGTGTTATCAGTATCTGGAATGTAACCTTGACTAGACAATTGCAGTCTGTACACCCTCGCTGGATGGGCTAGTGGGTTATATCTCTAGATTGCATTATATGTATGTTGCTACTCTTATACAGGAGAATAGACTATGTATTCATAAGCTGTTGGCATAATGTAAGTGTTATCAAGGTCGGAACACCAGCTGCATCAAGAGGGCAATGATCTATGATTGATGTAATGGTTTCCTGACGCGCATGCTTCAAGTATGCATCTACCTCATTCCACCCATTCCCCCTCCCCTTCGTAATATACTCTATAAAGTTTGCTTGGTACCCATAATAAAACGGAACTGCTGTCCCCTTCTTGACCAAGAGGAGGATGACTCAGTTTCTCCTTTGATCAAAGTTGTGTTGTGTGCCTCTTCGTTGGTCTCTGACAGCTTTTGAGCTTTTACCTTCTATCTCCGTCCTACCCGGAGTTTCAGGTAAGGGGGTGACAGGGTCTTTGATTTTCCCCCTAACAACCATATAACCAATAGCTCCATGTATACTTGCCAAGGCATGGCAGAGGTTGCCAATGGAAGACCTCAATCAGTGAAGACTTCAGGTCTCCCCTTCTCCTATAGGCATAAGGTCTACCAGTAAAATTCCAGGTTTCATTTACCTGCGAAAGTAGCCTTTTTAGCCTTTATACACACTTGACCGCAGTCACTAACTGTGACAAGCTAATCAGCTTTACTTTTCCTAAAATTAAACTTACCAGTCCTACTGCTTTCCACCCAGCTATGCTTCCATGACTCTGTGAAGAGGTGAAAAAAAACATTGGACCTTGGACAATTTGGTTCAATGGGAAAACTTCCCAATGAATGTGATGGAGAGTGGTTAAGCTACATGGAAAAAGATGCATATGGAAAGCTTGGGAGAGTTTAAATATGTGTGTGTGGGTCGGGGGGGGGGGGGCGGCACGGGGTACATGCAAGAGCAACTTGGCTAGCTCAGTCACCCATCCCAGCCAATGGGAAGGTGGCAGATTTGAGGTAAGGTGAGTAGTCGCCTATCTTGCCCCACATGTGCTCTTGCATCGCCCACCCCTTCCTGCTTTCTGGACCCTATGTTACATCCCCCCCGCAGTCTGTTCAAGATCCTTTCCTTTTGACTGCTGATGGGGCTCTGAAGGAGATGGTTAGTTTGATTTCATTCTGTTTTCACTCTTCATGTGCAAGAGCTACATGAATCCCATCACTTATTCCAATGAATGCCTAATTGGGTATTGTATTACTACAAAACAGAGTGGAAGTCATTGCAGTGAACACACCTAAATCAAAAACATTACATTGTAAGTGATGAAAATTAACTTAAGAAGAATGTGACACTCAAAAATGTTTAAATTAAAATAAGTCTCTCTAATCATTAAAGTTTTTTTAATTAAAAAACTGAAAAAGCCCAACACTTCCAAATGAAAGAGGAAGTTAAACAAATATTCAGATCTGACAAGCATGTTTTCAGTCCAATATAGTATTTTACCTAATGAAAAAATGTATTTGAAAAAAGATACATATTTTACATATTAACATTTATTATATAAATTTGCTTGTTTGGGTTTCTTCCTTTAAGTACATTACAAAGATTTCCTTTTGTTTTATGTGTAGAGGTTAAGGTTTAGTGATTTTATGAGTGAATATGGGATCTGACTATATTTTGAGAGAGAAATATATGCGTAACTGCTAGTTCTACAAAGAACTGACTTATAGAACAAAAACTGTTATGTTTCTTTTAGAAGTTTAGTTTATGCAAACCTTCTCTGGTATGTATTATTACACCATTACTGTGGCAAGATTAATGTGCCTTTAAATAATACATTTAAAATTTCCTTTACACTATCTGCATAAAACAGATTGTACCAAACTCCAGAGATCCAGTTTAAGCTTTGCTACAGTCTCCTAGAACAATAGGTTTATGACTTTTATATGTGAACATTCCACTAGGAAAACTGCAGAGAAATAAAAAAGTCAATTCCCGAGGAAAATAAGACAGAAGTAAACCTTCTTTTCAGCATTCTACTTTGTCAAACACATATGAACCAAATACATGTCTGGTGTAACTCTACTGATTTCAGCTGGTAAATCTGGCAAGTCCAGTCACTCATAGTGCTAAAATTAAGTGTGAAGAAACTTTTCTTTCCAAAGCTTACTGTTGTGAACTACAAGAAATAATACAGCCTGATATTTTGAATTCCTTTATGAAATTACACAGGTTATTTGTCATGTACTTAAAAAGAAAGTATTAACACAATCTAAAAACAGTATCTAAGGTTGGTAGATTAAAATGGATTTTTAAAAGCTTTAGTATTTATTATGGAAGCAAAAAGGACTTTGTTATTTAAAAATAATGTTTCTGTCTGAAATTTTGCACCCTAATTCTGCAATGTGTTGCACAGAATGGTGTGCACTTGGACTTCAGCGAGCCTCTGTGTGGGTTCAGCACCCCTCTTGTGGAGGGTCAACTGGAGGATGGGAGCCTTATTTATTTACTGGTATTAAAAGCAACACTCTGTGTTACTGGAATTGATAGAGACTAGACAAAAAGATCCTCCATTTTTTCAGTTTGTTTACTCTGTGCATTTGGTAGCACATTCTGAATGGCTTGTTTCAATACCTGTACAATTTATAGACAGTTTCACCTGATGTTTGTGTGGGTCTTTTGCATGCATTTTTTTAAAATAGGGGAAGTGGTCACAGAACTGCAAAAATTGGTTTGGAAACAGGGCAAGATTTTTAAAGGAATTTAGGTGCTCAACTACATGCACTGTGAGGATTCCAAAATCAGTGGGACTATTCAGTGTATAAAGTCAAGCACCTGTGTAAGTCTTTACATGACTGGGACCATAGTGACTAAAGTCCTACAGATAATTCTGATCTGAATAATCAGTGTATAATAACTTTTTAAAAAATCCTCTGAGAAAAAGTGTAAGTAAATGTAGATGCTTATGATGACCAAAAGCGCTTAGACACCGAAGTATGGTACATGTTTTCACATACAATTGAGCTAATGCATCACAGTCAGTTATTCTAGCTGTTAAGACTTTCATGAGCAGAGATTGTATTAACTTATTAAAACAATAAGTATTATTTGTATTACATTATTTGAGGATTCTGTGATGTGCAGTAGGGCTCATGTTGAAATTTAAAGCATAAATTATACAGAAATGTTTCTGGTGTACTTTTAATATAAGGGATACCAACATTGGTGTGTAGCATTTGATTTCTAGTTCTGGTTTTCTTCTACAGTGTTGTACATCTTTGGATTTTTAAATATAATTTACTTGAGAAATTTGAGAGGCTGGGTGCTAACTATATGTAGATTGCATGACGTGAACAAATATCCACTGCCAACACAATAGAGATCAGAATCCCATCTCACTTATGACATAGCTAGTGTTGAACCCATATCTCCAGAATGAATAAGCAACTGAAAACGCAAAGAACGTTGGAGAGACTCTATGGAAAGGTCATAATACCTATGTTATACCAGGCTTCTGCTTTTAGGACTGTCAATCAGGCAGCTTTCTTGAACACTAAATTCACAAATATTTTATTATAGTAAATTACAAAAATGGAAACAAGAAAAAAACAAAACAAAAAAAGTTACCACTTGCCTGTTTCCACTAAAAAAAAATTCCTCTGTGTAGATAATCCCAAAGACATGCAAAATTTCAGATGGAATTCCCTATTGCTTAATTTATCAGTTAAAGTTCATAGTTTTTTTTCTGTCTCATTATCTAGTGACAAAGTCTCAATAACTGTATAGCGTGTGATTTTTCAACTAGCCATTTAATTTTACTGATTTCAGTCTCTTTTCAAAACACATTTTATAGTCAGAGGACACAATATATATCGGCATGAGAGCATGACAAGATTTCTACATTGCTGGATATCAGGAAAAAAAAGTCAGAATAACAATGGGAAGTATACAAGGAAATTTCTTACACTTTAAGATGAAAATAACTTTAATTGAGAGTACTGATTATACCAGCTTTCCTGTGCACAATACTTGAGAGTGTTTATTTAAACTAGTGACAATTGAACACAGAGCAGAATCATGTAACATTAGGAATAAGCCACTTCTAAGTCAACTGATTTATCAAAAGGTGTAACAAATAGGAATTTAGTAATTTTGATGAATTTACAGTAGTGAGCTAGAGTTCTAAGGAAAGCAAAATCTTAGGTGATTGCTATTTTTCATTTAGTTCCGTATCTCAATGAATGAATCTGTACTTCAACAACACAAAGGAAGAAATAATACTTACTGATACTATGCAAATGAATGCATCCTTTGCAAAAGCACTGAAAATGTAGAGTGGGCTTTAAGTCCTACCCACTGCTTATTCTGTCTATCCACCAGAGCCTCTGTGCCTGATCTCTAAAAACCCATATTGAGAAGGCAACCATCTTACTCATTATGGCCTTTAATCTCCCTTGTGATAGTTTTCAATTTTTAAACAGCCCTATGTCGCGCTTCCTTTTATGTGTTCTCATAGCTACAGAAATAATTTTGGAAGCAAAATATCTAAACAGTAAGCATAATAAAAATGAAACAGGTTAAAGCTTACTAGCAGCAGGGAGCAGATGTAGCAAAACTCTACATTTCCTCCCCAGCAGGGACTTTCTATCAAGCTGTGAGTTAGTTCTATAGTATAATGCAGGCTGCTGTTACAGCAATCGCACCTTCCTATACCTCAGTATTGTACTAAGAATTCACTTTGATTTCTGATTTCTTTCTTTGTAATAATAATGTTTAAAGCAGTTCCTGCAGAGCTAAATGTAAAGTCAAGCACTACATGCCAGATGATCAGAAGGGCATGAGCATGTGAAATTGATAAGAAAATAATTATATATTGAAAAGCGATTTTCTTTGCTTTAAAAATATTAACTTTTCTCTTGCCAAACTGAAGGTTCTTGAGCCAAGAGAAAACCAGTTAATGATTAAAGTTAAGGTTCCTTGAAATACCTCTGAAACATACATCATTCAATATCTCAGTTACAATGTGGAAAAAAGATACCTATTCAAGGAACAAAGTCATAAATTGATAGCAATATAAACTGAAAGCAAATGAAGTCTGTCACATGAAACATGATCACAGACTGTCATTCTTGAGGGTTTTATTCTTCATGTGCAGTGTCAAAAATAAGCACTTTTGGAAAGAGAGTAACTGAATGAAAGATGTTAAAGGTGGAAATGTTCTACCTGATGAAAAGAAGTTGAGGAGGTATATTCAAATAGGGACAAGAGAAAATTTAATGGCCAAAATCTCTTCCATGGCCATTAAAAATTGCTTAATTTAAGATTCACAGTGGAAATGTCAGGTGTTGCTATAAGTTGTCTGCTTTGCATCTGAAGTCTTGAACACACTTGAGCTGTGGGGTTTATTTTCAAACACAAAACCTTAATTACGACTCCATACTTCCTCCTGAATACATTATATACCACCCACTTAGCTTGTGAACATGTCAACGCTACTGTTGCTGAGCTTGTAATTAAGTTCTTGTGTTATATAGTAAGGAAGGTTAATGTGGTGTGTGTTTACTTATTTGTTGGAGGCAAAAGAAAGTGGATTGTAGGGATATGAGGTGAAATCTTGGCTGCACTGAAGTCAATGGCAAGACTTCCATAGACTTCAGTGAGGCCAGTATTTTACCCATGGAATAGGACACTGCCATTGTAACATGTTGTGTCGGTGTGCAGTTAAGAAGAGTCTCAAAAATCAGTTTTCAAGGATTTGCATTGCAAGTTGTCACAGTTAATCAGCCTTAATCCAACTTCTCTGTTGTTGCTTTGTTTATAGCATGTAGGGAGCTACATCTAAGGAATATAATACCCTGACTGCACAGAAAGGTCAGCTATAGGGAGATGGAGCAAATGACACTAGTTTTGCATGGACTACACTATCTTCTTATTCATTTCCAGGTGCAATTCACCATGTTGGTATTAGTCATTAAAGTCCTGGATCCTAGCTTCTGAGAGACCAGAAGGCAGTGGTAATCAGTGCCACAGCAGTAGAGAGCAGCTGATAACAGTTGCTATATTTGGGCAGCTGGAGAGGTTGAAGCAGGATATATTCAGTACAGGACCCTTGACTCTGGAACTCACTTCAGATGTTGCTCCAACAGAGTCTGGATTTGTTATTAGACACATACTTCTTACCATGTTACAGTAAGATTTTTTTTAAAATACATGACTATACACAATATCAATACACAGAGAGACATACACACTCAATACACGTGTAGCTATATTGTATATGGACATCTAACTACATACAAACATGTGCTCAAAAACAGTGAAGGACACATTTTAGAAGCTGATAAAATATTACCAAAACTACAGAATTGAGAAATGTTGGCAATTAATATTTTTGTCAGTAAATACTTAATATTCTTTTCTATCATTTTTTAAACTATGTGGCTTTATATTTCTTTTTAATTTTATCCATATGCACATATGCTTTTTGTAGTCAGTCACAGAGGATTACTCTGAATGTTTCAACAACATTTTTTACTCAAAGACCTACTCAAAAACACCTCCACAATATTTATCATTAATACATGTCCCAGACGAAACAAAAACCAGGATTCAAGTTTGTTTGAAAAAATTACAACTAGAAGATTGACAGGGAGTTACAAAATGTACCACACAAGCTGAAAGCATTTATTCTGCTTCATGGCGAAGAACAACAACAGAGAGGAAGTTAAAGTAATTATTCACTGCTGAGCTGGCATACATGTTACTGGGTCAACAGTTAGCACTGTCTGATGTGCAGAAGTTTAAAGTGGCATAAAAATAATGTTAGTTCACATTCATGTCACTATGAGTACTAGCTTGAAAGTGGAGTAGAGAAAAGGACAAAGATTTTGTTTTGTTTTGATATTTATGAGTAAGTAGATTCGTGAAGATGTGGAGTTATATTTTGGAGTCCATATGATAAGACTGAAGGGAAAGGAGTGGATGAAATTGTTTATCACCATCAGAACAGAGGAACTTGAGATTATAATAGGGTACTGTAGTACAGTAGGATACCATGGATTGTACTATAAATTAGGCTGGGAGAATTTTCCTGTGGAGAAGGTACTTTTCTGGGAGCCTTTCCCTTGGTTTCCTAATTTAGGTTCTGATTCATGACTACAGCCTCAGTGGCAGAGTAATAGGGTTATATAGCAACTTCCCACCATAACAGAGATGAGAGAACCGGGCGGGGGGAGGGGGAGACGGGACTTGAAGGGTGATTTGTTTTAGGTGGTGGGCTTTGATTGGGGTTTGATAGGACAGAATTCTAGTTTGTATTTTCCTATTTCATTGTGAGGGTTTTTTAAGGACAATTTGTTGTCCACACACAGTAAATGGGCTTTGATTCCTGCCCTAAAGGATACTACCTGTTTGTTCCACTACAGCTGATACAACTCATCTGTCGCTACTTAGTGGTGGTTATAAGGATGGTGCCCATAGATCTGGGATGTGAGGCCCACTGTGGGAGTTGACTGGCTCCTGAGATGTGGGTTCTTGGCTATTTGTTGAGGTGAGTATGAGAGGATTCATAAGGAAGAGACCATTTTCTAGATGTTGACCAGGTATTTAGCATTTAATATCAGACCCAATGGTCTTGTTGAAAGTGTCTCCTCTGAAGCACTCACAACATTGGCTACAAGGGAAGCTACTATGCAGTTCATGCTAGTAAATGCAAGGTCATTGGTTAATAAAAATGCACTTTCCATATGTGGAGTTTCCAACGGTGGTTGTCCTTTTGGACCCTTCATTATTCCTGGATTCCCAGACAGCAGCATTAATATTGAAGACAGACTTTTCTTAATGAGGGATCTTGGGCTCTGAATTTTGTCTTCCTGTTGATCTGATAAAGTCCTACCCTGTTAAACCAAAGTAAAGCAGCAGTGATTCTTAAGGGACCCTATAGGAGATAGCTTTTTAGCTGCCATATCACCACCAAATTAAACTTACTGTACTGGAAATGAAGGAGTGGAACCACTTACAGTTTGATTAGTAGTGTCTTATGATGAAGGGTAGCAAAAGCTGCAAACATATCTGATATCAGTAAAGAACACGGTCTTTCGTCCATCAGTTGAATAGTGCTCACTGCACAAACGAATGCTAACTACACACACTGTTAGGACAACTCCCTAGACTGAAGGTAACAAAGAACCCTGTTCCATGCAGAGGCCCCTGAGGTTGATTATCCAACTACTTTCTTGATTTTTCCTCAAACAGGGAGGTTTGAGATGATGTATGACTGTGTGTAATTAGCTCTCCAATTTCAAGAGGTCGTTTTTCAAGCAAAGTTTGCACTTCAGCACTTTTTAAACAGACCAGCATTCTGCCTTCCTTAAGAAAGCACTGATAACAGGGGCCCAGCTAATGAGACAAAGTTCCTAATGGCCAGCCCAAGACATGACAGGTATGGAATCTGACCAGAGCTTGTCACAGGGCAAGGTATTGTCTCATCCATCCAGTACAGTGGATGCATTCATGACCTCTTGCTTAATGCAAAAGTGACAGGCTTAAAACACAACTAATCTCCTCTGCAAAGAAGATGGAAAATCACTCAAAGCACTCAGATAAAGAGACTGCTCCAGGGGAAAAAACAGTCAGTCTTGATGAACCAGGCTGTTTACCACTCTGAACAACTCGACGGGCAATTTTTCACTGTGTCTAATTTGGACACAAAATTCTTTCCCTTTATTCGAAATAGATAATAAAGAATATGGGCCAGATCCTCAACTGGTATAAATCAGCATACTCCACTGACTACAATAGAACAACGCTGATTTACACCCGCTGTGGCCTGGCTTGATATATTCCCATGAAGTAAGTAAACAGACACACACACAACTATAACTATTTTACATTTATGGTCAGAATGAATAAAATGTGTTTTAAAGATAATCTTCATCCATGCTTATTAGAACATTAAGTACTCTGCAATGGTTTTTATTTGCATAAACATACATTTAATTTGTAATAAAGGTTTTAGTTAAGCGCACACAAACTGTTTCACTGTTCTCTTTGCTAATTATACTGTTTTGAATGCATCAATGGATATAGATTTCACTATTTTTACAAACAGAATATTATAATCTCCCTCCTTACAAATATAAAATTTTAAAAAAGAGTGGTAATCCTTTCACATCCCACTGCGGGCAAGTGTCAAAAAGCCAGAATATTTCCAAGGTCCTCCAGAGTTCCACTATCTGCATCTGACCCGTGTTAAATATTCTTATTACAATTACTTCAAATGAATACAAAAGCTTTGTTTAATCCTCACCCTGGGGAAATGATATACACTGGGCACAAGATGAAAGACCCACTGCTACTGTGCTGTTTGAATGCACTGCATGTTCTTAACATGGGCTGTACAAAAAGACCTGTTTTAATATCTCAAATGGAACATCATCTAGCTGCAAAATAAATATCATAAACCTGATGTGAGAGAAGGAGGACATAGAAACACGCCCTTTCATACTACAGAATTTTTGACAATGGTTTATGACAATATTTTTCAAAAATATTAGTTTTCTTTTGATAATATGACCAAATATATTAATTAAAATGTAGGAGATCTTTTCTGCAATGTAAATGTAGCAGAGTTTAATCTACCTGCCATTTTACATCTTTATAATGTTCATTAACTTCTGTATCTTATATTTCAATTATTCTCTTTGTAATTACCAGGTGAAGAAGGGGGTGACTTTAACTAGCATTTCCTATACAATGGCCTATAGGTCAAAGTATATGGTATAATTTCAAATAATGTTTTATATATCTTATTATATATATTAATATAAAATATAAATAAGTACATTCATTAAAATATGTATACAAACACATTTTCCTTGGTTATTATAGCTTTATAGCATCTACTCTGAATATTGAAAGAATACATATCCATCCACACAAATCTAGAATCTCACAGTGGAGCCCATTTTTCTTCACATGTTTCCATACCTTCTTTAAGATAAAAGGTAATTTACTCCATGGATAAAGAGGATCTCAAGCTTCTGTCCCATTCTTTTTAGCAGTAGTCCCTGTTGTCCAGTGTTTGAATATAATCTTTTTCTGTTCTTACTAGGGTAAATAGCCATGTCCATTTACAAATTGTATTCAAATTAATGACTGCCAGTATACTAAAAGCCCAAGGGCCAGATTTACAAAGAAATTGAAAGATCTTAACAATTAAGATTGCCTGCAGAGAAGGTACTTTCCTGGGAGCCTCTCTCTTGGTTTCCTATTTTAGGTTCTGACTCATGACTACAGCCTCAGTGGCAG
Organism: Sternotherus odoratus; assembly: GCA_032164245.1. NCBI lineage: Eukaryota > Metazoa > Chordata > Testudines > Kinosternidae > Sternotherus > Sternotherus odoratus. The sequence goes on from JAVMKO010000006.1 coordinate 46,010,643, forward strand.
AATAATAGGGTTATGTAGCAATTTTCAAAAGTCCCTAAACATGTTAGGTGCCTCAATCCCGTGGAAGCCAATGGGATTATTTCACGAACATGTTTAGGTGTTTTTTTTGAAAATCCCACTAAATAACTATTTGCACCCGTAGGTGCCTAAATACTTTGTAAATCTGGCTCCAAGGCCAAAAGATTCACATTTGGGCACTTAAAGTTATGGTCCTAAATCCATATTTAAGCACCCTAATAAAAGTGGTTTGATTTTCATAAATCCTGGAGCACCCTTCGAATTCAATGGGATTTGTTGGTGCTCAACACTTCTGAAAATCAGGCCATCTTTACTTAGGAACCCGCACTTGTATTAAGGAGCTTAGTTTGGACAACCAGGTTTGAAAGTTTTGCCCAAAATTTAAAATGAGCCAAGTATATAGACATGATATCCAGCGGATAAAATATGGCAAATCTCTTTTGTCAGTTTCTACATGATGTGCCATTATCATACATGTTGTCAGTAACTCAACTGGTATTTCTGGCAGAGTAAAAGTAATTAGTAACACTTATTCCTGAATTTGAAGCAATCATGGACTCTCACAACCACTCACATTGAATGAGTGCTGTAAGAGTGCCCTTCCCTCTCTCTGGATCTGGGGTACAAAGAAGAGGGACTCTTCTATGCCAGACCAACTAACTCCAGCTGCTTCCCAGCTTAAGTTAAGTCTTTACACCCCCAAACCCCCACATTCTACCAGCTGGGAACTTGGGGAATCGCTGCCACCATCCGAGTAAATCTCCAAGGCCCTGGAGAGGGGTACTTGGACTCCCCCAAACTCTCTCTCTCTCCCTGAGAGACGGACACTCAGAGGCTGCTTCCCCTCCCCCTCCCCTTTCTAGCCTGAAGGTAGGGAGAGACAGACTCCACACTTCAGCTCACACACTAAGCTTGTCCCTTACCTATTCCCCTTCCTCTCTCTCTTCCCAGTCTGGAAGCAGAGAGAACCTTCAGGGAAATAAACCAAACGCTTTTTATAACTAAAAAGATTTAATAAGGAAAAGAGAATAGAACATAGACTACAGTACAACTTTATAATCTAGAGTTCTCTAACTTCCCCTCTGAAAAGGATAGAGACACCCTAAATAGGCACAGAACTTATGGAAATCAACATATTATACTTACAGAACAGCTAATTAGGAATATAAGAAGGAAAGTAGAGTCATTCTCCATAGCTAGAGACGAGTTCCGGGACCCTTGCCCAAGCTGGCACGGCAGGCAAACTGAAACTAAAAAACTCTCTCCCTCCCTCGTGACAGGGAAGCTCTTACGTCACTTGTTCTCAGGTAACATTAACCCCATACTGGCAGAATAACCCTCTCTAGCACTTTACACTTATGACAAGTGCCATAAAAAGGCATTTGAGTAACTCCTTGTAGAACCCCCCCACAGCACAAATCTAATATTACTGTCTTTTAATTGGTGCAATAGACTCCTTCCTGTGTGCTGAGGATAGAATATGTTTTTAGTTTACTACTGTCTTTGTTGGAGAGTATTTAGTGGAGTGAGATAAGCAGTCCATGGCTGAAATTTTGTTTTACCAAATCCAAATCTGGCAGACATCCAGCGTGTATATATTTTTTGATGCCACTAACTGGATTTTTCTATGCAAAGTTCATTGAAATTGATGACAATGACGAATATGCTGGGAACAGTCAAAGTAAAAGAATTAACCCAACATGGCACTGACACATTCAACCGTAATATCATAATTTATAGAAAGAAAATGAAAATATAAAATGAATCAATGCTTGAATCAATGGATGTAGACTAACTGGTGTTAGAGTTAGCCATAGATCTTGCTATGATGTTAAATGTTATCTTACTCTATAAATTACATTTATTCCACATCTTGTTATGGAATATTTGTTCTGATCTTTTCAGTCCTCTCTGATGCCTGTTTCATCCATTTTCTCAAACTCCCCATTCACTATTGCTTCATTATCACTCAAAATGTACGTAACCATCTGGAAATTCTCACTTATTACTCAAAGTTTAGAATGAAGTTTAAAAACTAAATTTAAATCCTGTAAAAGTAAAACACTGCCCTCAACATCACCACCTATATTAAGCATTTAAACAAATATTTCCTTTTTTTAAGACAAGGAAAAAGATAAAATTCTATATGGTTTTAAAACATTTAAAGCCTTAATTCTCACCCAGGGATTATTAGAATCATTACATTCTTATTGTCCTAACTGTACCCACCTACACTGTAGCTGCACCATGAGTTGGAGGCAAAAGGAGTTGTTGAAATTACCTTAATGCACAAGCCTGGAGAACAAGATGTCCCTAAGTAAATGGGGAGAGATGGAAATAAGTTTAGGCTATGGCTTTGCTAGACCACCCAGCTGAGCTGGCTAGGCACTCCTGGAGCAGTATAGTGCACCGACTGAATGGGAGTAATATTGGGTTTACTCCCTATGTGTTGTGGGGGCTCCTGCAAACAGTTCCTCCTGATGTTCCCCTCTGGGCAAAGAAGCTTGACACCACACAGTGAGAACTGTGCCTAAAACACACAATTCAACGCTTACTGAATAAAGCACTTAAACAAATCAAATTAATAAAATTTTGCAGCCAGAGTCACTGTTATATCATTATACAATAAATACTTGGAATATTTCCATCTATCAATAATGCCATCTGTCCCATCCAATACAAATGGACTACAATCCATATGGCTCATTTTTTCTATTGATTACTCTGATGAATGAGTTAGCAAAACCACTCACAAAATCATCATATTACATGACACTGTCATTAAAAATATGCGAAGAAAAGAAAAACACAAGATGATACTTATCTGGAAAACTGTCAGTTCAATCTACAGGAAGTTTTAGAAATGTTATGCTATAAACTTAAAAGAAAAAAAAGACGGAGAAGCTCTAAATGTTAACTACTGGGTTAGCCAGGAACTGCTCTAGCACCTGAACACACAAAATTATTATTAGTAATTATGTATATTACAGTAACTTGTAATGTGTGCTACCTGCTTTACAGACATTCAGGAAGACATAGTCCCTGCCCCAAAGAATGTACAAGATGCATGAAAAGTAGGGGAACAGAGGAGAAGGGTTACAACATACAAAGTGATTTGGGTAATGATTCCACATGACTTATTTGTTCCAATTATTTTTTCGCCTTTGACTATTCATATTCTTACTCTTGTCTATATTCTATTTTAATTGCTTCTGCTATTATCTTTGGTTTTATCTTGGCTTTAACCCTTGCCTACCTCTCAACTATTTACTTCCATCATAATCACCATGTAATAACAATCCATATGACTTGATGACTCACTGTTTTCAGCTTGGTCCATGTGCAGGTGGCATGAGCAGGGAAGGAAACCTTTTTTGTCCCACAAACTTCCCCTGTGCCTCATTGCTGGTGCTGTATCTCCCTGGGGACTGGGCTTTTAAAAGGATTGCCTTTCTGAAGAAATAAGTACTGGTGCTGACTCTGATGCCTTCTGAATAGCTTTTCAAAACGTTTTCAATGAAACCTTGTTTGCGAAGAAACTCAGATTCTCACAGTGTCAAAAGCAGCAAGGGAAGCTTTTTAATTACCACCGTGCACACTCAATACTTCGAGGCATTTTGTGATAACTAAACATTTCTATGTCTGTAACATATTTCAGCTAGAAGGATCTCAAAGTGCTCAACACTGCACAGGTAAGGAATCACTCACCAGCACTGAAATGTTGCCATACTCACTGTTGAACACAGCGGCTGTTGAGCAGCACCCAGCTACAATACACAAAAGCTTACAGCAGAAAATGGAAATTCCTGTTGCCATCTAAATCACAAGTGAAACTGGCCTAGATACTGGGGTTAGCTTCCCTATTCTTACAAAAAATACCCTTTTGATCTTTAATAACTACAGATGGTCAGGATCTTAGCTTTCTGGTTCATCTGAAAGACAACACCTCCAGCAGTACTGTCATCTGCTAACATCGTCCTGAGGCATTGGTTCAGTACTGAATCACAGGGAAGAGTGTGTGATGAGCCACTATGGAATTCATGCAGTATCTGTGCTTTCCTTGGAAGACTAATAAATGTACTGCCCAGGCCCATCACTACTTAAATTATAAAATCTGGTAAGATTACAGACAGAAGCAGCTATGCAGTTGCAGGAAATTGATGGTACCCTGGCTGAATGTTCTTAACTAATCTTTTACTACGACCTCCCTTTCAAAATTCAATATTTCTGATGTTATCTTGCCTTTAGATCAAATGGAACAACAAATCTTTTTTTACTGAAATAGACAAAGCAAAAAAACAACAACAAAAAAAGCCTGAAAACCTGAGTTGAAAGTTATACCAGAATATTACTGATAGGTAGTCCACTTTCTAAAACAATTCAAAATCTTAAAAATTGATGTCTTTCAAAGTCCAGTAAATTTTACACAAAGTTCAAAAGCACGATTTATGAAATTATTTTGCAATTGACACATTTTAAAGATCAAGAGAAATGAATTTTCTGAGAATATTATGCAATATATTTCACAACAGCAGGGAGCTGATTCTTAATCTGTTTTCCTCCATTTGAAGTTAAACTATTGCATAAGTGAACAAGGTGAGAATCTTTTACCAGGTATTAGGAGTTTTCTTCCCCTTTCATATTCTTTCAGTCTCATTTTAATTTAATATCTATTAAATACTTGCCAATTATCAGACATCCCAAACAGTAATTATAAATAGAATTATAATTCTATCTAACAGAAGCCAGGAGAAAGAAAGATATAATTTAACACTAGTATATATGAGTATTGATCTGCTCACTGCCTTTTAAGTTAGAGACTTACAGAGCAAAATTGTAGAGAATAGGATCAAAGGAGAAAACTAAAAGCTCCTAGTGATACTTCTGGATAGAAGGTGGGATATAGAGTGGGATAAGAGGGCTATGACAAAAAGAACAATCAGTACGTAGTCTTCTTTTGTTGTACTTTTCCCATTTTATCTAGCAATAGCAACTGCAGATGGTTGAACTCATACGAAGTGAGATAAAGGATGTGGGCTTATTTTTCAGTGAAAAAGTCAGTAGGTAACTAGTAATGGCAGATGTAGGTGCACATTGACCAGGTAGTCAACTCACAAATTGTACATGAGGTGCCAAACCTCTTATAGAACATACCTTTTACAGAATGGCCTGGTCTTTCTGAGTGATAAGTCTTATGTGATACTATTTAATCTACTGAACGACTGCAACTTTCAGTTTTTCTTTTAACTTTAACAACAAACTATTATTGTTTGTAAAATTATGAGTGCAAGCTCAGTAAAACTTTAGAATTCACTCTCCCTCCGTTGCAACAAAGAGGGACCAGGAAAATAAGAGGCTAATTAACTTAAAAATTCATCAGGTGAAAAAAATAACCCAGCAGGGAATATCGTTCCACATAGATTCTTTGTCTCCTTGTTCACTACTTTTCAAAGGCGGGGGACCTGAAACTATAGAAAAGAGCGGCAAACACCCAAGACACTCCTCTTTCTTTCCCTGTCCATCACATTCTCTGCACCTGAAGAGAAAAAGGAACAGCTGGACTGGGGAGTGGAGGTGGGAAAGGGGGTTCTGATCCAAAGACTCTGACCAGTAATTTTGCTGACGCATATGGTGAGAAATTATGCTGGAGTTTAATATAGGTTGTTAAATTAGGCACTAGTAAGCATTTTTTGTATTTTTCTTGTAACCATTTCTGACTTTTGTGTCTCATTACTTAATACTAATTTAAAAGCTCTCCCTTTGTAGTTAATAAACTAGCTTTATCATTTAATCTAATTCAGTGTTTACATTAAAGTGTCTGGGTAACTTCATTTATCATGATAATCTTAAAGGAATAAAAACATAATATATCTGAACTGTCGGGGAGAGGGCTGTATAGTGCAGGACATACATTTCTGGGAGAAGGTCTGGGTCTGGAAGTGTGTTGGGGTCACTCTCCAGTATAAGCAAGGCTGGTGAAAACCAGGGTGTGACTGGCAGGCTGCAGTTACACAAACACATCTGGGAGTGGCCTGCATACTGATGGCAGTCTAAGCTAGACGTGATAACAACATGCATTACAAGGCAGCTCAGGTTCCAGGGCGGGGAGAGGGGATCTGGACTGTACCCTGGTATGTCACAGGACTCCTAGTATTGCTGTGCCTATTCAGACAGGCCATAGTCATCAGGCTCCTCATAAAGTGCTGGCAGAGAGGTTCTCAGAACTTCAGGACCAAGCATAAGGCCTAACCCTCCAGGATGTTGATGTTGAGACAGCAGTTTTGGAGGCGGGGAGAGACCAGAGACCCTGGACTGAAAGGGAAGGCTCTATGATTGGAAAAAATAGTGTCTGTCATTGTACAACAGGGGCTGCCTGTAGAGCTGAGCTCTCAGCAATCTGATACAAACTCATGCCCAAGTAGAAATTACATGAGATGGCATGAGAAGTCCGGAGCCCCTGAAACCAAAGAAAAAAGCCTCCATGATAGGACTTTTTGGTGGCAATGGCACTAGCTGAGACTATGTCTACACTATGTTGGCTATAGTGGCATATCTATGGCACCATAGCAATGCCAGCATAACCTCATACTGTAGGTACATCCTATAAACAACAAAAGGGGTTTTACCATTGCTGTAGGAACATCAACTCCTTGAGCAACAGTAGCTCAGTTGACAGAAAGATTCTGTTAGGGGTTAGGTCGCAACTGTTCTATAATGTTCAGGGGTGTGGATTTTTCACATTCCTGAGTGCTGTAGCTATGTCAATGAAAACTTTAAGTGCAGATCAGGCCTAAGGCTCAAATCCAAGACTTCAGCAGTGCCTGCCTGGGGAATTTTCAGGTGAGGAGCTCTCACGTAGGCTCTTCAGGCAGAGAAGTCAGACAACATTGCAGTGAGGCAGAACTGTGCTCTAGAGGATACCTGAACGAGGGGGATATACCGTATGCTTAGGCACAAATCAGTGTAGAACTTCTGAGAGATAAATGAACTTTTCCTGGTAATTCCTTGTAGGATTCACGCTCGCCTGGCCAGTGACATATTTAGCTGTGAGACGACCATGAGGGATTTTTCATTCCTGATCATCCTCTCATTCCTACCCCATCTGTCCCCCATAATTCATATTATTCTCCCACAACTGAATTTCATCTCTGCTTTCTCTCTAACATAGGAGAGCTGGAAGGGAAAGAAGTTAGAGAAAATAAAAACGAGAGCTGAGAACTAAAGCATACTGTGTCATTTCAGCTTTCCAGGTCAAAGAAAAAGGGAATCAGCGGACTGGTGCCGATATACTAGCCTTTACTAACACATCTTTTACTTAATGCTTCTGTAGGTGAAGCCATGTAATGTTTCTAATTGTTGCTGCTCAGTACAGTGAAAAGGCATATATGACAAACAGCAATGGACATTAACTGTAAAGGCTTCTGAAATGAGGAAAAACCCTAATATTTGGTAAATGATATTGCTTTAACTAAAATGTAATTATTACATTTGCAGTAGTGCCCAGAAGATCCTACAGGACCCATTATGCTAGCCACTTCACAAATGCATCATAAGAGACAGCTCTGGCCCTGAAGAATTTACAATGTTAACAGATTATGTATACAGACAGAGTGGCAGAGAAAACAAGGGCACAGAGAAGTAATGTGACTTGCTAAAAGGTAACTTAGGCAGAAAATAGGACAGGCAGGCTAATCAGGGCACCTGGTTTAAAAAGAACCTCACTTCATTTAGTGAGGTGAGCCTGAGGAGCTGTGAGGAAGAGGTGCACAAGGAGCTAAGAGTGAGAAGGTATACTGCTGGAGGAGTATAAGTGTTATCAGGAGGAAGGTTCTGCAGTGAGGATAAAGAAGGTGTTGGGAGGAAGCCATGGGGAAGTAGCTCAGGGAGTTGTAGCTGTCACGCTGCTGTTAAACTGTAGACAGTTGCAATCCACAGAGCCCTGGGCTGGAACCTGGAGTAGAGGGCAGACCCAGGTTCCCCCCATCCACCCAATTCACTATTTGATACAAGAGGAGGTTACCTGGACTGTGGGTCCCACCAGAGGGGAAGATCCCTGGCCTATTCCTCAGCCCACTAAGTGGGTCAGCAGAGATTCCGGGGATTGTTCTCCTCCCTTTCCCCATGTTGGCCAGTGATGAGGTTAGCTGAGTGAATGGCAGGTTTGAGCCACTAGCAAAAGTGGCCAAATGGAGGGTTATTGTGAATCTCTGAAGCAAGCAAATCCGCGAATAAGCACAGGACCCACCAGGCAGAGGAGGAATTATGTCACAATATAACACAAATAGATGCTCACCCACACACTTCTCCATGGTCCCTTCCTTTAGACCAAATTCAATTCCGTCCTACTTTTTGTACTCTTCTATATTATTGACATTAAATATATAGAAGTATTCAACTGAAGTTTTAGAAAAATGTTATTTATGCAGGAGAAATTAATCTCACATTATCATGATACTCTACTAAGTTGTTTTTGGTATTCCATAAATAAGCCTTGGCAGTTGAGAAGTATGATGTACATTATTTAGGAACAATGTTAAATACAAATACCTCAATCATCACAGTTTACTGTCATTTCTCTGTTAAATTCAGAACATTTAACAATCAAACACAAGTCTGGAAGCCCTCTAAAATTTTAATTAAATCTGTAGAAGAAATAAGCTCTGAACTGAATAATTTTATTTGCACAGTTACACACAGTCTGTTTTTCATGGAATGACTGAAACTGAATAATTCCAATCTATGCGCTGTTTGCTCTTATTAGGTAACCAATAGGTTGCTATTCATTCATGCCTATATTTGGCCACTGCTTGAAATGAAGAAAACTCTTTTGAATAAAATAATGTTTTTGTTTTGCTGGCTTTTTTATTTGGCTAGAATAGAACATTTTTTGGTGCTATGGTGCATGAAAGTGGCCAGGGCTGTAGTAGTGGGACACCAGCAAGGAAAAGGAAACCACAATAAAAGCGAGAGAGAAAATCCTGTTTCTTTATTGCACACACCTTTCAGTGTGCAGCCACAGTGTCCTGGTTTGCTCGCAGAAAAGTAATACTGAGGCTTTCTCCCGTTTGGTTCAAAGAGATTTGTTAAGAAAGTGCCAGACTAAGGAAGACTGGAGGTTTCCTGGCTTCTTTACCTCCAAAGATTAGCAGAAGGGGAAGAAGTACAGCTCTCTAGTTTCCCAAGGCCTTCAAGTCTCCTGGCTCTATTCCTCCCTGGCCAGAGGAGAGAGAGAAAAACTTGATTCTCCCTAAGAATGCCTAGTCTATTATTTCCCCCTCCACGCATACCTTGATGGGCCAAGGTGAGACTCTTCTGTTTCCAGCTGTAGGCCAAGGAGCTTCTCAGGGAAGAACAGGCCTTCCTTTGATAGAAGGGAGTTACCTTCTTCCCTGCCTCATAAACCATCCCTCACTAATAAAGGCCCCAACACACTGAGAAAAAACACAGAATCCAAACCTTTATTTCCTGAGCATGATTATTAAGGAAGTGGTAGGAAACTGGTTACAGCAACATTTAACTTCCGCGGATATTTTTAAGATCCTTCCACTCCATCTTCAGGGCAAGCCATGGCACGGAACTGTTGCAATGAGCGACAATCTCCCAGAATAACTCACAACACTGAAAAATGTGATGCTTTTTAATCTTTTCTGTTTTTGACACTCAGGAGGGATTGACCTCCTTATGGGACCTGACAGGAGTTTATGAAGTGGCTCTAAATTGGCCTAACAAATTCCATAGAGTGCTTTTGGGGAGCTAATCCTTCTCCCTAAAAGCTCTCGTATATGGAGTCCTACAAGGCTCATATATGTCTCTGCTCTTATTTAAATCTCTTTGAGACAACCATGAATTGACATGGACTATGAAACCAGCAATATCCTGACAACAGGCAGTTCTCTATGCATTTTTTCACCTTGCCCAGACAGCCCTATCTCTCAGCAATTTCAATACATGGAGGAAATATGAGAGTGGATGAAGAATGTCTGGGTCACACTGTACCCAGTAAAGATTTAAAACAGACTAGGAGGAAAAGGGAAGCATTTCCAAGAATTGGCAGCCACCCAATTTGCCTTCAAATGATGGCACACACTTCCCATTGACAAAATGGTGTCTAACCTCATAGCCATTCACTCACCGCTGTCCTTGACAAATAGCTTGACACACCAAAAGCACCTTCCTCCAGTTGTCAGCTAACATGAACAACTTGACATCTCACCCTGACAATTCTTGTGGTCCTGGAATGGGACTGCATAAGATGTCTGTGAAATTGTTTCATTGGTGTATAACGAGATGATCCATCTCCTAAGTGATTCCAGCTGAAAAGAGCATATTACACTGGTGCTCTGGAATCTGCATCGGATTTCCATTCACTAATAGTTCCAAAACTATCTTTGATCTACAAAACTCTTAAATGAATAGAAGCATATTATCTCTAGAACCATGTTACCTTAAGGAGTTGTCATGGCAGCTGCAATCCTCTGACAAATATGACAGGTATAAATTCAAAGAAGAAAGAGATAGGTCACATTCTCCAGAAGAAACAGAAAGAGGCTAGGGGCTTGTCTACACTTAGAAATTTTACAAAATACCTGTTATGGAATAATTTTTCTGGAATAGTTATTTTGGTAAATTTCCAAGTGTAGATAAGCCATAAATCACCTGTATTCAGATCATCTGTAATGAATCACCTGTTTGCCAGTACACCCCCCCAAGAAAGTACTGGAGCAGATGAAAAAAAGCTGACATTATGGCCTCCAAAAAGAAGCTACAGAAAGTGGAACATGCAAAAATAATACAGGCTAAATTAAAACTCTGAGATCCAAGGTTGGTAGAGCTAAAAGAGTAGTAGGCGAAGGCCAGGAACTCCAGAGAGGCAGCCCACTCATTCTCAGATAAATGGAAGGCATTATTCATTAGAGTTCCCTTCCAATAAATGAGAGAAATGTGATGGGCTTTGAGTAAAACTGTGTGCATCCCTCCTCATTCAGAGAAAGGGTTCCACTGATACAGAGGGGCTAAAAGTGGGGGGGGGGGGAGGGCGGGAGAAATAGGGTGGAAGGAAGGTTATTGAGCAGAGTTAAGAGGATTACTTGAATATTTGTATTATACATGAACTCAACTTCAAAACAGTTTCTTCTGCTCCAGCTATCTGTTCCCCTTAGAGGTCACAACACTTTTAGTCACTTATGGTAATTATGAGTAATTATCTCAAGTTTATCTACCTGTAAAATGGGCACTATGCAGAAGTGTAGTGACCATTTATTATTTAATGCCTGCATAGTTTTTTGAGATTATTCAAGAAAAAATGGAACAGGAATATAAAGTATTATTACTGCATCCTAAGAAATCATTGTGCAAATTATTATATTGTCAGAGAGGATATGAGTCACTAATAGCCATGCAAACTTGCTCAGGACAGAATTTGACCTTATATGTTCAGGTGAAAAATAAGCAGCAAAAGCTAATGAACTCCATTTATATGAAAATATTGCTTATAATAAACACGGAAACAAGAAATAAAACAGAATAATTCAAAAAATGTTCAGAGAAACTGCCCAACACCTTTACAGAAGATACAGAGACAGAACTATTTCAAATTGAATATTGTTCAATTTTTTTTCTGGAAGGATTGGCTGTTCTCAAAGAATTCTTTAACTTATTGCTTTGGGGAATTAAGACAAAGTTAGTGATGACTATAACTTTGTATTAAGCAATTTTCCTCCTCAATTGTGCACAGCCACTTATGAGCCAGAACATAGCAGCTCAATCAAACCTTATTATATCAGTTTTATTTGAACCCCTTGGAAATGCACTGAGAAAATTCTGCAAGACTTAAAAAAAACCTTTTTATAAATTGACTTTTTAAAAAAAATAGAAAGAAGAAAATGGATCTTACCTTTTTAAGTTCACTTAATTTCTTTTGCCATATAGCGCGAGCGACATGAATGTACTTGCTGTCAGTTACATAACAATTTGCCATAAGGATGTGGTGGAGTTCAATGTTGTGGCTCATAGCTTTAAGGACTTTCTCAACATGGCTTAGGGAGACTGTAGCCTCAGTTTGTATGCCACCATTTACAAGCTGCATGGTACAAGGTACTAATGCAATCTGTCCAGCACAGTATAGAACTTCTCCAACCTAGAAGAGAACAAGAAAAAAAAACACGTCTGAATTTTTATTTCCTTTTTCTAAGCATTCTCTTTCAGCACTTGCTGTTCTCTGTCATCAAAGAAGCACCTCTGACTTTGCCGCAAATGGAGCAAGTATGCAAACCTAAAGGTCATTTTCGACAGGGATTTAGTTACACTATAAAAGTATCACACTGTAATAAACTTTAACCTAAGAGTTAATACATGGATGGTCAAATGTGCATAATCTTCAAAAGAATCAGCCGTGAACTGATGAAGTAAGTCTAGACATATGTAAATTTAACCTTTCACAATGTCACAATATTTCTGTGCAATCACTAAAAGGGTTAGTGTCAAGTTAAAAATAAGCTGTTTACAGCCTGACAACTCAGGTATGCAGAAAAATGGATCTTTTTACTTCTACAATTTACGGACAACAATATTTTTCATTATTTTAAGGCAATCATATCAAGGTAACCATTCCCTACAGCGTATTAGCCTAACAGCTCTGTTTGATGTTAAATTTTGCTATTGTTTCTACAACATGCCAATCCCCAAATATGCTGAACTGTTGGCTGCTTCTGCTTTCTCCAAGTACATTTGCACAATCTACAAAGTTTCCATGAGTTTAAACAGGTGGAGTTACGGGCTACTGTATTTTATGGATTTTTTATATATTTTTTTACATATATGCATAATGAATCTGGTTTGCTACTGCTTACATTTATTTTATTTTATTTTTATTTCTTTAGATGTATACAAACAGTCCAAAGGCAACTATCCATAATATTCTTGGTGGCACTGGCATAATGGGCAGCTGTACAATTCATGATAAGCCACCACCAAGAAAGAGCACACTAATGATTGCTGAAGAAGAATCTTACTGGGACCTAGAATGTTGGGTTTACCTCCAAGAAATCTAACTAGAATGCCTGTTTACGTCAGGAGCTAACTGGTTGTCAGATATATTGTTCAGACAGGGTATGTGATCAACATTGTTATTTTGTAGCTAAAACATAGCTACTTTGAGCTGCTTTTCACAAGCTTTTCAGCATTCTCAAGACCTACACTCTCAACCACAGCTAAAAGAGGAAACATTGGTTCCAACTGTTCAGACATCTTTAGGACGTACTAATTTAATGTCAACATCAACATCCTTCATTCCCTTATTCTTTATTTCTGTAAAGAATCTATACAATGAATGTTACTCCATGTGACAAAAAAACTAAGTACAGAAGTTGGATGTATAGTGGGTGTAAGCAGCTTTGAAGCCAGCACAGAAAACATATTGCTGTAAGTAGAGAGAACTGGGGAAAAGCTCTGCTTCACTATGTAAAATGGATTGTGCAATAATTCTTTATGAGAAATTTTGCAGAACTTTTTGTATACACTGTATAAATTCCTCAGAATTAAGGCTAAGTAATAAAAAAGTCTGTGTCCTGGAAGACATGGCAATCAAACCATGTGACAGACCCATATGCAACTCCAAATCTGTCCTCATAACTGTCTGTGTCTCACAAAAGGCTCACACATGTAACTATTGGAAGAGTGTCTTACACAATTTGGCATATAAATTCTATGATTAGCAGCTGAAGAGGGGGAGGAGGCACAGAGGAAGCATAATAGACTAGCTGACACCCATCAAATGATCTTTTAAAATTGTATAAGATGTCTAAAATATTGTTTTGATAATGCTATATATAACCCCGAATTTTGAAAAAAAGAAATGCAAGCAATATTTTGGTTAAAAAGAACAAATGGTGGTTTTTTTTGTTTTTTTTTTTTAAAAAAGACTCTTCTATTTTAAAATATGTGCCACTGAACAAGGGAGTCCAGCCAGCTATCAAGTGGCATATTGACAAGATAGGAAGCAAATCCAGGAAGATATGATTCAGAGGAGCATAGGTTTATTTTTGAAAAGGAGGCCTTTGTTCTCATCTCTGCTAAATTAAATCTTTGGATAAGAAAAAGCCTCCAGTGCAGGTAATTTGTAATCTTCTATAGAGAAATCTTCCCAGCACCACCTCTCCTTCCCCTGTTAGGCCCCTGGCTTTACATGCATCACCCATGTTAATTACTAGATAGACAGAAGAGCTGTTCAACCAGTTCATTTCCTCTATTCTTGAACAGATTGTTTGAGACATAATATGAATACTAATTAATGATAAAATATCTGTCAGTGTTTTGAAATATGCACTAAGACAGCATTTTCTTAAAGTCTCCTGGATAGTTCCAATACAATTAGCCCTGCTGGTCATAAGCAGGGTCAAAACAAAACTCTGAAAGATTTGAGCAAAACTGGCAACACTTTTGGCTCAAATTCAGTGGGAATTGTGCAGAGATAAAAAACAAAAACAACAAAAAATGACAACCTTTTTTTTACCCCTCTGTTTTTAACATACTTGTTTGCGTCTTAAGACATAATTATTATAAAAACTGTATTCCCAAAATGCCACCATGTTATAAAAAGGTGAGTGCCAGTGGGGAGAAGAAGGAGAAGGAATCAAAACAAGGTCACAGATTTTCAGCAACTATTTTGCAGAGGGACGTAGTTAAAAGGGAAAAGGGAAGGACATCCCTGTCCTCCTCTTTCCCAATGGCTTGGTCATGGCATACAACTATCAATAAACAAATAGCCAACAAGGGCAAAGCAGCAAAGAACAAAATGTTTTAGCAGATTTCAGAGGGCTGTCTGTACAGTGTTTTAAATTCTATACAAAAAGGCGATAGCAGAGTAAAAATGCATCTAAAGCTGGGAAGGCTCCATAATATCTCATTTATAGTACTAAAATCGTACAACAGGAGATGTCACAATCCTTGTGTTGTGAAAGTGCTGGGCAAAACCCTGCTCAAGCTTTGCAACAGTTTCCTTTGAACCTCTATGATGACAACGGAAAATTTAACAGACTACAGTTTCACAGAATATCGAGTCCAGAGAACCAACATTATCAGTGGAAACAGAACTGCAATATAATTGTTATGCATTCACACGCCAATGTCATGAATCCATTTGCACTGTGAATTTTATGTCCATTGTAGCACACTGAAATATTTCCTATATTAAAATTCTATTAAAGATCTGATAAACCAACAAATGAAAGCACTCTCTGACTTAAGGCTTATCCTTCTGGGCCAGATTCTGATCTCAGTTATGCCAGTCTATATCCAGAGTAACTCCATAGGAGCCAATGGAATTGATTTGGATTTAGATTGTCATAAATGACATCATTCTGATTCTACAGATTTTTGCACCTTGTGCACCACTTTAGACCTGTGCAAAGTGGATCTAATAAACTATTATTCTATGTTCATTTTGCGTAAGCATAAATGACTACATAAAGTGAAGGCAAAGGAGAAACAGGCCCCCCAAAGTCTTTAATTCTCCCTGTTATGGCTTGGAATGCCAACCTTTCATGTGGGTGAATTCTCTTTTATATTCTAGCTGTGCTGCAACATCTAAGCACAATACGAGGCCAGATCATGGCACATTCTGCATGCTGGAGCAAAGAAGTAAGGAGGTGTAAGGTATTATCTTACTTCCAGTTGCTGCCTATCCCTAACACTGCTCTCACTAGTAGAGGGAAAATAGACTGCAGAGCCGAAATGTAACCCTTTTCTTTCTCCCCCCCCATCAAAATAAGGTGAGCAGGAAGGAATGGCTAGGGTCTTAGTTCTGCCTCTGCAACATGCCAGCCAGTATAGCATCAGTGCATTAGATGGTGAATGCTGTACCAGGTATAGATCCAATACAGTGTGCTCTCACCACAGAGAAGCCCAAAAATTGAGTGTGTCAAATTCCCAATTGGGCTACTTCTGAAGAACCACAATAATGCACTGCTCCTTACTCTGACTCAAAACAAATCTATGGGTGAACACACAAGGGTGAGATATACAGTGACAAAAATATTTGTCACTTTAATTCAAACACAATATAATTGTACCTCCTTAATTTATTATTTCACAACAAATAGCTGATGTGTATAAAATTGAAGATTCCACTTAAAAAAACACATGAGCGAATAAGCCACAATGTATTATTTCACGTACAGTAGACTCCCGATTATCCGGGCTTGGGTTAACTGGGCTGCGGATTAACCAGGAGTCTAAAACAGGGTTAGGAAGGGGAAGCCCGAAAATGGTGTCGGGCTGAGCACTCAACCTGCTGCTGCTTTGGGGTTTCCCCCGCTGGCTCCTTGCCAGCTGGGGTCTCAGCCCGCAGTCAGCCTGGGTGTAGAAAACCCCGGCTAGCAGCGGGCTGAGACCCCAGCTGGCAGCAGCCTGGGGGGAAAGCCCAAAGCGGCAGCAAGCTAAGTGCTCAACCCGCAGCCGCTTTGGGCTCTCCTCCCAGGCTCCTGCCACGCAGGGTCCTGGTGCCTGCCCCACTCAGCTCCCGCTGCCAGCCTGCATGTAGGGAACCCAGGCTGACAGTGGGAGCAGACTGAGGCAGGCCGCGGGACACCATCTGGCAAGGGGTCAGCAGGGGAAACCCCAAAGTGGCGGTGGGCTGAGTGCTCAGCCTGCTGCCGTTTTGGGGTTTCCCCCGCTGGCTCATTGCCAGCTGGGGTCTCAGCCCGCTGCCAGCCTGGGTGTAGGAAGCCCAGGCTGGCAGCGGGCTGAGACCCGCCACTGCAAGAGCCTGGGGGGAAACTCCAAAGCGGCGGCAGGCTGAGCGTTCAGCCCGCTGCCACTTTAGAGTTTCCCCGCAGACTCCTGCCAGCCAGGGTCTCAGCTCCCATTGCCAGCTTGGGCTTCCTACACCCAGGCTAGCAGCGGGAGCTGACTGGGGCAGGTAGTGGGACCCCTCCTCCCCCCCCGCAGGGCGGCCGGTGCACCCCCGCCTCCTCCGAGGGCCCCACAGTAGACTCTTGATTATCTGGGATTTTATTAACCGGGATTAAGTTTTTTCCAATCATCCCGGATAATCAAGAGTCTACTGTATTCAACTTTTTGAGCACGGCATGCTGACTTTTAGCTGAAGTCAGACTCTTTTTACACTAGCACACATTCTAAATCAGTGCAATTAAGACCCCTTTGTAATTTACGCTCATTGTCTAATAAACTGTTACCAGCAACCTACACTTTCCTTCAATAAACAGGGAGGGAGAGCTAATAACTGATGACATCAAGAAGGCTGAGTTTAATGCTTATCTTGCATCAGCCTTCACTAAAACGGTTAGTGGTGATGAAATACTCAACACAATATTGACAACAAAGGGAAGAAACACAAGCCAAAACAGGAAAAGAAGAGGTTAAAGAATATTTAGATAAGTCGGTCAGTAGGGCCTGATGAAATTCATTCTAGGGCATTTAAGGCACTAGCTGAAGCAATCTCAGAATCATTAGCAATTATCTTTGAGAACTCATGGAGGACAGGCAAGGTCCCAGAGGACTGGATAAGGGCAAACACTGTACCTATTTTTAAAAAGGGAAACAAAGAGGATACAGGGAATTACACCAATCAGCCCAACTTTAATAATCTTTTCCAGTATCTTTCCAGGTATCAAACAATTAATTTGTAAGCACCTTGAGGATAACAGGGTGATACATAATAGCCAACATGGATTTAGCAAGAACAAATCATGCCAAACCAATCCAATTTCCTGCCAAATGGGGAAAATCAGGAGTGTCATTATGTAAGACAAGGGGGTAATAGTCCTGCTTTCTTTGGCACTAGTGAGGTCTCTGCTGCAGTACTGTGTCTAATCCTAGGGAGCCACACCTTAAGAAAGATGTGGACAAACTGGAGAGAGTCCAGAGAAGAGCAACAAAACTGATAAAAGGTTTAGAAAACCAGTCCGATGAGGAAATGTTATAAAAGCTGGGAATACTTAGTCTTCAGGAAAGAAGACTGAGGAAGGACCTTATAACAGTCTTAAAAGAGCTCAATCTGTTTATCTTAACAAAGAGAAGGTTAAGGGGTGATATGATTACAGTATGTAAGTATCTACATGGGGAACAAATATTTAATAATGGATTCTTCAATCTAGCAGTGGAAATTGGCTGGAAATTGAAGCTAGACAAACTCAGAGTAGAAATAGGTGTAATTTTTTAACTGTAAGAATAACTTACCATGATAGATTCTCCATCACTAACAATTTTTAAATAAAGATTGGATTTTTTCCCTAAAAGTAATGCCCTAGGAATTATTTTGGGGACACTCTATATGGCCTATGTTATACAGGAAGTCAGACTAGATGATCACAATATTGCCTTCTGGCCTTGAAATCTATGTGTATGTTAAGGGCTGTTATAAAGAGGACAGTGATAATTTTTTTTCCATGTCCACTGAAGGTAGGACAAGTAGTAATAGACTTAAACTGCACCAATGGAGATTTAAAAGGTTATATATTAGGAAAAACTTTCTAACAATTAGGATAGTTAAGTTCTGAAATAGGCTTCCAAGGGGGATGGTGGAATCACAGAAACTTGGTGGGATAATTCACATTACTGGAAGAAAGGTACAGATTGTTCAGGAAGAACAGACAGGATAAAAGGGAGGAGTGTTGCTTTGCATATAAAAGATGTATATAGTTGAACTGCAGATGAGATAGAAATGGGAGGCAGACATTTGAAAGTCTGTGGGTAAGAATAAAAGGTAAAAAACAAGGGTGATGTAATGGTAAGCGTCTACTAAGGCCACCAAACCAGAAAAAGGTGGATGAGGCTTTTTTAGAACAACTAGCAAAATCATCCAAAACAAAGGACTTGGTGGCAATGGGGGACTTCAGATATCTGTTTGGAAAACAATACAGCGGGGCACAGATTATCCAACAAGTTCTTGAAATGCATTGGAGACAACTTTTTTATTACAGAAGGTGAAGAACGCAACTAGCAGAAAAGCTATTCTAGATTTGATTCTGAGGAAGTGGTTGAGAATTTGAAGGTGGAAGGCAGGCTGGGTGAAAGTGATCACGAAATGACAGAGTTCATGATTCTAAGATACCGTATGAGGAGAAACAGAAGAATAAAGACAGTAGATACCAAGAAAGCAGATTATGGCAAACTCATAAAATTGGAAGTAAAGATCCCATGGGAAGTAAGTGTAAGGGAAAAAGAGTTTAGGAGCACAGGAGGCTTTTTAGGGAGACATTATTAAGGGCACAAGTGTAAATTATCCCAACACACAGGAATAATAGAAAATATGGTAAGAGATGACCCTTGCTTAATCAGGAGATCTTTAATTACTTGAAACTCAAAAGAGAGTGATACAAGAAGGGGGAAAACTAGATCTAACACACAACACAAGCATCTAGGGATGAAATTACAAAGTCTAAAGCACAAAACAAATTTAAAATAGCTAGGGATATAAAAGGTAACAAGAAAACATTTTATAAGTATTAGAAGCAAGAGCAAGGACAGAGTGGGGCAATTACACATTGAGGAGGGAAAGACAATAACAGAAAATTGAACAATGGCCAATGTGTCAAATATCTCTTTTGTTTCAGTTCTCATTAAAATGTTAGCTGTGACTGGACCCCTAATATCGTGAACATCAGTGTTAATGGGTTAAGTCTTAAGATATGAGACTAAAATAAAAAATAAGTTAAGAATTACATACAAGATAGATATTTTCAAGTCATCAGGGCCTGATGAGATATATCTTAGAATAGTTAAGGAACTGTCTTAAAAGATCTCTGAGTCATTAGCAATTTGCGGAGAATGGGAGAGAGATCATAGAGGCCTAGAAAAGAGCAAATATAGTTAGTACCTATCTACAAAAGAGGGAATAAAGACAACCCAGGGAATTACAGACCAGTCAGTTTAACTTCAGCACCTGGAAAGATAATGAAAAAATAATAAATCAATTTGTAAGCACCTAGAAGACAACAGGGTGATAAGCAACAGTCAACATGGATTTATCAAGAAAAAAACATGTCGAACCAACCTAATATCCTTCTCTGACAGGGTAACAAGCTTTGTGGACAGGAGGGGAGCAGTAGAAGTCATATATCTAGACTTTAGTAAGGCTTTTGATTCTGCCTCATAAGACCTTCTCATAAACAAACTTAAGAAATATAGCCTACATGGAACTACTATAAGGTGGGTGGAAAAGCATACTCAAAGAGTAGTTATCAGTTGTTCAGAATGAAGCTGGAAGAGCATATTGAGTGGGATCCCTCAGGGATCTGTCCTGGTCTGATTCTAATCAATATCTTCATAAATAATTTGGATAATAACATAGAGTGTACAATTATAAAATTTGTGGATGATACCAAACTGGAAGAGATAGCAAGTGCTTTGGAGGATGGGATTAGAATTCAAAATGAACTTGACAAACTGAAGAAATGGTCAGAAATAAAATTCAATATGGATGAAATTCAGTAAGGACAAGTGCAAAGTATTCCACTTAGGAAGGAATAATCAATTGCACAAACAGAAAATGGGAAATGACTGCCTAGGAAGAAGTACTGCAGAAAAAGATCTGGGAGTTACAGTGGATCACAACTAAATAGGAGTGAACAATGTAATACCGTTGCAAGAAAAAAAAAAAAAAAGGAAAAAAAAGGCAAACATCATTCTGGGATGTATTAGAAGGAGTGTTATAAGCAAAACAGGAGAAGTAATTCTTCCACTCTACTCAGCACTGATGAAGCCTCCCTCAACTGTACTGTTTAGTCCTTAGCATCAAATTTCAGGAAAGCTATGGACAAAGTAGAGAAAGTCCAAAGGACAGTGTCAAAAATGATTAAAGGTCTAGAAAATATGACCTATGTGGAAAGATGGGAAAAATGGTTTGCTTTAGTCTGGAGAAGAGAAGACTGAGGGGACATAATAACAGTCTTCAAGTATGTAAAAGGCTGTTATAAAGAGGAGGGTCATAAATTGTTCTCCTTAACCACGGAGGACAGGACAAGAGGTAATGGACTCAAATTGCAGTAAGAGAAATTTAGATTCAACAGTAGGAAAAACTTCGTAACATTAAGAGTTGGTCAGCACTGAAATAGGCTGTGGATTCTCTATCATTGCAGGTTTTTAAGAACGGGTTAGACAGAAACCTGTCAGGGATGATCTACGTAATATTTAGTCCTGCCTCAGTGCAGGTGACTGAACTAGATGACCTATTGAGGTCCCTTCTGGCCCTACATTTCTATTAAGACTATAGTATTACTTTAAACCTCTAGTCTCTCCTCCTTTCACCAGCACTGAGTCTGTTGTACATCCCTCTCATTGCTATGGAGGGTCTTCAGAAGTAATACTAGTCAGTCATCAGTATCACTGCTTGAGGTTTGACTAGTTAAAGCCCCAAGATCATTCCTGGACTTGGGTGGCTAACAAAATGACATGCTATGACTGTATCAGAATAGAGAATATGTACATTACAGTGTGCATATGCTGTTCAAGTTAAATCTATTATTTAAATGTGCTATTATAAGTTTCAAATGATATACTGGTATTTGAACAAGAATTTTTGAAATTCTTAAAGGGAGCTCTTTCATCCACTCACATAAAAGTGTTTATGTTGGTAATAATATACTAATTGCCCAGCAGGAACAAAACACCTGTTTCCTAGGATTGAATGCAGTCAATACATAATAAACTAAATCTTTGTTGCAAATGCAGTCTGGTGTCTGAGTGACTGTTGCCCTTTACGAGGTCACAGTGCACAAAAGATTCAGTGACCCCATGACCTAACAGTCAAATAACCTACCATTATGGTCAGTCAATGTAAATAAGCATAACTGACAATGTGCTAATTGGCTGCCCCTGGTCAGCCAAGTGTATCTCTGACCTTAATGAGGACCTAAATCAATTAATACTTCAGGCAATAAAAACCTCTTGCTGATTAAGTTAGATAGAAATCATCTTTTCTAACAGGATTAAAGCTGTAAGGTGGTGAACTTTTAATTTAATATATGATAATTCCTTCTTTCTAGGGCCCTCTTATTTAGGTAATGATGGTGAAATTGCTTTCTGTAATGTGGATCTTTGATGCAGAGTGAATAAGTTTTATTTTTAAAGATACCATTTAAACAATAACATGAAAACATTTTCAGTACATAACATGTATTTGAATTCTATATGAGTCACTCAATTTTAACGTTATGATCTTCAAAAAGAAACACACAATCTTTCTTGAACTAGTACGTTTCATTTTAAAATTCTGTACAAATGTATTAATGTATTGTGATACTCATTTAATTTAAGTTTCCTTTTTGAGAAGTGGCTACAATAACAGTAGTTGGAAAACATATGATTTATTTTAATTGAAAAATGGTCATTACCCACTCCTACTACAAAAGCTCCAAGATAAACGTAAGAACATGCAGATTACTTAAAAATATCATAATCTAAATTCTAGAACTGTCCTTTAAATAAAAAAGGAATTTTTCTCCTGGCTAAGCGTGTAGAAGTACAGTTAATTACATTAGTTTCCACTACAGACACAAAGTTTTCAAAAGTTTATGACACAGTTTCAGAACATTGGCATCTCGCTGAAACTTGCCACATCTAATTTTCACATGGAATTTTATATGTGCATTGAAATAGATATTTGGCAACATATGTTACAGGAACAGAAACACTATTTTCCCTGCATTCGCCCCCAGTACCAAAGTTTACTTTCTTGCAGTGATTTACATTTTGCTTTTTTAGATTACATATCTGTAGGTTTTTAGTCCATTATGTAGAGCAGATCAGACACGTTTGATATTAAAGAAAAACAACAAAATTCAGCTTTACATATGCAATAATTATGTTATATACATTTTTGCTACGGTTTCATAAAATTTAAATGTGCCATGCCATTAATACATATTTATAGCACATATTGTAGTGACTATAAACACAGCTAAACATGTTTTGTATATTTCAATTAATAAATATACACACTCCTATTCATAATGAAGGCTGTATACGGTTATCAAAAGGCAGCTGGAGCAGAAAGAAGCATATTGTGTATACAGAGTAGCACAAACCTGGTAAATCTTACCACAATTATTGACTTGACTGGTCTGAAGACCCAGATACCTAACAGCATCACGCATGCCAAATCCACTTTTAAAAAAAAAAAACACCCTCCTTCCACTACTCTCCACCACTAACCACCCACTCAATCAAGCACAACAAAATGCTGAAGCTATGTATAGTTTTGAGCTCCAAATGATGGGCAGTCTTACATATGGGGCTTCATGTTGGCAAAACTCCCACACACTTCAATGAGAATTACCTGGATGCAACAAAAGTAAACGATCAGGCCAAAATGTTCAAGTGAGAATTAGATCAGCATTTCAGCTTCAGTTCTGAATGTTATTACTTATGAATGCTTAAATTAGACCAGTATGTTGTTTGCATATATACTGTTCGGGATGTAATAGTTATGTTTAAAGTTTGATCAAAGGCAAATCAATTTTATTTTGTTCTACAGCATGGTTTCTAATTATGGGATGCAGAAAACAGAAATTTCAGATTTATGGAAGTAAAGTTTCAGAAATTCAAGTTCTCACATAAAAGCCTCTCATGGCTCTACATTTATATTTATATTCCCAGAGTGTTGAGATCACAAATAATATCAAAATTGTGCTTTTAAATGACAGCTGCAACTGTAGTTACAAATGGCTAGGCTCCACCTCCGAGACACCTGTAAACCGGACAGGCAAAGACAACTTCCCCACCACATCCAAACCAACCAACCACAACCACTGAGGACATGGCAGTTGGCACAGGCTCACTGCAACTTACTCCTACCTCCACCCATGTGGAGTCCTCAAGAATTTGGTGGGAAGGGGGAGGGGGGAGGAAGCAGGGCTGAACTATGCTTCCTTTCTCAGGCCAGGCTCCCAGGACAGTGTTTCTTCTTTTGTCTGGTTGGGCTAAAGCCCCACACAGGCACACAAGGTGGGTACTGTTACTAACTGGAGTTCTTGTTGGCAGCTCAGTGGGCATAAAGGATGAACTATTCTCTCATCTCAAAAGGGGGTCCCTCCAGCAGAAAGAGAAATCTCACAGACAGGTAGGTCAGTGTGAAGAAGGCTGCACTGGCTTTGTCCTGTGATGTATTTCTTCTGTGGAAGAATAGAGACTAGATAGTCACCATGACTATCATTAAGAATCAGAGAGGTAGCCGTGTTAGTCCGGAATAGCAGAGGTAACAAAGTCCTGTGGCACCTTAAAGACTAACTATAAAGTTTTGAAGCATAAGCTTTCGTGGGCTAATACCCACTTCGTCGGATGCAAGCTGGTCTATGTTTTCCTCTCACAACCTCGGAAAAAAGTCAAACTCCCACACTATTGCACTTGCACAGACTGTCAACTGTGTAAATATAAAATCAATTTCTGATGTCTAAAAGCTGGGGAGAAGTTACCAGAACTGGTTCACTCAGTGTGAGTGAAAATAGCAGAACAAAAAGGTACTGTAACAAATCTATCCCTATGACTTTACCTAAAGGGAAACTAAACTCCGTTTTAAGTCAGCGTCTTACAAATAAACAAACAAATAAATAAAGACATGAAATAAGTTACTCTTTGGGGCAGGTACTTTTTGTTATATGTTTGCCCAGCAGAAAGGGGCTGGTGTTCCTAGACACCAGTCCAATAAACAAACAAATGAATTAATTAGTGATTAGAAATGGATCAAATACAAACTCTGGAACTGAATATCCCCAGAAGCTTGGGTATGTCTAGATCCAAACTTGAAGGTTATGGAAAGTTCTTTATAAAAATAGGTGGGGGACATCTTGAAAACCTGAATATATATAAATCAGTAAGTCTCACTAACATGAATCTTAAATTGTAACAATGACTTAGCTATTTAGAAAATTCACCAGATCTCTGACAATTATTTATTTATTAGAAATCATGGAAAAGTAGGAAAGAAGAGTGACTTTGACATTTACCATACAGTAAATCTAACTTTAACTCACTGAAAAACAAAGAAAGTGAGAGAGGAAAACCAACCCCCTCCCCCAAATCTGCAAAGTTTGATTAATATTAATTGTACAGTAAACCCTCGATTTAACGGACCTCGATTTAACGGACTTCGGATGCAACGGACAAAATTTCTGAGCAAGTCTGATGCATCAGAAATCCATTTCTCACGGGCTGGCTGCCGGGTCCCGCCCGAGTCCCGCCAGCGGGCGTGCTGGCTGACGGTTCCCGGCAGCTGGGACCCCGGCGGGCTGGCTGACGGCTCCCGGCTGCCGCCTCGGTCCCAGCAACGGGCGGGCTGCATAGCTGCCGCCCCGACCCTGTGGGCTGCTGCTCCGACAGCTCGTTGTTGTTTTTTTTATTATTAAATAACAGACTTTTTGATTTAACGGACACCTCCTCGCCCGAATTAGTCCGTTAAATGGAGGTTTTACTGTATTTATACAATGGTCCTTGAAAGAATGGTTAGCCTTCTTTGATAATAAATTAAGAAATATATATGATACAAACACCACCACCTTAAAATAGAGTGGTTCAAATTTTAAAAGGGAAAGAAAGTGATTGAAATAGAAGCTAATGGTAATTATAGATGGGATTCTGAGCACTGAATATCAAGTGTTTATAAAGTACATATCATGCCAGCCATACCTGATTTCTCTTTTGCTTTTAATATTTACAATTACAAAATTACAATAAAGTACATGTAAAGGATCTAGAATTTAACAATATTTGATATAAGGTCTCAATAAGTTAGTTTAAATTGGCTGGGATATAAATATTGTTACCTAGCTGAGGGATTGCTAGAAAAGTATAATGAAAAATGCTAAAGTACTGAGTTGAGATAAGTGTTTAGTGGGGTGCTTTAGGTATGAGTGTTAGGCCAGATTTTGTTCAACATTTTTATTAAGTTAAGTCAATGAAAGAAAAGATTAACAGCATACTAATGAAATCCACAAAAAAGATTAACTTGGAAGGCCTTACGAACACTAATAAAAATAAAATATAATACAAATGGACCTAGAGAGGTTAGAAATACGGCCAAAAAATAACAAAATGAGATTCAACTTGGGAAAATGAAAAGTAACCCCAGAACATCCAGGGAAAATGTATTCTGAAAGACAGATATTTAAAGAAGGGAGAAAATTTGACAGCAGTGGCGATGCAAGTGACCTTCAATTGTTGTTTAAGAAATTAGATGAGAGTTTCCAAGAAATTATGGGTTTTCATATACTAAAGCTTCATATCACAGGAGAGAGACTCTAAATTATATGGGTGAAATAGCACCCAATATACTGTATTAAATTCTGGGCACTTGAATACCAGAAAGATGTGCATAAGTTGGTAGGAAGACAGAGAAGAGAAACATAAAATGTTTAGTGGGATTGTGGTACTGATTGATGAAAAGCTAAGCAATGCCTAAAGGTTATACCAGTTTGGACAATTACAATTGTATTTGGAAAGGTGTAAATACCAAGGAGGAAGATAGAGCTGGTTCAAATATTTTCCCCATACAAAATTTCAAGTTTTAGGCAAAAAACTGAAAACTATTACTCAAAACTAGAAATGTTTTGGCCAAGAACCTAACATTTTGATTCAGAAATATTTATGCAGTGTCTCATGGCAGGTGTAGTTTTGTTGCCTAATGCCCCAATGGGTCTGGCTGTATGGATGGACGACAATCACCAGGATGCAACATGTACCCCCTCTTACTGCCGCAATGCATCATTGAAGTTCCAAGATGTTCCATCTTGACAAAGTCAAAATTTTCATTAGAAAGAAGATACTTTTCACAAAAAAATCATGTTTAGTCAAAAATCCAGTTTTCCACTGAAATCCAGTTTTGATGGAAAATTTTCAAAGAGCCCTAAAAGGGACAGGAAATATTGTGAGTGATGCAAGGGGTGTTACTAGAAGTAACGGGATGAAAACCCCCAAAAGAAAAATTAAGATAAATTATTATTGTTATTTACCAGGTGCAATAATAACTACAGAGGATGACATAGTCTCTGTCCAAAGACATCAACCGCAGATCACACACATGGCCAAATTCAGCAGCACTAGCACAAGGGAGATGCTTGCTCCAAGACAGGTAATATTTAGTCCTGATCCACTGACATGTTTAAGTTCACCACACAGCTAGAAATCAATGCATTATATAGTTGGAAACGTGTGATTTTCATATTTCCAAAATGCTACAGCTTTCTGGCTTCAAAAGGTCTTGAGATAGCAGACTTTGTATCTTTATTATGCAAAAAGTGTATTACAAGTATTTTTAAGACATTTTAAAATTTAGTAGTTAACATTGGCATCTGCTTGTGAAGCTTTTGTACATGGATTCATGGTATTATGGCATGGTATTTGATTTTACTTGGGGAAAGGAGACAAAACAAAATAGAATAAATAACTTTTTTTCCAGAGTCTCTGTAAAGTTATAAAATAGGCAGCTTACACAGTTTACATGATAGTGTGGTATCAGGGTTTTATTTACACTCATTTGGGATGTCCTCCATGGATATATAATTTATGGTTTCATTTGTGCATTTGCCATTTATGAATCATGTCCCAAATTTATGCTGATAAAGGTAGTTTTATATGACACAATCATGCTTGTCTCTTTTCCTATAGATAGATAGTGTGTGCTTGTGTACTCTATATTTCTTTCCCACTATATCTGCTTTCTCTATTTCCCAGTACGTATCTATATCATGGATACAGATATAGGGAAGGAGAGAGAATGAACAATGAGAGTGGAATTATATAAAGCACACACATACATGCTCACTATACGTAGGATAGATATAGGGAAAGAGACAGAGAAGATATGGCAATGTGGTATAAAGCTGATCTATTGACATGAATTTGGGATGGCCACATTATATAGATAGATTAAAAAAATGTCTGTATGATCCATCTCTCTCTCTCACACACACACAATGTACTTAGAAAGGAATCTCATTGTACACTTACAGTAATGAAAGTTGCCACTAAGAATATGTCTCCTTATAATAACTAAATTGTACATTAAAATATCACTCCAGACTGTTGTTATAAAATACTACTGGAGAAATGTCTAGGCTGCTACCATTCAAGGCTATGACATTGTGCTGGAATCTGGCATCCAAGGAGAATCTAGATTGCAGTCATAAAATTTTATGAAGAATGAGTTAGGTTTTTGCCATTCCTACCTGTCTTTACAATCTTTACTCATGCCAACCGTCTCCATAGATTAGTGTGATTATAAACAGAAGAGAGATGGCGAGGCAGCCAAAATACTCTGTATTGAAAGGTGAAAGCAGTACATCACACTACAGTAATTCACCGTGTATGAAACACATTAACAGTGACATTCCATTCTCATGGTAAAGATGCACTTTCCTAGCAGCCACTTGACTTTATTCAAAATATGCCTTTCATGAATGTCACTGGTTGCCTTAAGATGCTGTTTTGGGATAACAGGGAGACAGGTAAGAAGCAGCCTCAGAAAACCTATTTGCAAACAACTGACCACACTATCAATATATAAGGGGTCACTTTCATATTATCAGAATAGTGTCATTTCAAACAGTTCTAATCATGTTCTGTGTATAGCTAGTTTCACAGGGACTTGATATATAGTAACTAAGCAAATTAAAAATTAAACAATAGCTCAATCAATATTAACACACTTCCTCGAGTCTTTAAAGACTATTCAGGACAAAATATTCAGTTGAACTGTTCACTTTATGGGCTGAACATTTTAATATCTGAGTTTTCCGTGAGAGAGAAAGAGAGTAGATAATGTCTTACACAACCGCATATATTACAACAGACTGTTCTACATCTCAGTTTGCCTCCTTCCCCCCACCTATGCTTGACCATGTACATGGTCGTCTCTGGTATGCAATAAAGCCAAACTCCAGAAAGCACAAGTTGGGATATTAGGAGTTTCATCCTGCACTCTGTGAAGTCAATGGCAAGGCTCCCATTGACACCACTGGTGCCGGATCAGGCTGTAACATAGCGTGGAGACTGAGCATATTCCCACATATATGAAAATGCATTACTTTTTTAAGCAGGTATGTACGATACATTTTCATTTCACCCATTAGCAAAATCTTTCTTAGGTTGCAATGCAGGGGATGCGTCTATGAAGCAAACTTAACTAAGCACATATAATTGTCTATCGTACGCACTCAATATCCTTGACAATTAATTAAAAAACATAATGAACTTAAAGCAAAAAGAGTACCTACCAAATCCCACAAAAGATAACAAATACACATATGTATTATATCCTGCCTCAGGATCTGTTAGTGTGACTCTGACTCTTGCCAAAGTCTCTAATGACCTCTTCCAAGCAAAACCTGAGAACCAGTACTTCATCCTCCATCTTCCTTGACCTGTCAGTCTCCTTTGAAGTGATAATCAACTACACCCTCCTTAAAATCTTGTCCTCCTTTGGCTACATGACTGTCCTCCTGGTTCTCCTCCTACCTCTCCAATCATTTCTTATGCATGTCCTCTACAGGATCTTCCTCATCCCCTGCACCCTAACCTTCTGTGGGAGTTCCACAGGGCCCTGTCCCTGGTACCCCACACCCAACATTCCTTAGCATTGGGTAATTTTATCCACAAACACAATTCAATTACCACATCTTTTCCTCTGGCCTTGATCAATGCAATCTTGCTCCAGTTATGTCCAATCAGAATGATTTAAGAAGTCATTTTTGCTTATGTAATTAAAGACTGAATTGTAATATATACTCATAAGAGTATCAAATTAAGCTTCAGTATGCAACCTAAACTCCTTATTTCACAAATCCAGAGTGTTTAACTATGAAATATTATGGTTCTCTTTAAAAATTTGCATTGAATTCCATAGGAGTTTATTGCAAACCAGCAGAGCTTCAAACAGCAAGAGCAAATTATGCAATCTGTATTATTTGGCAAGATATCAACAGAAAATCTGCCTCATACTTTCAGAAGTCTGTGGGAAAAAGGCTCGTTTAGATCAAGGTTGGGTACAAACATGGTTAAGATCCATCCTACACCATAAATTGGAGCCAGAATCCAGATTTTGAAAACTTGCTACCATGAGTAGCCTTGTTGGTGTCAATCAGACTACTTGTTTTCTTCTTTCCACTTCCCTCTTTGGGGTTGGCAACTTTTATACTCCCCTTTCCCCCCAAACTCATGATCGTATGCCAGGCTGTCATGCAGGATAGTCTCTCTGAGGTCGGCTGATATACAGGAAATGTATCATGTCTTTGGTGTCCCCCTTTGTCATATTCTGTCCACAATCATTGCAAGAACCATTTTACCGATACAGTTCTCAGGTCTCTGGTAGATATGCCCATATCACCATAGCATGGCCTCCCTTAACTTGTCCTCAGTTGTCGCAACCTGCACTAGGCCCCTTACAACCTCATTTTGTTTCCTGTCATGGAGTGTCCATCCATTTGACTTCCTCAACATCTTCATTTCCATTGTGGAGAGCATACCAATTTCCTTTGTTGTAGCTGGCCAAGTCTCTATTTCATACATTAAGATGCATCAAGTTACAGTTTTATACACTATCGTTTAACTTTACTGGCATCAGAGAACTGGGGTCACGGCAACCATTGATCCTAGTTATTTTAAATTCTCTCTCTTTTCTAAGTTTTCCACCTATGATATTTCTTTTATGGTGCATCCTCCTCCCTCAGTTATTATAGCTTCACTCTGAGTTCAGCTTGCTCAAAACTGGCTTGCCAGGGTCTCACAATCTTTAAGCCATAAGCAAATAGCATGTTCCAAGGCAGCTCCCCAGGTAGCAGCAACCAACTCCCATCAGGTGCAGATAGGGGGAATATCTTGCAAATATGCAGGACCGTTGTAAATATTCAATAAGCAGTCACAGACCAATGGGTGACATCTCCCAGGAGGGAAGAGGAGGTATCTGGTGGCCTGGCTACTTCTGTAAAATCCTCCTAAGACCGTGTGATGAGCATACTAAGATAAATAAAAACTGACTTTAACAAGCCTTGACAGGGACGTGGGACTCGTTGGCCTTCTAGGCAGCACACCTAGGAGAAGGAAATCTCCAATTTCAAACCAAAGTGTCAGGCTTGGACAGCTGACCTGTAAAGCTCATGTGAACTGAAGTCAGTGGAACTACTCATAAGAGTAATTGTGAAGTCCAGCAAGTGTTTGCACAATCAAGCCTTAGGGTTTGTAACTGGATTAGGTACAAGTATGCTATAAGTAGGATCCCTGACATGATTGTATTTATAGTGTATATGGAGCCTCAGAAAATTATGAGCAAATAAAAACAGGGATCTAGGATGGAAATTGTTATTCATTCTTAACTATGCCTGTTGCCAGTGCTACTCCTGTTAAAATGCTTTAACTACCGGATTAAAATAACCCAATTGTCTGAGCCATGGTCATTATTAAACAGCTAAAAAAATCAACAATGTTTTGAAATAGTGACTCTGTTTAAGAATAAAAAGTGCTCAGCATGTGCTAAGTCTTATGTTGTAGAATATGTAAAAAAAGAGGGCTCTGTATTTAAAACAATGAAAAATAGTCCCCATTTAGGGTAAAATGCCTTCCTCATCCAATCTCTTTTAGACTTGTGAGACATGATGAGGTCAAATGAAAATGAGAGGGGGAAAATCTAAATTAAACTGACATGAAAATAAAGGGAAACAAACACTTTCACAAGGTTCCGGGCATTATAAGATGTTCCCCAGAAGTTTTTCATAACATGAAATATATGTGAGGAACAAAAACTAAAAGATGACGAAAGTTATCATTGATATTAAGATAGGAAGTTATTGGTATCATACCTGGAAATTTGAAATCAGCTCAGTCAAGATCTTTTAATTCTTCATGCTAAAACTAGACTTTTCATCATAATTAACATACAAAATATTCTGAAAACAGTTTAAAAGATTTTTTTAAAATTTAATCTTATAGTGAAACTACTGGGTCCTTTCATTATAAAAGTGACTTCTAGTCACTGGAAGCCGGTGCAGATTCAGATATTACATTCTACCCTTACAACCAGAGAGGAAATAGCTTTCAATTATGGCCTGCAATGACAGTCAAAATAATGCATAATATTTATAAATTTCTGTCAAAAAATGTTAAAACTGAGGATGCAAAAGTTAAATTAGTCCCCAAGAGACTTTATACAATATATATTTTACATGATCGTTTGGATTGAAATCTAATGGGGCTTTAATTGTTCCACCTGTGAGTTTTAATTAACAATGTTTTACAAATAGATGTAGCCAATGTTTTAGTTGTGAAATAAGTTTTGCTCCAGATGAAACCAAATGGAACTCTTTTTATTAGTATGCAGGTTAGTTTGTTAAAACTAATGCATAAGGTCTTTTAATCTTTTATGTCAAAAGGTACATTTAGCAGCATACTAATGCATGACATTCAACAACAAACCACAGAGGTTACTGCTTTTCTGGCCTGAACAGGTTAATTCATGTGGCTCTTCAACAAAAATCACCTGCTTTAGGAGGGTTCACATGATAGTGAAGAGTTAAATACTCAGATCCAAGTGAAATGAGCTATTTTTGTGATATACATTTTGAAGATTTTTACTTGTTAATCTGATTCTTAAAAATAATAACTGAGTTATACCCAGGAAGGAAAGCAACGGGGAATGAAGAAGGTATGTAAGAACAATGTGCATAATGTGGAAGATGGAGAAGAAAAAGAATAACTCCAATGTGATTTCCCCCCTCCTATTTTGACTTTATTGTTGAGAATGAAAACCTACTAATTCCTAAGTGTAAAGGAGTTTTATATAAAGCTTCATTATCTCAAGTCCAGGCCCTGCAAAGTCCCAGGACTCCAATGGGAATTGAGAATACACTATACCTTGCAGGATTTGAGCTCTTAATGGAGAAAAGGGTGATGTTGAAAAAAAATGAAATATGCTCTATAAAATACCATTAGAGAATAATACAGGTTGATAACTCAACAACTTCCCTAGCACAGGAAACTGAGAGTTAACCTGTGTTCCCAGAATTTTTTTGTTTTTGTTTTGTTTTTAAAGGAGAAATAACTCTGCTTTGGGGAACTGGTTTGATAGATCTTTGAAGGTCTTCAAAACTCTCAGTAATATGTTATTCACTAAAAATATTCCCATAATTCTGCTGTCTCCCATCATTCCCTGCCTCAAGATTCATCTGTCAACTTTGATGCATCTTTTAAAGTACCCCTCCAAGCCTAAAAAACCATGACTACAGACCACAGAAGAGAACTCTTTGCTTTGAAACCATCTGATCAATCAGAAGATCATTTACCTGCAAGCATTATTTGGTGAAGCTAAAGCGGCACATCAACCAGCAGCATCTGAAGGCTGAGGCAGCAAAACGTCAACAACAAATTGTCATTGGCATTCCATTTATGAACCTTCAAACGGCATCAGATCTTTTCCATGGGAAACCAGATCAGGTCAGACTGGAGCTGAATATTTCTTAACAAGCTAACCATCAAAAGAACTTACGTTTTGAATAAAAAGGCTATCATTTGTTGATTTGAATATCAAAGGGATCCACTGCAAACTCCCAGTCTAGAAAAACCTCCCTAAGCTACACCAGACAGGTGTTTAATAATCTATTATTAAGGCACTATTTTAGGTTACTCAGAATTATAAAAAATAGCTGTAACTGTGAAGCTGCAAATGGGACTGCACAAAGAAATGAATGCTATTAACATACTATTAACAATTCAAAAGAATGAGTTGACATACCAATCAAACTTGTTAATTGACTGTCAATGGCCTGTCCCTGAATATACAACATGACTGCATTATATATTTCAAATGCTGACAGGAAGACAGTTTCATTTGCATTAACTTCATAAACTGATCAACAACCAAACTGCCACATACATTTATAATGGGAAGCTGAATCATTTCAATATTCATGGAGCTCTGTAATTGTAAATTAGGTACTGGCAAACAATACAATACTGTACATACTCTAAAATATCCTAAATTTCCCTGACCTACTTTCCTTTTTATTTTAAAAGAACAGTGGAAAAAAGTTGCGTCTTACAGAGATGATTATTACTTTAATTTATGGTTCATGCCTTAAGCAAAGTTTGTTTGCAATCTAATTTGCAACCATAGTTCATAACTCTACTTTAGATGCATAACTGGGCTACAATATATGAGGTATGCAAGGTGATGCAACATTTTTCTTCCCTCAGTTCTATGATCAGTAAACACCATTAACAATCACAGAGTAAATTTAATAACAAAATGGTGAATGAAAATCTGTACCGCTTCCTTGCTATGCCTCAAAAGTAATTGTGACGACAGAACTTAAAAACTAAGCATTAAAAACATGCCGCCACAGGGGAAAAAAAGAAATCTCCCCAAACCAAAACTTACTTTCTTCCCCCAGATACTAGAATCTGATGTGGTGCCCTCAAAAGCCATGTCTACACTAAGAACATTTTCTAAAAGTGTCTTACAATTGCTCATATAAGTTCAGCTTCACAAGAGTTAACCTATGTTAGGACCCCTAGAATAGATGAGCTGCTGGCTGTTGGAGCCATTTTAATCAGGGTTTGAGCCCAGGTACATGTCATGGTGCTTAACACCGCAGCAGCGGAGGTGGTCCTTCCAGATTGTGGCTCCAAATATTGCCACATATGTGAAGCTTAACTGCTGTTGGTAACAGTGGGTAGAGACATGGCCCAATAATCTTCAGTTCTCTTAGTGTCTTCCTTCATCAGAACTTTAGGGCCCAATCCTGCAACACTTACTACCTTGCACAATACCAGCTTCAGAGCATCATCCTACCCCAGTCAACTTAGACACGCTCAATTATAGTCAATAGGTTTATATCTAGCATTAAGCACGCTGCTTGTTAGTATGTATTTGTAAGATAGAGTTCTTACACAGTAGAGATCAGGGCAGGAAATTATTTGTTTATAAAATGCCATGTGTACATATAGCATACATCACTTTGAAAATCAATAAAATTAAAATTAATAGAAATAACTGAGGATTAAGGGGTTGTCTACCTGGTGCAGCAATACACACTATGCAAGTTTGAATTCTAAAGTGCACTAACCTGTTACGCATAGTACTGAATATGTTAAAAAGCAGGGAACCTTTAGTGTGCAACAACAAGGCCTATTGCTGGTTAGTGTGGAATACATTAGTATGCTTCAAAATTCCTCTCCTCCCTATGGCCACACTGTGTAGATAAGCCCTAAGTCATGGAGTTTCGAAAGTGATGTGCAGAAGGCTGGACAGGAATTAACCTAAAATTCAAGAATTGTCTGGTCAATAACACTCCTTTTAAATATCTTCGTGACCTGGAGGAACTATGAGTAAGTTTTTAGCTGTCTCGGCACTAAACTAACATTGTTCCTTCACCCCCAACTACTACTTTCATCTTGTCAATGCAGCAGCCACTTCCCCAGCTTTAAAATGATTTTAAGTGCATTCTAGCGCCACACAGTAGCGTAACTATATCACTATCGCATAAAGCCCCATTAAATGTACAGCCTGGACAATCTTTTCCTGCATTTCCTTCCAAATAAATCATATCAGAGGACAAGTTCTTAGAGTTGCTATATTTTAGACTCTATTGTATCTATTGTATCTATTTTAGACTCTATTGTAGAAATATAAGACTAAGAGAGAAATAAGAAATGATCACTAGTATAGTAAAGGCAATTAAAATGTAATGTGGAAAGATTAACAAAAAGAAACATAAATCCTTGGAAATGCTGAATATAGTGGAAGCACTGTGATAATGGTAGTCCCAAATAATCCTAAATTATACCCATGGAAGGTTACTTACACTACATTTTAGGTATTAGCTTTGATATCTTCCCCAAAGTATAACTGTCAAACTGAACAACATCACCTGATGGCTATTGCTAAGTTCTTACACCGACAAAACATAGATCATTAAGGCTTCAACATTCTTTCATGTAATCAGTGTAACATATGCAATACCTGATGACAAGCATTTCATATGCAGAAACTGTCAAGCTAAAGAAGAGCAGCTCATCAATGGAAGGATGAAATCTGTATAAAACCAGTGATCTTAGAAAAGGATGGGCTGTTGAAATGGTCAAGATAAACAAAAGATAGCTATAGCTAACTTGATAGATTTTGCTGAATTCAGAGCTCCTCTGTGTTGGTCTACGAACCCCAAAAGGTGGCTAAACTTCAATAGTATTCGTAGCAAGGCAGCTGTCTCTCAAGCACCTCCTTATGGCCCGAGGTCACTGTGGCATCCTGCTTCTGTTTCTCCTCTTGGTTGCTCAATATCTCCACATCAGTCCAAATTGTAGTTTAAACCACTTCCTTTTGGGATCCAATTTATTTAATCTTTACACATAATGACCCTCCAAGCCCCATTCTTATTTCAGTGTCTCTTTCTCCCCTTTGTGGGGGTCGCCAGGTCTCAGCCATGGAGCAGGGTTTCAGTTCATCTCTCAAGCTTTTCCTGTCTGGACATCAGCCTTCAGGACCTGACTTCTAACCATCCTCTTCCTTCTGCATTAGCAGGCTATACGTAGTCCTCCTACCTGGGGCAACTGGGATAGTCTAAGGGTTTTCCACATGCTCTGCAGCTTACTGTGGCTCTTTATGAGGGGTATCAGCTGTCCTCCATCGGGTCCCATCAAGCCTTTTAATGTGGCATAGGTGGGTTGCAGCAGCTTTTTCAATAATCAGGGCAAGTTGGCTCCAGGCCTCCAGCCCTGTTACAGTGCCTTTTTAATGTGACTAAACATTCAGATAGATAGATAGATAGATAGATAGATAGATAGATAGATAGATAGATAGATAGATAGATAGATAGATTTGGGTTCAAGGTTCTTCCTTGGTGATCTGTTAATCATCCATACAACTGGACACAATTTTTGAATGTCACATTTACAATTTCTTTAGTATTTGTAAAACTTCTAAAAAGTTTTGCTTCTTCAAGGGCTCCTAAAATTGACTGCTGTACTCCTCCCCAGTGAAGAGATTAGTGCTAAAATCGACCTTGCTGGGTCAAATTTGGGGTAGTGTAGATGCAATTTGATGGTACTGGCTTCTGGGAGTTATCCCAGAGTGCTCCACTGTGATCGCTCTGGACGGCACGTTCAACTCACTAGCCAGGTACATGGGAAAAGTCCCAGGAACTTGAATTTCATTTCCTGTTTAGTCCATGTGGCAAACTCAGCAGCACAGGTGACCGTGCAGTCTGAGAATCACAAACGAGCTCTAACATGAACTGAAGGGGAGACACTGGATCTGACTTCTGTATGGGGAAAAGAATCTGTGCAGGCAGAACTCCATTAAAAAGAAGAAATGCTAATATATATGCCAAAATTGCCCTGGGCATGTTGGACAGAGGCTACACCAGGGACACAAAGCAGTTCTGCATGAAAATTAAGGAGCTCAGGCAAGCCTACCAAAAAACAAAGGCGGCAAAGGATCTCTCCGGGTCAGAGCCCCATGTATGTTGCTATTATGATGAGCTGCATGGAATTTGGGGGTGGGGGGAGGTCCCTACCACTACCCCACCACTGTCTATGGCCATCTGCAAGAGGGGAGTCTCATAAAACAAGGATTTTGTGGATGAGAGAGGTGGAGGATGAGGATAATGCACAGCGGGCAAGCAGAGAATCTGTTCTCCCTGGAAGCCACGAACATTTCATCATCCTGGAGCCAATACCCTCCCAAGGCAGGTTCCCGGACCCTGAGGCTGGATAAAGCACCTCAGTGAGTGCACCTTTGTAAATACACTAGAGGGTTTAAAAGCAGAAAGAGATCTAAAAACCCATACCAAATAGAACTGTAAGAGTTTGAGAATCCAAGCAAAGACTCCTTCCTGGATTGTACAGAGATCTATGTGCACAAACACTTTCAGACTAAACATATTTCTTTAGCTATGAAAATTTGAGATGAAGAAGAAATGGAATTTGATTGTATTTTATTAAGAAAATTCTCACTGAATATGAATATGCTATTAAAATTACTTTAATATGACATCAAAGATCAACTTCCATCCTGCACAGACTTAAATAATTTTTCCTTCCTCAAAGGGGCTCCAGAAAAGCCAAATTGGAAGTTTCCAGATTAAGACATTTGCAAAAACATTATATGAATGCATGTATTTCAATAAAACATATGGGATTCTTCCCCCAATCACCAACTTGCAATTGCCAACTCAATTTTGTTCACACTTTCTACTATAATTCTCATGAGCTTTGAGTAGAGAACAAACTGAAAAATTCATCCCGAAAGGAGTTTTCTGAGAAAGTTCTAAGGAACTTAAAAATATGTGTTGAGAATGAGAGTTGCCAGGCAAAATCAAAGAAGTAGGAAATAAAATCTCCACTGTATCGTCTCTGTCACTAATTAAAGATATCACCTCACCAATCTTGTCTCTCACAAAACAATAATGACATATTATAAGAGGGGGTACCCCCAGCTTCTATGCTCTTGAGTACAAAGGCTGGGCCTCTTCTATGCCAGACCAACAAGTCCTTTTCCCCCCCACACTCCCACCTTGCCAATTGGGGTTCTTGGGGTCACCAATCGCTGCCACCAATCGGGTATACTTCCAAAACCTTGGAGGGGCCCCCGATCTTCCTTAACCCTGACTTTGTACCCCCTCCCTGGGTTTTAAAGTCAGACACCGGAAAACTGCTTCCCTTCACCCTGACCAGCTGAAGGCAGACTTCCCTTAACCCTGTCTCTCTCAACCGGAGAGCCAGACCCTAACTTTGTACCTCTTCCTGGGATTCAAAGTCAGATACTTGGAGGCTGCTTTCTGTCCTTCACCCTCCCCGGCTGAAGGCAGACTTCCCCCACCCCTGTCTCTCTGTACCTGAGAGGCAGACACCTGAAGACTGCTTCCTCCCTCCCCTGTCTAACCTGACGGTAAGGAGAGACAGTCTTCACACTCCAGCTAGGCCCCTAGCTGCCCTGGTTCCTATTCCCTTCCCTTCCCCCTTCCCAGACTGGAAGCGGAGAAAAACCCTAAGGAAAATAAACCAGACGGTTTTATAACTAGAAAATTTAATAAAGAAAAAGGTTAAAGCAGAGATGCAGACACTTTACATTTGGGGTTCCTCACTTTGTTCTGAAAAGGAAAAGACACCCCAAAAGGCACGGCTTAATAGAAGAATCAAATGGTAATACTCACATTAGCTAAGTAGAAGTATAAGAAAAAGGTAGAGCCATCTTTATAGCCAAAGATGGTCTAGAACCCTTGCCAGCTACCTTGGCAAGCTTCCTGCCTCATGTGCAGCCAAGATGGATCTCTCCTGTCCCTGGCCTCCTCCCTGGAGACCAGCCAAGATGGAGCTCTCTGGCCCTGGCCTCCTCCCTGGAGACCAGCCAAGATGGAACTGACTGTTTTGCTCCTCCCTTCTTCATGGGCTCGAGGCTCCTCCCTCCCCCATGGCAGGGAAATTCTTACGTTACCTGTCTCAGATAACAAACCCCACCCAGGCAAGGCACACTGTGTTAGATAACATAGCCCAACCCAGGCAAGGCACCCTTCACACTTATAACACATATACAAGTCATATTAGAAGCATGACACAAGAAACAAAAACACTTTGCAGTAACTCAGCTACAGTATAAGTGTTAATATATTTTTTACTATTCTTATTCTGGCCTCCACAGGAATCCCACCTCACCATATGTTTTTGTGACTGGTATTGTTATAATTGTCACCCTTCCACATGATTGGGGCACAAGCAAGTATGTGGGGCCAAAGTATAAGCAACCTGGTCTACTATCCTAGTATATATCTCCACATTGCTAATCCACTCTGTAGAGTATTTGGGCAGTGCAGACAACATAAGGGGTAGCTTTTTGGGTTTTCTCCATCATTAATAATTTAAAAAATCGACCTTTGTCCAGTTTGTTATGTGAGTTCAAGCCAGAAATGTTTACTGCTTCAATATATCTGTGAATTCAATCAATTTGAAGTTAGGCTGTTAGTTTAGCACAGGGATCGGCAACCTTGGCATGCGGGACTGCAGGGCTTCCCGCAGCCCCCATTGGAACGGGATGACGAACTGCAGCCAGTGGGAGCCGCAGTAGGTGAACTGGCAAGTAAACAAACTGGTGGGCCTGCTAAGGGTGCTTACCCTGCGGTCCCGAGTGCCAAGGTTGCTGATCCCTGGTTTAGTATAC
Organism: Sternotherus odoratus; assembly: GCA_032164245.1. Lineage (NCBI taxonomy): Eukaryota > Metazoa > Chordata > Testudines > Kinosternidae > Sternotherus > Sternotherus odoratus. Next base: position 46,050,808 of record JAVMKO010000006.1, read on the forward strand.
CCATTGGACATGTAAAAGTTACAGGGATCAGTGTTGTGGTATTGACTGAATGATTTTGGTTCCTGGTTGTAGAGGAAGTGGAGAAGGATCCTTTCAAAAACACAAGACACAAATTGAAAAGGACTAAAGAAACAGAAAAACCACAGGAAAAAGCTTTACCATTGTACACAGATATAGAGTACTCAATACTACATGTGAAGAAGACGACAAATTAGAGAACATATAGATCAGACCAAGACTCGTAGAAATACGGGCACTTGTTAATATATGTTACCTTCCATGGTAAGGAATACATGATCATAGGGGGACTATTCTGCCAGGTAGGTATGTAAAATATATACTTTAAATATCAATAAAATTGTGGTTTCCTGTTTTTTTTTTCTCTCCAAGGCAAGTGTCCTAGATTCTTTGCAGCATAGTACATGACATGCTTCCATGCTGATGATGCTCATTTAGAAAAATAATGTATCAAGTAAATTTGTGACTGAACTCCTTGGGGAGAACTGTATGTCTCCTGCTCTGTTTTACCCACATTGTGATATATATTTCATGTTATATCAGTCTTGTATGATAACTCAGCAAATGCTGTTCATTTTAAGAACACTTTCACTGTGGATCTGACAAAACTCAAAGAAGGTACCAATGAGAGATTTCTAAAAATAGCTACAGCACTCGACCCAAGGTTTAAGAATATGAAGTGCCTTCTGAAATCAGAAATCTTAAAAGAGCAACACTGCGATGCAGAAACTACAAAACCTGAACCACCAAAAAAGAAAATCAACCTTCTGCTGGTGGCATCTGACCTAGATGATGAAAATGAACATGTGTTGGTCCCCACTGCTTTGGATTGTTATAAAGCAGAACACATCATCAGCATGGACGCCTATCCTCTGGAATGGTGGTTGAAGCATGAAGGGACATATGAATCTTTAGCACATCTGGCACATAAATATCTTACAACATCTACTACAACAGTGCCATGTGAACGCCTGTTCTCACTTTCAGGTGACATTGTAAACAAGAAGCGGTTAGCATCATCTCCTGCAAATGTAAACAAACTTGAACAATAAGCAGAACTGATTGGACTTGTAGGCTCTAAAGTTTTACATTGTTTTAGTTTTGAATGAAGTTTTTTTTTAACATAATTCTATATGAGTTCAACTTTCATGAAAAAGAGATTGTACAATAGTACTTGTATTAGGTGAACTGAAAAATACAATTTCTTTTGTTTTTTACAGTGCAAATATTTGTTATAAAAATAAATATAAGGTGACCACTGTACACTTCGTATTCTGTGTTGTAACTGAAATCAATATATTCAAAAATGTAGAAAACCTCCAAAAAAGATTAATCACAATTTTTTTAATCGCTTGACAGCCCTAGTTTGGACCTAATTCTGAGTCCTCACATCCAGGCCATGTCTAATTCTTGAAGATTATTTCTGCATAATATCTCCAAGATATGCCCCTTCTTATCCATCCACATAGCTAAAACTCTCATAATCTCATTTCTTGATTTCTGCAACTTCCTTTTTTCTGGCTTTGACAAATGAAATCTTGCTAGCTCATACTCATTCAGCAGGCTGCTGCAAAGATAATTTCCCATGCTCTTTGTTTTGATGCTATCACCCCTCTTTGCATCCCTCCCGTCTCTTTTTTTTTCTATCCCATCAAACATAAGCTCCCTGTCTTCATTTTCAAGGGCCTTCACAGTCCATCCCCATCCTACTTATCAACTCTGATTCACTATTGAGATGTCAATAGCTGTCTCCAATCAGCCAATGATGTCAGCCTACATTGCCCTCTTGTTAAATTTTTCAAATAAGCACTTTCATACTTTCTCATGTATCTCATGCTTGGAGGAAGCTCCTTGTAAACATCTGCAAAACTAACTCATTCTCCTTCAAATTCCTCCTTAAACCTCTTCTTTTGTTGTTGTTATTTGATGTCTTCAAAAAAACCTGACAACAATTAGAGCACTGATTGCTTATACCACTGCCAACTGAGCTGACTAATATTGTCTCCTTGTTCCTTGTACTCACCCATCTGTTTGTATCCATCTGTTGTCTCTTGTCTTATCTTAGATTGTAAACTCTTTAGGGCAGGGGCCCTCTTTTTGTTCTGTTTGCACAGTGCCTAGCTTAAAGGGGTCCTGGTCCACGAACAGGGCTCCTAGCAGGTAGTATAACCAACCAACCAAATAAATAATGTGCAACAGGCTGAAAAAACTCAATGCTTGGTCTCAAATCTCTTTATTTTGGAGGTTATTGAGAAAAGAAATGGAAGGCAACTACAGAACTACCTACAAGTCTTAGATTTCTGTGACATCTCTCAATCTCCTTTCACTGACTGATTGGTCAATCTTATGTTGGCGATGAGGATCAAGAGTTCACTCTTTTTCATAACAGCTTTGATCTATTGACCATGAGGTACTGTTGATACTCTCTTGTATATAGACATAATTGCTTGAGTGCCTTCTTTCTTCGCTGTCTGGGATGACCCAGTATCAGGACTGAGATGTGGGCGGTCAGACCTAATGGTTAGAGCAGGAGTGTGGAGTCAGGATGAGTCAGGAAACAAGAGGTCAGAGTCTGAGATGGGTCAATGGGAAGACCAAGAGTAAGGAGGCAGGAAGGGTCAGATTACTGGGAGATCAGAGGCTGAGTCAGGCCAGATGGTGAACCAAGAGTCAGGTATTAGGAGGCAGGCAAGGTCAGATTACCAGGAGATTGGGTTGGGTGCCAGGTTACAGACAGCAATCGAATATTGAAGTTGGAGACAAACCAGTGTCAGAAGCTGGAGTCTAGGGTCTATCACAAGCAAGGTATGAAGCAGAGACAGGCAGGCAATCTGTGTTGTTGCTCAGACAGCTCCCCTTCATGGTGTCCTGGTTTAAGTACTGGTACCGACTAATCAGTGGGCTGTGAGGGACTGCCACTCAGGCCTGCTTCTCAGGGTCCTCCCACAGGACCCCTAAGGTTCCCATTATGATGTGGTTGTGTCACTGGCCCAGTACCTCCAGGGTCCCAGGAGCTCTGGTTCCAGCTCTGCAAGTTCTAACATGCTTAATGTAGCACAATATATCTCTGTGATACTATTATGTTCACCACTTTTACGAGACTGATATATTTTGTACAAAGTATGCTTTTTGAGGTATCATTTGAAATGGCATGATCCGTTGAACATCATGGTTCTGGTATGATTATATGTGTATGATTGTTACTTGAATATACTGTAATTCTGGGTAACGCCCACAAACCAGTTTTTCAGAGACAAAAGCACACAAAGCCACCCAGCTAGGTTTTAAAGAGCTATCACCGGCTTAAGCAGCCATTCTTCAGCAATGGGAAATTGTAAACAAAAAAATTAAATTTCATCACAGAGATGGTTCAACCCTAACATGTGCAAGAGACTACTTGTCGCCTGCATCCCAGTTGGGGTTTATCCTCAAAGAGTGGAGGATGGTACAAGAGAGAGACAGTGGCCTCCATTTCACCTCTTCTCTTCGCTTAGAGAATATCAGAATGATAAAATATCAGGGCTGGAAGGGACCTCAGGAGGTCATCTAGTCCAACCCCCTTATTATGACATCAACAACTCTCAAAGGGGGAGTGGTCCCAGGCTGAAAGGAGACAATTTGTGAAATTTACAACAGTTATTGAGACAAAACCTTTGCTTCTAAGTTCACTTAGGTTGTTAAATTAGGTATTCGCTTGCATCATCACTTGTAATCACTTAAAACTATTTTTCTGCAGTTAATAAATTTACTTTATTGTTTTATCTTAACCAGTGTGTTTGGGTTCCAGTATGTGGGAAACTCCATTTGAAATAACAAGGCTGGTGCATATATCATTTTCCTTTGATGAAATGACAGACTTTCTATGAGCTTGCATGGTTCAGTAGTGTGCCAGACAATACAAGACACACATTTCTGGGTGTCACCCTGTATATAATCCAGGAGTGACTGACTGATCAGAGTGCTCATGCATTTAGCTGAGAATGAATCTGCATGCTGAAGACTGTGTGAACAGGCTAGGAGTGGTGTTCTGACAGCAAAGGAGTGTAAAAGACACCCCAGGCTAGAGAATTAAAGGAGGAGAGCTATTCAATGGTCCAGATTGTACCCTGGGTAATGTCACACTTCCATTTAGCCGAAACTCTATTATCTGAACTTCAGCATTATCTGAATCCCTTGTCTCCTGTATATGGCATGCTCGGGGACAAAGAGGTTCACATAATAGAGCAGAGATCCCTGGCCAGGACTGAGAGGAGAAGGGGGAGTCCCTGGACATGGAGGAAGCCCCTCGAATGCTGAATGGTTCCTGCAGCTGAACAGGGAGCCCTCTGCAGCCCTGCTGTCACAGGAGGCAAATAACTACTCCCCCCAGCTGTGGGATAGACTACCTACTGCCGAATGGCTCCTGCCTTCTTCATTATCCAAACTCCCAATGATTCTAATCATATCCATGTCTCCAGTGCTACTTGGCTAATCAGGAGTATACTGTAATCACTGATTTCTCATCAGCGTCAAATGCTCCCTCTCATGTGGAAAACATACCTTTACCTCTGTCAGGAGACTCTTCCTCCTTCATAATGGCTTTTTCAAAGGAGGAATGAAGCTGATGACAACTTCTGGTTGAAGTTTTTCATTGTAGGATAACAATGTTTTACCCAGTTCATTCTCCTTTTCTGGTTAGATTTCAGTGAATGCAAACACCTTCCTCTCCTTAGGGAAAGAATCTGTCCTATTTTTCTGGTTTGGGACTCTGAAACTGAGATTGTCGAAGATGAGGATCTCGACTGCTTTATCAGAATCTCTTTTTAAAAACCTTTTTGGTTTTGTTGTGCCATCAGTGGCTATGCTATCTGTCTTTGGGGGGAAAAGAGTGAGAAAGTGACTCAGTTTACCACTTAGGAATCTGGGATGGAATTCTAGAGATATGCTCTGAAGAGTTGGACTTAACTAGAGTGCATGAGAGGAGTTTTGCTCCTTAAGCTTCTATATTTATCCCAAATGTGCTGAATTAATTATTCATTAGAAACAGTTCATCCAGTTCCAGGCATGAGTGTATGTGAGTATAACCTAGAGACAGCTGATCTCAGTGTTATATCACATCCATCAGGTGACACTGCATGTATTATTATTTATATTACAGCAGTTCTTGGAAAGCCCATTAGAGATTGGTTCCCATTGTACAATTATTTAGCGAGAATCATTGACCTAAAATGCTCACAATCTAAACTGACAAGACAGGCAAAGGAAGTATTATGATTTTTATTTTACAGGTAGGGAATTAAGGCACAAAGAGATGAATTGCCTTGCCCATGGTCTCAAACAAAGTCAATAGCAGATCTGGGAAATGAACATTGATCTCTTGAATCCTTGTCCCATAGCTTAATCACTTAAGAGACCATCTTCAATACTTCATAGGTGAGGCTGCCAAAGTTCAGACTAAGTGACAAATGGTTTCATGTATTTGACTATGTGCAACCATATGGTTAGTTGCCAATGCAGAGACTGTTAACCCCTTCCTAACAAAGGGTGATGGAATCGGGTGTTCAGCTGAAACATTCAGCTCTAAATCATCAGCATTTTAGTTCTGAGTATTTCTAAGTAAACTTGGAAGAAGCTCCTGAGAGGATGCACAGGACCTCATCGAACTCATTCCAGGACCTGATAGCTCATGACAACATTTGGGTGCAGTTCCCATGGCAAGCAAAGTCACAGTCTACCTTGAGACATTTCAAACATCAATTGTGTCCATCTGTGGACAAAATCTCATGTGGGCGCAGCTTAAAGACACTGGGCTTACTCAGTCATTTTGTAAAACTGAAAACAAACAACATGAAAGCAATAAAACACAACATATGTACAGTATGTCTGAGAGAGCTATCTAGTTTAGTAGATCAAGGCAGCATAATTAGAAACTTAAAACCTCACAGCTGATACATTAGCGAAGATACAATTACAGAGATAACTTGACAAAAAAAATATTGTCAGATGAGAAGATGCTGAAGCTACCAAATGAAGCTAGAGGGATCCACTGTGAGATGGTGACAGTAGTTTAAAGGAGCACCTCTGTTATCGGAGATGAAAACGGCACTAGCAATGAGAGACAATAGAGGCACTTGTCATGTCGTCAGCAAAGGCAGACATGCACTGCCTAATGGCAAGACAGTTTAATGGCTTTAAAACTTGGAAGCTATGGGAGTTCCTTCCAGTCACATATCCAGGAATGTACCTTTAGGAAAACCCCAGCATTATTACAGACATACTAAAAAACTAAGTCCAACAGAATGTTAAAGATGTAAGATGGAGTACTCAGAAATCAAGAATTCTCAAAGATAAGTCTTCCCGCACACCCTCAATACTAAATATTTGTTATGTATATTTTAGTGTTTAATTATATAATCACATACTACATGTATATTTTAGTGTTTAATTATATAATCACATACTACATCTTCTGAAGGAATCTGTCTCATTCAGTGTGTAGGCTGGATGGTGTTCAGAGAATGAGGCAACCATTAATATTTTTTTTTTTTATCCTTGTTGATCCACATGTGGCTTTTTTGGTTCATTCACTACACACCATCAAAACTTCTGAAGTGAGTGATTTAGGGATTTTATGGGCAAGCATCTCCCATGCTCAGGCCTTTGGTCAGCAACTCCTAGTCCTGCTCGCTCGCTCACTCACTCACATGGTATCACCTGGAAAGGAGGTAGAATTGATACTGGAACAGACACAGACCTTCCATTTAGGTGGTGCTAAGTAGAGGAAACAACATTCAGTGCTGCTAGCCCCTCTTAGCCTCTGTCCCACACACTTCCCAATCTCTCAAATAAAGCAACTAATGGAAGGATCTGTGGAACTCAGAGGAGCTGGGATAAGAGAAGAGAAGAAATGGAGGAACAGTCTCCTCCTCAGGCTATACTCCTTTAAATGAATATATCTTTCCTACTGTCTAACAAATTATATATATATATATATATAAACTGATCGGGATATGCTCATGTATTGAAACTGGTTTCTCTAGTATGATTTATGACTATTATTTACATTAGAATAGCATATAGTGATCGAAGCCCTAATGTGTTAGGTGCTGAATAGACAGAGACAATTCCACTTTTTAAAGAGAATAACTGTCTTATCTATTGAGACTGTAAGAGATGTGTAAGAGGTGGTCTCCCTTTTCAAGGCCAAAGGCTAGTCAGCCCTGTTTTCATACCCAGCTGGAATGGGTCAGTTGACTGATGAGAAGAGCTCAGGTAATATATGCACTGCTGCAAGGGTGACACTCTGGGGGCTGCCCTGCCGGCCCGACGGAAGCTGCTGAGGGAAAAAGTTTCCGATGTTTGTGCATGTGACGCGCATACACCTAACTTGGAATGGATGTGAACAATCACTCAAAGAAGAAATATTATTCCCATTTGACAGATGGAGAAGTGAGACATCATGAGTAAGTGACTTGCCCATGGTTACACAGGAAGTCTGCAGAAGATCTGGGAACTGAACCCAGATATCCTTTTTCCATTGTCTTAGACTCAAGACCATCCTTTCTCTCAGGTCCTAACACGGCCATAGACATTTTCCAGTTCTATGAAGAATTCTTTAGCCAGGGCAGTTTTGAAGCACCCGTTTACAATGATATACAACATCAGCCCTAAATAGTAATTTCATGTAGAAATTATGAGAGTGTTAAGAGTGCTGATTTAATGGTTCTTTTAGAACTGATATGATCTAAGATCTTATTTGCAAATCCATATTCAGGGAATTCTTGAAATTATGAATTAGTGACCTGGCACCAGGACAGCTGCACAAGTTCATTATAGATGACTGTGTAGTCATAGTGTTCAGAACTTAGTTCTATTTTGATCTCTGTGTCACTTTAGCCCTCACAGGATTCTATGCTAAACAGTTCTTGTTCATTCAAAAGGATTGGCAGGACAACAGAAATTTTAAACAAAACAGTTCACTGTATTTAGCACATATTTCCATCTGCCACAGAGCAGTTTTGTTCCTTGGAGACTACCTGCCTGACCGGTTTCTGACCAACTTACTCCCTGCCAGTCTAACTGTAACCAACTGGCTCTAATTGCCACAGTCTCTGAGATCCTGTTCAATGATATCACTGTCCAGTTCCTGCTGGATTGTAAATTTCTTATTAGAAACAATAGTTTTCCTTGGTTACAAAGCCAAAAATACATATAGAAAAGTTACTGCATGAGTTAACTAGTTGCTTTCTTTTGTTTATTCCTATATAACATTACAATTTTAAAAAACACTTTTTTCTTTCAAAATATGCAAATTTGTATTTTTCCCCATTAGGATTGCACATCTGCTTATTCCTTTGATGAAGGTGCTCTTGTTTAGTTGATGAAAAGGAAGGGGGAACAGGCTGATAGTCATAATCAAGTGACATTCATATTGCCAAACCTAATATTCTGGAAATGTCTGCACCACTGAATATCCCTAGTTGTGTGTCCTTGTCTTCTGTCTAGGGCAGTCTATGTCTGGCTGAGAGAAAGAGAGGCCCAGTCACTTATTCTCAACTTGGTTTTCCATGGAGGCATTGGGGACAAAACCTAGGCACCATGAGGTAGACTAAGTTGATCCTGAAAGAAACATAATGCTCACAACACAGTACATTTCACTCTGTCCATGAATTTTCCTTCTGCTCTTTTTGGTGGCAAATATTTCTATATTCATGCAAACTGCTTTTCTTCCTTTAATATACACACACACACATATATATATATATATATATATATTTAATCCACAGATTAAAATTAATCCAGGTGCAATTAAAATGGTTTTAATTAATAATACAGATTTACAAGTAAACGTTTTGTTTCAGAAATATATGTGATCAATAGCCCTGGTGACTAAAGTGCAGTATTTACTCATATGACAGGTATGGGCAGAGGGGGCAGCATTGCGGGCTCCCACAATGTCACTCTGCCAATATGCCTCAAACCTGTTCTGGAAGAACCCTGGAGTTCATTCTCCAGGCTAATTTAATCCTTGGCCTCTCTGCTGAGACAAAATGGTAGAATGGGTAGTATACCTGCACTCTGAATCCACAATTAAAAATGGACCCGTAATAGTAAATATAAGTACAAACACTTGGTACGCATGGTCAGGACAGTCACAATTTTTTTTTTATGAATAATGACTTTTTTTTTTCTAAAGTAGGAGAGTTAAATTGCACAAAACAGCCAAATCTATGTTTATATGAAGTCAGAAAGAAGATTTAAAATTTTTTTTGGTGCGGAAGGGATTATAGACATAGATGGGTAAGATGCCTTTTAGGTAAATGAGGCTATTCCCCATCAAAGGCAGGGTATAGCCCCTAGGTACCCATGTATCAAATTATATGGCCCCCACCAGCATATTATGTGAGCACTTCCCAGGCAACTTAGGAACTTGATCCCAAAGTTACCCCTGTGAGGTATTATTATCCTCAGATGGGAACTGAGACACAGAGAGTAAAGACCATATACTGCAAAGCACTTGAGCCTATGTTTAACTTTAAGCCCACAAGAAACCTCATTTCAAGTCTGTTTGACATTCTTAATAGTTGAGTCTTGGACAAGAACCATCCTTTCAATGATGTTACATAACAATAACATCACACATGTAAAGTATGTTCATGTATCCTGATTACAGATGGGAAAAGTAGACAGCAACATTAAGTGACCTGCTGAAGGTGACATATTAAGCCCAAAGCAAGCGCTGATATAAAACTCTCAACTTGGAGCCCTGAATACTCAATTCCATTGGTTCACAATGCTCTGTGGTATACTCCTTTTTAAAAATAGTGATTGATAGCTGAAATTTCCAAAACCCAAGCTATGGAAATAAAAGCTATATTTAGGAAGACACTGGTCACAATGCCATAGTTAAGTTTGAGTTCCATTTATACCTGAAGAAGGGCTACAATCTTTGCTTTGTGTGAATAATATAATGTATCCTCTCCAAAATCACAGCGAATTTACAAGTACCTCTTTTAATAAGTTTGAGTGAAAAATCAATGTCAAATTCATCTCTTTCTTCAATTGTATAAGTCTTGAATGATTTGAGTAACAGATCTTTAAAATATCCCATATAGTTAAAAATCATCAAAAATTACATTTGAATAAATCAGGTGGTAATTAAGCTAAATTATTAATGTTTGCTGCATCTAATTGTTAAGATTACGGAGGCACTTGATTATGACATATTAGAGACTGCATTCTGAAATGAATAAAAGTGGGGTATGTATTTTTGTTCTCTACGCAATTACGTCCTTCCAAGGAGAAATTTAAATGTTGTAATTTTTATGCCTGAATTTACTATCTAGTGTTTGTTTTGTTAATGGATTTTAAAAGAAGAATATTAAATTTCATTGTGGCTGAAATCCGTCCATGTCACTTTGTCTGTTTTCCCTTTTTAAGGGGGGAGAGAGGTGTTAACTTTTTATTTATTGATTCTGAAACTGTCTGCTACACAAAAATTGGCAAATTCTGAGGAGATCCAATGCAAGAAACAATGTTAAAATTAGAGTTAATGTTTAGCTTTTGATCCACATCTACATTTGTTCTATACTTGTTTTTATTTTAATTTTAACCTTCAGATTCAGTCTGAATTTCCTGGATTTGTCATACTAGTTTTGGGAAAATGAATATGATTTTTACCCCTAAATTACCAATATCTAATTCTAGATTAACAAAAATTTCTTGTCTTGGATAAAACTTTCCTGCATTTAAAAGTAACTTTTTGTTTTATGTTATTTTATTTATTTTTCTCTTTTTTATAAACTCATTCTAATAAAATGCATTTAAATAGTAAAATAAAAATTTGGTGATGAATCCTGGTCATGTGCCACCTCATCGACATTGTGCGCATGTTAAGAACAATAAAACAGTAAATGTTATTAAAATTAAATGCTGGCTAAATTGACCAATGATAGATTAGGTTTAAGGCATTAAAACAGATTAGGTTAAAGACATGCAAACTACAGGCAAATTAAAATCTAACAAGATCTTTGTTACACTCTGTTAGAAAAGTTTTAACTTTTCACTGCACAATCAACTAATAAATTTATGAATGAATAGAAAATACGTTGTAGCCTCTGAACTCTCAATCTTGGCATCAATTTCTGCATAATGCAAAAGTTTTACACTAGATGGACAAGCTGTTCCAAAATAAATTTCTAATGGATTTGAAACCTTTGTTTCTCACCTCATATAAACAACAAAGTGTAATATAGGATCTGCATCTATGCAGACAGAAAAGTAGTAATTATTTTAATACATTCGCCATTTGTCCTACATAATACTCTTCTCATCTTTTACTTTTAGAGAGGGTGCCTGACCTTTTGTTCTACCCTACTACAAAAAGAAATTACTTTCTACATAGTGGAAATATTTAAATATCATGGCCTGGCTTCCTTCTATAGTATTTATTTTTAATTCTGCCAACTACCAAGCATTGATCTGAGGGAGCAAGATCAGGATCATCGGCCTCTGCTACATATGTCTGAGTGTCTCACAGTGCTAGAGTCTTTTGAAGAAGTACCATCCTCTATCTTGATAAGCTCTGTTGGGTCACTCAAAAAGCAACATTTTTATTAATCTTAGATTCAGCTTCATGGCTCCACTTCCTGTTTGAAATAAGATATCACATATACAGTCATTCATACAGTATACAGTAGGAGAGGAATAGAGAAGCATCTTAAATTTACTGAGACAGTCCAGTGACTACTCCAAATTCAGCCTTTGAAAAGAAGTATAAAAGACAAATCTTCACATCAGGCTTTAGAACAACGTGTTCCACAAACGAATATAGAAAAGGCCTTAATGAGAACTGAGATAACAATCCTCTTCTGCTTTTCCTAAATCCGAGAAGCCACATGTAAACATCTGCATAGGCACCTCATTATTCACCTTCAAATCCCTCCTCAAAACTCTCCTTTGCCATGATGTCTACAAAAAACTTGACAACATTTAGGCTGTTGGTGTGCTGAGACCACTGCTTCTCATGCTGACCAATATTGTCTCATTTACAAGTATTTCACCATCTGTCTATACCCATCTGCTGTCTTTTGTCTTATACCCTGCAAGTCCCTTGGATAAGGGAACATCTTTTTGTTCAGTGTTTGTACATTGCCTAGCAGAGTGGAGTCACAGACCCTGTAGGCACAAGGATAATATAAATAAAATAAAAACAAAGTAGAGATTATTTTAACTTTTGCTCATGAATGAATGGAGCCTTCAAGCACAGAGAAAGAAAAACTTCAAAACTGAGAATTGTCGTCATTTTGGAGACACGATACTCCTGCCAGTTAAATACATTTTTGCAAAAAGTCCTTTTTTTGTGAAAAACATTTCATCCCATATTGTTGAACACAGAATAGTGAGCATGCTACTTGAAATTTCTCTGCTCCTCACCAAAGAGTGGGCGGAATCCTGAGGTGATGTGTCAAGTGGCTTAAATTACATCTTCGTAAATTACAAGGGTCTAGGAGAAGATGTAAGTTAAAGAGTGTTTGCATACATCTGTGTTATTTTAACACACTTTGAAGGGGAAAAGAGAAGTTACTTCCTTAGACTCAAATCTGAATTTGGTCTAATATGTTAAATGTAAGGATAAGAGCGGGCAAGATGCAAGTGGAACACATAAACATGTCAAAAAAAGAATAAAAATGTAATGCTTAATAATGCCCTTAGTAATTCCTTGACTATTCCTAGTTATATTCAGTCAGAAAGAAGAGATACTTATATTTGAGAACACAAAGAAAGGTTCTGGCCAGAAAGAAAGGGACACATGGTTGGGTAGGGGGCAGGAAGAGTCAGAAAGAAAGAGATGCACGACACTCTGACTCCACTTAAAATTACTCAAATAGTTGTTTCTTCCAGTTTTTTTCAGCCTGAACCTCAGAATTATCTAAATCTGAAAGAGATTATAGTTGAATGAATGTAACCGGTGACTAATGAAGGGATTTGCAAACATATTCAGATAAAATAAGAGTGAGCCTGAACTTTGCTCAGATCAAACCTAATTTTTATCTAGGAGTTCCAGTAACTTGGTATATTTTACTGTACTTTCTGAATCTAGTTGGGATGAGATGACAAAGTGCTGAATAATATGAAAAATATTCATTAATAAACCTATAAAGAGGAGGGCGAATCAAATAAAAACAATAACAAAACTAATATTAAACTAGGGGCATAGCAAAGTTTACAGGGATTAAAAACCCTGTGGGTTGTTTAATGGCTGAATTAAATACTGTGACTTCAGCATTCTCTAAAATCTTTTAAAAAACCCATACTGCTATTTTCAGAATGATATCTTGACCACAAAGAAGTATTAATGCTACTTTAGATGTTTTGGGCCATATGTACAACCTAATCCAACACCCATTGAAGTCAATGGAAAGACTCCCATAGATTTCAATGGAGGTCCGTTAGACTAATGTGTGTTACTCTTGCATTGTATAGTGACAACTGTCCCCTGAAGAAAGATGAAGACATTTTCTGTGAAGGATCATTTTTACACATAATAGGCCAAAGTCTGCACTAAATTATACTAGTCTACTCAATTATGATATGCTGGATTTACACAGGTATAATTTTCAGAATAGAATTGAATTATCAATCAATATTTTAAATCAAGAAAACATTTTAAATAAGGAAGAACATATGGCTGTATATGTATAAAACAGCAGCAATGTTGCTAGAATTATTATTATTTTATTCCAGGGATCAGCACCTTTGGCGGGCCCAGCTGGTTTGTTTACCTGCTGCGTCTGCAGGTTCGGCCGATCGCGGCTCCCACTGGCCATGGTTTGCCGCACTGGTCCAATGAGGGCTGCGGGAAGTGGTGTGGCTTTCCCACCCCATGCCAAGTGCGTCTCAGAGTTGCACTACCGGCTTATAGTATGCAATTATGCCTGGATTTTTAACATTTCTTGAAGAAAGCAGTGACTTTAACAATATTTTAAGCCAGAAATTGTTTTAAAATGTGGATCTCTACTATATTTCTTTTGAACATTTCTCCCCATATTTTCAAATTTTTGAAACTTTTAACACTTTCTGTTGTTTATCAGAAAACAAGCCATAATGAAAATTTTCTCACAAACATTACCAGTATTTTTTCAAACTCTGAAATTTCACATTAATTAAAATTTTATCCAGCTCTATGTTGCATATGATTATAGAATAGTATTTTCATTATTCTCCACATAAATAAACACAAATAATGAAAACATGGCTTCATTCAGCCATGGTCCCACATTTATTGCTTCATTTGCTTTTAAGCTCTGTGCTCAGTGTGACGGGTTGAGATCACAGAAACCCCTTAGGAGCTGCCACCTGATGTGCCAAGGCTACTCCTGCCTCAGTTTTCCTGCCCAAACAGCTTAGGACCTCAGGACCCTGCCAGGTCTGAGCCACGTCCCCTAACAGCTGTGGGCCTTCCTGGAAACAGGCAGGAGGTATTCTTACCTCTGGCACTCAGTTGCTCAACTCCGAATGGGGTCAAACCCTGAATAAAATTTGTTTTGCCCTGTATAAAGCTTATACAGGGGAAACTCATAGATTGTTCACCCTCTATAACAATGATAGAGAGATATGCACAGCTGTTTGCCCCTCCCCCCCCCCCAGGTACCAACACGTACTCCAGGTTAATTAATAAGTAAAAAGTGATTTTAATAAAGATAGGAAATAGGATTCAAGTGGTTCAAAGTAGTAACAGATGGAATAAAGTGAATTACCAAACAAAATAAACAAAACACGCAAATCTAACACTATTACAGTAAAAAACCTCACCCTCTGAATTCCTTCTTTCAGGCTAAACTCCCTGTAAGCCTGGGTCCAGCACTCACTCGCACCCCCCCTGCAGTCACAGTCCTCTGTTCCAGTTTCTTCCAGGAATCCTTGGGAGATGGAGGGCTGTTGCTTGAGCCAGCTGAGAACAACATGGAGAGGTCTCTCCCAGGTTTATATAGGCTTCCACCTCTGGGTGGAGAGCCCCTCCCTCTTTC
This sequence comes from Sternotherus odoratus, assembly GCA_032164245.1. NCBI lineage: Eukaryota > Metazoa > Chordata > Testudines > Kinosternidae > Sternotherus > Sternotherus odoratus. Next base: position 46,065,834 of record JAVMKO010000006.1, read on the forward strand.
TTATCCAGAGTCCACATGGGCTCTCAGAGCACATGGACAAAGTAGCAGGTTTGAACCAGACTCCCCTCACCACCAGTCAGGCTGCATTCCTGAGGAGGCTCGGGTGTGGACAGGCTTCTACAAAGTTCATTGTTTGCTTGATTGGTTCTCAATTGGGCTTAACTGAGAATAGTTTTTTCTCAGAGAGCTGTTCAGCTGTTTTCCAAAGTCCACATACAACCAACCAAGCACGTAGTCAATATTCATAACTCTGAATACAACGCAGACACATACATACAAATAGGATGAACAGATCCAGTGGATCGTTACCTTCACAGAGATGTAACTTTTTAGCAAAACCATATTCCAGTAACATCATATATATATATTCACAGGCACACACACCCATAAAGCCTTATGGGGTACACTGTCACACTCAGGTCCTACAGTGAGGAGTACAGTATGAACACAGAACAGAGTAGTGATTAAGGGAGATCTAGGTTCAATTCCCTGTTCTGCCCCAGACTTCATGTGAGAATTTTGGCAGATAACAGTCTCTCTGTGCCTCAGCTTCCCATCTGTAAAATGGAGACAACATTTCCCTATATCACTGGGGTGTTGGTGGGGGAGATAAATTAAAGTATGAGGTGCTCAGATACTAAGGTAATTGGATGCGACGTAAGAACCACAGATATATTTCTTGCCCTTCTCTTCTATCTAATTATCTATTTATTTATTTAAAGCTTTCTTTCTACTAAAATATCATGGCACAGGTTTTCTTCCCTTATTCAGCTTTTTTGCCTTCACTGTAATTTTTCTGTAGTATTAATACTATAGATACTACCTAGCTCACCTTTCCACCTACCCATGTTGTTGTCTTCCTCCTTCACCATATTGTTTCAGTTTCTCTTCTACTTTGTTTTAGTTTTTTCCTCTCTCACTTGTGTTCCTTTATCTCTCCTCTTCCTGAATATCTTCTTCCAACTCATTCACTAATTCTCTTTTCCAATCCACGTTTTCTCCTTCCACTCCCAAATGAATTCCTCTAATTCTCTTCCCAAGGCTTCTTCCATTCACATTGCCACCTCTCACTGCTGCCACACCAGCCTCAGCCATTCTTCCCCCATGCTTTCACTCGCACACTTTTTCTTACACACACAGCATCAATGCTTTTTTTCTTCCCTCTCATACATGCACATCTGACCACCTTTATTTCATCCTCTCTTACAAAATGATACCCCATCATACTTTCACACTACCCCCCCACACACATTCACATTCTTACTTCTGTGTTCCTACTTCCTCCTCCCTTATTCCTTCTCATTATTTGTTACCATCCCATTTATAACCAGATGCAAAGAATGTAAGCTCTTGTAGAGGACCGTGATGTAGATGGTCAGACCTAGTCATCACAGCAGTGGTGGTTATGCATAGTGTTCTGAGCAGGAGTCAGGAACCAGCTACTGGAGTTGGAGTCAGGGTCAAAGCCACAGTCAGAAGTAGCAGCATGGGGAGCAGAAGCAAGGACCTGGAACACCTTGCTGCTTAGACAATCTCCTGTGCCTCCTTTTGGTTTTAACAGCAAGTCTGAGCCAATTGGAGAGGTTGGATTCTCCAGCAGCCAATTGGAGAGGTTGGATTCTCCAGCAGCCAGTGGAGCAAGTTCCAGTGTTACCTGCCTGCACTGTGGCTGCTCTAACTTCTGCTGTGTGAGTGGTCTAATGTACAGTCATCCCAGGAGCTGAGAACCGCAGCCATGGATGAAGACCAAGGAATTTGTATGCCAAATTCTGCATTCAGACAACACATCTTCATGGTCTTCAAATTAACCCCTCAGTCACAGCTGTGCAATTCTATTAGCATTCAGTAAAGCTACATGGTGTACTGAATGAAGAATTAGTAGATAATAGGGGTGCACAGGTGTAAATAAGGATGGAATTTGACTAGAAGAATCTTTATCGCTAATAGTGTGCAACAATGAACCCAGTTTCACTTTCAGATCCCAGAGTGAGTTTGCAGTGCTGGCAGTTAGAAAAAAAGAAAACAACAGTATGTTGTTATAATATGATAAAACTAATCTGGAAGTCATTGAGATTTGATAAACATGGAGACCCACAATGTCATTTTAAATCTGTAATTTTTTAAGGTAGAACCACACTTAAAATGCATGGTGTCAAATACTCTCCCTCTGACAATCTGATGTGCAAGCGTGGGTGAGAAAGAAGAGGTTACTTACCTGTAACCAGAGGTTCTTTGAGATGTGTGGTCGATATCTGTATTCCACCAAAGGGTTACACATGTGCACCATGCATCCAGAGTTGAAGAATTTGAAAGTACTGTCTGTTGGTGAGCACATGTGCCCTGGCTCACCTTGTGCTTGTGTCTGAGGTGATAAAGGGTGGGTTGAACTGACTGCTTCTTCAATTCCTTCTCTACTGCGAATTGGCTAATCTGCATCAGAGAGAAAAGCTGGTGGGAATGGAATTTTACAACTCGAAGTACTTCAAGTTACAGGTAAGTAACCTCTTCTTCTTCAAGTGATGGTCCCTATTGTATTCCACTGAGGATAGCTGACAAACAGAACCTAAGTAGGTGGAGGGTCAAGGATGAGGATGGAAAGGCTATGCATAGAAATGCTGTGCCAAGGAAGGCATCCACTGCCGAGTTCTGCACTAAGGTGTAGCGTGCTGCAAAAGTCTATTCCTGGAATTGCCTGAAGTCTGGTTGGGGGTGATGCAGCCACCATTTTGTCAGGAGAGGAAGAGGGGAACCTTGCTGCTTCTGGAAGAACTGCTGGAATCAGGCAAAAAAATTCTCCTTCCACCATTGGATCTGTATTTATCATGGAATGATCCCTCAAGGGAGAAGCAGGTGATGGTTCCATTGTGGATCGGATGGGTCCCAAGGGGGAGTATTGTCCAGGGACCCCAATACAGCCAATAGGTTGCATCCAATGGAGGTCATGGGATCCCCACAGCATAGGGTACCATCGACTCGGTGGTGGATTCCACAGTAAATGTTGCCACGGATATGGTGGTTTCAGCAGTGCATAAAGGTGGTAAGCTAAAGGAGGTTATTCTCCTGTTCCAAATTGTTGGAAGAGAAAAAGTCAGATTCGGTTTCTAATGTCAGTACCATCGGAGTTGGTGGAAGAGTGTAGAGCATTGGGTGAGGGGCCCTGTTTTGCAGGCATATCCCTTAATGGAGATACAATCTCTCTAGAGGTAGAAGACTCAAAGGAGGTGTGGGGAGTCTGGATCCGGGAAGACAAAGACCTCCTAGGGAGCAGCCACGGTTCTAGAACTTCTCTGTGTGAGTGGCACTCTCACCTTCTTAGTCCCCTAACCTCTGACTGAGTTACTGAAGTTCTCAAATCATGATTTGAAGACTACAAGTTACAAAGAATCCACCACTTAACGCTAGTTTTCACTTGCAAGTGACCCGTGACACGTTGCAGAGGAAGGTGGTCATCAGAAACAGTGCTGGGGTCTTTCCAGTGCAGGAGGATCTTGTGGGATGCCTAGGATAGCTATACAGATAGGTTGGCACCTGGAACCACTGGGTCTCATTGTTAGGGCGTCTTTTTTCTCATGCTTGTGCATCTTAGAAAATACTCTGTCCCCTTGACCAAGGTGGTGGAAGGAATGTCTATCTTCTTTTATTTGGATGATGACTTCGTCTATGGCAAGCTCCATAATATGTTTCTGGAGGCAAAGTGTCGGCCTTCTCAGGTGCAGCTGGGGAGGATTGACAAACACTGCACCACGCTGCAATCTGAGGTTCTCCCAAGCAGTAAAGGCAGCGTTGGTGGTCATCACTGACCAAGAAGGATCATGGACAGGAGGTGCAGAGTTTGAAGCTCAGAGTCCTGAGCATAGTCCGGTACCTGCACGTAGGTACGGGGAGGGAGAGGCAAAAAGGGAGTGAAAACCCGTATCTACCTAAAACAAATGAAGCAAAGGAATATTAAAAACTTTTAAAACTAGAAAAGAAATAACTTGTAATCTATTGTAAAAACTCTTTAAAAATATGTACAATTATTGTTTCTAGAAATTCATCAGACACAGGGACACAGAGTTCCAATTCAGACCAGGCAGCAGTAAGAAGGAACTGACAATGTGGGTCGGCCTCACCCGCTCTTTATTGTGCTCAGATGGAAGCACAAGAGACCAACAGGCACTACACTTTTGAATTCTCCGATTCCGGATGCATAGTGCGCATATGTAATCCCGCAGTGAACTACAATAGGGACCATCACTCTAAGAAGAAATGCATATCAAAAGATGGTGGGAAAAGCAGAAAAAGGAAAGGCACCAATAGCTATGTGTGTTCTCCTTTCCAAAATTCTTAGATGTCTAGTTAAAACTAATAGTTTTTCTAATGTCAACTGTACTTCTTGTAGGAGCACATCACCTCCTTTCGCTGATCAGGGTAGTGTTACCAAGATCATATTTTCATAAAAGTAAAATGATCTTGAACATTTTCACATTCCGTAAGTAGTTGATAAGCTATAAAATATGCTTTCCATTAATATCTAACTTCCATTCTTACAGGATATTGTCTTTTTAGAAAGTCCCCATTTAAGATCCTAGTGACAGAGAACATCTGGTAGTGTTTATCACCCGTTCCCAAAAATAGTTTAAAGATGGGGCCCAGAGAAGCCACCATACAAGAAAAGATTGATCCTATTAACTTCCATAATGGGACCTCGGCACAGTTTCTTAGGAGTCCAATGCATACAGATATCATTAACCAAAAAAAAAAAAAAAAAAAGGACAGGTGGAGGGACACATTATCAGAAGTGGTTGCAGACTGAGAAGACTATGTTTAGGAAGCTGCATCACCCATTTCTCATATAACCAAACTGATTCTCTGAATCACTCTTCATAATGGAATAGTTTGTAAAGTGTACATTAAGCACTATATATTCTGTATTGTTCTTTTCTCCAAACAAGGAAACCTCCTTGGCAATGCTTTAAATCCATAATCAAATATATCTAGGGTAACATTCCAAAAAGATGAGTGTAGAAATATTTATGTGATGTTCCTTACATAGATTAAAATAAACTTAATTTAACATTCATGGTGAGTGGAGAGACTGAACAATGGAACACTGTTATGCCATTAGGTCAGCTTTGCAAACATTTAGACTATCTGCTATGATATCTCCAACTATTGTCTCCAGGGCCCTTGATTCTACTGTGCAGGAAATTATTTCTGCTACACAGTGATTCTTGTTGTTGATTTGAAGACTACCTGCTAACTCCATGCTTATCCATTTACTATTATTAGTTCTCAAAATTCACAGACTCTAACATGGATGAATGATGAAATGTAAATGGTTGACAGTATGTAACATTTTCTAAATAAATCACTGGAATTATACATATCATAGACACCTGTTGCTTGTATGTCACAATGTTTGCAAAATGGGCCTTCTGAAAAATATAAGCTACATTTTGAATGCAAAAATGAAAAGAAACATGTAATCTATAATTTAAAAATGTATTTACCATACCATCTTCTAAATACACCTAGCCTTCTGAAAAAATTGTTCACTGAACACAGTGCAATACTAATGCATAAAGATAGGGGGGTTGAAACTCAACAAAGGTACAATTTATTTTATGTTCTCACAGAGAATGTTTTTATGGGAAAATTTCCTATTTATGAAAAATTATTTTTTTCACTGACACACATCAATTATTATCTCTGACTAGCATCACAGATTGTCTGAAAACTTAATCAGAGCTGTAAACTATGGATGAGTGAGAGAGATTAAAAACCTCATAAGGCATATATAGAGGGCTATTATTTGCAAGTAAAAAAAGGTTCAGAATGATCTAAACGATTATTATTGAAACCCCCTTTTTAAGCTGTAGAACCCAAAAATAATCCTGTTTTTCTTTTTTTCTTTACACAGTTCTTCTTGATCTAGTTATAACTGTACAGTATTATTAGTTTCACATGTATCATGTTTCCAGATACTGGGTGTTGAAAGATTTATTCATGTTGAGCTGCACCCTAAGGTAATTCAGTTTTCAAAAAACCTAATTCTACAATTATAACCATCTGAAAGACAGAACAGTCTGACTATCAACCTTTAGGTAAGAAGAAACATTTGTATACCACAGATTGTAAGATTGGTTTTACAAGTGACAATTTTCTTTTCATTTTCCCCCTTTTTTATTTTATTTTCTTATTAGACCCTCAACTCACAAATGCTCAACTGTCACAAAAGATCAGTGTTACTGAACCGCCAACATTAATCTTTTGTTTGAAATGCATAAAGAAAGACAAATAAAGGAGACATCACAAAATGTCTTCTTGAAGTAGAACCAGATATTGAAATGATAAATAACATAACCTATAAGCACTAGTTATAATGTTCTTGGGCGGAAGAAATTTCTAAATATCAAAGATAGTAGCATCGTTGTCAGGTGGTCCATAAATAAACCCCGGTCAATTCATGACATTGGACCTTTTCTTCTTGCTATACTACTGTAAATAAGCGTGTTCCCCTTGCCTGTCTGAATTCTACATGCCCATTTCCAGAAATGCCGCAGCAGATAAGTAACACTGTCATGTCCGTTTTGTCAACTACATGCTGATTATCCTTTTCTATCTGCAATTTGGGAACATTATCAAGGTCAGAAGCAATCGCTCAGAAAACCCCTCCTGATGCTCTTGTGTCTTATAATTGCTGAAAGGACCTTTCATAAGTAAACTTTACAGTGATGTTCATATATAATTGGCAAGAAATTCACCTTTCTTATAAATTGCAGAAAGAGAAATTATGCCAGTAACCACTCTAATATCTAGTCAGAGTACACATTAATTGTATGGTAATCACATCTTACTCCAAACGATACAATTCTGATTTATCATCACTGTATCAAACTTCTCCTGCTTGGGCAAATGCCCACCTCGTTCAACTCTCCTGACCTCCATTTTTTTTGACAAATTGGTTATGAGGCATTTACAACTGATGCACATATCGCAAAATTATTTCTGCCAAGCTTCCTCCATGACCTGCCCGTGGGACATGACATGCTCCGAGATGCATCGCTCTATCAAACAGAATCTTTCCAGGACAATGCAAATTATGACAAATTCCATCATCCCGAATTATGCGCTTCATGCTAATCTTCCTAATTCGAGAGAATCAGGAGGGCTTGCTGTTCTGCTGAAGGGCACGTTGTCTGATTGAATGATGGTGAAAGAATGTTTGCAATCCCTTCATTTCCTAATCCCAGCTGTGGCCACCTCTGCCCTAAAACCACCAACCTTTTCTGCTATATAATTCCTGCACCAGAAATAATTTACAATCTACATATCCTTTTGGCAGTGTGTGAAAATTACCAAAAAGGACAATTTGGTGGTCCTGAAGTTAAACGATATTGTATTCTCAGAGAAGTACTTTTACCAAATATTGCACATTGACTCTTCTTGCTGACTTCTCCTAGCCTATCAGACCGTTACACTGGGAATGCAGCATCTCCAAGAAGCTAAGCCTTCTCCCACCGAGGCTTTTGAACCAATCATTTTGATGATAAGAGTCTCACAATTTCTAGTCTCAAGTGCTTTTGACTTTTGGAAGCTGTGCTGCTGGCTTCAAAGTAAATGGCCAATCTGCAAAACATTCCCAAAAGAGTGCCCAGGAAAAAAGAAAAGGTGGGATGGGGAAATAGAACGGTAATTTTTCTGGACATTTCTTAACTGATTCAGTAGGTGGCAGTATTACTACACGAAACAAACCTACCATATACCTGATAGTCAATATCTACATTGCTGAAATAAACATGTTTAATTCCCAAAGAAACATATATTTTATCCTGTGGCATAATTTACTTATAACATTAAAACTCAAACATGGAGCAATTTGTAGCAATAACTATGATTATGCTGTTAGTGGCCCAAATGTCACTGTCTAGATTAGGCTAAATGATACCTAGCACCAAAGAGCTTCTATGATTTATTTTTTATTATCACTGGTAGAACTTGCATGCGTAAAATGCTCCACAGAAAAATGACTTCAATAAATAAAAAAGGATGAAAAGCTTGAAATAATACAGTCTTATTGTTCACTGAGGTGACCATAAAAAAACCTCACAGGAATGATGCAAATTTTAAATCATTGCCAAACTGTTAAAACAAAATAAATATCATGGGCAGATAGAAATTTTATTTTGGGCTTTAAAAATAAAAACTCACTATATGCAAGTAATGCATATTACAGAATATTGAATTAAAATTTACTTCAATGTTTGTATCCCACATGAATAAAGTTAAAAAGATTTTAGAACTAAGAAAACAATTTTATCTCATTATGCAATGAGACTTATAATTTTAAAGCAATTCAGTTTCTGGGAAATTAGGTAAATTTAAGGGGCTGTTTCATTTAAAATGATAGACTATTGAAATTTTTAATGCCTTTTATTTTAATGTACCTCTCAGCTAACAGACACCTTTTCCCACTATTTTTTATAGTCAAATTGTTTCAATCTACAGGAACCGTATTGATATTAAAGATATTATTTCTCTTATGCTATTACTTTAAATAAGAATAGGTTTTTAAATGAAAAATGAAGTATAAGCCATACTGTCTTTCTGGCTCAGTAAGCTTTTCAGAATGAATAAACACTTACAAAGTAACTAAAATATAGGCAACTTTTATTTAGCATTTGCAGTCTATGCTTTAATGGAATCTTGCATAATTGGTTTGATGCTTTACTGAGTCTTCAGACACACCTAATAAGTACATAGCACAGATCCACATTAAAGCATTAGTAAGATGAGACAGGAAGATCTTTAGCTTTATACTTCATTCCCAGTGAGACCCGAACCCTCAGAGGTAAATGACTATGTGAGCATCATTTCAGCAAAAGGCACCGGGCACACCCTGTGCATGCTGCGGCTTGTTGACATGAACCAGGGCAGGCAGACACCAATAATACATGAAGTGTGGTTCAGAGGCAATTAGGATCAGTTGTCAAGGCCAGGCCATTAATGAAAGAACATGTCAGAGGAGCTGGAGACTTCAATGGTTGAGGGCAAGAAGGCGATTTAGTGTGACAGATCGAGTCCTTCCAATGTCCTCAGTGGTACATGCTAATACCAGCCTTAACAACCTTTTGTGGCAGTGTATAATGCGACTAACATGGACTTTGATTCAGCAAAATGACTGCTGCCACTGTTAGTCTGTCTCATTCCAACAACAGTAAAAGCACTGCTACACATAATTACCCACTTCCTTCTCCCCCTCCGTCACCTAATGCAGCCGTCTTTTATGCATGCTGCATCGTTTTTTACTAGAAGGTCACAACGTTTATCATGCTGTTTTCCTTTTCTTTATGTGATGCCCTTTCTATTAATATAATCTGAAATGATCCAATAAAAGTTTTTTTGAAGTAAAAGAAAATTAATTAAAAACACAACATCCCCTTGTATGGTTCATAACAAACACGAATAAAGCAAATCAAACGGGTGTAAGGGACACATTCTCTATTATGTGAATTACTTGGGGAGGCAGGTGAGAGATAGCAGGAGAGTTATTAACCTAGTCTACTGGATCAAAAGTGTAAGGTAACCTTAACCTCCATGAAAATGAAATTCTGAAGGTTTATAAATAACTTGACACTGTTACAAGTTTATAAATAACTTGACACTGTTCCTATTGTTACAGTCATCACAACTGAGCACTAACTGCCTATAAAAAAAGCTGCAGGTCAGAAATTTCTAATGCTTAATTAGAGGAAGAAAGAATGTACTAATATTCATATATACAAGAGCTACATTTGATGGACAATATTTTAAAGAGGTTTTGTGGTATTTCTTCAGAAAAAAAAAAGACCATAGCTTTATTCTGATGTTCCATGTTTTCCTTATAAAACATGCAACCTGACTTACAGTAAAGCATAGTTTTTAAGTGTGTTAAGGCCTTCAAGAAGCATTCAGCATTACTCAGAGTCTAAGCAGCTCTTCTTATGTGCAGTCTTTCTTATGAATTATTTCTAGCTTTTCAAATGTTCTAGTCACTGAAAAATATACTATAAGTCATGTGTGGGTAGGAGAATCTTAGATACTACAAGGTAATAGAAAAATAAATGGGCACTGCAACTTCCCACACAATTTCAGGGTACATTCATAAATTTGTCAAAGTAGACAGAATCCTACAAATGACAAAAATTTGGGTTTGAGCCCTATTTTTCTTTTCATTTACGTTAGGTCAGATGATGTGGTATTCCCCTATCACTTCTGTCACTTGGCAATATTTGAACTGACCTTCCTAGAAGCAACACTTATCTGTGACTGACAGGAGCAGCCGTCTCTGGTAGGATGAATTTTCCCTCTCTCTTTTCTTGTCTCTCTTTGCCCTTCCCTGATTTCTGTCTAACTTGTGTTCCCCCACCTCTTATTTTCATTCTTTTTATTTATTTGCCCCCTATTTATTTATTTCATTGCCAATCTCTTCTCACCCCACCTTTGACAATCTTCCCCTTTTCCTCCAAGTGTTTAACATTTTCCCCTCCCATTTTGACATATTTCTTTGTACCCTTTACCACCTATCTGTTTCTTTGCCATGATACTCCAGCTAACCCTAACCTTTGCCATTTTATCATTTCTTTCTTTTTCCCCCAACACCTCCACATGAGTTCTTCTGAGAAATCTTGGTCCCATTCAAGTTAAATGGTAAACTCTCATTGATTTCAATGCAGTCAGGATTTCATCCCCAGAGTTTAACAGAAGTGCAGTGAGTATCCAATTAGGGTTGCCAACTTTGCTTGGATGAATTCCTGGAGGTTTCATCACATGACACAATCTTTAATTAAAGATTAATCTTTAATTGCTGGAGACTCCAGGACAATCCTGGAGAGATGGCAAACCCTTTTCCAATGCACTTCTTGTGTCTAACATCATTAGCAGTACACGTAATTTTTGTGTCTGAAGGTAATAAAAAATAAAAAATTCGGTCACAACGTACCACAATTATATATCCAGAGTGTGGTACTGCATAGTGAAAGGAACCCTGAATTTCCAATAAGGAGTGCATGGAAAAATTACAACTAGCACTACTTTTGAATATTTCAACTATATTCAATAATTATTTTGATTTATAATAAATATACACAAAGGAAAAGGGCATCTACCCCAGGCTCTAGGCACCTTTGCCAAAAAATAAAACTAACAACTAAATCGAGTGGCTACTCCTCACCCCCAAGCCACAGAGACTGACTAATCATAAAAAACCCCAAGTCTCTTCCCAACAGGTGTCAGCTATTATCACAAACGTCCTTCCCCAAAAGCCTGAATAAAGAGATGGTCTTGTAGGGTTCTTAACAAGTTAAGAATGTTTCAAAAATGTGCTTCATATCACAATGTTTCACTCAGACAAGAAGCCCTTGAAAATGCTACTTGAGAAAAAAAAGACAAAGACACTGTGTGTTGAAAAGATGTTTTCCTGAGTATTGTACTCTTTCTGCTATATATAATGTTCCTGTGGTGCTGCCTGGTATCTACAATCTATCATACTTATTTTACTTTCATTGTAACATTTGCTTCAAAATTATTATTCCCTTTTGGAAATGCTTATTTATAAAATGTCTCCTGCCTTTACACAAGCTCAATTAAACAGAGTTCTACATTTATTAGCTCATGTTTTAATAATATCTTGCCATGTGGGTATGGCAATAATCATCACAATAAACATAAGGATCAAAGATCGCTGGATATATAGATGGCATGTACAATTAATAAAAAATATTCCACATCACAAAGATCTAACATTCTAAAACTCAGAAATCTTACTTCAGTGAGATGTTCTAGACGAGCCATGTTTCTCTGTAATTATCATAAATCTTTTCACAAAAATGAGTTAGTTTTAATAATAAATAGGAACATTTTGCAAGCAAACTAAAAAAGTGAACACAAATAAAACTCTAATATGAATAAGTTAGCACTTGCAATATTTCATAATGAAGATGTGTACTTAAACTGGAACTATATTCATCACACACACAAAACAAAGTTTCTTTCCTTCAAGTTCCTGATTTGATTCACATGCCACTGCTTGTAAAATCACAATGTGTTCCAATGATAACTGTTATGTTGTCACACACAAAGTATTGTAATTATATAAGGATCACACTGAGGGAGAGAACAATTAGGTTGCAAAGAAGCAAGCATATTTGTTACAACACACAAATTTTATATAATTAGTTATAATGAGTAAGGAAAATGGCTCAGGAAATGCAAGAAAGAAAATAAATGTTACAGCGTCTCTAATAAATTCCCCTTCTCACCAGCGCAAAAGAGCTAAGCATTACAGCTACACAAATATAAAAAATAATTAGAAAATAAAAATGAATCCTTGGAGAACTACCAGCAAATCATCTTACATACATATTGTATTTTTATTCCCCTAGGATCCCAAAATACTTAACAAATAGAACTAAAACTATATACAGGAAACTTCATCCACCACTGAGATGCAGCTACCTCTGCAATGAAAGGCAGCAGCTGCTTGACAGCTCATAATATTACTACAAACAAAGGAGAGAAAAAGTGAATATCTTACCCAACTGGAACTGAATATAGAATTCAGTAAGACAATATCTAATTATCCAACATGAACTATAATCAAGACCACTCTGAAGTCAACACTGTAATATTTGGAAACAATGCCTTGGATTTTGACCCCAAGTCATCAGAACCTCAATTTTATTTGTGTGTGCAAGATGGCACCTCCTAAAGCATAGTGTCTCACACATACTGTAGAAAAGCATTGGTTCAAGTAGTGACTCAGAGAGAACAATCCCACCAGCATCACATTATAGATTATACTTTATAATTCTATAAAGGATTACACAGTAGTGTGATCAGTATTAGCTGTTAAAACAGAAAAATCTAATAGTTTATTAATTAAAATGACTGCCTGGGAGCCATCTTTCAGTCTCAGAATGCTGAAAAAGTAAAACCAACCTTTATGCCAGACATTATAGTTCAGTAGCCAAATCAGACTAACATTCCATTAATTGGCTAATGGAAAATACTGCTTTTGCTTTGAAACATAAATCATTAAAAGTATTGTCTATTAGTTATTAGAAACAAAATCTAACTTTTTTTCTAGCCTCCCTAGTGAAGTTCTACCTTTTCTTGGCAGGTTCTCGTCCTGACATAGAAAAGGCTGCATGCACTACTCAATGAACATCGGTTTGCAGTGATGTGCCAAATTAATTTTCAGATACACAATCTTCTTTGACAATGGTTCAAGTCTATGATCATATTCCACACCAATGTACCTATGTACAACCTATGTAAATACTTTTCTATAACAGTTGCAAAACATACATGTATGTTGGCCAGATATATAGCACTTAAATGTCACTTACATATATCATAGAATATAAGCATTGGAAGGGACCTCAGGAGGTCACGTAGTGCAACCCCCTGCTCAAAGCAGGACCAATCCTCAACTAAATCTTCCCAGACAGGGCTTTGTCAGGCCTGACCTTAAAAACCTGTAAGGAAGGAGATTCTACCATCTCCCTAGGTAGCCCATTCCAGTGCTTCACCCCCTCCTAGTGAACAAGTTTTTCCTAATATCCAACTTATACACCTCCCCTATTACTTCTTGTTCTGTCATCTGCTATCACTGAGAACAGTCTAGATCCATCCTCTTCGGAACCCCCTTTCAAGTAGTTGAAAACAGCTATCAAATCCCCCCTTATTCTTTTCTGCAGACTAAACAATCCCAGTTCCTTCAGCCTCTACTCATAACTCATGTGCTCCAACTCCCTAATCTTTTTTATTGCCCTCTACTGGACTCTTTCCAATTTTTCCACATTCTTCTTGTAGTGTTGTGCCCAAATCTGGATACAATACTCCAGATGAGGCTTCACCAATGCTGAATAGAGGGGAATGATGATGTCCCTCGATCTGCTGGAAATGCCCCTACTTATACAACCCAAAATGCCGTTAGTCTTCTTAGCAACAAGGGCACACTGTTGACTCATATCCAGCTTCTCATCCACTGTAATCCCTAGGTCCTTTTCTGCACAACTGCTGCCTAGCCATTCGGTCCCTAGTCTGTTGCAGTGCATGGGATTCTTCTGTCTTAAATGCAGGACTCTGCACTTGTCCTTGTTGAACCTTATCAGATTTCTTTTGGCCCAATCCTCTAATTTGTCTAGGTCCCTCTGTATCCTATCCCCACCCTCCAGTGTATCTACCACTCCTCCCAAATTGTGTAATCTGCAAACTTGCTGAGGGTGCAGTCCACACCATCCTCCAGATCATTAATGATGATATTGAACAAAACCAGCCTCAGGACCAACCCTTGGGGCACTCCACTTGATACTGACTGCCAACTAGACATGTAGCTATTGTGGTAAACCCAGAGCAGGCAGCTACCAGAGGGGGTGGTGGTAAGAGAGGTAACTACAGGTTAATTGGGTTCAGCTGAGTAGGGTTACCAGGGACCCAGGCAAGATCAGCTGATCCCAATTAAAGGGCTGTCAAAGACCTTTTTAAATCCTTCCCAGCTAGGAAGGAGAAGAGGAGAGATAGAAGGAGTGAGGCTGCCAGCAGGTTGGGGGCAGCAGGACAGGGAACCTCTCCAAAAGGGGAGACAGCTTTCCCTGGACAGAGGGGAAAAGACGCAGCAAAAAAAGGAGTTGGCTTCATTTCTCCACCTATTCAATAGGGATAATAGCCATTCTTTACTTCACAAGGGAATTATAAGGAAAAATTCATTGAAGACTTCAAGCCACTCAGATACTATGGTAATGCGGGCCATATAAGTACTTAATATAGATGGCTACATATCTAGCCAACATATGCCTACTTTGTTCTAGTGTTTAGCTCTGCTGAATGAAGGCCTGAGCCTGACGGATTCTGACTACCCTGAGCCCCTACTGACTTCTAAGAGTTCATTTAAATATCTGTGGGAGATGATAGTGCTCAGCACCTTGCAAGCTCAGGGCTCCTGAAAGTAGAGATGATGTGATGGGTGTCTTTTTAGCCATTTTTGCCATGCTTCATATTTACTTTTTTGGTCACAATACTGTACATATAGTACATACCCCACAAGTGAATGAGCAATATATGACCTTCTGCAAGATACAAGTTGCTTCTCTGATACCTATCTTCTTTGTAATATTCACAATGCTCCCTTGTTGTTCTGGAATCGGGACCTGAAACAGAGATAGTCTCCAGGCAGCTGCACTGCAGTAGGCTGCTTGATTGGCCATGCCAGCTGATTGGCTGGAATGACCAGGAGGACACCTTTTAAGTGGCAGCAGTGGTTCACTGGCTGCTACACATGCCCACCACTGAGACCGCCACTTCTGCCTTTGCTACTTCCTGTCTGCTACTCTGCTTGCTCCAGTTCCTGACCTCCAGCTTGACCCTTGGCTCTCATATCTAGCTCCTGACCTCCGGCTTGACTATTGGCTCCAGCTTCCAACTACTGACTCTGAATCTGACCAACCTAGTCCTTGGTTCCCGGTGCCCACTCTGACCACGAACCTAGACTGCCCTTGTCCCAGTCAGCTGACACTTGTGTCAAGCTGACACTTGTGACATTCTAATTTTGGAAAATGGGATCTCTCAAAACAATGTGAAATATTAACGTCAACCAAAGTTTATCCGAATTAAGGATAAAACATGTTATTTACTTTAAGTGAATCTTTTCTCTCTCTCTTTCCTTAGTTCAGGAATTATGGTAAATCATGAGACTGAAAATAGCCTCCAAAACATTCATTTGCTTATACTTTCACTCAACGTGGCATCCTTGATTCTAAATGTGCATAAACCTGGATCTGCCTATAATACATCTATACCTACAGGTTTACTACATATAAACAGAAAAAAATGTGAATATATAAAATATGAAAATGACTGTAATAATAACCATCATAATCAAAGGGGAAAGGTCCTGAAAGCTGTAAATATATGCTCACAGATGTTTGTTTTCTCAATTCAGTTATCATTTTCAAAATACGCTATATTTCCTGTGTAACTCATTTTTCATCTGCCCAATTACTAGCAATCTTTTTTCTACTATCAAAAATGATCATTTGTTTCTTTATTGTAGTAGATAAAACATCCTTTCATTGTTTCAGCTCACAAGCTGTGCAGCTACTACCCACTGTTCTTGCCTCCAGCACTTCACATTATTGGTGTATTATTTCATGCATGCCCTACTCTTTTATCAATTGCTTTTGAAGTAATGTTAATAGACTAGAAAATTGAGACATTTATGAAGTATAGGCAGTGTTTATGAAAAAATCCATAAAATATGACACAGGCAAGACAAGATAAAAGCAGCATTTTAATAGATTATGGCAAAGAGAGCCTGTCAGAAGTTGACAACTGACTCCTCCGAGATCACTAATTTTTATGGGATTAATTCTGTGGTATTAAAAATGAAGTTAAATGTACTAATTAATCTGTAAATAGCACACCCAGAATTAAACCTTGTGGCCCTTCCTTAGATTTGATTGCAATGATTTTTGAGTAATTACTTCAATCTGATAAACTAAAAATGATGAATTTCCTTTGTATTTCAACTAAATAGCCACCTGTATCAAATTTCACAAAAACACTAATGTGCAGGCAGAAACAGAACATCTCCATTTGGTAGAGATGTTTGAATAATAGCTGCTGATCACCACAGACTGATAGTTCTCTCATTTTTAACTGGATAGTTTACTATCCATTAGAACATTATTTATTTACTGGCCAATGGAACAGACAAACTAAGGGTATGTCTACACTTACCGGGGATCAACGCTGCAGTGATCAATGCACCAGGTGTTGATTTAGCAGGTCTAGTGAAGACCCACTAAATCAACTGTAGATTGCTCTCCTGTCGACTCTCGTACTCCACCAGAACAAGAAACGTAAGATAAGTCAACAGGAGAGTTTCTCCCATCGACCCACACTACAGAAAATTAACCTAAACTACATCGACTCCAGCTATGTTATACACGTAGCTGAAGTTGCATAACTTAGGCCGACTTACCCCTGTACTGTAGAACAGGCCTAAATGAAATCATAGTTTGTGGTTTACCCAAAGGTTTTAAGAAATAAAATTAAAATGAGGAGGAAAGTGGCACAGTGGATTATAAAAAAACCCACTGTACTTATGGGGATAGAGTACAAGAAATGATTATGGGAATACTTACCAACACCCCAACCAATAAAAGCACATAAAACTAACTCTGTGGGAATATTCACCCAATTTTAATAAAAACTCTGCTTAGTATTTCCATACCACAAATCTGGAAATCAACTCTATAGGTACACAAGCAAGAATCACCAATACAAACACACACACACATATATAGCAATGGGGGGTTTTAATTATCCAAACATCTCTTGGAAATGTAATATGGCAAAACACAAAATGTCCAATACATTCTTGGCATGTATTGGTGTAAAGTTCTTATCGTAGAAGGATAGAGGAAGTAACCGGGGAGAAAACATTTTAGAATTGATTCTGACTAATAGAGGAATTGGTTGCAAACCTGAAGGCAATTTGCATGAAACGTGATCATGAAATAATAGACAATGATTCTAAGGAAAGGAAGGAGTGAGAGTCGCACAATAAGGACAATGGACTTACTGGTAGCTAAAGTCTATGGGGAGAAAATATAAAGGTTTGTCTCCACTAGAAATTTGCATCAGCGCACCTACAACAATCAGTTCCTCCCCTGGGTTTAATAATTCCACCTCTGTGAGAGGAGGTAGCTATGTCGGTGGGAGAATTTACACCAGCACTTAAGTTGATATAATCCACACTCCTGAGACATATTGTTATACCAAAGTAATAACTACAGCATTATCTGTAAGGAAAAAGGAAGTTCAGGAGAGCTGAAAGTTTTCAGAGAGAAATTAAAGGCATCACACAAAATATCCTGAAATAAACGAAAGAGAGAAAGAATAGTCAGAGGCCAAAAAGGAATCTTCCAAAAAGTGGAAACATGGACAGAATGCTACAGATGAGTACATCAGAATACCACAAACATGTAGGGACAAAATCAGAAAGGCAAAGGCACAAAATGAATTACACCTAGAAAGGGACATAAAAGGAAATATTAGAAGCAAGAGAAAGATGAAGGAAAGTGATGATATTAAGAAGGCCGAGGTGTTAAATTCCCATTTTGCTTTAGTTTTCATAAAAAAGGTTATTGGTGATTAAAATTCTTAACAAAATTAATATTAACAATAATGGGGAAAGAATACGAGCCAAAATAGGGAAAGAATACATTAAAGAATATTTAGTTAAATTATACGTATTCAAGTCAGTAGAGCCTGAAGAAATCCATCCTTAAAGACTGTACTTAAATAGTATCAAGTGTGGTCTGGCAGGAATGTGTCCCTGGTCTGGTACAGATCAATATTTTCATTAATGACTTAAGTAACGGAATGGAGAGCATGCTTATAAAAGTTGTAGACAGGTTAGGAGGAGTTGCAGACACTTTGGAGGAGAGGATTAGAATTCAAAATGACAATAATAAATTGGAGAATTGGTCTGAAATCAACAAGATGACATTCAATAAAAACAAGTGCAAATTATTACACTGAGGAAGGAAAAATCAAATATGTGATACAAAATGGGAAAAACTGGCTAGGCTATAGTACTGCTGAAAAGGATCTGGGGGTTACAGTGGATGACAAATTGAATAGGTCAGTAATATGATGCAGTTAATATCATTTTGAGGGATATTAACAGGAGTGCAATATGTAAGATGCGGGAAGTAATTGACCCGCTCTAATTGGCACTGTCAAAGCCTCACCTGGAGTACTCTGTCCAGCTCTGGATGCTGCACTTTAAGACTACGTCTATACTACAATCTATGATTGGGATTCCCCTGCAAGAGCACATATACTCGTGCTAACTTTCTAAAGAGAAGCAGAAATAATACGAAAATACAATCATGTGATAACAATCCAAGACTTGCCCATCTCTGAAGATCTCCAGCACCCTGCTCCCTGAGATGCTGCCTTATGTCCAGGAATCCTTTCTGCATAATGAGCAAAGCCCTCTAAACTTTGGGATTGTTACCAAATGAGAAGGGGGAGGTTTTGGGGGTAAAAATAGAGAGCAGTATAAAACCCTACGACAGATAGCGGTCCCTTACTTTCATAAGTACTAAATATCACACATACTGCTTTTAAAGGACTTTCAAAAAGAAAAAATTAAGGCAGACATTGACATTTCTTTTGTCATTCTTACAGTGGAATGACAGATTCACCCCAAATTTCTGATCACAGTAGTCTGTTCAACAGTTGTCAGCACTAACCATCTTTCACTGAGCTACTGAGGGAATGTCTACACTATAATTAAAAAGCTGTGGCTGGCCCATGCCACCTCACTCGGGCCCACAGATCTCGGGGTAAGGTTCTTTTTAACTGACGTGTAGATGTTCAGGCTTGGGCTGTAGCCCGGGCTGTAGCCCAGGCTCTGGGGACCCAGGCTGCATCCCAAACTCGAATGCCTTAGCCCAAGTCAGTTGTGGATTTTTAACTGCAGTGTTGGCATATCCTCCGTGTCACATGACTCATGCTTCAGAAGAACTCTTGCTTTACTTTTTCCACAGCTATATAATTTTCTCATTTGTATCCTCATGAATCTAATAACAATACTGAAAGGCAGAGACACAGTCTGTGATAACTAATTTTCAGCTTCTTTTTCCCTTAAAATGTATCATTTGTACATTTGTATTGTTTATTCAGATCTGTAGGTCTAGATGTTATGGCTTAGCTTAGTTATTTAGTCCAGACATCTGTTTGGTGCATGTTAATATGCTAACTTTGAGTCTGATCTTTCTTGAATGATTTACTAATATACTGGGGTCAACATTTATTGCCAATTTTTCCCAATCAACTGTTGCTTGCCCTGTATCATTCCTCCAATAGATGCAGTGCTTTACCTGTACTGCCTCACTTCTACAAGAAGGTCTCTAATTTTATACCTTCCTTTGCCTCAATATTGATGTAAGGTACAGTCTTGTGTTACATACATTAACCAGGGAAAAATTCTGTGGAAGACAATTCTGTGGAACTCTCAGACAACAGATACTACTGTATGTGGCATCAGGCATCTATCTTGTGGTTTTAACATGGAACATATTTTTTTACCCTTAAAGCTGTTCTTCAGGGCGGTTCACTACTATTCAAGCATCTCTTCTATGCAGTATGATCCATTGTAAATACAGTAAACCCTCGATTTAACGGACCCCTATTTAACAGACTTCGGATGCAACGGACAAAATTTCCCGATGCATCCGAAATCCGTTATAGGGGGCTGCCGGCTCCTGCCCCGGGGAGCCAGGCGGGAGCTGTCAACCCGGCTGCCCGGATACCCGCAGAGGGGAGCCGGGCGGCCGGGTTGACAGCTCCCGCCCGGCTCCCCGCAGCGGGGAGCCAGGCGGGAGCTGTCAACCCCCCCCAGGAGCCAGGCGGGCGGCGGGCGGGAGCGGGGGGGGTTGACAGCTCCCGCCTGGCTTCCCGCTGCAGGGGAGCCGGGCGGGGGGGGGGAGGGGGCTTTGACAGTTCCCGCCGGGCTCCCCGCTGCGGGGAGCCAGGCGGCCGGGCTGACAGTTCCCGCCGGGCTCCCCGCAGCGGGGAGCCTGGCGGGCGGGCTGACAGTTCCCGCCGGGTTCCCCGCTGCGGGGAGCCAGGCAGGAGCTGTCAACCCCCCCCCAGGAGCCAGGCGGGCGAGAGCGGGGGGGGGGTTTGACAGCTCCCGCCTGGCTTCCCGCTGCAGGGGAGCCGGGCGGGGGGGGCTTTGACAGCTCCCGCCATGCTCCCCGCTGCGGGGAACCTGGCGGGCAGGCTGACAGTTCCCGCCGGGTTCCCCGCTGCGGGGAGCCCGGCGGGAACTGTCAGCCCGCCTGCCTAGCTCCCCGCTGCGGGGAGCCCGGCAGGAACTGTCAGCCCGCCCGCCTGGCTCCCTGCTGCGGGGAGCCCGGCGGGAACTGTCAAAGCCCCCCCCCCCCTTGCGGGAAGGGGGGAGGGGGAGTTTGACAGCTCCCGCCCAGTAAAACCTCTATATAAGGGACTAATTCGGGTGAGGGGGTGTCCGTTAAAGCCAAAAGTCCTGTTATTTAATTATTTTAAAAAATTATTAAATAACGGACTTTCGGCTTTAACGGACACCCCCTCGCCCGAATTAGTCCGTTAAATCGAGGTTTCACTGTACCACTACATATGTGGCAATCTGACAGATATACTGTAATCATACTGAATTTTTGACACTATACAATGGAATGCATCTATGAAAGACATGATTCAGGCAGCCTTATTTTGCAATGAGAATCTACTTTAAATTTCACTTTTGTGAAGATTTTTTTAAAAATATTCAGCGAACTTGTAGATTGCATTCACTATTAAAAAGACTAGCTCAAGAGAAATGTGTCTCCTCCTATTTAATACTCAGTAGCAAAAAAATTACAATCCGGTAAAATAAGCGATTTAGAATTCTGTAACTATTGCTAAAAGGCTAGTTTTAATGTAAAATATTGGTTCAACATTTAAACATAACTTCTCTATAGCCTACAGCCCCATGTGCCCCTTTTAAACACGCATTCTCTTAAGATTTGGGGTCAGATCCTCAGCTGGTATACATCTGCCAAAGTTCTGCTGAAGTCAATGGAACTAAGCCAATTGATACCAGCTGAGAATTGACCCTTTGCTCAGAACGGTCATTTATCACGGCAAAAGTCAAATAAAGACAAATATGAATTTTGAACTCATGTTCATTTCTCTAATTTAGATCCCCTCTCTCCTAGAATGAGATTGGTGAGGCAAGAGACTACAGGAAAAGGAGAGAAGTGAGGTCTCTCAAGATGGTCAAGGCAGCGGGGGGCTCATGCTGAGTTTACTTACCATTTCCAGCAGTATCAATTCTGATGTCAGCAACTGGCAAAGTGTCGTCTCATCCCTCTGTAGTGCTTGGCCACATACACGATGATAACCTTCTACTGCTATTAGGGTTGTTTATTTTTCCCAGAGATGAATGCTCCACTTGTAAGAGGATATTGCAATTTGCCCTTCCCTCCAGTGGGGTGAAAAAAGCCCTTTTTAAATCCTTCTTTAAAAGTGGCTACAACCCACTGCTGCTGAGTGCAATAAACAGCTGACTTTTTTGATAGATGTAACACAGGGCTAAACAGTGGAAAATAATTGGTTTATTGCCTATGAGAAGCAAGGCAGAGTTTGTAATCTCACATTATCCTGGATTTAAGTACACTTGTACCATATTTACTGAGGCCAGAAGCACAGTCATTACTATAGCATAGATGTATATTTTATACTAAAGTTGCTGACAGATGAACACTCAGATGGACAGAGGCTTCTGCACCAGTAAAAGATTTAAGCCAAGAAAAATATGTTAAGTTATCACAAACAATTTCATCCTTACAAATGGGAAAGTCAGCCATTTTATATCCTACCCCAGATTATATCCTACATGCTATGAGCAGAAGCTTTGGGGTTGATTTTAAAGCATGTAATTTCAAGAACCAGAATGACTTCTGATTTTGCTATAAATATTTTGAATGGAATTCAGATCCTAACTACATTCTGTTAATGTTGTTTTGCTTCTGTCAGCCTGGGGTCAGAAGGACACTCTCACGGTATATTTCTAATTTTTACATTTTTTTCTCATGCTTCAGTTAGCAGGATCCTGCAAGGTTTCTATAGAATTAAACTGATGCACTTCTGAGTGATTTGTTGAGCCTGTAGTGCGAATACCTGTAATTTGCATGGACTACCTCCACTAAATTTCAGTTGCCAGTACAGTATCTATGCCAATGCACATCAATCTTGACTGCCACATACCCTTGGCTGTTACAATCTATTCGAGAACAACAACAATTTTGTGTAAAAATGCATGGTGGTTTTGTAATATAAACAAAAATTCACTGGGAACCATTAAGTTATTTCTACAAGTGACATAATCAAATTAGAACCAAGGTCTCAAAATGTAAAAGGCAAAGGCATTAACGCTTTACAATTACAAGATCCGTAAATTTCTGCTCTTTAAACATGTAAGATTGATCGGAATGTCAACATTTCAAGATGATGCACAAAGGATTTTTATCTTTCCCAGTCTATCCCTGTTACTATACTTATAAAATCATACTTCCCCTTCATACATACTGGAAAATAGTCTATTCCAAAAACCAATTTTGAACTGCTTTACTAGAATTGTTCTGCCAGAAAATTTACAAGGAACTGAATAACATCTTCACACATCTACCATCAATAGATTTTCAAACACAGTCAACTAGAAGCTATTCATTTTGTAAAAAGTACATTCAAAATTATATGGGACCTATATTTGAGCTTAAAATTGACATACTTTCAAGGTTAAGTATGTTGCATTGTACATTTGTGTATTTCTCAGTAATGTGTTTTCAAGAATAAATTTTAGGGTATATATTTTATATATTGTTTTAGTAAAAAGATACACATTTTCATTAAACTAAAATAAAGTTACATTAGGAAAAAGAAGATAATTTTCTGATTTAATTAAGTGAGAGGAAATCATGTAGGGTTTTTTTGTAGTTAGATTATTGCAAAATAAAGAAAGCAAAGAAGTCAAGAATGCTTAGCATATCAACCAGTGAGGAGAAGGAGCAAATTAATTCCTTGGAAACAACATTTTTGAAGATCTTACATCACAGAAAAATAGCCTGCACAACAGCATTTTCAAAGATATGAAATCATAGATAGATATAGGTCATGCATCAATGGAACAGCCCTAAAAGAGTGCTACTCCGCCTGGTTCAGGTAAAAGAGGGCTTCACCAACTCAGCATGGACTTACATAACCTCCCTTCTCTTCCGGTCATGTGGGGGGATGGCTCAGTGTGCCCACGTTGACATGTTCTGTCACAAAATTACTCTCTCTCTCTCTCCTGCCTTTAAAGAGGTACCCACCTTCATCCAGCAAAACAGACAACAAACCCCCACCCCTTAATGTGAGGTGTAATCAGTGTCACAGCTAAATACAAGATCACGTAGTTCAGCATAAGTAATTAGCACATATCCCAAGAGACTATACATGATAGAGTGGCCCATTAACAAAAAAACAAGGTTAGTGGGTTACAGATTGATATAATAAGCCATAAATCCAGTTCAATCTTGTATTTAGTTGTGACACGCTTAGTATCTTCCCCAGACCAGAAGACCTCTGTGCAGGTAGAAACCTTATGTCTCTCACCAACAGAAGTTGGTCCAATTAAAGATATTATCTCATTCACCTGGTCTCTCTAATATTCTGGAACTGACACAAGTACAACTATACTGTGTGAGGAATATCTGTACATGGGATTTGTGCTTTCTTTCATGGTCTCCTTTGGAGTGTTTTGTTTTGGAAGATTTGTGTGTGTGTTTAAATGTACATGCTGTTATGTGTTCATGTTAGAGAAAGCAAGGTTAAAAAAAAAAGTGCTTTGCACTGAAAGTGGAAGGAGGTGAGATTTGTGGCTGTCCTTGGTTCGTGGCTTAGTTTGTTCCAGAGCCTAGGACCAGTACCCAAGAAAGGTCTGTCTCCTGCACAGACAAGCTTTACCCTGGTAAAAAGCTCAAGTGTGCCAGAGGAGTGGAACAGTCAATCATAATCTTCATCACAGAGCTTAAGGCAATTCTTTGGATAGACCTGGTCCAGGTCATTTAGTGTCCAGAAAATGAGGGCCAAGCTTCTGAACCTCACTTGATATTCGACAGGAAACCAGTGTAGAGGGCAGTGAATAGGTTTGATATGCTCATGGCAGTCAGTGTTGCTAAGGAGTGTTCAGTATTAGTTGGATGCCTCTCTCTAAGAAGAACTTGAATAATTTACACATATTCCTTTGAACTCTGCCATTTCTTTCGGGCAGTACAGTATCCTACGCTGCAAAGATTTCTGAAAATGAAAATGGATGTTCATCCTCTATCCATTGGCAGCAGGAAATCATCCATCAGTGTCACTAACGTAGTTTCAATCCTTAGTTCAGCACCTGTGCATTACAGTCAGAATGTGATTGCCCCAGCACGGCTGCAAAATGAATGTATGGTTCTTTGCATTTTTTCATTTGAATAAACCAGGCAGAGCCAGCCAAAGCATGACCCACCGTGTTTAAAATGGAGTGAAGAATAGGTCCACCAAAGCAACTTCCTACTCTTGACAAATTAACCTTTTTAAAATAGGTAAACAAAGATAAATTATGTATTATACATGATATTATACTATGTTCCTCCTGGGTGAGTCCACCTGACATCTAGCCTAGTCATCATCACACACACGAAATGCAGCCAACAGCAAACAAAACAAAAAATTGTTGCAGCAGTATAATAATAGGTTTGTTTGCAAATCAGAAGACAACTCAGAAGAATTACAATATATGAAATAAACTATTGTGTAAGTCACAGATCCTCCTACTGCTAATAGCATAGTGTGGGCGAGATCTTCTTTCTGTTGTAGACAGGAGAGTGGAGAGAAGAGTTCATACAAATTCTCTTTTGCAAGGTTAAAGACAAGACTTTTCCCTAATTCTCAGGAAGGCATTAGGAATTGGGAAGGGAGATGCCTGGTTACTCTTTCATATTTGTTAAGCAACATATCATATTCCATCCACTTTCTATTAAATGTAAGTTTTAAAAATACTAAGTACTTCATCAGTCTTGATTTGCTTTTGTGTGTTGCTATACTAATATCTAGAGCTTCATAAGGGAATTCACTAACGTGTTTAAGGGTTGATTTCCTAAGAAAAAGTGTGAACTTCTTGTCTTTGAACATAAAGAAATTTAAAATGCCCTGAAATGTTTTCAGTTAATAGTTAAATATCAAAAAGCACATGGAAATATACATGTACTATAATTACATACGGTTATAATTATAGTGTATAAACTCAATATACTGTTTTTGCTCAGAGTGATGCTCTGAAAGAAATAATTGTCCTTAGCCCTGCCTGATGATCACAAGGAGGTTTGATAAATTGCAGAAAAAGAACTGAAAAGGTGTCAAACACATATATTTTATAACTTTAAATGTATATACTCATATTTTTCATTTTTTGTAGTTAAAAAAACATATTACAAAAAGGTGCAAACTTTGTTTTTTTTCTTCTATGCAGATTAAAACAAATGAAAAGAAAAGAGCTGATAACTTTGTTAGCTAGTAAATAGTTCATACACAGTAACAAAGATTGCTTACCTTGACAGACTGACTATAAGGTCCTATGTTAGCAGGTGCCCAGTGAGAAATGCTCTGTACATGCATGATCTGTTTTTGATAACAGTGTACATCACCGATCATAGCGTCACACTTATGTGCAAGACAATCCATCCAAAAGAGTACTCCATCAAGCAATGGGGCTTCTACACATATTCTGAAAACACAAATCATGAAAGTTTATATGATTATATAGACTCAAAGAAATATAAGGCTGGAAGGGACCTTGAGAGATCATCAAGTCCAGCCTCCTGCATTGAGGCTGGACTAGGTAAACCTAGACGACCCTTAACATGTGTTTGTCCAATCTGTCATTCATATATATAATGATTTAGCCTATTGAAAACAAGCAACTAAAAAGAGCTATTAAGACAGCAGCATCTCAAAACCCATAGCTATTGAAGAAGAATTACATTTGCAGTCCACACATAAAGAGGTGACATTTAACTCTCAGCAGAAATTCAACAGAAAATGACTTGTAAATCTTGTTCTCAGGAAGTATCTTATAATTCAGTCTTGTAAAATTCTATTCAGGAGAAGTAACTTTTTTCACCACCGGCAAGTAAAATATTTCCTCTTTCTGCCCACCACCCCGACATTATTATCATCATAAGGATGGGTGAGTAGATTTTCTGCTTGGGCTGCTAAATTTTCAAGACAATTTTGCAAATGTATTGTAGATCTATACCCTTGGGTCCAGGCTCCTAGCACATTACTAGTGAGAACTCCCATGGCCAGGTCTCTGTGCATAATGCAATTATGCAGCCATGCAAATGTGTGCATGATTTTTATTTTGACTAAAATAGAACAGAAGTCTGCTTGTGCTACAAAAATAATCTTAAAAAGTGATTTTCCTTCACCCTCCTAGCCTGTAATGTTTTTTCCTGTTCTTTTATAAGCTCCACATGAAGGGATCTTGTATAGCTAGCTGTGTAACTGAGGGAGCAAAAGGCATGCAGTAGCATGAGGAGAAGAGGATGAAGGAGGAGGAGGGACTTTACTTAAAATAAACTATGCAGAAAGAGAACTCGATGTCTTTGTGGATTAGTAACCCTGGATGGCTGCCTGCATCTCCTAGAAGCCTCTCCCCAGTCCCTTTAAGTCAGCGCTTTAGCCTCTTCTGGTACTGCCCATTCCCAACTTCCTCATTTCAGGAGTTCTTATGCTACCTGGGTCAGCACCTCGAAACGAAATTTAGGTCTAAATTGTCACATCTTACACAGTGTGTTGTCCATAGATTTAAAATTTCACAGAAGCTAATCACCCCGTGAGGTGGCTCATTCTGAGCCAGACAAGTATGCAATGGATCTAACCATCCACTGGAACAGAAAACGTAACACATAAAGTAATACAAAAAATTCTCCGACCACGCAGGGATCGGGCGGGGGGAAGCTGTGGATCTGTTATAAGATACATTATTCCAAATACACCTGTAATTCTTTACATTCTTGTCTCCAGTGCCATTGCAACTGTGTTGGTTCCAGGATAGGAGAGATACAAGGTGGGTGAGGTAATATCTTTTATTGGACCCACTTCTGTTGGTGAAAGAGACAAGATTTTGAGCTTGCACAGAGCTTATTTTCTGTGTGAGCTTGAAAGCTAGTCTCTCTCACCAACAGAAATAGTTCAATAAAAATAATACCTTACCCACCTTGTCTCTCTATAATTCTTTAAGTAATTTTTGTTTTCATTCCTGCTGAGAGTTGTCACCCCCTTGTGGACTACAAACACAATTTATTTTCAATAGATTCAGGTCTTGAATTAATTAAGAATTTTCTTCTCACTCTTGGGGCTGGATTGAACCATAAGGCTCAGCACTGAGTACAGGGCAATATATAGTGGTGATTTCCCTGAAGAAGCCCTGGGAACTGGGTTACAATTCTGAAGTGACTCAGTGACAATTCCTCCCCAATTCCCTCTTTTTCTTTGGAGTAATATAAATTGCCTGGCCCCATCACAGGATGCAATTTATTTGCCCCATATATTGCTGGCCCAGATCAGTGTGGTTTGTGTAGGACCAAAAATAAACTTTTACAAATTGAGAGAAAGTCTTTGATGAATCTGTATTCCAGGCAAGTCAGCAAGGACAGAGTTGGCTAGAAGAACATACCACACTACTGTATATTCTCCTAAAGGACTGTGAAATCAATCCCCTTTGATGTCTTCATACCTTAAGAGGAAAAATTAAGACCATACAACACTAGACACAGGACAACAAAGGATGGGTAGATAGAAAACCTTTATTTCCAAGTTTTACAGTTTCTGACTGCTTTTGAAACCGAGTACATGGCAAACTCATATCTTCACTGGGATAACTCTCCTGCTGTCTCATATCATGCCAGATAAAACCAGTGCTGACCAATCATTTAGCAGGTCACCTGACCATTATATACCATTAGCAATAATTCTAGCAAACCATTCAGCTATATGGAGAACGTTTTAAAAATATACTCTTTTAGTTACTGTGGCTAAGGCAGAAATACATTTTTTATAAAAGGTCAAGTGAAAAACTGTCACTATGCAACATCTACACCCTTTGGTTACAGTAAGAGCACCAATAATGACATTTGAACAGAATTAACTTTATTTGCATTTGATGGAATATAAATAGTGCCAGTGGAATAGCATCTTGTCACAGCAATGTTGTCCACAGACTTATTTTGACACAGTATTTGCATTGGTATTTGTCACATGACAATTCTCTAACTCTGCAATTATCTCGTATGTGTATGCATTTCCATTAGTTTGTTTATATAATTTCACTAATAGAAGATACAGATTTTTGACAAACCATTTTAAAAAGGAAAAGATGGCATATTTACTTTTAAATGGTAGTGTTTCACATAAGCCAGTGCCTCTCTTTAGGGTTATAACTTTTTATCCTTTTCACTGCTTTCTCCCTCTTTTTGCTTACATTCATATAGCTATGATAATATTTTAAACTCTTAGAACAGTATCTACTCACTGGTTGCTTGAAATATATCAGGTATAGACAAAAAAAATGAAAGAATGAATAAAAAAAATCAAATCAAATGGTTATGATTGGTTTGTGGCAAGATAAGCTCAGTAGTATTCAGACTGATAATAAAGCAATAATGATTAAATAACAGATATTTTATCTTTACTATAGTGCTGCTATGTTGCATAATTCCTCCTATATATTGTATAAATCTTATTCACTCTGTAGCAAATGCAAGCTTGCAACTTAATTTGATTATTTCAGACCTCTTCTCCACTGACTATATATTAGGATAAAATATATGAAGATTTTGTAAATTATGGGGCATGACATTAATAAGGATCCATCGATATTTATCTTAGGGAAGCCTTTAAAGCAATGAGTCCAACATACATCCAATTACTAGTAGGACTATTACTAAGTAGTGGAAAATATATCTTATTAACTTGAATAAGTAATAAAGCTCTCACCATTGCACAGTGGGTAAAAGCAAAGAACTTCTTCCTATAAAAGATTTTACACAGACTAAAAAAAATCATTTTGTCACTTGTAGAGTTCTTTAACTTTATATATTTATATTTCAATTAATGACCTAGGAGAGAGGGTACACATTAAGATAATGAATTCACATAGAATACCAAATTAGATATGATGAAAATGCAAGTATGCTTGTTCCGGGTATTTATAATCCCAAACACAGATGATCAATGGGAGGGAAAAAATTGGAAAGCGGTAATGATGAAAGAGATGTAGTGGTGACAGTCGCCAGAACAGTAGACAAGAGTTAGCAATGCAATTTGGGACAGGCATTACACAATAGAGAACTGAGGAAACAGTTCCACTCCCTACCCTTCTGATATGACTGCACCTGGAATATTGCTTTCACTTCTGGGAAGTTAATTCCAAAAGATATTGACAATCTAGAGAGTCCAGAAAAATGTAAAAGCTAACGAAGAAGTGGAAATGTTTATGGTTGTTTAGGCAGGCAAAATTAGGAGAAAGGGGATGCAACTTTTAAAAATGAAAATTTAGGCTGAATATTATAAAAACCTTCTTCTCAACCAGGAATTTTAGGGACAGGAATAGGTCCTTATATGATGTGATGGTATCCCCATCACTAGGCACATTTAACTCTGAATTAAAAGAAAGATCTTTCATGGTTCTGTTCACTTAAACCTGGAAAATGGACTAGGGTACTTTCCATGCAAAAAATATTTTGTGTCAAAAAGGTATTGCTCCACCATATCGCATCTGGAAATTAAGTTGCTTAGTTATAACAATTTATTGCCATATATATGTATAGCATATATATGTATCACATTTTCATTAACTGAATTATTATAGTCTCAACTCTTCCTCCATTTATGCAGATGTTAGATGTTTTATAAACATGAACAAAAACTGAATTTTACCTTAACTGACCTGAAGTTAAAGTTTTCAAGTTTTAAGTATATCACATAAACTGTTGATAGGGTTCTGTACACTAAATGAAAAGCAGTTAGTGAACCTATCAGTATTTCAGTTGCTAAGCATTGTATGATGCAAGCGTCTTTCTAGCTTTCATTCTGGAAATCAAAGAATCATATAAATGTGGGAATGGAAGAGACCTCCATAGGTCATCTAGTCCAGTCCCTGGCACTGAGGCATGACTCAGTATTACCTAGACCATCCCTGACAGATGCTCAGCTAACAGATTCTTAAAAACCTTCAATGACAGAGATTCTACAACCTCCCTAGGTAACTTGTTTCAGTGCTAACTACACCATTATAAGTTAGGAAGTTTTTCCTGGTGTCTAACTTAAATCACTCTTGCTGCAATTTAAGTCGATTGATTCTTCTGTCCTAGGTAGTCAAGGAGAACAGTTCATCACCCTCCTCTTCATAACAATATTTTATGTACTTGAAGACTGTTAACATGTCCTCTCTCAGCCTTCTCTTCTCCAGACTTAACAAACCAAATTTTTACAATCCTTCCTTGTGGATCACATTTTCTAGACTGTTAATAATTTTTGAAGCTCTCCTCTGGACTTTCTCCAATCTGTCTACATCTCTCCTGAAGTGTGGTACCCTGGACTCAATACTCTAGTTGAGGACTTATTACTGCTGAGTAGAGTGAGTGGAAAAAATACTTCTTGTGTGTTCCTCACAACACTCCTGCTAATTCAACCCAGACTGTTTCCTTTTTTTTTTTTCAACAGTGTTACGTTGTTGATTCCTATTTAGTTTGTGATCCAATATGACCCCCCAGATCCTTTCTGCACTGCTCCTTTCTAAGCCATCATTTCCCATTTTGTATTTGTGAAACTGATTATTCCTTCCCAGTGGAATACTTCACATTTGTCCTTAAGGAATTTCATCCTATTTATTTCAGACCATTTATTCAGTTTGTCAAGATCATTTTGAATTCTAATCCAGTTCTCCAAAGCACTTCCAATTCCTCCCAGATTGGTATCATCTGCAAACTTAATAAGTATACTCTCTATGCCATTAACAAAATCACAGATGAAGATATTGAATAGAACCAACCCAGGACAGATTCCTGCAGGACCCCACTCAATATACCATTTCAGCTTAATTGTTCACCAGTGATAAATACTCACTGAGTATAATTCTCAACCATTTGTGCACCTACCTTATACTAGGTTCATCTAGGCTGTATTTCCCTAGTTTGTTTATAAAAAGGTCACGTGACACAGTATCAAAAGCTTTGCAACAGTTAAGCAATATCACATCTACAGCTTCCCCCCAATCAAAAAACTATCAAAAACAAAAAGACAAGTATTTTTCACTTTATCCCTAAATGGAATTTGCTAGATTTGACACACAACTTTCAAAAATTGTGGTAATATTATCAGTGACCTAAACATTTGCTACATCAGTTCAGTTTCCAACATAAAACTACCTCATAACTTGGAAGTCATGAGCAGTACAGAATTGGAATGGTGATGGGTGATCTTGCAGGCCTAGACTATTAGAGTGGCTCATTCCAACAGACCTGGCAGGAAGTTTGGAGCTCTAGTCTGACAGACACTAGACATAAGATTGGTCTCTGCCACAAAAGGAGTCAGGCTCATGACACTGGGAACACTGACAGGATCTCCCTGCCACACAAATGCTTTTAATTACACAGTAAATATGCTTATGCTATTGTAGCAATTGTTCCATGAAGGAAATAAAAATTTATATGATGAAAAAACAGCATGCTCCCCAGAAAAAGGTGGACAAAAGCCTACTCCTGAATATGTAAGACACAAAAAAATGTGTACAAAAGATTCATAAATATAATAGTAGTAATACAGTATATTACAGTGTATCATAAATATACCATAGCAATAGTCTGATCCTACCTTGCTGGTGGACACAAATCAAACTCTGTCATATAAGCTGAATTTATAACAGCAAAATCTTTCATGTTCTTCATGTACAGATGGACCAAAATAATATCTTTCAATTCCAAACCCTTTGAATTCATATTAGCTGCCAGAAAAAAAATAATATAGCTGTTAAAGATATGACATTTTACATGTGCATAGAAAGATAGCAGAGGCATCTTATGTTTGTCCAAGAAAATCAAATGATAATAACCTAACACTTACTTAGCATGACTGAGTGCTTTAGTAATATATTACTTTTCCCCTTACAATAATCCTTGATGGTATAGACTTATTTTTTATTAAGTGCTTTTTTGTGTTAATTTTATCTGATAATATGGAGATAAAACATAACTGAAAATTCTTCAAACCTGAACTTACACTTGCCTTTAGAAAATACATATATACAGCAGTCTACATGCCAATGTGCTACTGTGCAAAAATAAAAATAATGGATAGTAGAATAAACTACCATTTCCAGCAATTTATCATGCACTTGCTGGAGATCAAGCAATTGCAAATTCAGTATAATAAAGGGGTGTAAACTGTTGGAGAGACTAAAGGAGCTGGAGGTGATATATAGAGGGGTGAAGGAAGGACACATATTTGGTGTCAGAGAACAGTTAAACCGGGATCAGGATACAGGGATATGGGTGAGAAAATGGACTTAGCCAGAGCTGATTGTGTAGAGGAAGAAGAATAAAGTTAAGGGACTTAATAGGAAGCAATTTAGAACACACTTTCCATCCTGAGTACCTTATCAAAATTTGTGGGACATTATATTACTGTGTGGTCCTCATATTCTACATTTAAGTCTCAGGAGCTACAGAAGCTAAATTAAGTACAAAGCTTTCTCTGAAAAGTGTGAAAGAATACAGAACATATACAGTAATAGGGTCCCATGTGACATGAGTTAACTGCTACGCAAGCCTCCCTTCATGATAGTTTTGGCTATATTGCCCTTTAAAGATATAGATTGGACATAGATATTTTCCTTCTAATTAGCAAGTAGGATGAGAGCATAAAGATAATCTGCTGAGTGAGGCTGAAGTGAAAGCAAATAGTTTTCATGTAAAATGTCTCCAGTCTTTTAAATATATTCAGAGACAAGATTTTAAGCTTACACAGAGCTCTTCTTCAGTCAGCTAGGAAATAAGTGCACTTTTCAAACCTCCAGTCAGTGGAACATTTTAGCCAAGCATTATTTTTTTCTCAAGTTACAGTTTAATGTGTGTGATTTGAAACATATTTTTGGGGAGGAAATACCGGGATAAAGTCAAAAACTAATTTGTTTGATGTATAACTGTATTTGATCAGGTTGAAAGGAAAGGGAATTCATTTCTTAATGTTCATAATTCTTAACTTTGTTACAAAAAGGGTTCACTTTAAAAAAAAGACAGCAAAGGTGAAATCCTGCTCTGCCATGCAAGAGGAATTCTTCATGTGTGTTGCCAGGAGTGGGAAGATGGAATTTTTTTAAATATTGTAATTTTTGTCTCCTTCCAGAAACTTTAATGTAAGAAAATTTTGAATAAAAAATACTGCTTGAAAAAGTAAATAAATGGAAAAAGTACAGCACCAGATTTCTTCTTCGTGTTTTGATATTATGGGCTAGGACTATCGTATGTTTCATGAAGTCCAGTAGCAAATTTCCATTTCTAAATCCTTCTGGCAAAACTCATCTTCTTTAGAGGTGATTAAATCAATTAACCTTACAAGGAGTAAGTTAAAAAGACTTGTGTATGCTCCATTCTCCCAGCATGATGGAGAACAGGCTAAAGTCCTAAGGACATTGCTAGTAAGAGTTCAGGAAAAGGCTCATGCATACCTGCAGATGATCAGTCTAGCGCTCAGAAAAATTTGGCAAAGGAACATATTGTGGTTTTTTCAGATGACAGGATCATAATTCATTCAGCTTTCCCCACCCTCCACACGAAAAGGCAAAAGCCCCACAGGAAATGTGAGCATTGACATTTACTACCAAGGATAAAAAATCTACCATTTTGCCAGAAAACAATACAGCTAATACAGTAAATACAAGTAATATGCTGAAAGTAATAGGCTACCCAACTAGCCAGTGACACAATAAGTAGGTTTTTAAAAAAGCTTCTGATGGATGGCAAGGCAAAAACATATAATGTTTGGATTGGCATATATCCAAACAAATAAAATGAGAACCAAGGAAAATGTTATAGAGCCTCTTTGCTTCAATTTACAAATTATGCCCATAAGATTTACGCTAAACACTAGTGCCTTTAACTACAAGTTTGATTACACCCTCTTTGCTGATTTCCAGGCTGTTAAAAACTAGCTTAAAGGCCAACTAGAAAGCATGACTTCCTTGCTTTCTAAAAATCCTAAAGCTTCTTTATTATTCTGTATTCAGTCATGAACTCAGCTGCACAAGTCAAATATAAAGATTTTATGGGCCAATATATCACAAGAATTCGTGAACAAGAATACAAGCCTACCCAATCAGTCGCTAAGAACGGTTTTCATTTTTATGAATGAAAAAAAACCCTGCATAAACATTCTTTATTTAAAGTTTAAAATGCAAAAAGACTGCAAAACAAAATGGGAACATTTTGTTTTATATGTCAATATCTTGTAACAGTGTGATAGCAAGGAATCTGGCTTCCATGATTCCCAAGACAGCAATTTTTCCTTTGCGTTAAGTACATAAATGAGATTTACTGCTACTGACCTAATCCTAGATGCCAAAATGTACAAAAGCAACAGCTTTCTGGAAAACTTAATTTAGAATTATTGTTGTAACAAAAGCATTTTACCAAGCAGCCAGCATCTACAACATACATGCACAGACAGACTATGTATACATTATAGCTAGAAAGGTACACATATATATTTATATATATTCCATTACATAAAAGGATAGAGTTGTCTTCCACAAAATTGTTAAGAATATTTTGGAAATAATTCTGATATACTGATTTTATTCCCTATCCTTTCTAGGGTCTTCAAAATCTGTGTACATTACAAAGTATTCAGTATTAAAGTTAGCAGTCTTCACAGCATGGTGCTAGCCTGAGGCAAGCCTGAGATGGTAAGTTTATAATAATGGAATTCAAAGTTATTGAAACATAAAAATATATCTCCTCTTTACTTTGCACTGTATTTAAAAAACAATTGATTTAGTGATAAGTAATGGCTCAGATTAATAAAGCACCTTGGAGGGAAGAGAACGCCTCCTGAACTGCATCCTGAATACTCCTTCCTTCTAGTGGAAGGAAGCGGGCAGTGATGCCCGAAACCCACTGGTAACCACTTAGGGATTTTCCAGAACATTCTAATGGATTTCCTAAAGGAATGAAAGAAAATCAATCTGATTACAAAGACAAAGAACATTAGATTAAGTTTTATCAAAAAATATCTTTTAAACCGAATTGTCTGTGCTCAGGAAGAAAAAACTTTTAGAGCAAAATTATAGATTATTAGATCATCTTCAAAAATGATTTATAGACAGTAACTATCAAAAGTAAATGTGCAGTCATCAGCATCTCCAAATGGAATCTGACAAAATCATCTCCCATAGATTTTCTCCAGAATGTACTCTTTTCTTAAAAATTGCGTTATCTAAAGTATTATTTGACCATCTTGCAATTTCACTACTGCCTAATCCATGAGAGTTAGGTGCCTAACCTGCTAAGGCCCTTTTGAAATTCCAATTACGCCCCGTCCCACATTTTTTGATGCATAAATATCTTTGAAAATGTTGCTAGGCACTCAGAAATAAAACTCAATTTGAAAATGGGACTTGGGCACTTTTGAAAATTTTACTCTAAGAATACTTCTTGAATTAACAATTACAGGAAATAGGGAGAGGCTATTTTCTGCATCTTATTTGAACACAACGTTCTCCCATGCAGTGTTGCAATGGTTACATATTCCCATTAATGTAAGGTGGAGTTATTATTTGTTTCTAAAATGTACATGATGCCTTATAACGTGGAGGAAGATGAAGGGTGAAATTCTGGCTCTACTGAAGTCATGGGATGTTTTACCATTGATGTTCATGGGGCTAGGATTTTACCCAGAGTCTCTTGTCTCAGAGTTGTAGTCTAAGGGCATGAATCTGCAATCCCCTGAATGTATAGTTCAAGTTATATCTATATCCATGGACCATATGTGCAGATCAGATGCAGATACAAATTTTGCATCCACACAGGGTTCTGTGTATAGTACCTCTGCCCTTATGAAAGTGAATGTAACTCCTTGCAGAAGTAACTATTTGCAGGACCTGGCTCTAATTCAGATAAACAAGATTCAGAACATTACAGTTCAAATGCTAGAAGGCATGGACATGTCATTAAGGAGGATTTCAACATTGATAGGTTGTACTGCCCATTAACACTAATGAGAATTACTTGTATGAATTCACCCATGTATAAATCTGAGTCAATCACCTCCACATAGAACAGCCTGAAGTCACTTCTGAGCACAAGAAGCTGCATGGACAGCAAATGAAATTGTAAAAGTAGTCTGATTAAAAAGAAAGTTGCAACAGTACTCACTTTCACATTCCAACCACAAGAGAACGCACATAAGGGACTATTTTGTACCCTTAATATTGAAGCAGAACAGACTGTGATTTTATATTTTTAAAAGATGCAGAGACTGGGGGAAGTGTATGTGATTTTTTTTAAGACACCATAACCTTTTCTCCAATCCAATTAATTAAAGATTAAATTATAAAACAGATTAAATTACATGGAAGGAGGCGGTGCTGTGAAAACTTGGTATTTTCTCTTATACAAAATTGACAGTGCTATCCTTTCAAGAAGCAGCATCAATCTTGGAATTAATCTCAAATGTGTAAGTATAAATACTGTATGTGATCACCCAAGATGATGATCTTGTACAGAGACAAAAAGTTTCTCCTTATATGCATTATCCCAGATGCATTTTTTCCTTCAGACTGTCTGGACAGCAAAAAGATTACAAACATTCACCCAACAGATTTTTTTTATAATGTTTAATATTATGTTCCACAAGAGTATCTGAAATAAATATAAGCCCCTCTCCTAATAACAGAGAGGTATGCAGGTCTTCAAAACTTACTGTATTGCAGAGAATTATGGTGCAATGATTTCCAGAGGATAGGAGGGGTTTTCTGTGGTTCATCTTCCTCAGATACTGGTGGCATACTATCCTCATTACAGCTTACCTTGCAAGAACAGCTACAGATTATAAATGTGTCTGAAGATTCCACCTGATTGAAACAAATATTCTGACATAAGCAAGCAAATAATGCGCTAGGTTGTTGTAAACCAGGGGTCTCAAACATGCGGCCCGGGGGCCACATGCGGCCCGCAAAGCCCTTCCCTGTGGCCCGCCAAGCTTCCTGGCGCCCCCCCTCCTCCCCAGTCCCCCCATAGCAGTTTGCAGGACGGAGGGGCCAGAAGTGGAGGCTTCTCTGCTGCCTGGCTGGGCCGCGCGTGTTTCTAGCTCTGGACTTCCTATATTGCTCTTGCTTTGTTTGCCAAACAGCTGTTGGTGGTGCCTAGCGCTTTCCAGGAGGGAATGGGGAGCTGCGTGCTCAGAGGAGGAGGTGGGGCAGGGGTGGGACCTCTTGGAAGGGGTGGAGTGGGGGCGGAGCCGGGGCAGCGAGGGCAGGGTGTGTGTCAGTGGTGCGGCCCTCGGGCCAGTGCACTAGTCCTCATGGAAGGGGTGGAGTGGGGGCAGAGCCGGGGCAGCGTGGGTATGTGTGTGTGTCAGTGGTGCGGCCCTCGGGCCAGTGCACTAGTCCTCATGCGGCCCTCATGGTCATTTGAGTTTGAGACCCCTGTTGTAAACTGTCATGTTCAAAACCTAAAATAACCCAAACCCTTAAGATTTGTATAACAAGGAATATTAGCACTAAAAGGAAATTTAATCTTAGGACAAATATGAAGGAAAGGCAACAGGATTCATCATTATCTTGACTGCAAAATAGCACAATACAGTATAATATTGCTGACTAGTGTAAAAGCCCGTGTACACAGGCCAACCGTAAGGGCTCGCCGCCCCCCCCCACCGCCCAGCCCCCTCCAAGCCCCCCCCTCGCCCAGCCCCCTGCCCCCTCCAAGCCTCCCCTACTCAGCTCCCTCCCCCCCGCTCAGCTCCCTCCCTCCTCAACTCCTCGTCATGCGCCCGACAGCCCAGCTAACTTTATATGTATAACTGGTCCTTGGTGCTCTAGCTCCGTGTGAGTGAGGATTGCTCAGGTGGGCACGCGCGGCGGCCATTTTGTGCCTCCAAACTACAATCCCCAGCATGCCGTTCGTCAGGGCCGTCTCTACTGCACATGACGGCTTCACACAAACTTCCCTAGCCGATTATTATATAGGATGTGAAGTATGGAATCATAATGCAGATTCAGCCACGTAAAACAACAGATGTAAGGACTGACGATATTCAAGTTAACAAAGACAAGACAATACTGTAATAAATAAAAGCTATGTCACCATTATCCAGTACAGATATACTTTACCAGAAATGAGGGATTCAGATATTCCAAAGCCACAAGGAACTACGGTAACCATCTAATCTGACCTCCTGTTTAGGCCATTGAACTTCCCCAAAATAATTCCTAAAGCATATTTTTTAGAAAAATTTAAATATAAAAATTGCTGATGATGGAGAATCTACCACACTCCTTGTTAAATTGTTCTAATGGTTAATCACTCTCACAGTTTAAAACGTACACCTTATTTCCAGTCTGAATTTGACTAGCTTCAATTTCCAGCCATTGGATTGTGTTATACCCTTCTCTGCTAGACTGAAGAAACCCTCCTTTAATTCTTTATTAATCGAGTCCCGTACTGGCCGCTCCACCATCTTGCCCAGGATCAGTGCCAGGATGACAGGCCTACAGCTACCCAGGTCATCCTGTTTTACCCTTTTAACATATTTACACAACATTAGCTTTCTTCCAGTTTTCTGGGACTTCCTCCGAGCTCCATAGGGTTTTGCAAATCAACATTAATGATCCAGCAAGCTTCTCAGCCATTTCTCTTAAAATTCTTGAACGGAAGTTATCTGGATCTGCTGATTTTAAAATGTCTAACTTTAGTACCTGTTCTTCAACATCCTCCTGAGATAATACTGATAGGAAAAGGATAGCGGTACTATTAAAAGACAGAAGGGAAAAGAGAAAGATAGAATAGTTATCTCTGATATTAAAATATTTGACACCGAGGTCTAGGAATGTATAACAGGAATGTTACAAAAACATATTTAGCATTACTGTTCTAGTGACTGACTGGTTGAATTCAAAAATTGAATGCATCCTAAAAATACTCATTGAACAGATCTAGTGAATCCACAAGCATCATCAACAACTATTAAAATCCACATCAACACCTATTAAAATCCACATCATGGATTAGACCCATGCAGAACAGCATCTTCCAGAATGTATAAACTAAGGGTTTGTCTACACTGCAATTAAAAACCCATGGCTGGCCTGTGCCAGCTGATTTAGGCTCGAAGGACTCAGACTAAAGGGCTCTTTAAATTACGTGGCTCCAACTTGAGCCCAACCATCTGCACCACAATTAAACAGCTCCTTAACCTGAGCCACACGAACCCAAGTCAATGGGCACAGACCAGCCATACGCTTTTAGTTGCATTGTAGACATGCCCTAAGGGTAAATTCTTTTCTTGTGATGTTCAGGATACTAAGAAGGAAAAATATGCAAAGTGCCTACTCCTGTACCTTGACATAACTCTCTTGAACATTAAGAGAGACACCCTAACTAATGTATCTGCAAGTACTCCTTGGACCCAAGGAAGCATAATTAGTTGGCTTAGGGTCATGACCAGGCCCCAATGCACCTTCACGCACTCTGTGTTCAACAGCAGATACTGGATGCGAACAAAGTGTGTGCATGGTTCTCATTTTCTGAGCAATAAAAGAACCATTGTACACTGCATTTTTACCAGATCCTCCTGAGGCACCCTGTTCTGTACGGTATTGTGACTCCTAGAGACTTGATTGTGCTAATACTGCTGCTCTCCATCTAAACACATCAATGCTGAGCTAGGGTAGAATGCTGCCCATAGTCTTTGACTGAATATTCCTATAAGCATTACCTCCATATGCTATTAATTCATTTGCTGCTCAATGGCCCATAATTTTAAATGATTTTTTCCTACAGTGTGCAACTTATGCAACTATGTACATTATTGCATTTTTATTACACACTAAATCTATAAAATGAGGAAAAAGCAGAATAAAGCAAGATAAAAAAGGAATACAAAAAACAATATGAACAATTCTGCAGTCTTTTAGCATAGAATTGGAACCTGGTGAAAATATCCTGAAAGCATGCAGACAAATTACACACTATATGTTGAAATACATACATCAAACTACATATAATCAAATGTATGTTGTACAGTGAAGCACTCAAACTTATAAATGCCAGAATTAAGGTTACTGGTCTAACCTTAAATTGGCTCCTCTGTGTGTCTCACCTTTGAACATCTGGCCCCATCAAGGTGTCTCAAACTCGGCACCCAAAAACAGACAGACCAAAAATCATTAGTCACTTTTGAATATTTAGGCCATCATAATTAGCCAAATAATCTCCTTTTTGTATTTTTCCTCTCTCCTAAAAAAAGCCCCTCCAAACATCTATGATATAGTTCATTCCAGTATTAAAGCTCTCTTTAAGTTATGGGGCTGATCCATAGCAAACTCCTCCCCACCCCCACCCCAACCCTCCTGACAGAATGGCTTGGGTCAAAAGTCTGCATTGAGAACTCCACATTTACATAAATGTCTGGCTTCATTGCAGAGTAAAAGGATCCAGCTAAGTGAAAGCAGTATGTCTGGAAATTCTCAGGAAAGGTTAAATTACAAAAAGGTCATTATATAGGAGAGGAACCTTAGCCATAGCTGCCTCTAAAAAGGCTCAAGGGGAATTTAGCACGAATTGCAAACACTAAAACTATGCTTTAAGAGGAGCTGACGCTCTTTGATTGAACCTCATTTTATTCATTCCTCCTAGGAAGGTGTAAAAGATGAGCAATAGTCTAATTTATGTGAGCCAACTGTCCATTAAAATAAGTCAACTGATTGTAACATAATAGTGGAAAGATGAAGGCTGCAACTAGTACAAACAACATATGCACTCCAAACATCAAACAAACTAGCACCCAAAAGCATCCATATAATTTCCCATTAATTGAACAAATTCTACCATTTTTGTGGGTAGTTCTGTTTTGCTGTTGCCTACAAGCTACATGAGACCCACAACCCCTCAAGTATATCTAGAAAATAAAAGGGTACGATTCTCAACATTCAAACTAGATTGCCTCTCCACGAGCAGCCCCAAGCAACCCCCTTTCATATATGTCTATTAACTGTGCAATGCAGCCAAGCAGAAAAAGCTATTACTTTTCCTGCTAGCATGTAAATAATTTTGCATTAATTTACAGTTGCTTTCTCTGGTTAATTTTAAGATGGTATGTATCATGAAACAGGCATTTAGCACTGGAACCACAGTGAATGCAGGTTAAAACAGTGTTGCCATGAAATTAGCCAGTGCTGAGCAGTACCTGGATGGCCTGGTTGTGCCCTGCCTCTTACCCCCTATATACATGCGAACAACCATCATAATGCCAGTGCCAATATCGTGGTGTTGCTCTTGGTTTTGCCCCACAAACAACTTGTCACAATACTTTTTCTTCCTCCTCCTCCAAAATGTTGAATTTCTGCTCAAAAAGAACACGATCCTCTACCAATCAGAGGTTTCATGATCCATCATGACTATGAATATATAATCGAAAGGAATGAATTTCCCCTTTCCAATGATATAATCTCTTTGTTTCAAGTCTTTGTAGATAATAAAATAGCTTCTTTACAGTTACTGTCTTATAGGTAGAAAGCTCTTTTAGGTGATTATGACAGGTTTGTTATAATTGTCTTCTGCTTTCAAATCCTGTATCGTTCAATTTGTGGTACAAAGGCATTTTACAAGTGAAGGGATATAAAAACAATACCAATTGTATTTTTAATAACTCTCTATAGCAGTGGTGGGAAACCTGCGGTCCGCCGCTTCCCGCAGCTCCCATTGGCTGGGAACAGCAAACTGTGGCCACTGGGAGCTACGGGGGCCATGCTTGCAGACAGTCAATGTCAGCAAAATGTCTTGCGGCCCGCAATCATTTACCCTGATGGGCCACATGAGGCTGGCAGGCTACAAGTCACCCCCCCCCCCCACTATTCTATAGCATACACTTTTAAGTAAATCTCTAAACATCCTTTCTGTAAAGCATCATGATGGCATGACTGTGGCATATGCTCAGGATCACCTGCATAATTCTCTTGTGACTCTGATATTTATAAATACGAGCATCCCAAACTTAAGTCAAAGAAAACTTTCGTAACTCCCACCAATGTCTTATTTCTCTTCTAAATATATTAATATTGATAAGGTTATATGTGTGCACGCATGTGTATATATGATACTCCTATCAATACCCATTTACAAATATGGATATACTGAATATAATTACATACACTTACACAAACACCTGTTCATCGACATTCCTTTTGGAAATTACTGTCAAGCTGGAGGAATTGTCTGATGTCACTGTAAATACACAAAGGACTGCACAAACAGTTATGCAGTCCTCTTGATTTCAAGGTTTAGGATAAATGGCAATGCTTTTTCAAGGCAGAATCCTGGATTACTCCAACAATGCAGGTAATCAATCAGTATCAGCACCAGCACAGGTGCAGGCTTCAGCAGAAGCATTAGGTGTGGGACCTGGCACTAGCTTAGACTATGGGCTCAATGCCAGCATAGGCAGAGCTGCCAGATCCTGTTTAGTTGGTGTTTTCAGAGCTAGTACAAACACTGGTCTGCCATTACTGCCTACAGAGAAACTAATCTGCCTAAGAAGTTGAAACTTGAAACAGAGGATGAAGAGACTGCCATAAGGGGACTGACGCTCTACAAATGATCTTCTGTTTTTGTCCATTTAAAAATAAAAAATAGTATACAGAATCTTTGTTACCACAAAACAACACTCATGCTCTTTCACTAAGCAATAATTTTTCTACTGATGACTGAATATCTCCCCTTTCCCCACCCTCTAAGGTATGATATCAGCCTAATTTTGGCTCTGAGCCTGCAAACACTTATGCATTTGCTTCACTGTACACACGTGAGTCATTGTACTGACATAGGACATGAGTAAAGTTATATTAATAGATTCAGTGATTATAAAGCCAGAAGAGATCAACATGAACATGTAGTCTGACCTCCTGTATAATACAGAGTATGGGCTTTCCCTGAATTAAATTCCTGTTTGAACTGCAATATATCTCTTAGCAAAAACATCCAAACTTGATTATAAAATTCCCAGTGACCGAGGATCCACAGAAACTCTTGATGATGTATTTCAATGGCTGAGGACACACCTAAGTGTTCCAAAGTCAAGCATATGCATACATGTTTCTAGGTAGAGGCCTTTAAAGTTGGTAAGCAGGTACCTC
Source organism: Sternotherus odoratus (assembly GCA_032164245.1). Classification (NCBI taxonomy): domain Eukaryota; kingdom Metazoa; phylum Chordata; order Testudines; family Kinosternidae; genus Sternotherus; species Sternotherus odoratus. The sequence continues at coordinate 46,109,881 of JAVMKO010000006.1, forward strand.
ATTTTGTGTGTCTAAGGCTCCACACACACATCAGTAGCATTATATGAAATATCAGTAACCGTCAGACTCTTAGTGTTTGTCTTGTTAAGAAACTTAAATGCTCCATCACAGAACCAGGCATGGAAGTTTGTTACCACCCAAATCTAAAAATGACAGTTCTCCCACTCAATAGTAATCAGAATAGAACAGGGCAAAGAACTCATAAAACATAAGGAAAGATTATGATAATCTCTTTGTTCTGTGCTTTCTAACTTGATCTTATTGCTTGTTAAAACAAACATCTTGAGGAGAACCACATGCAGCTTCTTTCAGTTTTTTAAGCACTGTGTAGGGACACAAGAGAAATTATTCGGAAAGATACTTTTTTTGTTTTGTTTAATAAAGAGATCTTTATAAATATAAAAGGACGGAAAAAGAACTATTCCTTTTATTGGTGAAATAGAGCAATTTGGGGATGGAATAAAGGAGAGAGGATATTGTGCACTGGCAGACCAGATGCCAGCTCTTACCCAGGCTGCCGGCTTCTAGCTAAGAAATGACAACCTCAAGGCTGGAGACCAGACAGGTCACCTGTATATTAGTTTTGCTCAGAACAGGCATTAGTCCTATAAGACTGTATTTAGTGTTCAGATTCTATGAAATGCTTGTAAATTGCTGAATGCATTAATCTCACTTCTAACGTCTGTATTCCATTCTGTAAGAAAACAGGTAAGTTTTGCTTTATAACTTTGACAATGTTTGCTCTAAATTTATTAACTCAGGCCTGGGAATCATCCCGACCTCTCACCTCGACCCATCCAGAAGGACTATCAAAATCATGGGCCATCAAAGATTATGGCAATATAAAGAATTGGTTAATGGCCTTATTGCACCTGGGAAATGCTACGTTCCCATCCTGTGGGCTTGGAAGATGAATGAAGGAAACAAAACAAAACCACAGGAAAATTTTCTATCTTTTTGGCTGTTGAACTCTGAAGGGCTAGAGGCTCTGAACTGAAGCCAGAGATCTCTAGGGGCTGCCTCCTGGGTCCACCCTGAAAGACACTTTGTATTGACAGATCACTACAATTCTGTCACTCTTCAGATTTAGAATGTAACTCATGTGGGCATGTATATGTTTGCTCTCTTTAATCTGTAAATAATTATCATTTCTTTTTCCAATTTAATAAACCTTGAGATAATTTATTATTAAATTGGCTACATATGTTGTTTTCAGTATAAGATCTAGGGTACCAGCCGATCTGGGTGTAAGTGATTGGCCTCTTGCGGCAGGAAGAAACCTGAATGTGGTATGATTTTTGGTATAACTAACCATTTATCACTAAATCAAGTTTGTCTGGGTGGCAAGATAGACTGGAGAGTTTAAGAGATCCAGGATTTCACATTTGTTACTGGCTTGGTAAAAACTAATTATAGAATACACCACTAGTTTAGGATATCTTCTCTGTTTTTGACAGTCTGCCTAAGGCTCATGGTCATGAGCCACTCCAGAAGCACGATGGAAGGGATGCTTAATATGCTCACCTAATATGCTTAATATGCTCACCTATTAATATGCTTAATATGCTCACCTATGCTCATCTCAGTTAGTTATGCTTTTAGGATGTGGAGAGAGAACCTAGATGTGCTGAAGGAAAGGACATAAGATTCAAAAGTGGCAAATTCTCCAGATGAAAGGCCAAATGGGCAATAAGACACAACATGCCATGGACGTAGATTAGATTTTTCCTGTTTTCTCATCTCCAACATATGCCATCGGTAGTCTGAATCCAAGATGAAGAAGTCTTATGGATTAGGTGATGTTTTTAAAGCACAGTGCACAAATAAATGCAAAGATCTTTTTTCAGCATTCTCAAAGTAGTATTGAAAATGAGAAGCATGATCAAATGGAGATTAGCAGAAAATATTATGCTGTAAGAAGCTGGACAGAAATGGTTTATTTTAGATGTACCGTATTTTTCGCCATATAGGACGCTCCGGCGTATAAGACGCCCCCGAGTTTTTAAGTAAAAAAGCCAGATTTTAAGTAAAAAAGCCGGACACAAAAAACAAACAAACAAACAAAAAAAACCACCACCACACACAAAAAGCGCCTCGCTCTCCCATCCCCGCCGCGCGGGCGGGCTGCTGGGAGCGCGCTGCTCTCCCATCCCCGCCGCGCAGGCGGGCTGCTGGGAGCGCGCTGCTCTCCCGTCCCCGCCGCGCGGGCGGGCTGCTGGGAGCATGCCGCTCTCCCGTCCCCGCCGTGCGGGCGGGCTGCTGGGAGCGTGCCGCTCTCCCGTCCCCGCCGCGCGGGCGGGCGCTCCCAGGGGCCCCGGGGCCCGAGCTGCTCTCGTTCCCCGCCGGCCCCGAACACATGCGGGTGGGCTCGGGGGGGAAGCGCCGCCCCGCCCCGCCCGCCGGGCCACCTGCAGCCGCCCCAGCTCCAGCTGCCCGGTGCTTTTCATATATTCGGCGTATAAGATGCCCCCCCTAATTTTGAGATTATTTTTGGGGGTTAAAAAGGCGTCTTATACGCCGAAATATACGGTAGTTAAATCAAATCTACCATGCAGGATTGTACTTCTTTCGTACATAAGGCAGGGCAACATTTCCCAGACACATTTTCTAGCATTTACAAATATTTTAAAGTTATCCTCAAATTGACTCGCTAGAAAGATTTGCTAGCCTTTTACAGAGTCATAAGACCATAAGAAATTGTTTGCATTGCTACAGCACCTTTCTCCTGAGGAATTTCAAAGAATGTCACCAACAATTAAATGAGCTTTATCTCTTGACATTGGTTCGGTATGTAATTTACAGAGGTGGACTGGCTGGCTTACAGGACATCATGCCACCTTACAAGCAAAAAACAGAGAAGACATACCTACTGCTTTCTATCACAGGCTGACAACCAACCACCCACCTTTCTTCTTTTTACTGCCTGCTACAGGAAGAAAACCATACTAGTCTTCCTTCCAGTTCTGGGATATACCCACCTTAAGGGACAGCAGATAGTGCTGTGAGTTGTGCTACTGGGTGCAAGAGAATGGTCCTGCTCAACTGATGGGAATATGAATACTGATGGGATTACTGAGACTGAGGGAACAAAACATTCATTTTACAATCATTTGTCTAGGATCAGCACAAACTATGACTTTAGTCTTAAAACCTATTTTATTCAATTATTTCATTAATATTTTTGTAGACAAAGAAATGTTAACATTTGTACTTTGGCCATGATTCTCAGCCTGAGAGGCTATCAGAATCCCATGCTGTTGTGGCAATAAGCCAGTCTAATTTACACATTCAATTTGAGCTACAACACCCTAATGGAGGTAAGCAGACTTATCATCCTTTATTTTTCCTCAGGGTCTAACATTTTCTCCACTTAACTTTACTGGGCAACCTTTCCTGAGTTTGAACATGAAAACAAGAACTGCTTATGAAATCAGCAGCCAATAAAATTTGGAGAAAATTTAAGGTGGTGGAAGATGTTATGAAACTTTAAATCACATCCTCCTTATATTATGTGACTCACCAGGATTAGAGAAAACTATTGTCTATTGAAATGGCATGCTTTTCATCTTTCCAGTGGAATGTGGCATTGGTTTCTATCCCTTGTTATTCATGAGGCACTATAACATAGCAAGGTAACTGCCCTTTCTCCAGATATTTTAGCATGCTTTCAGCATGCCGAAGCATTCTAGGCTGGTTTACTCAAGATTATACCCTTTTTACTGATGATTACGCTAGGAAACAGAGAGATTCAGCAATTTGCCCAGGGTCACAAGAGTGTCAGGTACACAGACAGAACCAGCCTCTCTTCAACCAAACTCTCCATGTTTCCAGGGTCTTTTTTTTTTTCTTTCTGGATAAGTGAATTTGGGTGCCCCCTTGACAGTCCTAGAAATTGAAATCCTGTTTCCTCAGAACTCGCACAGCACAGGCAACAACACTACAAGGTTTCCCACACTGCTCCATATGCCTTAGCCCTCGTCTGGAGTACCCACTGCTAGAAGTGAAAGCATCCTTCAGTTTACATTTAACCCTTGGCCTCTTTATAAACAAGGATGCCAATTGGTGTCATTGTCATGTTATCTTCTATAACATGTCCACTAAGAACTTGACAAAGACCATCAGTGTATTTCACATACAAGCACCAGTTATCAGACAGTAACAATTTTAGCTCACTACCTCCTAAGTCAGATTCAAACCAGTGATCTTCTGTAGGAGCATCTGATTTCATATGGGCCAACTATAAGGCAAAATACAATGGGTGAAATCTTGGTCCCACCAAAGTCAATGACAAAACTCCCATTCAACTTCAATAGGTTCAAGATTTCACTCATTATATGCATGTGATAGGATGTGTGTTGTGGGGAGGGTATGCGTGAATCGATAGCAAGTATAGCAAACCATCAACAAGTGAAAAGCTTTTTCACAGTTTAGCTGTACAAAGCCAAGCTCTTATAGGAGAGGTAAAATATTGACAAAGCTAGATTTCTATGTGATGTACGGCATAATGGTGACCTTATTTTTTCTGATGAAGTTAATAAGGCCTCCGTGAACTATCAAACTGAATGTGCTATTAATAACAATATTATATTTAGTTATTATAATATATTATATTATATATATTATATTATATTATATTATAATAACCAAGGAAAAAAGCTTATTTGATCTGTTGGTACCCAACATTTTTATAAACTTTAATTAAAATATTTAAGAAAATTATCTTTTTAGCCTTTTCTGTATCATTGGTAATGAAAAAAAGAGGGTGGGGAAAAAGCTTTTCAATTATTATGCAAAAATACATCTTGAAGTTGCATAGTAATGTATTAAATGAGAACAATAAATAAAATGTTAATCTCCCTCAGGCACAACAGCTCATTGTGCTGCCAGAAACAATCTAAAACAAATTTCTACCCAGTCTTTGAAGTTAAACATGAAGAAATTTATCTGAAAAAAATGCACCACAGAATGGCGAAGAGAGCACAGACTTCTTTTACTGTATTAAGACACACTACCCAAAATTGTGGAAATTATAATAAAATAGTCAATCCAAAGAATGTAAAATGAATGCCTGTGAAACACAACTAAGAGAAGGGACTTTTTAGGATAGAGATATTATTTCAGAGGTGAGATACACATAACAAAATTGATATTGTGGTTTATATTAGAGTGACAAATCACAGTGCCTTTTAGTGTTTGGAAATACTACGCAGTCTATTAATGGATTCTCCAAAATGATTATATAAATGACTTTTATATATCTATATATATAAAAGTCAAATGGTGTATGTATGTATGTATGTATGCGCGGATGTATGCTTACTCCTTCCACACCGTTTGAGCTAGAGACTTGAAATTCGGTACAGTTAGAGGTCTTGGGGTCCTAATGACCGTAAGAGTCGAAAATTTTTCAAATCTCACCTCTGACGCCCCCCAGGGGTGAAATTCTTTAAAGGCCAATCACATCAGCTGGGCAGCTGCTGTTCTCTGTGACATAGTTATGATGTCATAATACCCCCTCCAACAGACACCGAACTCGCTCAGCTCTCTGTCCCCTCCCCCCTCCAACGGAACCCCGGAATCCCTCTGCTCTCTGCCCCCTCCCCCCTCCGACGGACCCCGGAATCCCTCAGCTCTCTGCCCCCTCTCCATCTCCAACGGACCCCGGAATCCCTCAGCTCTCTGCCTCCTCCCCACCTCCAACGGACCCGAGTTGGGTTTGGTCGGAGGGTAAGTGAGGTGGGGGTGTTGGGTTTGGTCGGGGGGGGTGTGTGAGGTGAGGGTGTCGGGTTTGGTCGGGGGGTAAGTGAGCCGGGGGTGTCGGGTTTGGTCTGGGGGGGTGGGAAGGTGTCTGGGTGGGTGAAGGGTGAGGTGTTGGGCTTGGTTGGGGGGGGCAAGGAGGGGGGTCGGGGTTGGTCGGGGGGGTGAGGAGGGTCGGGGTTGGTAGGGAGGGTGAGGAGGGGGGTCGGGGTTGGTCGGGGGGGTGAGGTGGGGGTGTCAGGTTTGCTCTCTGCCCCCATCCAACGGACCCCGCACTCGCTCAGCTGTCTGCCCCCTCCCCACCTCCGACTGACCCGAGCAACGCCGGGTATTTTCGCTAGTTTTTCATAAATCACAAATATTTTTCTCATGCTTTTAAAAACCGCTTGAAACTAAAATCAACTTCTTTACTGAGGTACATTTTTCCCATCGTGTATACGCAGTGATTTGTTGTGGTAAGAAAGCTTTCAAGGGTTGTATTACTGGCTGATTAAAAAAAATATGCATGAGTTTTGTAAACACACAATGGAGGAGAAAAGGTACCGTACGTACAACAAGAGTTATCAATGTTTATCAATCTTGACAGTGTCACTAAAACATTACTTGGCTAAACTATGCTAACTATGTAAACTACATATGTATGTTACACTCTTCAAAGATTAACTACGTCTCCATATTAACAACTTCTTGAAAACCTAGCTTATTATTCCATGACATAAATTAATCTAGAGCCAAAAGACTCTAATGCCTTTTCCCAGGACACCATCATTAGAAAATAAACTATTTTCCTTTTTAACCCTAGAAGATGTTAGTGTATACCAAAATCCAGACTATGCTTCTATAATCCTACCTCTTTAAGAATGTGACAGCTTTGTCTACAATGAATTTGAAATATGATTTGCTATAAAACTGCTTGAAACTGTGAGGCTTTAACAAAATCTGAAACATCTACATAAGAAGGGGGAAAGAGCTTCTGAATAGATAAAAGTAAAATCTTGATTCTTATATAAAATGTAATGCATTTTAATACGATTTTTTTGCCTGATTTATGTAAAGCTTTGTGTTTTTCATTTTCCCTAACCTGTCACACTGTAGTGATGTATGGTGCATTTTAGCATCAAGTTTGCCATGAGCAATAAAGTCAGTGCCCCCAAAGAAATATTAATATATTTCCACTACTCTCCCTCGCCAGAGTTTTCTATTATTCAGCTTATTTGGTTTCACTTCACATAGCTGGTTGACATCATTTTCACAAAGTCTCTCATACAAATATTTTAAGAGAGTACCTGCCACAGTTGGAACATTAGGAATGAGATCATTTGGGAAGAAAATAGCAAAACATTTTATCTCTTTGGAGACACAGAATGCAAAAATTGAGACAGTAATTCTTATTGATAAAAATATACAAACTCTCTCTCCTAAATAAAGACTATTGATACTCTATATATACTTGAAGTCACCAGTTGCAAAAAAAACCCCACTCATTCAGTAATGCATGCATTCAGTAATGACCCTGTATATGAAGTGGCTTGACTGATTTTCAGACTGTAAAAATAAACAGTAAAGAAAAATAAACGGCAATCATCTGCAATACCAGAACCCCTTTCTTCATCCCTAAGGAATACTAAGAAGGTTTCAAGCACAGCAGGAAGATCAACAGGCATATTTCCCCAACAAAATCAGTCTTCAAGATAGATCTTAAAAGAAGAAAAGCCATCAAGGAAATCTCTTATAAATCTATTATCCATATAACTTACCTGCATTTTAACATTATTTAGTAAGTGTACCTAAGTTCAATGTTGCAAAATAAAGTTGGTAACAAAAAGTCCTATACGAACTCCTCACTTAAAGTCGTCCTGGTTAACGTTGCTTCGTTGCTGATCAACAAAGTTGTGCAGTGCTCCCTTCTAACGCCGTTTGGCAGTCGCTTGCTTTGTCCAGGGCTTGCAGGAAAAGCAGCCCATTGCAGCTAGATGGTGGATAGTTGGAACTAGGGTGTAATGGCAGCCCCCCATCGACTCCCCTCTATCAGCTCTCTGCTCCCCTGAGTTCCCTGTGCAGCAGCTACCCAGCAGGTTAGCAGTTGCCGGCAGTTCAGCTGTCACTCCCCCCACTGCCAGGTGCTGCTCCTGCCTTCTGCCTTGGAGCTGCTCTCCAAGACTCCTGCTTGCTGTGGGGGGGCGGGGGGGGAAGGGGAGGAGGGAGAGAGGGGAGGAAGAGGAGTGTCTCTCTCCCCCCTGCTCCTGCACCCCACTTACCCCATCTTCCATAGAGCAGAAGGAACACACAAGGGAGGAAGCTGGCTGGCAGCAGCTGGTCTTTGCAAGCTGATCTAATTAACAAGGCAGTGTACTTAAGAGTCAGCATACTTAAAGGGGAATCTCTCTCACACACACAGGGTGTGTGTCTCTGTGTGAGGGCTTGAGGCCTCGGTCAATTACTAGTTCATTTAGCAGTAAGTCATTCCCTGATAAATATCCCACCCTCTGACTCTTCCACCATTAATTCTTATGGGGAAATTGGATTCGCTTAACATCATTTCGCTTAAAGTGTTATTTTTCAGGAACATAACTACAATGTTAAGTGTACTTTGTATTGTTGGAAGCCCTTTATACAATTCTCAACATGTCATTAATTGCAGAAACATGTCAATATGTTTTTTTTTAATTCAGAAATATTGCACAACCAAAATTCAAAAATACTTGAAGGGTATACAAGTCTGTAAATGAAATGTTACCATTTACAGACAAGCAGAAAGAAGAAAGATTACCTGCATGTATACAATAATCAAGAGAAAATGGAATGGTAAAATGTGCTCAGAAAAAGGAAGAATACAATGAGCCTCATTAGCAATGCTATATTACAAATTTATCCATGGCTATAGTCATGGATAAGTTTGTAATATTCAATAATCTGTCAGCACACATGTACTTGTACCATTAGCATTACTAGGGCTCTTACTCCTGCACTGCACACTTTCCATGCAATCATAAGCTAAAAACAAACTGAATCCCTTTAAACTACTGTTGCTATTTCTTAAGCTCTCAATCAAGTTTGGCTGGACATCTCTCTCCTCATATGCCAGAGTATCTCCTCTGTAGTAAACTCATCTTACTGTGGGTTAGCTGACTGGAATAGGATTAGGGACCGATGTTTCACCTCCCAGACTTAGGATCATTATTAGTTTGGGTTGTCTACCATATATGAAATGAGGGTCTGGTAGATATGATTCATCTACTGGGGATGAACAGGTCTCTACGACATCTAGTTTTCACAAAAAATAGCAATACGAAAGTCCCAGCAACTCAATGCTGTTTATAGGGTTTGTTAATACAAAAGTATCAGTTGTGTTCCACAGCATGGGTGGCTGCACTTCAGTGGTTGCAAATGTGCTTGGCTGAACAGTGTCTGCTAAGCACCTTGAGGTTTCAAGATGAAAAATGCTATACAAATACTACTTCCATTCATTCATTTGGCACAAGTGAGCATCTGTGTTGAGTCGTTCTGATGGCAATTCCCAAAAAACAGTTAAAGTAAGTACAGGTTTTACAGCAAATAGAAGGACAGAGCCAAAAACCTGGATGAAGTCCAAATTGTGAAAAGCAACATAAAAAGGAAGCAGACCATATTTCTTCACTGTCTAGTACAAGGAACATAGGATTTAGAAAGATGTACTTGCCTTATCCTCTAAGTGTAATTTTAAAAAGCGGAGGTAAGCCACAGGTGCAAATGCATCAGCTGAATGTACAACTACTTGGGATGAGTCCCTGAAATACAGAATCATAAACACTGTATTTTAATGAATGGTTTTATTGATATACGATGCCTATTGTCCCTCCACTACTATTCAGTATGGTTTACCAACTACTGATGAAGGGTTTGTTGCTTAAACCCCCCCCCCACTAATTAAGAAAATCTTTTTTTGTCATAAGTTTTGGTTTAATACAGAAAAAATTCATCAGACTCCCATACTTTTCATTTTATTTCATAAATTTAATTCAGAAATCATAAAACATTAAACAATAGGGTTTTAGCTTCAGCATCCTGTCCAACTGCAAAATGTGTGTGGAAAATAAATGCAATTTACACCCATCATTTTAAGTCTATTTCAAACTTTCAAAGCAGTGTAACCGGGCCTTAGTGTGAATGAAAATCAGGCCCACTAGAAGTATAAATGACATGATGAACGACGCTCTGATGACACAAAATCAAACCAACCCTTTGTTAGTCACAAGAACCACTATGTTTTTATTTCATCAGCATTTTAAATCTTCGGATAACCTCATTTCCCACTGAATAACTCTCTGGGAATTACTTCCTACAGAATTAGCACTATATTTGTTCCACTGAGAAATTTGATTGTGCCATTTAACTATCTAACACCTCATGTTGAAGGATTACTAGACACAACCTGCTAATGTCAAATGCATTAAAGGGAATGGTGTAAACTTCAGACACGCTGACAAACTAATTAACATTCAATTTTTATTTTTACAGTCATAATCTGTATGAATCTCCAATTCATAAGAGTCAATATCTTGCACTCACCTGCACTGTTTCAAAACGAGAACATTTAGCAACGGAATTAAGATAGGTAATGGAAAATAGAGTATCAGAAGATGAGATACAAAAAAATCTCAAAAGGTGTAAGGGAAAATCATATGCATAAGCATTATCAGGGTGGGTTTTTTTGGTACTGCCTATAGATAGTTCACTTGGAATTCACTGAAGTAACTAGTCTTGACATTTTCACTAAGGAAGTGTAAGTACAGATACTCTACTTTGTAAAGTAAGACTTTTCAGGATGTAATCTATTTACAGACTAAGTGGAAGATATCCAGGGGTCAAATGATAAAATTAAGTTAGTTAAAGGATGGACATTGGCATCAACAAGAGAAACCAGTGCTTATAGTCAGAACACAACCAATGAATGATCTTATTGCAAATAATCCCTAGAACATTTAGAATCAGATCCTCAGCTCATCTAAATGAGCATAGCTGTATCAATTTCGAAAAGGTGATGATTTGGCTTATTGTTATCAGGACAACATTCAATGTAGGTGGAAATGGCAATAACAAGAGCAGACAGATTTAAGCTTTAAAAATCCACCGGTGAATTTTACAACTGATTTGTTTCCAACAGTTCACGATTTTGGTGCATCTGATAGATGTCTCTTTGGAAAACATTAAAGAACATCAATGGGCAAAAAGTGACTGAAAAAATGATATCTTTTTATAGAAGATATCTACTTTGCTCTGTATTCAGACTCTGATTTTCTATTTTACTAACTAAAATAAGTCTCTACTACCAATATTTCAAAAAATTATACCTGGCTCTGAAGACTCTATGCAATGAGAGAGAGATGGGTGATATATTTGTTCATACATCAACGGAATTAACTCTAAATTCCATTGGTATTGCTAAACTGTAAAAGAACCCACCTTGCCATCCAGATCCCAGGTTCAATTTGAAAGGCTGGAAGTTAGTAAACCTCTCATTTACTTGGCAACTGAACACATTTTATATTGAGTCTCTGAGCGAAAATAAACATGGAACCTCAACATTTCATTTTTAAATAATGATTTTGCAGAGGTGAAGCATACTTTGGGCTGGTCTTTATTGGGGGGAGGGAGGGAATCGACTGAAGATATGCAACTTCAGCTACGTGAATCACGTAGCTGAAGTTGCGTATCTTCAGCCGACTTACCTGCCTTCCTCACGGCGGCAGCAGTCGACGGCGCGTTCCCTCATCGACTCCAGCTTGCGCCTCTCGGCGAGCTGGAGTTCCAGAGTTGACAGGGGCGCTGTGGGCAATTGATTTCTTGCGTCTTCACAAGACGTGAGAAATCGATCACTAACAGATCGATCGCTACCCACCGATCAGGCGGATAGTGAAGACAAGCCCTTTAAATAAGAGGTTAGACTACATGAATAATTAGTTCATGTCATGCCGGGGTGTGACTCTACCCCATGCTAGCCTGGCACGGTCTAACTATACATGTGCTGCTGATGCCCATGAACAATTTGTGAGAGTGCTTTGATCTAGTCCTCTTTGAAATGAAACTAGCTCAAAGCAATCTAGTTGTTTGTGTAGACAAACCCTAAGACACAGTACTACATAAGACTTCATAGGTGCAGTGATTCAGACCTAATATACCCATTTAAATGATGCCAACCTAACTGGAAACATTTGAACGCATTTGTTCAGACTTGAATGATTTCCTTAAAGAGTTCAGTTAAATATATAATTTTCCTTTATAAACATGCTTTGGAATTGACCATTAAAAACTCCTAAGATGATAATATAATACCAAGGGGCATCTTTAGTGAATGAATGCTAATGCATTTTTTAATCAGGATCACTAAGAAATTCTTGATAATGAAATCTGTGGCTTGGTTGTATATAGTTATTTAAAAAAGACAATGATGAAGTCACTGTACCAAACAGGTCTTATCTCTAAAATAATAAAGTGCCATAAATGCCTGCTCCTGTTCCTACTGAAATTGATGGGTATTTGCCATTGATTGCCATTGATTTCAACAGGAATAGTATCAGCCCTTAACTGCACAGTGAATTTACCACATTTCCTCTATTGCTTACTACCGCTAGAATGAGATATAAAAGAATGGGCCTGTTTCACTACGACACTAAATGTCCACATGTGCCATAATGTTGACCTTCCATGAGTTGATGTATCTGAAATGGTATGCAAGTGACATTCCATTATTAGAGATTGTTTACTTGGATCAGAATAGGAACAGTAGTTAAAACATCTCAAAATATATAGGCTAAGCTATTTAACATCATGTACTCAGAAACCTGAATCAAGACAGAGAAAGTTCCAAAACCGCTCTAAATAGATTTTAACGAATTTTGGGAAAGACAAACTACTCAGAGTAGCTGGATGGATTCAAGCAAAGTTTATATTCAAAAATGTCCCCTTAGTATCTGATGTAAAATGTTTAGCATTATCATTCTAAGTCACTAAAGTTGAAAAAAGAAGGGAAAAAAAAAAAGACAGCGTTAATGGAACCCACAGGCTACTGATGTGGCAGTTTATCAAATGTAGCTGTAATGAAAGATAAATATTACAGGCAATTCGCACTTCATGAAAGGATAAAAGTGTCAGTGTGTAGGTACCAGTTTTACTGCAGGCCATAATCAGCAAGTAAACGAAAGTGCAAATGTCTAAAAAGTTTATAGCCTTCTATGAAGGCCTCGTCTTGTCAGGCATTGATTTAGGTTTTCAGAGGACTTTGCCAGTGTTAAACAAAGTGACTGTTTGTGAACTTAGAGGACATGTTCTACTCCTGCCAACAAATGTTGCCCGCAGCTAAATGTTAATATGTTCCCATCACTTAAATTTAAAGAAGGGGAAGAAATAGTTCCTTACACAACTATTTTCTTCTTAAACAGAGGACAATCCAAAGTGAATGTTTCGTATTCCCCACCTTCTCCACAAACATGAACTTCATACTTCTTAGAGAGCTGAGATAAAAGGAAAAAAAGGTAGTTAGAATAGTGCTGCTCTTATACATAGTGTCAAATGTATTTCAGTGAAAATGTATCTCTGTATAGAGCTTATAGTAACTTTCTCTATCTAGGTTTCTCACTAAAACTCTAATTTAAAAAAAAGTAGACTCTAAAATGCACTGTATGTACTTGTAGGTTTCTGACTCTCCTCTGCAGTACTTTATACAAACTGATTCATAATATTTTTAAAATTCCAAAAATTACTTCCATGCTGTTTTCCCCCTCTGCAATAGCTATACTTCATCATCCAGATAAAAAATCTGAGTGACTGCATCCCAGTAGAAATGGAAGGATGTTGAAATAAGATTCCTTTAGGAAACTGGCTAGAAAACAATAACTTTTACATTCTCTCCCAGATCTTATACAGTCTGTGAGATATCTTGTGTTGTAAGCTCTACTGAATTCAGCAAACATATTATAATATTATTATAGCAACAGGTTTAACAATTGTGCTCTAGGTATTTGTTGGCACAAACTCTTTCCTAAATCTTCAAGTAAAAGAGTTAATCCTGGCCCCACTGAAGTTAACTGCGAAACTCCTATTGACTTCAATGGAACCAGGATTTCACCCTTAGAGGGGAAAAAACACTAGCCATTTCTTTTGGTTACATCCCTGAACATTTTTCATACTTTTTTCCCCACTTAGTTTTGTATTTACCTGATAGACAAGCCAAATGCGTCATACATTAAAGTAAATGTAACCGGTGCAAAAGAATAGAGTTTGTCTATTTTTAATCATCCTAAATCCTAAATGTAGCAGTTTCTCACTTGAGGCCTGATCCAAAGTTTTGCTTGAGTAAAGATTGTAGGGCCAATCTCTTAAGAAGTACATTCTAATTCTGCTTTAATAACACCATAATTGTAGGTGGTAAGCATGCGGTGTAGGAATTTAATTATGCTAAGAGCACACACTAAGTCTATGATACAGTAAAAATGCCAAATGGGCACAGTACAAAGATTTTCTAGACTCATGATTCACTCCTGCACCTCTGATTTTGTGGTTATAATTTGTCTTATAAGAGGTCCTCATTCTTTTAAAGGAAGTTATAAACATTGTTACTGGTGCACTTGTATTATCCTTTAATAGGCTCATCCCGCAATCTCTCCCTTTGTGGAATTTCCATTGACTTCTCTGGGAGTTACATGCATGGAGGGCTTGCAGGGTCAAATCCTAAATGAAAGTCATATCACTTGTGAAAGGAAAGTTGCCCTGGTTTTGGTTTTTATGCTTTGTTTTATTGAGTATTGTACAATTCTGTAATGAATGCAATAATGTTTCCTTGAATGGGAAGATTGGATGTCACAATCAGCACTGAAAGCTGATTTCAATACACTGGGGGGAGTTGGGTCTGAGGTCTCCATCAGGGCAAATGGAGCTCATTGAACCAGGGCAGAGACTTAGGGCAGGATCCAGGGCCTTTTCCAGGCAGGTGACTGTACACTGGTCTAAAATGCTGCAGTGGAGTACACAGCGAGAACCCATCAGACCCCCACAGGTTGACAAGGCCAGAAGACGTGTGAAGCCACCAAATTAGCCACCAAAAATTATATGTGAGCGATAATAGGGTACATCTCTCTGACTGGGGAATGGATATATATTTGACCAGTGTTAGGGAGGGAACTGTTAACTACGGCTACGGCAAGACTACAGACTAGGGGTGTGATGCCCCTACCTGTGTACACATACTTACGCTAGCTCTCATTGAGTATAATTAGCAGTGTAGAGGCGGTAGCACTGATAGCGCCAGAGGAAGCCTGGCTGAGCTGTTCTGAGTACAACCCAGCCTGAAACCAGTGGGTATGTACTTGGCTACGCTTCCACTGTTGCTACCAATGCTACTGTGGCTACATGTACACTTGTACTATTTACATGTGTGGTAGCTCAATGAGAGCTAATGGGGGTATGTGTATATGAGCAGGGAATCGGACTCCTAGCTTGTAGTAAACATGTAGTACATCTGGGTACACAGCTGGGATGGGAGGGAAGCAGTCAAGCTAATTACTGGTGCCTCCTAATGGCAAGTTCATTGGAGGTACTCATTCCACAGGGGATCTGATTCCCTGATAATAAGGAATTGGAAGAGGACTTAGTGGAAGGCATCCCCTAAAGAAGGTGGGGGATGGGGTTAGGACTCCTAATGTCTGGTAAAGTGAGGAGACAACCCCCTATCCCCAGACCCTTAATCCTCAAACGAGGGGAAGACAGTGGGCTGTCATCAATGGACTAGGGCACGCTATGGCAGGGGGATGACAGCAGCTCTCCCCCAGGGGGGAGATCATGACCTGCATTGTACATATTTTAGCTGGATAGTTCCCAGATGAGTTGAATTAATAACGCTGCTGCCTAATTAAACCACATCACTTACACCTTTCCTGTCTGTGGGTGCGCCCAAGACAATGGGGGACTGAATCGTGGAAACTAGTACCTCTGAAAAGGATTTAGGTGTCACAGGGGAGAAGCAACTCAACATGAGCCCTCAGTGTAATGCTGTGACAAAAAAGACTAATATGATCTTTAAATGAATAAACAGTGAGTGACTAGGAGTAAGGAGGTTTACTTGGTCCTGCCTGAGCACAAGGGTCTGGATTCAATGACTTCTCAAGGTCCCTTCCAATGTTACATTTTTAAGATTCTACTATTCTATTTTGTACACTGGAATACCGTGTACAGTTCTGGCGTCCACATTTGAAAAAAACTGCTGAAAAACCAGAGAGGGTGCAGAAAAGAGCCACAAAAATGATTCAAGAAAATACCTCACGGTGAGAGTCTTAAAGTGTTCAATCTGTTCATCAAAAAAGATTGAGAGGTAACTTGTTTACACTGTACAGTATAAGTAACTTTGTGGGGAGAAAATACCAAGTAGTAAGGGACTCTTTAATCTAGTGGAGAAACAATCAGTGGCTGAAGCCCAACAAATTCAAATAATAAATTAGGTACTTTTTTTGTTTTGTAACAGTAAGAGTGATTAACCATTGAAACAATGTACCAAAGGAAGTGGTGGAGTCTCCATGTCTTGAACGCATCAAATCAAGACTAGATTCCTCTTTAGAAGATGTGCTTTAGTCAAACAGAAGTCAATGGGCTCAACACAAGGGTAATTATATTAAATTAATGGCCAGTGAGAGGATGTCAGACAAGATAATACAACGATCCTTCTGGCCTTAAAATCTGTTATGTATAATTTTTATTAATTATTATTTTTATTGCTGTTGATCCGACTCCTTGTGACTTCAATTCAATTCTGAATCATTGTAAACTATGCATCTGATGCTTAAGGTGTAGCGCACCTGTCTGTATCTGTCTCTAGTTGGAATCAGATAAAAAAATATTAGTCCCCCATCTCCTTTTTTTTTCAGGGCTAAAATTAATGCAACATTATTTTTATAGCATCTAATCTTATAAATATATTTTCAGTGAAACTGTTTATATTTTACACAAGACTAAGATTACTTTTATATTAGGGGATTTATTTTTACAATGCTACCAGAGGATTTCAGATAATGGATAGGTCTGTTATGTTACAATAAAACTGTTCTAGTATTCCTGAGTATGGAGAGTGTTTGTTGAGCTTTCAGTTTTCTTTAATAAGTACTTTTTAAAATATTTTTAACAGATCTGGATAAAGTGAGTCATCACCTTTGCATAAAGAACCAGGGACTCTGAACAGAGATAAAAAAAATAAAGCAGTATAAAGAACTTAATCCTTTCACAGGATCAGAGATCACATTTTTCATCAAAGCCCTTTGACACTGAATATGAAGCTGGAAATGTTAAATACCATTTTGCTTGCACTCTCTTCAACTTTTTATTTCTGAAAAATATCTAATAGCTCAGACAAAGATGGTATCTGTCATAAAATTCTACATGACTGTTTACTCATTCTGTGATAGAAAATTCAAATCTCATTTTAAATAAAGATAAAATTATCTTTTTAAAGCCAATGTTATCACAGGCATTTCCGTCCTAAAGAGAGAATATCTCCATGTGTAAAAATAACCAAACATACATTTAATCAAGCTTTCATTTTAAAAAATTATACTCCTGACATACAAGGCCGTTTCACCTGTCAAAAAGTGCAGCAAGGTTTTTATAGGGCAAATCTATCAAAAATAATTAATGTTGATACAATAAGAATGGACAACTTACAAAACAGTTAGTCAGAACCTTTTATTCTTCTTCCTGACAAGAGCTTCTACTGCAATTAATACTAAATAGAGCTACTGAAAAATAAAACTAAGACACAGGTTTGCGTGTCTTAAAAAACCAAAACTAAACTATGAAATGCGTGTATTTTTGAGGAACAAAGAAGTTTGTCTGGTTTTTTTCCAGGTGTAGCCTAGCTAAAAATATTTCACAGTGAGAATAAGGAATGAATGTTTACTGTGGAAGTTATTTCTAAACTTGATGGTTCTGCTGTTAAGCCTTGAGCGCTGTGAGTTCTTCCTGGAAACCAACATCAAACACTTCAAAGCTGAGAATCTAAATTTGCTGTCCTTGTTGGGAAATGCCACCTTTCAATGCCACTGGGCTTAGGCTCATATCTGGTCCTGAGCATTCTAAACTGCCAGTGAAGCCACCAGAAACTGAAAATACTTAGCACTCAAAGCATCAGGCTCTTAATATGCCTTTTAGAAGTAAAAGAAGCTATACAATATTTTTCAAGCTGCCATCAGTGAAACAGGAACCAGCTTTCAAATACTTTAAAATACTAACATTTTTTTACAGACTTGTGTTATCTTGTTTTGCAAGCTAGATCTGACATGCATAATAAATGTGACAAACCAATACAACAACTTTTAAAGCCAAACCTAAATTTCATGAGAGGGGGATCTTGCAATGGGTCAAAACAACCTCACCTCTCATTATATTTACAAATTTCACTACTCAGGAAAAGTTGACATCCAGTCCAAATCTAAACCTAAAACAAATATCAGAGTATCATGGAAACAACTTTTACACTGCATGAAATCCAGCATCAAACAAAGATACAAATAAACTTTTCATTTATGTATACAAAGTGAAACCCACATACTCAATACAGCTCTCATCTTCCTGCTACCCTGACCATGAAACTGAAGGGTAAAGGCAGGATTTATCACAGAATTTTAGTAATCAGAGATGTGAAAAGCCAACTCAATTACTGAATCCAACTTGCTGATAAGGAAAGATTGTATAGTTCCCAGTCAAAGAACATATCAGGTATTAAACCTTCTATACACTTCATCTTCACCAACAGGTCAAGAAGTAATAATTAAATTCTGGTGCAACTGCTCAAACCACAATCAATTCTAATTCTCTATCAAGGAAAAATACTGTACAATCAAATATTACTGTTGCATACACTTGATTTTGATTTTTAATAAGTTCTACATAGATTAGGTATAACCAAGGATTCTTGGCATGTTGCCAATAGAGCCATCTTGTTCAGCAAGGATTGGGCATCTTTGGTACAAGAGAATTAGCTGGACAGGAGCGCAAATATAATCATCTCCATTTAATATAATTAATCAACACCTAGATATTTAGAAAAAGTAATTCAAGAACTTTTCTAGTCACAATGAAATAATATAATTATTTTACTGTGCTGATAAAAATGATCCACGTTTATGGCCCTACTAAATTTGCGATATTGTGGAAATTGCAGATTCTGAAATAATAGGCCTCCACCATAATTTTGACAGCAGGAGTGGCCACTCTCAGCCCCAGGTGGCCGACAGTAGGAGCCCCCACAGTCCAGATGCATGTATTCATTCTCAGCCCCAGGCCCTCACCAATGGAAAATTGCAGAAAAGTAATAATGGGCTTTATTACCGCAAATAATAAAGTATTTTATTACTTTTCGGCAATTTGCCATGGTTTCTCCACAACTCAGCTGCAATTTTTTGACAATCATCCTTCAAGTCACATAGGTCCTTCTCCATAATAAAATAGAAGCCACAGAAGAAGATCATTCCACTAAAAACCTTAATCTGCAGGATTTAAGTCAGAAAAGAACTATAAAATTAATTCAAAGTTTGTTCCACTCAATAGATCCCACTTTAGCTAATGTCCATTTTACAGTTAACATGGCATGAGAAATCACCTGCCATTTAATATAAAAGGGAGACCAATTTCTATCCCACACATATGGTTTGACTTAAACATATAAATTGAAGATATACCGTATTTTTCGCCCTATAAGACGCACTTTTTCTTCCCCAAAACGGGGGGGGGGGGAGGGAAAGTTGGTGCGTCTTATAGGGCGAATGTCTTATAGGGAAAAAAAAAAAAAAAAAAAAAAAAAAGCGCCTCGCTCTCCCGTCCCCGCCGCGCGGGCGGGCTGCCGGGAGCGTCCCGGTTCCCCCCAGCCCGCCCGCGGCGGGGAGGGGGGAACCTCGGCAGCCCGCCCGCGCGGCGGGGACGGGAGAGCGAGGCGCTTTTTTTTTTTTTTTTTTTTGTCCGGATTTTTTATTTAAAAATGAGGGGGCGTCTTATAGGCCGGAGCGTCCTATAAGACGAAAAATACGGTAAGTAGTAGCTGGAAATCAGGCAACAACATTTTTTTCCAAATGGAAAATCAAGCACCAATGTGGGAATCTGCTGCACATTAACTCATTTTAAAAGTAAGAGACAGTTACTTTATTTAACTTTATTAGCTAGAAAACTGTGCAATTCCAAACATCAAATTAAATTACTCAGGCAGAGTCAATCTTTATTTGTCCAGTCTACATAGAAACTGGTTCTACAAAACCACAGCTAGAGAGTCTTCTAACGACTCTACACACAATTCTCTACATATTTATAATGCGACAAACACATTTTGGTCTTAGTAGGTTCATGGAGTTGTACTGTTTTCTATTGCTCTAGGCTGAAGTTTTGATGTCAGAGAATAATACTGTAGGACCAGGCTCTAAATACTGACATCTGACATCAAAATAATTGAAATTTGTGAATGAATTTTGAAATATAATGCTCAACAGACTACTTTCAACCAACCATGAATCAGTAAAAGTACCATGTAGGTAACAATCTTGCATGAAAACTCTTCACATATTCAACAATGGCACTTTTCAGGGCAGTGAGGTTTGATAATTCTTCATGGAAAGAAAGTCACTTAATTTTTAAATAGATATTCTCTCAATAATATAGGGGGCAACATTCTCCTTTTGCTCCACTTTATTTGCACAAATTGGAAACCTCCAGGGAGCTGCAGGATAATTACTACTGCAGGGCTAGGATGGATATGGCTCAATAGACTCCAGCCTGAATGTAAGGAAGGGAAAGTAGCCCTCTGGCAAAGAGATTTCCGAGACAGACAGGTTGTGAAAGAAGGAATTTTAAGGCCAGCCAAGCTGAGAGAAAAGAGGGTCAGCAAGAAATGCATGGCACACTGACACCTTCTTTACAGAGGTAATTGCCACTAATGGCAGGAATAAGGTTAAAGGGGGGGGGGGGAGCGAGACACACATCAATATTAACTTTAAGTCCCATAAAGGTAATGAATTAGACATGAAGATTATACATTGTTAAGACACCTTAAAAATCCAGATATCAAAGGCTACAAAATAATCCATCCACTGGTGGTTTGTATTTCAGAAATGGCTGCTAAATGGATTCTCATTGTACTGATGCTATGCAGGTAGTCTAGTATATGTGTAACATCTGTATTATCAGGAGATAGCTGATGAGATTCTGCCCAGATTGAAAACCTTTTCCATTTTGCTGCATAAGTGGCTCTCATGGAATCTTTGAATTGATATAAATCTTTGTTTCAGCACTACCTTGGCCAGGTAAATGCTATCAGGCTGTTTTGTCTCTTCTGAGCTTCCTGATCATCCTAGGAATCAGAAGGACCGGAGGAAAAATGTACAGCAAATGGTTTGACATGGAAGAAGAAAGGCATCTGTGTCAGAAACTGGAAGAAAATTTCTTCCATTTGGTGTTTAGAGTGGTTGCAAGTCTGTTATTGGATATCCCCACTGACGGAAGATTCCCTGCAGAACACCCCTTTTTATTGAGCATTTGTGATGGTCTATGAAATTCCTATTGAGGGAATTCATAATACTGTTCCTCGACCCTGGGAGATGAAAGGCCTTTAGAAAGATATTATTCTTTATGCAGAAGTGAACTGCTCTCTGGCATGGCTGAGATTACATTACACCTCCCTGCTTGTTCCAATAAAACACAGTAATGGCATTGTCAGTGAGAACTTGAAAATGAACATCTCACAGACCTGATACCTCAAGGTTCCTGCATATTTATATGGAATGAAAGTTCCAAAGGGCTTGAGCCTGACGTTTGCCCACATGGGTCCCCAACACCTAGTGGACATGTCTGCTATCAATGTCATAGCTGGCTCTGGTGACAGGAAATGCAGGTATGCAAATTAGTATGTCTAGCGAATGTCTGCTTAAACAATAGCCAGGCCTACAGACATTTGAGGTGAATTCTCGCATGTTAAGTCTTGCACTTGCACGAGACCACATGTCCCAAGAGCTGTAGACAAGAATGCACTCTCTTCTTGAGAAGATGTATTTTAAGAAGGAAATCCCTTTGTTTTTTCATTCTTGTCTCAAAGGAGGTACAAATCAGACATCCGTCCCTCATGTTGCTCACCTAAGCAGATTAGGCAACTTTTGTGCTTATCGCTAACAGGGTTATAATAGTGAATCCCAATTTAAACTACTTACTCACTACACTAAATTAACACTAAACTAAACTAACCTACAAACATTTTTTTTCTTTTTTTACAAAGGCTGTCTAGTCAAAGCTCAGAAGCAGCAAAGAGCTTCACATCTCACCATGAGCAGTAAAAAGAAACAGAGGGAGACCAGCAACCATGCTCCTTGGCTCTCCCTATCGAATGTCTCTTCTCTTCTTCCCCTCCCCTCTCATCACTTTGGTTATTATTGGAAACATTTCCCAAAGACCAAGGCTTTTAATCGTAACCTTTGGTTTAACCTACCTTTCTCAGAAAGCTCATTCACAGCAAAGCTCTACCAGCAAAAAGGGCTAATACTTTGGTTTGATAAAGACTTCACAAATTAAAGTAAATAAATAGCTTTTTACACCTGCTATTAGTGGTATCTCCACTGCAGATGGAAAGAGAAGAAAATAGTGTGTTGGGAGGGGAGGGGGTGTTATGTAACAATCCTCTGGTTAGAAAACATCAGAGTTGGGGCAAGAAGGTGGCATCACAGACACATATATGTAATTTCCTCCTCTGAGATATGACACAATGACAGCATCGCAGGCTCATTTTGCCACTCTCCATACCAGGAGACTCTTGATTTTAAGCTTTCTCATGGGCTGAGTCAGAATCTCCCGGGAAAGAATAAGAAAATAGGAAGTTGAACCCTCTACATTTAAACATGACTAGCTTCTATAGACTCATCTAGATTAATCTAATATATGACTGGAGCGTAAACCATAGAAACTAGAGGTGTGTGCTTATAAAATCATTCATCCTTTCTGCCTATCAGAAATCAGAGCATAGAGACAATGGGGCATTTTGGGAGAAAAGTGCCTCTTACACTGTAACTGCAGCCACAAAGGGTTTTCACAGTGGAAGCACGGCCTGGAGAGAAAGGGTGGTTTGGTGTGTTAGCCTGGGACTTTGGAGACCTCAGTTCAATTCCCTCCTACAAGACAGATTTTATGGGTGTCCTTAAGCAAGCCCCTTTGTTCAAGATTTTCTAAGGTAACTGGCACCTATCTCTACCTCTAGTGGGATTTTCAAAAGTGTCTAAACAAGTCAGGTACCCAACTCACATTAATTTCTGTGCGAGTTAGATGCCTATCCTGCTGAGGTGCTATTTAAAAAATCCCAATAGATGCATATCTGTAACTTCAGGGGACTAAAAACCTTTGAAAATCTGGCCGGTAGTCTCTATGTTCTCTCAGTCTCGGTTCTCTCATCTGTAAAATGGATGTACCTGACAACCTAGCTGGCAGAAGGCTTACATATATAAAATCTGGTGAGGCACTCAAATAGTACAGTCATGGTGGGTTATATAACTATCTTAGATATACAGGTCTGGGACGAAAGGAGCACAAACAGCAGCAAAGCGGAGAGCCTGGAGATGGCCTTTACTATCACAGCTCTTGGGGAACAGGGCAGGCAGGTCTGAAATGGCTCCTCAGAAAGAGACATTCTGTCCCCAGGGAACCAGGCTCCTCTTGCCTAAGGTGTCTGTGAGAGCTGCAACCTTATTAATGGAGTTACTGTGGTATTTTCCTTGATTTGGCTGAGGCATCATGTCCCCACTCTGCCCCCTCACCATGATGTCTGGGCTCTCTCCTTATCCCTTTGTGTCGGTCAGTGTTTCTGATGTGAAAGACTTCATCAGGTTTCTAGAAAAGAAGACTTTTAAAATCATAAACCCAAGCATTTATCTTCAGTTTGTAGTTAATGCTTCAGTTTCACTAGGTCTTAAAGACACCTATCTAGTAAAAGTAATTTATTTGTGCTGACTTTTACAGCACCACAAAAAGAGCTACAGAACAATGTTAGCTGTGTAAGCTTCCTCATGGTGTCCTGCCAACTCAGCTGGAGAGATACCCTGGTAAAGAAGTTAGTTTTGTCCTTTATACCCAGTCAGTCTTTGCCTTTCTTTTTAGACAGTCAACAAGGAGCCAACTGAGTTTTTGTGATGCATCAACCAGTATACTAGGAGCTGCAATGAGACTGCCAAATCATTTTGCACAGGTCATTGAACAGACATCAGACAGCAATGACTTCTGGTCACTATTACTATTTGCTGCATTCATAGGGGTGATCCAGAGGTGAAATGTTCTCTACTTCATTACCAGTTACATTATGCTCCAAGCTCACATTTTTGGTAAGAATTACTTTGAAACTTTGGCTACCATAGACAACGAGGATTGGGAAAAATGTGTGAGGCAAATCAAATAATCAAAAAGGTCCAACACTCCCATCATTTTTCTCTCTCTCATTCACACATGCATAGTAAATATTGGAAATATGTTTTAGTCTATAAGCAAAATTATTTAAAATCAAATTATTACTGAATTGTCACGCAATAGTTTGAAGACACAATTATGATGTTAAAAACACTTCCCATTTTCTTATTCACAAAGGAATAAACTCCTCAGATTGTGTAACTGGTTATAGAGCAGCGGTTCCAAACTGTGGGTCAGGACCCCAAAGTGGGTTGCAACCCCGTTTTAATGGGGTCTCCAGTACTTGCTGGGGCCAGGCTGAAGCCCTCGGGTTTTGGCTTTGGCCTCCCCACCCAACCTCCCACCCCCCAGAGTGGTGGGGCTCAAGTGGGCTCAGGCTTTGGTCCCCCCTTCTGGGGTTTGTGAAGTAATTTTTGTTGTCAGAAGGGGGTTGCGGTGCACTGAAGTTTGGAAACCCCATCATAGAGCTAGAATAACTTCTCACTTAAAGTCATCCCAGTTAACGCTGTTTCACTGTTACGTTGCTGATCAATTAGGGAACATGCTAGTTTAAAGTTGTGCAATGTTCCCATCTAACATCATTTGGCAGCCGCCTGCTTTGTCCACTGCTTGCAGGAAGAGCAGCCCGGTAGAGCAGCAGTTTCTCAAACTTTTGAGAACCGCAACCCTTTTTCCTGTTCCTCAGCAGTGCGGCGGACCCTTGTATGTCCACCGAAAAGCTTCCAAATTGAATACTTCCGCATTCAGCGGCTATTTTCGGCGGACATTCCGAGCGCTCGCTATGTCCACCGAAAAGCCGCCGAATGCGGAACTAATCAATTTGGTGGCTTTTCGGCGGTGACAGGAGCTCGCAACCCCTCCTCTCCCCCGGAGCACTCGGCGACCCCCTGGGGGTCGCAACCCCCAGCTGAGAAACCCCGTGGTAGAGCTAGGTGGTGGGGTATTGGAACCAGGATGGACCGACAGCCCCCCTATCAGCTCCCTGCTCCCCTAAGTTCCCTGGGCAGCAGCTGTCCAGCAAGCTATCAACTGCTGGCAGTTCAGCTGTCCAACCCCCCCACTGCCATGTGCTGCTCCTGCCCTCTGCCTTGGAGCTGCTTCCCGAGCCTCCTGCTTGCTGTGCAGGAGGAGGGGGACTAATGCCCGGGTGTCTGCCTTCCCCCTGCTCCTGCACCCCACTTACCCCATCTTCCATAGAGCAGGGGGGACATGACAGGGCTCAGGATGGAGGGAGCTTCCAGGCAGCAGCTGAGGTGCGTCTCAGCTTGCTGATCTAATTAACAAGGCAGCGTACTTAAGTCAGGGGTCAGCATACTTACATCTCTCTCTCTCTCTCTCACACACACACACACACTGTGTCCTTATCTGCAATGCTATCTCCCCCCCCCCCTTCATTCCTTCTGCCTTGTTGAGTGTGAGGGTACATTAACAACGAGTTAGCCCCTGAGGACTCAGCCAATTGCTAGTTCATCATTTAGCAGTAAGGCATTACCTGGGAAATATCTCACCCTCTGACTTCACCACCTCAACGAAGCTTCACAATTTGTTTAGAACTTATCATTTGTGTGTGTGTGTGTGTATATATATATAGAGAGAGAGAGAAAGAGAGAGAGAGAGAGAGAGAGAGACAGACAGACAGACAGACAGACAGACAGACACAGACTGACTGACGTTTGTCTGGTGAAACAAAATGTCCTGAAAACTAACCCCCTCATGTACATTAATTTTGTGGGGGAAATTGGATTTGCTTAACATCATCTCGCTTAAAGTCGCATTTGTCAGGAACATAACTACAATGTTAAGTGAGCTGTTACTGTATTAGTCATGGAACAATGCCAATGTGCAAAAGTTGAGGATTTGGCCCTCTTTGTTCGCAAGGATGAAGTTTCTGTTGTGGAACAACATACATACATTTGTTGTCACTATTATACAACTAATTAATATCTTGACACATAGGGTAGGTCTTCACTACCCGCCGGATCGGCAGGAAGCGATCGACCTTTTAGCGATCAATTTCTCACGTCTCGTTAAGACACGAGAAATCAATCACCCGCGGTGCCTCCATCGACTCCTGTAACTCCAGCTTGTCGCAAGGCGCAAGCTGGAGTCGACGGCGGAGCACACCGCCGACTGCTGCCGCCATGAGGACGGCAGGTAAGTCAGCTGAAGATACGTCGAATTCAGCTATGTTATTAACATAGCTGAAGTTGCGTATCTTCAGTCGATCCCCAGTGAAGACCAGCCCTTAAATTAGATATGAAAAATAACATAGGAAAGGCTTACTTTTTATTTGTGTGTGTCTCTCTCTCTCCCTCTCTCCTGCTTCCACTTCTCACTTTGTTTCTTACCGGAGATACCTTTCTTGCTCCCAGAGATCGGTCAGCTCCGTCTTACCATCTTTCTATTGTCTGGGTTCACTGACTCACCGCCCCATTTCTAGGGCATCTTCCTGCTCCTACTAATCTAGCAGGGTTTCAACAGCCAGACATTATTCCTACTCTACATCACCAAGTACCCCGAGCTCCAGTTCCTTTTGCTTCTACTACACAGTCTAAGCTGTAGTACATTATTCATAATTCCATGATCACCAAAAAATTCTTATTACTTCCTTTTCAAGCAGTTATCAGGATTCTGTAGATACAGCTCCTGCATAATGGAAACACTGTTTCTAAGTGAACTTCAGAAATCAGTGGGAAAAAATAAACCACGTTAGTGTTCATTATGGTCTTAAACTACATATAACTGTGTGCACACATCACATCTGCTTCAGAGCACAAAACTGCCTGATGTAGATTCCCAAATACATGGTTGCCACTTCAAACTCCAAAATGTTTTATTTCTCAGTACTACTGATATTTATCTAATTCTGACAGTCCCTGTCATGATCAGCCATTTGAACATTACTTTTGTTTATTTAAGGCCACCATAATTTCCTAAAAGTCAGTTTTCCCTTAGTACTGAGGATTCTTATCCTCTACATTACTTTTCAAAACATGACACCTCTTGCCAACTGACTTTAACAGGAATTAAATTCTCATGTGAAGTACACAGAATATGTTTATGTCTTCTATAAAACAAACTTTGGCCTAACACCTTGTTTCTCAAAGTAAGTAACTGTTTTTAGAATTAAGTCAATTTCTGTAAGTGAGTTTCTATATATATAACTTCTCTTTTGAAACACTGCATATTTTGAGCATGCTTTAAGTGATACTTACCTCCAAAAGATAAGGCTCCATTTGATCCAGTGTTTTTCCTAGATGTTTATCTGGATCTAAACCTGCCAAGATATTTTAAAATATATTTAACTAATACAATAAATGAAAGTAGTTTAGACATCAAAGTGGACGGTTTTTGGGGGGTTTTTTTGGTAACATTGTCCTTTGGAAGTCAGTTCCTCTATATTTAAAATCATTTTGATCCTAAAGTAAATGTATTGAGCTGGAATTCTCTCACTTATTCCCTTTGGGCAACCAGTTTCCATGCTTGTAAAAAATAAGGTTCATTTCCTTTGCACTGTTAATGGAAAATGTATCATTTTACTGTATGATTTCATTTCTAAGAAACTTTATCAAACTCAAGGGAATATCTATATATATAAAAGTCAAATGGTGTATGCGTGTATGTATGCGTGTATGTATACGTGCGTGTATGTACGTGCACTTACTCCTTCCACACCGTTTGAGCTAGAGACTTGAAATTTGGTACAGTTAGAGGTCTTAGGGTCCTAATCAGGGTAAGAGTCGAAAATTTTTCAAATTTCACCTCTGACGCCCCCCAGGGGTGAAATTATTTAAAGGCCAATCACATCACCTGGGCAGCTGCTGTTCTCTGTGACATAGTTATGATGTCATAATACCCCTCCAACGGACCCCGCACTCGCCCAGCTCTCTGCCCCCTCCCCCCTGCAACGGACCCTGCACTCGCTCAGCTCTCTGCGCCTCCCCACCTCCGACGGACCCGAGTTGGGTTTGGTCAGAGGGTAAGTGAGGTAGGGGTGTCGGGTTTGGTCGGGGGGTGAGGTGGGGGTGTCGGGTTTGGTCGGGGGGTAAGTGAGCCGGGCGTGTTGGGTTTGGTCTGGGGGGGTGGGAAGGTGTCGGGGTGGGTGAGGGGTGAGGTGTGGTTGTTGGGTTTGGTCAGGGGGTGTTGGGTTTGGTGGGGGGGTAAGGTGGGGGTGTTGGGTTTGTTTGGGGGGGATGATGAGGGGGGTCGGGGTTGGTCGAGGGGTAAGTGGGTGTGGGTGTCGGGTTTGTTTGTGGTGGTAGGTAGGGGTGTCGGGTTTGGTTGGGGGGGGAAGTGAGGTGGGTATGTCAGGTTTGGTCTACTGGGGGTGAGGTGTGGGTGTTGGTCAGGGGGTGTTGGTAGGGGGGTGACATGGGGGTGTTGGGTTTGGGTGGGGGGGTGAAAATGTGAGTCGGGGTTGGTCGAGGGGTTGGTGCGGTGGGGGTGTCGTGTTTGGCCGGGGGGATGAGGTGGGGGTGTCAGGTTTGCTCTCTGCCCCCTCCCCCCTCCAACGGACCCCTCACTCGCTCAGCTCTCTGCCCCCTCCCCACCTCCAACGGACCCGAGCAACGCCGGGTATTTTCGCTAGTAGATAATATAATATAGATAATTCAGATATAATATAGATAATTCAGGTTCATAGTAATAAAACTATGCAAACTTTGTAAGTGTACCTTCTATGCCATTATCTAAATTGTTGATTAAAATATTGAACAGAACTGGATCCAGGACCAATCCCTGTGCGACCCCACTTGATATGCTCTTCCAGCATGACTGTGAACTGATAACTACTCCTTGGGAACAGTTTTCCAACCTGTTAAGCACCCTCCTTATGGTAGCTCCGTCTAGGCTGTATTTCCCTAATTTGTTTATGAGAAGATCATGCAAGACAGTATCAAAAGCCTTATTAAAGTCAAGATATACCATATCTTCTGCTTCCCCCCATCCACAAAGCCTGTTACTCTGTCAAAGAAAGCTATTCAGTTGGCATGAGACAATTTGTTCTTGACAAATCCATGCTGACTGTTACTTATCACCTTATTATCTTCTAGGTGTTTGCAAAATGATTGCTTAATTATTTGCTCCATTATCTTTCCAGGCCCTGAAGTTAAGCTGACTAGTCTGTAATTCCCTGGGTTGTCCTTAGTCCATTTTTTATAGATTGTCACTATGTCTGTGAAGAATGCATATCACATCATACCACTCACAAGTTTCACAGCTTCCCCCAGGCATGAATAAAACTATATTTACCTGTTCAGCATACATGAATTCAGCATAGCTTTGAAACATACAATGATAATGTAATATGTAGACAATCTACAAATACACCCATACTGTAGGAAGCACACGAGATTAAACCTGCAAAATATTCCAAGGCTATGTTTAAATCTGTGAAAATGCAATGTTGTCGTGCTTTTAGTTTTTAAGTATAGCTTCCTCTTATCTAACAACTTCAATTTTTCTTAGAAAAAATATGTATTTCTTTTGCAGTTTCATTCAATTTAGAAGTGATCCTTTCCAATGAAATCTGTATGGGGAATGGATAAAAACTATAGTTTAATAAAGACCTTAGGAACCAGATGAATTTACAATACCTTCAGAACAAATCACCTGCAAATTGTGATTCTCTAGTGGTATACATTTAATCTAGGAAAGCTCTCATAATCAGTCAGATGCAATTACCAATCCTGTTTCTACTACCTATGTAATGAACTATCAATATTTATATATAATCATAAATCACAGAACCCATCTTAACTTTAACTATTTGATATTTCTTTTCCTTAAAGAAAGGTATAGATTACTTTAGAGTCTCACAATGATTTAGATTAAAGCAGAAGAATATACTGGAAACCCTTACTACATGTTATTTAATCACATCATTCAGATTCTTCCTCAGTGTGACCAGCTCTGAAGAAAGCTGGATGGGTTAGGCTCAAACCCTGGATAACAACGAAGAATTAAGAAATTAATTAGGAGGAAGAACCATAATTTGCAGAGCTGACATCTATTTTACTTTACTTGCATGTATCAACGAGAAGCAATTACGATTCAATTAAAATATTCTATTTTATTACTTTACTGACTGACCTTGAAGTTAATGCCAGTTTTATTTAATTGCATCATCTATGAATAAATGTTAACCCTAGAATGTTATGCCCCATTATTTTCAATGCATTTTTCAACTCCCCAATTGAATTATATCAGTTAATTTATTATCTGCTGTCAACAAAGCAAGTGAGGCTTTATTTCTTTGAGACAGTCCAGTATATGATGAGAGAAACATCATGAAAGATTTGATAATGCTGTTTTTAACAGTGCCCAGTAAAATGAATAGTGCACTCATCTCAACTTTGTGGCCAAGAGCTTTACTGTAAAACCAGTATGAGGTAGTGCACATGGTGTAATCACTTTGAGAAACAATCTCTAGTCCCTCTGTAGTTCCTGATAAATTCATTGACAGGAACTAATACCTTCTTGCATTACTCAGCGAGGACAGCACAACATTTTTTTATTAATACCCACTTTGAAAATGCCACAAGACAACTGCTAGAATTAACTGCAACACTGTAAAAGGATTTATACAGAAACGTACCAAATTTCAATTCTCACACTGTTGTGCATAAAAATGCATAAAAAGTGCGAATGACCACTGTCAGGCATTTCAAAAGTGAAAAACTGTCCATTTTGTTCACACATATAAGTATACCATAAAGTCTTAAAATTAAATCCACACTCTCTTGGATTCATTTTATGATATCATTTAAAAAAAACCTCAAGAGTCTGTTTTCATAACATGATGTTCACTTAACACAACAGAAACTGTAACAACAACTCATTATATCAATGAAAACATCATTTGGAAAAGATATTCTCTTTTATGCATGTTTTGACATTTAAGTGACTATATACATGCCTTTAAATGAAATATTTTAATAGACTAAATCCCCATTTTTCCCAACAAAGAATAATCCTAAAAAAATCAAAGTTAGTCTTATTTATTGCTTCCAATGAATAGACTGCTGTGTATTTCTTGTAATAAATCACAGTGACAGATTCTAATCCCAGATACACAGATTGCACCATGAAAAATCAACTACTGTCCATGCAGCAGCTACAGTATTATAGTAAAAGATTTGTAAGAGATACTCCATTGCAAGCTACTCATTCTGACCCACTTTGTCTGACATTTCCCATTATAAGACTCTGTTTTCAGATGTTTATAACTTTGGCAACCTTTAACTGTTTGGCAAGGACTCCACATCGGGTGTCTGCCTCAATCTGAGGGTTTTTTTCCCCCCTGAAATTTCAGCCAAAACAGTTCACACATGGCAGAGAACAAGGTTGGGGAAAATGAAGTAATTTTCCCTATGTTAAATATTGTCATTCTTTTTTTAAAAACTGTTCTAGAGCCCTCATGCCTTGGAGAAGGGATTTTAAATTTGGCAGGGGAGAGGCCATTCTATCAGAGACATGCCTTTTGCCAGCTCTGTGAAAATTTATCCAAATCTGGCCAATTTACAAGCTTTTCAGAAGTCACAATTTGCACATGCTCAGTAGAAAAATTCTTCACTTTTAGCAATTAAAATCTGCAAAGATTTCACTGATCATGCTCAGGCCTCTGAGCTCCTAGTGCTGACCAGACTGTGCATGTGTCATCTCCACAGAGCAACTGACCATGTTCATTCTGACTTTCAGTGTAATAGCTGCTCTGTGCTGGGCAATGAAACGGAGAACAGTGAGCCTGTATCCTCTGTACTCTTAAAAATAATGCCAGGAGTAGGAAAATCCCTGATTTGAATACAGAGGGAAGGGAAATGAGTAGATTCAGACTCTGTCAAGATTGGGACTGGCAATGGTGGCAAAGGAGTAAAACAGAGACTAGCTGGGCAAGGAGACTGGGAATAAAGCTGGGAAGGGGGTTAGGGGAAGAAAACTGGGACTGTATGCGGGAGGTTGGAATTGGGAGCTAGTGAGGAAAACAGAGACGCTGGCTGTAAGATAGCTGTCTGGTGGGGGGATAAAGGGTCACACACTGAGACTGGATGAGAAAATGGGGGATGGAGGAAGACTGGGCCTGGCTGTACAAGAAGATTAGGCCTTGAAACTAGTGATGTGAGAGGGCAGGGGTCAGGGCTGAGTTGGAAGGGTAGAGATATCTGACAAGGATCTAGGATGTGGAAGGCAAAATGACACTGGCTGTGAAACAAGACTGAGAATAAGCCAAGGAGGGGAGAGACCGGGGCATGGGAAGACAGAGATAGGACTGGGAGCTGACAGATGCACCAATGAGCTGTGAGGGGAAAACAGGAATTTTAAGTAAGGAGACTGAGATTCAGTAGGCAAGAACAATGGGATTGAGAAAAAGAGTCAAGTGGCAGAAGTTTGTGTGGTGGATCTATAGATTCCAGTCCCGCTGATGAACCATGTAGGTATCAATATGCCACACGATGGAATTTCCATGTTTTTCTTCTTTTTCCTTTTTTATAAATCTACGAAATAACACACACAAAACTATATTATCACATGAGCATTATTTAGACAGTAGCTCAAAAGTTCGGTAATGCCAGAATTAATGCTGCCTAAGTGTGTATGGTATAGATTTTAATTACATGATCACATACTTTTTTTCCACAGACCCCCAGCCTCATTCAGAGCACAGGATGGACTTACTCCAACGATGAATGAGGATTTTGTTGTTTATTGGCCCTTGGCTCATTTGTTGCAGAAGTTAGAATGTGTGCAGTGAATAAGGCAGAGAACTGCAGAAAGAGAAAGAAAATTTTCATGGTTAAAGTAATTTAATGCTGCCCTGGAGAACTGGATGGTTTTTCTGCCTCTGCCACAGAGTTCCTGTATGATGCTTGGCAAGTCAGTTAAACCAGATTCTTTACAGGGAGTCACTAATGGTGTGTGTTCCTCAGTTTCTTGGCACCTGAGTTGCAGCCTGGGTTCTGATTTGCAAAAGTGCTAAGCACTCAACTGCAACTGAAGTTAAAGGGAGCTAGCTGAACTTATAAAGGGATATATAATTCCAAGAACTCTGAATAATCCAGTAATAGGTGTCTCAAATACAACATCTAAAATTAATGGATACTTTTGATTTTACAGTGCCTCAGTTCCCCATCTGTAAAATTAGAATAATGCCGTCTAATGTCACAGGGTGTCGTGAAAATATATTAACTATTAATATATTAACTATTAATATATTTGTGAAGCAGACACTATAGTGATGAACACAATACAAAAACCCATAAATTAATAATTCTGTCTTCAGAGTAGGGTTCAATATATAAACCTTGAAGTCACACATTGAACAATTAGGATAAACAAAATATTAAATAGCTACTAATTAGGAGACTCCATCCTGTGCACAGAATGATGCAAGGGTCTTGTGGAAAAAATGTAATTAAAGGGTTTATCATAATGCATAAGGGACCGAATTAAGATGGAACAGGCAGCCTTAATTCTGACATGTTCTAACTTTTGAACATTTGCCTCTAAAACCTGAATATTCTTTTAACATAGTTTTTTGTGTGTAATATTATATTATCGACAGCACAGGTAGTGCAGTTTATATTTAACCAGGCCCAACAAGTTTCCATTATAAGACTTTGCTTTCAGTTGCTTGTAAAAGCCAAATTTTAACTATTTGTGCTGAAAATTTCCATATCAATTGCCTGGCTCAGTCTGAACTATATTTGGGGAAGTTTAAGCTAAAATAGTTCAACCATTTTTGAGAATGAGATTAGGGGAAGGTATGTTGTTTCACCCACATTAAAATATTCTTACAATTGTTTCACTGAGAAGCTCTAGCATCTCTATACTTTGGAGCAGAAACTTAAAATTTGGCAGGGGTAGGGGGAGTAGATGTTACCTAACTGTTGAAGGATGTTCCTTTTACTATCCCTGTGAAAACCCACCCAAATTATAAACCTGTGAAAAATTGCAGTTTGCACATGCTTAGTAGAGAGTTGTTAGAGTTTGGCAGATAAATTCTCTCAAGGTACAAACTGCTCAGAGGTTGTCCATCCCCTCATAAAATATGTGTATCAACTGGACTGAGCATGTACCATGTTCACAGAGTGGCTGAACATGCTCCAGCCTAGTATCGCACGGGCTGAGAGCAGGACTTTCCCTACAATTCCTCCTTCCAGCAGCCTGGGGTTGTTGAAGTGCGAGGCACCAGAACTGGGAAGAGGGGGACTGTACATGTATCAGCTACCTTTGTTTTACCCATCTCTGTCTAAGAGTTGGCAATGCCTCTAGTAAAATAACTAGACAGACACTGTGTGACCAGAAGGTCTCTGGTTACCTGTCTCCAGAACACAGGTCAATACTTCCAAAAATAGGAATCAAACATCAGGCCACTAAACCTACATTTAAGCATCTAAAATAAGTGGGATGACTTTCCTAAGTTCTGAGTACACAGTCGCTCCCACTGAGGCACAAATGGTTGACTACAAAACCCAAAGTGTGGAATGAAATGAAGTCTAAAATTTTTGGTATAAGGTTTCTTAGCTACTCTCTTCCATTAACCCTTCCACCTGCCCCGTAACCATCTCTCTTCCTGACTGACCTTCTCACTCTCTGACTTCAACTTCTCACAATTAAAGCATGTTCTGATCTATTCCACCCTCAGAAGCCTTTCCTAGTCCCCAACAGTATCCTCTCCTTGGGCTGGTCTCCACTACCGGGGGGGGGGGGGGGGAGAGGGGGGATCGACTGCAGATACGCAACTTCAGCTACGTGAATCACATAGCTGAAGTTTGCGTATCTGCAGCCGACTTACCATCCGTCCTCATGGCGGCGGCGGTTGGCGGCACGCTCCCCCGTCGACTTCAGCTTGCGCCTCCCGGCAAGCTGGAGTTCCGGAGTTGATGGGGGCGCTGGAAGCGATCGATTTCTCACATCTTCATAAGGCGCGAGAAATCAATCGCCAGAAGATCGGTCGCTACCTGCCGATTCGGCAGGTAGTGAAGACATACCCCTAGATACTGCCTCCCTTCACCTCCAAACTCATGGAGTATATCATTTATAACTGCTACCTCAAGTGCCTCTCCTCCAACTTCTTCCCAGGGCTGGTCTTCATTGGGGGGGGGGGGCGGATCGACTGAAGATAGGTAACTTCAGCTACGTTAATAACGTAGCTGAAGTGGGCGTATCTTCAACCAACTTCCCTGCCGTCCTCATGGCAGCAGCAGTTGGCAGCACGCTCCCGTCGACTCCAGCTTGTGCCAGGCTGGAGTTACGCAGTCGACAGGGGCACCACGGGCGATCGATTTCTTGCATCTTAACAAGACGCAAGAAATCAATCGCTAAAAGACCGCTTGTTACCTGCCGATCCAGCGGGTAGTGAAGACCTACCCTTAGATCCCTTCCAGTATTGCCTCTTCCCCCTTCAATCCACTGAAACTGCTCTCACTAAGAGCATAAAGGCCAATCCGGGACCTCGTTTCCTTCATACTCTAACTTCTCCGAAGCTTTTGATTATCTCCACATTCTCTCCTTGACTATCTTCATTTACCTGACCCTTTTTGACTCCAATGTCTCCTTTTCTATTTCAAACTTCTCTGATCATTATTTTTAGCATCTCTTTCAGTAGGTTCCTTTCTCATTCTCTAGAGCGGACTAACAATGCTCCCTATGTAGTTCCTTTATCCCATTTCATCCTTTCCTTGGATGATCTCATCTGCTCATTTTGTTTCAACTACCATCTCTATGGTGATGACTTGAAAATCTACCTTTCTGTCCCTTGCCTGTCTCCCTCCATTCAACCTGCCTGCTGGACATCTCATCCTCCCCCTCTCAGACATCTCATGTCACAGTCTCTGAATCAAGTTTCTCCTCCTCTTCCAGGCCCTTCACAGCCCTGTCTCTCCCCACATACCCACATCACATCATCCTTGAATCCCTTGCTAGTTTTGAATGTGTTTTTGCCTCCTGCTCCCACAACCACTTTTCGTTTTCCATGCTGAACCCTATGGAATGGGAATATCTTCGCAACAGGGTAAAATAGCTCCTCCTGCCTCCAGAGCCATGACCCCTCTGATAGCACAGGACAAGAGAGCTATCTTTCTTTTTTGTTATTGTTAAATAATGTGAATTGTATGGTTACCTGAATTCAGGACACAAATGCATTAAGGAAACAAGTCTGCAGTGGAAAGGTCAAATACATTTACATTCCATAGGGTATGAGCAGATTATGGAAGCTTTGCTCAAAAATGTAATCACTATAGTATGTGCTGGTTAGGAAACAAACAAGGTTTTTAAGGAGAAAAAAAAAAAAGGAGTAACATGATAGCCATTCCTAAAGTGCATGCCAGGCATTCACTTGATTTATCAATTGTGTCAACGGTACAAAGAATATAATCATAAAAACAAGTTACAAGCCTTCAGATTTGTGTGCAAGAAAATCATTTAAGGTAACTTTGTTGAAGAAAGATCTTTTTAACAAATGTTTAAAGGCCATGTATAGAATAACTATCCTCTTGGAAATAAGATAAGACAATCCTTAAAATCTTGTACTGGGTGACAGATAAAATTATTTTCCATTTTATCTTCTATTTAAAATTATGATAAACGAAAGCAGTCTTTTTCCCATTAGTAAAAACAAACAACATTAAAAGTAAAGGCTGTAAATGTTGTCAGAAACTCTATTAAAGCTTTGGCGACTACCTCAGAAAAAGCAATGGAAAAAGAAGTTAAAATAAGCTTAACTGGCTAAGAAAGAATATCCCGTTTTTTAGTTTTAATATAATGTGAAGAAGTGTTTGTATTTACAGTGGAGTCTGGAGGACTATGACTTGGATCTTATATTGATTTCTTATCTGTTCCCTTCCTCTTTCCTTTTGTTTGTTAATGCTTGCTTGTCAAATCATGTCTTTAAATTGTCTGGGAAAATCAGACAGCAAATATTTAGGGGAAGAGACAGCCTTCCTCTGTGTTCTGATAGCACCTAGCATGAAGCTCCTCCCCTCAATCAGGGAACAGATTTTCAAAACTGTTCAGAAATGGCAACTGGAGCACAATTTGTAAAAGAACTGCATTTCCATTTAACTAAATGAAGCAGATTTTCAAAAACAGTCAAAAGCTCCCACTTAGTGGGTGCTGAGGTCTTCCCTAGAGACTTTGGGTAAAAATCCTAGCTCTACTGAAGTAAAGGGGAGTTTTGCCATTGACTTCAATGGGGCCTTTCGTGCGTGCAATTCCTTTTGTGCAATACTGCAATGGAAATAAATAAACAATATGCTCTGCTTCCATTATTCCCAAACAAATAGAGTTACAATATATTTTCTTTTATATGATCTAATAAATGGCTAGGATTTAGAAATATTATTTACCATGGGAAGCAGAGAGACTTGCCTTCTTAGCTGAATGCTTCTATTATTTGACCTAACAATTACAATTTA
Source organism: Sternotherus odoratus (assembly GCA_032164245.1). NCBI lineage: Eukaryota > Metazoa > Chordata > Testudines > Kinosternidae > Sternotherus > Sternotherus odoratus. The sequence continues at coordinate 46,147,488 of JAVMKO010000006.1, forward strand.
TTATTCAGAGGTTTAATCTTACAATGGATAATGATCATACTGTAAGAGAACAGGAAGAAACTGCAATGCAGAAATTGACTGAAGTAATACATATTAATCCCATAAAAGCTACAAATTTTGGCTTTGCAATTCTGATTTTGATGAAAATATTGAATAAGCCATTTTTTCTTGTACTAGTCTATATATATAAAAGTCAAATGGTGTACGCGTGTGTGTGTGTGTGTGTATGTGTGCGTGTATGTATGTTCCCTTACTCCTTCCACACTGTTTGAGCTAGAGACTTGAAATTTGGTACAGTTATAGGCTTTAGGGTCCTAATCAGGGTAAGAATCGAAAAAAAAATTCAAATCTCACCTCTTACACCCCCTAGGGGTGAAATTCTTTAAAGCCCTATAACATCAGCTGGGCAGCAGTTAAAACCTGCTGTTCTCTGTGACATAGTTATGATGTAATAATACCCCCCTCCAACGGCCCCCGCACTCGGTCAGCTCTCTCCCCCCTCCCACGGACCCGAGCAACGCTGAGACGTCTGGCACTAGAAAAGGTTCAGAGAAGGGCAACTAAAATGATCAGGGGTTTGGAACGGGTCCCATACGAAGAGAGATTAAAGAGGCTAGGACTTTTTAGCTTGGAAAAGAGGAGACTAAGGGGGGATATGATAGAGGTATATAAAATTATGAGTGGTGTGGAGGAAGTAAATAAGGAAAAGTTATTTACTTGTTCCCAAAATAGAAGAACTAGGGGCCACTCAATGAAATTGGCGTGCAGCAGGTTTAAAACAAATAAAAGGAAGTTCTTCTTCACACAGCGCACAGTCAACCTGTGGAACTCCTTACCTGAGGAGGCTGTGAAGGCTAGGACTATAACAGGGTTTAAAAGAGAGCTGGATAAATTCATGGAGGCTAAGTCCATAAATGGCTATTAGCCGGGATGGGTAATGAATGGTGTCCCTAGCCTCTGTCTGTCAGAGGGGGGTGATGGATGGCAGGAGAGAGATCGCTCGATCATACCTGTTAGGTTCACTCACTCCGGGGCACCTGGCATTGGCCACTGTCGGTAGACAGGATGCTGGGCTAGATGGACCTTTGGTCTGACCCAGTATGGCCGTTCTTATGTTCTTATCAAAATTTGTATTAATAAAAAACATGGTAGTCTTTTTACATTCCAGTTTCCAATTACAAATACCCCGAGCAACGCCGGGTATTTTTGCTAGTCCTTAATAAAATGTATGAAGATTAATAGACTTTCACAAGATTATTGTTAAAATATTGGAAAATCTAACAGCTTTGAAATTAAGTCAATTTAATTGTAAATAAGACATTAAAAATTCAAATGATTATACACAAAACTCAACTTTATCATTCATTTATTTAGTACATATTGTAGTTAGGGCTTACAGATAATATTTGACTCGGGTCATATAAACTAGTCTACCAAAGTGGTCTGTAATAAGACTAAATATAAATGTTATCTTCATATTATCCTTAATGCTGTGAAATCATTACAGATCATATTGAGAGGTGGGGAAATCCACAAAGATGTACTCTCCTTACTGCTCAGGAGCAGACTAAAACTATCCCAAAGACATCTAATATGCTGCCCAATGTGCAGTCATAACTAATGTAGTTTAGGACCTATTGTAGATGGGATCTTAAGTTAACATGAAAAATCATATTGTAAGAACAGAAGGGGAATCATTTACGTACAGATTCTGACACAATTACTCAAGCTGAATAGTACTTTAACCTACAATTGACCTAACTGAAGTCTAGTGTGAGCGAGGGCATCAAAATCAGGCCTTTCATGATTATGCTGATGCTTTATTATGCTCTTTCATCTGCTTCCTTTGGACAACTGATATAACAGGATCTTGTAGTTAAGATGCCTGTATGATAAAGGCAGCTATTACCAGCTATTTTTCAGCTAATACTGGCTAACCTATATCATTTTAATTTGTTAAGCTTACAGTTAAGTGAACATACTTTAGAAAAAAGCTCATCACAGTTATAGCTTTGTAGGCAACTCAGGGCAACACGAAGAGGGTGCTGGAGATAGATTTGTTTAAACAATTTTCTGTTGTTCCTTGTCAAATCTGCTGCAGTTATTGGGTGTTTATCTCATGTTATTGTCACCACTGAAATATACTCGCTTTAAGTTTTGGCCTTGGGATACATTAAAAAAGGTGCTGTAACAGTGTTCCTGTTGCACATAAGTGAAAGCACTTGGTCTCCCATCATTTGGAGCAGCACACTATTCCAAGATGGAAAACTCTTGCTGTTGGCAAGACTAACTATTTGTAAAGATGGATTTAAGGAAATGTACTAAATTAATGCTCATTTACTTGTATAATTATGTGCTGTCTACATAAACCTACAGCCTTTCCAGTATTAGCACTAAGTTAATAGAAAACAGGACACGGGAGAGTGTGAGGGCATGCCAATGCTGATGAATGTCAAGCTCAAGTTACCTAACTTGCTTGTTGTTTTAACATCTGTACAGTATACCATCTAATGCATCACCTCTCAGACTTTTAAATCTGTTATTTTAAATACATTCATAGCAATTTGGCTTAAAAGCGCCTTTGATTATTAAACTAAAAGGCAAGTATGTAACCTGTATCTTTAGCTTCTTTGCCACCTGATATGTTAAACAGCCTTCATACCTTAAACTTACTTTAATAAAGCATGCAATTATTAAAGCATTGCTGAATGGCCCCAGAGCACACAAGCTCCATTAAATTTGCTTATATCTAATTATGACTGCCTGAGGCAGGTGAGAAATTGAGTCTGATAAGATCTTTCTTTTTACCTAACAAAAAAAATAAATAAATAAAGGCAGCAGTGATTTTCTATCTAATTACTATCTGCAACTATTTACGGTATTTGCTCTTTAAATGAACACTCCACAAAGCATTCTTTGTGCATTAACCACTCAATCCTAACTTTTAAAAAGCCACTGAGATACAAAAGACAAGTTTATCTTGCTTCAGGGATGATACAGGTCACCAGCGATGTCACCCCTGAAGTCACTTTCTGAATCACTCAGGTCTTACCACTTTTTAACTGGATTTTGGTTTATAAACTAAAAATTATTTTGGTTCTAAACAATTTGTAACAAGTACTGAATCATCATACAGTTCAAGAGAGCTGCTTTTAGCAAAGCAAACGAAATAAAGTTCAGTTGATGACATACAATTACTTAGTTCTGAAAAAGCATATTAGTTAATCTTATTATTTTGTCTCACACTGAGATAAGTGCTGTAAAAAAATATAAACAACATCCCTTCTCTGTTTGCTGTACATAAGATGGAAAGTTACTTTATTTTAAATAAAAGATATTGAGCTTTTTCTTTTTTAAAGACAGAGGTTGGTAGGAGGAACTGAAGTAGTTAATTCCTATATATTGTACCAGATCCCCTCCACCAGAGGAGGAAATGCTATTAAAAATGTGAACATCTCATGTAAACTGAGAGTGAATGACAAAGTTTTGTGTTTCTAGTTATTTTAATAATGCTAACAGCACTGAGAACATTGAAATGAGACCATGCTAGTAAGTGCTGTAAAACAAAAGAGTTGTGAGAAGGGAACCCAGCTGAAATGACTTCAACAAAGAAAATAAACAAACACAAAATATATTTTTTTTAAAGGTGATAGTGTCAAGCCAGTTTATGAATAAACAACTAAAGTTACCCAAATAACTCTTAAACAATGTTACACCACAATATTACCCTTTTGTTTTAAAAAAGGGTATTTAAAGAAGTAGAAAAAGGCATCAGGCACAATGTGAAAGTGCCACATACATGCTGAATATAAGACCTGTCACAGGCCAAGGTTATACGACACAATTTATCAGATATATATTTTTATCCACCCATGTAGAACTGACTCTTTTCTATTATACTAGCCATTCTTTGGTCTAATGACCCACAGAACCCTAGTGACCCCAAAAGAAAAAGAGGGTTTTGTCATTTTTATTCTTAAACCCTAATCTGATACTTTTACACGAAAAACTGCTTAGAGTCTTGTAATTTGGATATGATGTATTGTGCCATTAATAAGGTTCTCATCTGCTTCTATATGGGTACAGAACACGTGCTACTCAATAAAGCTTTCTTTAATAGTGCACTTGGGTACATCTTTTGTCTTTGCAAACATTCAGGTCATCTTTTGTAATGGCTTGCTTCAATATAAAAGTCATGCTTTAAACCATTGCCAATGAAAGTCAAAGGATTTTGAGCTCTGATTTACTCAAACTACTAAACTATAACTGTCATTCTTTAAAAAATATCAGTGACATATCACCCACGTGTGCTATCAGCTTCACAAATTTAAAGACTGCTATTATACAAGTTCTCTAAATTCCAATATATTTACACCATGTTGGATGTTAATTTGTTAATTCTTTGTTAAATCTTTTTGTGGTATTTTATAATTCTGAACTCATCTCTAGCCATCAATTTGTATTCCTTTTGAATGACCATACTGTGGACCATTGCATTATATATGTATGTATACTGGGTGGAAAAAATAACTGAAGAAATTTAATGACTAAGCTACAAAAATCTATTGTGTATATTATGTATTATTTATAGGTTCCATTAAATGTTCAGACATATTGTCATATTCTGGCAATACTCATTTTAAAATCTATCCTTCGTCACCTCTTCATATTACTGTTTTTCACCTTAAATTATAAAACAGCTTTTGTTTTCTTTTTCCTTACTATGCTTTTGCAGTTGCTCTTTAATAAATAAATTAAGTTTACCAAAGTGCTAACATACAGCAATGTTCATAATCTGGATACCTACCAAAAGCTGCTACTTTTATGATGATGGCTTGAACGTTAGACAATATCATTTCTTTGAGCAAAGCTTCCTGGTTTCGACGCCAAAGATAAGCTAAAGGCTGCATATTAAGCCTCTTACACCTTTTAAAAAGAAAAATAAAGATAAATCATTGACTGAATTCCAAATGTTATGCTCTTTTACATAGAAAAAATTGTTCAACAATAAATTTAACACATTTCTTGGGTGTCCTACTATTAAACATGTATGTTTTCTAAACCTTCAATATTTAATCATCATGAATGTATTTAAAACATGTTCTCTTTTATAGAGTGCAGTGTGTATGTGCACTGTATGAAAAAAGAAAACTAAAGAACCTGATTCTGATTTTAATTGTACCTATATAAATCACTGATGTTAATAATGTTACACTGGTAAAATAAGTAAAAACAAGGGGAAAATTAAGCCCCAAAACTTCATATACTTAACCCCATATAAATGCAAAAGATGGTATATCTTGGACCATCTTTGTCCATTAAGGCCCAGATCCTGCAAACGCAAACAAGTGGATAACTACACTCACATGAGGAATCCTATTAAAACAATGGAACTACTCAAATTACATATAAAATAGACTTATTTTGTCAATTATACTTGTTTCAATTATTTAACACGTGTTAGTGTATTAGAAGAATTAGCATTATTTTAAATGTGTGCCTAGAATTGGAGACCTGAAGAAAAGCTCTTTGTAGCTCAAAACTTTGTCTTTTTCACCAACGGAATTTGGTCCAATAAAATATATTATCATAGCCAATTTGTCCGCCTAGAGTTATGCACCTAAATATTTAGGCATCTAAATAAGTGGCCTGATTTTTAAGATGCTGAGCACCCAGTAGCAGAGTAAAAGGCAGCTGCTGGGTATTTGACAACTTTGAGAATCAGGTACCTAAATATGGATTTAGAATATTAAATTGAGGCATCCCATGTCGCATCCTCAATATAATTCAGCATTTACCTAACTCTGCTAACACTTCAATGTAAATGCTGACTTCAGTCTAAAGTTCAACAATGAGCTCTTCTGAAAAAAATCCCACTCAGTTTTTAAAAACCTGGCTAACTGTTCAATAGTTTCTTTTGGAAAAAAAAAGTCTTAGGAATTCAGCAACGTAATTACTATTATATATTTTCTAGGAAGTTGAGCTATTTTCTGCTAGATTAAAGTGTATAACTAGCAAGGTTCTATTGCTTTTCTCTGTAATTTTCAGCAACCTGCACATAAACCACTAGTGAGGGCAAAATGAATGAAACACAAATAAGCTTGCTACTGACAGTGTTCAAATACAGGGCAGTCATTTTTGATTGGTTGATGTTTCGGAGTAGATCAGAAATTGTTTAATTATTTTGACCTGAATAGGTTCTCTCTCTTCTTTTAAATAGTTAAACACCACTAATAAACACCAACATTTAGATGCCCAAAGTTAAGTTGTTAAATTCATATTCTTCCCCTCCTAATAGTGCCTAAATATGGAGTTAGAAGCCTAACTTTAGGCATCCATTCTGAAAATCTAGGCCTCAGTGCAAAGTAAGTTGTTCAAATGCTTTCACTGGATTTTCCAAAACATGGAATAGGTAAAATGAAACAGTGTCATCCTACTGATATGCCTAACTACAAAGGGTGAAAATTTAAAACGAAGGAACAAAAATCCTTATGAATCTACGCCATATGAAAATTTCAAACTATAACCCATGCAAAAATATTTATTGTACCAAATATTTTCTACAAGATTAACTTGATTGCCCCAAACTGATTCTCACTGTAGAAGATAATCGTCACTCCTAATTTTTTTCGGGTGTTCCTCGATTATTAATATACAGATCCTACAACAACACTCTGTTCCAAATGATTTAAAACTTTTAGAGCAATATTATTAGCATATTTAGGCATATGGTAATGCAGTTTGTTGAGAGAGGTTAGCTAGCAATTATTTAATGATCTAATTTGAGATAAGGAATGGGATATAGGATTTTTAATTTTAAAATGTGGATTTCACAAATAGATTATTATATTATTATGTATTGGACAGTTAAGGATTCTGATTTTCCCAGATTGAATATGGAGTCAGAATTCTATACTCTGTTTTTGTTAGAATTTCTTTAGCTTTTAGAACGTCCTTAAATTATCAAATGACAGGGGAAAATACTACTTGGTTTGTATAAGTCAAGCATTCACACTGAGTACTTATACATAGACTTAGATAACCTAAATTCCCAGTTCCTCCTTCAAGAGGAAAGAAAATTGGATGATCTTCATGAAGTGTGTATTATTAATAAATAGTGATTTTTATAGGAATGTAATGCAGTTCTTATTTTTCTCTGGTTTGGAAAAGGAATGTCTCCCTAAAACTTTTTTTTTAACCATCCTACTTGTGAGTTAGTCATGAAACCACTAGAATTGTATTTATTTAAATTCATAAAAATAAAGAGTCCCCTATCCAAGACTTTAGGCATTCCTACCATAAATTACAAAAACTAAAAATTAAACAACCTGAAGAACAAAGAATTAACTTTACCACTCACATATCTGATTCCCCTGAAAAGTCTACCTCTGCAGAAGCTCATACAAATAGATGCATCTTGCAGCATGCCCCGAAGGCCAATATACCCAGGAATAAGATGCTTGCTCTAAAGCTGAGGGCCCTGCATGGGGAAGGTCCTCTTATCAGCCAGCTCTTTTTAAAATTAAGGGAGAGTCAAGTACTTTCCCGGAGTGCCTCAGCAACTGTGGCAGTATGGTACAAGAAGAGGTGGACTCTCAGGTAGAAAAGTCCCACATCATTTAGGGCTTTATAAATCAAAACTAACAACTGAAATTCAAACTGGAACCCACTATATAGCCATGCACATTATGCAGCACTGGGGTGACACATGCTGCCACCTCAAAGTACTTCTTAATAGATGATTCTGCACTATCTTAAATTTCTGGTGTGACCTACAGTATATCCTCATGTAAAGTGTATTGCAGTAATCCAGTCTTTAGGCAGCAAAGGCACAGATGATAATAGCTAGGTCCTCACCCAAAAGGAATGGTTACAGTCTCCTGGTCAGACTCAAATGGTAAAAAGCATCCCGGATGCTGTTGCTGTAGCATCATCCAACAGCGGCCGGGGAGCCAGCACAACCCATAAATCTGGATCTCTCATCCAATGGCTTTCCCCAGTCTACCTAAACCATGTTGTTCTTATCCCATCTGAGCTTCAGCCAACCAGTTCTCATGCATACTAAGTCTCCCTCAGATACTGGCAGGATCAGGAATAACTGCGCTGAGTGCCATCAGCATACTGAAAACATTGTATCTTCTTACTAACCCTCCTAAAGGCCCAAATACACACTGAACAGAAGAAACACACGATGGAGCCCCTACGTAACTAAACATAATAGTGTCCTAAGTGAAGTGGAACAATCTCATCATATCACTGTCTGGTAATATTTAGCTGGGGAAGAACACAGCCACCCAACAGCAGCACTGTTCACATTTCCTGTAGTCCACAACACAACATGTTCAGTGATATCAAAAGCTCCTGGCAGAACCAAATATCATCACTGACATCTGATCTTCTTCTACTGCTAGGAGGAGACTATGCAGTTTAAATTCCATACTGAAGTAGGTAACCAGACTAACAAGGATCAAATATATCAGAGATAACTAGGTACTCAGAAAAGATTGTGGTGAGACACTTCTATGATTTTAAGAAAAAATGGATGATGGTCAATCATTACCCAAACTGTGAGCATCAAGTAGTGTTTTCTTGTGTATAGGACACACCACGGCTTCTCTAAGAGAAGTTGGAAGCCTTCCCTCCCTAACAGAAACACTGACAATTAAAACTAGCCCACTAAGCCCACTTAGTAAGAAGATACAATGTTTTCAGTATGCTGATGGCACTCAGCGCAGTTATTCCTGATCCAGCCAGTGTCTGAGGGAGACTTAATATGTACAAGAACCGGTTGGCTGAAGCTCAGATGGAATAAGAACGACATGATTTAGGTAGATTGGGGGAAGCAACTGGATGAGATATCAAGATTGATACTAACTTCACGTTAGCATGTCAATGATTTTTCATTAGTCTAAAATTAACCAGGCATTTGATTTCTCTGAAGCCATGGAGGCAAACAGTTTGAACTAAATCCTACCCCTCAATTCACCTGAAACTCTGAGCCTCATGTTAAGGTTTACACTCTTCTCTTTCCAAAGCTCCAAGAGTTTTATTTGCTAATAGACTCTATAAAAGCCCAACAAAGCCCAACAAGTCTTGTGCTTGTTGCTAGGGTGAATATACTTGCAAGTATATCTTGATATACTCAATCTTTGTTGAAACTCTCAGAAGAGTGAGTATGGTACACCCACATTGAAAGAATCTTCCCACTACAAATTAGAAATGCAAGTTGCTGCTTAATTATTTTTTTTAAAAAAATATTATTAAACTCCTTCTCTGACAGACTGGGATCTTTGGTAAGTTTTGGCTTGTCTTCAAAAGCAAGTAATGGGAGTACAGTCAATATCAGGTGTCATCTATTTTATTAATTTAAAAAGATATGGCACTTTTTCTATTAACGCCTGGCCAACATTCAGGAGACACTAGATTCGTCTGGCTTGGGGGAAAGTATGATGAATCAGTGGATGAGCTTTGTATGTTCTACAACACAGTATTTCTTTGTTTTCAGATTCTTGTGGATCAAAGTTACATTTATTATGATTCTGGTAATTTTTATTTCCTGTCAATGAAAATTTCAGTTGAAAAATGTCAACTGGTGACCACCAGATTGTTTTGGTCAAGTCTAGATTTTGGAATTGAGCAGTGACTCTGCTGTTCCCTTGGACTACTGGATCCTCCAGATGAAGCTGAGAAAGATCAGTAGAAGTAAATGGCCCAATACCTGTCCCATTATATCAATGCCAAAACTCTCAATAATTTCAGTGGATCCAGTGGATAAGACATAAAGAAGCCTGTAGAATCCATCAAATCCATCTACTATAATTTTACTACTGGTATACATGCAAGATATACATACAGAGAGAAAAACACAGTGCTTTCATTTAGTATGTTTTACAAATCAGGTATCTTAGAATATGGAATAAAAGCACATGTTTCTGTTCTATACTACAGAATTTTTGTTGGTTGTATGCACATCACTGACAAAAAAAATCTTTTTCAAGTTTGTAAGTAACTTTTCAAGAATACTTCCTTACACGTCTTCCACACGAACTCGTTGATAGTCAGAAAAAATGGCTCCTACAGAGACACCTTCCACTCCTTCCTTCTCCTTAGGGGAAAAAAAAATACAAATAGTCTTACAAAAACATTAATACACACACTCATTGGCAGACTGGAGATTCAGAAATACATAGTACTTCACTTTGAAAACCAAACAGAAAGATGGATCCTTTTCTCAGTACCTAGTATTAAAAAAAAAAAAAAAAAAAAAGGAGTAGGCTGCAAGGCAGACCTGCTCTGTGTACACTACTCCAAATTCAGAGGGAGCAGTACTCTGCTACCTAAACTTTGGTGAGCGTGTCCAGCAGATTTCTCCAGGTAGCGTCGGAACTGCTCTCGCTTAGAGTCCGCGGACTGAGGGAAGGATGGGAAGAACGTTAGTGCGGGGCAGGGCAGTGCGGGGTCGGCGAGCCGGCTTTGCCAAGGCCTGTCTGAGAAGGGCATGGAGGCAAGCGGCGGGATACCACTACTCTACAAAGGAAACATCCAGTGTATCTGCAAAGCATTAGACCCTACTCTGCCCCCTGTTTCTGAAACTCCTACCACCATTCAGTATAGGCTGCTCTGTGGTTCCATTATGCCTGGTACCCTCCATTCCAACAGGAGAAAGGTGGGATTTGCCATTTTGCCCCCGAGAGCACAAATGAAGGCTTATTATGTTCCTCCCTCCTACAATCAATGCTGGGAAGTTTTTCACCTCAGAGGAAATCTCTCAGGATTCCTAATTATTTTTCTCCACTTAAAATTCTTTACTCTTCTCCCACTCAAGATCCTATGCCACAACAATGAAACTCTGCAACCTGGGAAAAACTATATAGCCAGTTATTACTTTTCCTTAAAACAGGTCTCTGTCACCCTAAGGAAAATCATTCCACTGACAAACAAATCTTATCAAGATACAGTGGTCATCATTAAACAGTATTTACCAACATTTATGAGAGAGTGGAGTGTGAGATTATGATGGTTTTCCCATACACAGAACAGCAGATATCTATGGTAACTGCGAGCAACTGTTGACTTCGATAGCTTCTGTTATAAAACTGATTTTCTGGGTGTTTTCCCATATGATCATTGTTTCTGTTTTAAATTACTTAAGCTAATATATATATATACACACATATATATATTAGCAAATATAGAAGAAAACATTACATTTTAAAATTAATGTACTTTTAAAATGATTCATGGGAAGCATCTGTTTTTTGTTTTTTATCTTGAGTTCAAATCAAAACCAATTTACTCGAACAGAAATAGCATTCTTTTTCCTAAATTTTCACCCAATAAAATTGGCTTGAGCTGAATTAGTTTTCCTGCCATGGTTGATCATGGATTTAAAGTGTAATTTCTCCTCTGAGGTTGCTCTGCCTTGTACCAATCCTGTGAAGTTTGTGGAAAGACTTTCTCAGAAAACTTTCATCTGTATATCTATCCATATATGTATCTCAGAATGAAATTGGTCTTTTTTATATCATGACATTCAATTGAAAACTCATAGTCAGTTCCTTATCAGTAATTACCCCCCAAGTCACTTGCTTCATAACTATTTTTAGATAACAATTCCCTGTTTTATCCCTGTGCTGCATTATCCTTTCCTTAGTGTATTATTTTATACTTCTTTACATTAATTCTCATCTCATACCAGTCCAACCAAATTCCCAAGCTGTTCGTATCCTACTATATTTTTGATTGAAAATCCTCTCTATTTGTCATAACTCCTAGCTCTATCATCTGCAAATTTGATTACTGTTGAATTTACATTCTCCTTCAGGTCATTAATGAATACTGAATAATACTGACCTCAATACCAAGCTCTATATGGGATTCCACTTGATGCCTCTGCACATTCTGAAGTAATACTATTGATAATAAGTTATGATATCTTATCTGTCAGCAGTTCATTATCCATTGATATTATCAAGCAGATAATACTCCTCCTGCTTCTCTCTGAGATTCCTGTACAATACTAAGTCAAAGGACTCTTAAAAATACAGATAAATTACATCCATTGTTCTTCCCTTGCCCACCCAGTCTGTTACCATATTTAAAAAGAAAAAAGAAAAAGAAAAAGAGTAATCAAGCTAAGATTAAGCTAAGCAGAATTGTCTCTGAATATAATTCTTAAAATTTTCCATGGAGCCTTCTTGAGTCTATTTAAATGTATACTATACATTTGAAAGCTTTTCTCAAGTATTTCTTTGTTCTGTTTGTCTTTGATATTTGAGATACTTGTACTGCTATTAGTAATACTAGTAGCACTTATATATAGGGTTGCCAGGCATCCAGTTTTGGATTGGAATACCTGGTCGAAAAAGAGACCCCGGCGGCTCCAGTAAGCACTGTTGACCGGGCCCTAAAAAGTACAGTTGTCGGTGCAGCGGGGGCTGGGGCTAAGGCAGGCTCCCTGCCTGCCCTAGCTCCACATGGCTCCTGGAAGCAGCTGCTAGGTCCCTGCAGCCCTTAGGTGCATGGGAGGCCAGGGAGGCTCCATTTGTTGTCCCCGCCCCGAGAACCAGCTCCGCAGCTCGCATTGGCAGGAACCACAACCATTGGCTGGGAGCCTCGGTAAGCACCGGTGGGACGCCATACCCCCTCCTGTACCCCAAACCCCTGCATCACCCCGAGAGTCCCTCCCACACCCAAACTCCCTCCCGGAGCCCACACCCCACCCTCCCTACAACCTGCCCCAATCCCCTCCTCCACCTCAAACCTTTCATCCCCAGAGCCCAACCCTTCAGATGGAGACCGCATTCCAGTCCCGTGCCCCAGCTAGAAGCCCTCTCCCACACCCCGAACCCGTCACTTCTGGCCCTATCTGGAGCCCACACCACCTTTCCAGAGCCCATACCCCACCATACCCCAACCCCCTGCCCAGAGTTCTCTCCCACACACCAATCCCCTCATCTCCAGCACCATCCTGGAGCCTGCACCCCCAGCCAAAGCCCTCATCCCCCTCCCACACCCGAATCCCCATCCCAGCCCAGTGAAAGTGAGTGACGGTGGGGGGAGAATGTGTGATGGAGGGAAGGTGGATGGAGCAAGCAGGGTGGGGGTGTTCAGTTTTGTATGATTAGAAAGTTGGCAATCTTACATATATAGTATCGTCAGGTTCAAAGCACTTTATCACTTTATAAAATGATATAATTATCCCCATAACAACTTTATTAAGTACAGCAGTTACGTATTATTCTGTATATTTGCACTTTATGTAAATAGTATATGCTTCACATTAGCATTACTTAGTTATAAAATAGGCTACACCATGGAATAAGTATTGCAGTTTACGTATATTAATGCACTCCTCAAAAGAACATAAGAATGACCGTACTCAGTCAGACTAAAGGTCTATCCAGCCCAGAATCCCGTCTACCAACAATGGCCAATGCCAGATGCCCTGGAGTGCGTGAACCTAACAGGTAGAGATCAAGTGATCTCTCTTCTGCCACCCATCCATCCTTCTCAAAAGATTTAAGTTCACTTAACCTTTGTGCTTGTGCCTTATACACATCCATGGAGTATTAATAGATCTCTTGAACAAAATGTGAATTTTGCTACTATAATTCATGTCGCTAGTTACCACATTTACAACCAGATTTTTTGTTTATGCATGTGCCATTATTCTGTGAAAATCACTGTGTGTTCAGAAGTGAGAGTTATTGATTTTAATTAATATTCTTAAAGTTTTCAGTGACTATTTCTAAGAGTGCCATGTTTTTAACTGAAAACACCTGGGTGAATTGTTCTGTCTGAAACTCCAAAAATAAAAATATTTACAATAAACTAAGGCTTTGCAATCACATTTTAGGCATTAGCTCAGTGTTGTGTATCCAAAGCATGACTTCTAACTATTAATTATTAGCACTATGAATGAATGAATGACACACTATCATCTTCATTCTAATTACTGGTTTCAGAGTGGTAGCCATTTTAGTCTGTATCCACAAAAAGAAAGAGGAGTACTTGTGGTCACTCAGTAACAGATCTAAAAGTGGCAATTCTTCAACAACAAAATTTCAAACACAGACTCCAGCGAGAAACTGCAGAACTGGAATTAATTTGCAAACTGCATACCATTAAATTAGGCTTAAATAAAGACTGGGAATGGCTGGGTCATTACACAAACTACTTCCCCATGCTAAGTATTCCTCTAGTGTTACTCACACGTTCTTGTCAACTGAAATGGGCCATCCTGATTAGCACTACAAAAGTAATTTTCTCCTGCTGAGAGTAGCTCACCTTAATTGATTAGTCTCTTAGAGCTGGTACGGCCACCACCATCTTTTTGTATTCTCAGTGTGTGTGTGTATATATATATATATATGTTCCACTATATGTTCCACTCTATGCATCTGATGATTATATATATATACACACACACACCTTCCTACTATATGTTCCACTCTATGCATTTGATGAAGTGGGTTCTAGCCCATGAAAGCTTATGCCCAAATAAATTTGTTAGTCTCTAAGGTGCCAAAAGTACTCCTTATTCTAATTACTGTGTATTTCTACTTATGACCCAGCCACTAACATGTATTTAGACTTGACTTACTCTCTACAATATAGCAAAACTGCACAACAACATGCTATTGACTTTATATTCTTGCTGAATTTATTCTTGGCTTGTCACTGTTTTGTTTCACCTTTATCAGTTTTTCTGGAATTATTTAATGCCAATAAGGCATAAAAATATAAGCAAGTACTCTGTATAAACAAATCCTAAATTCATCCTAAGTTTCTTTTTCATGATTCACACTACTCTATAGTTTCCAAAGTATAGTACATATAGTGCAGAGGTTCTCAAACCACAGCCGTCAACCCCTCTGCTTCTGCTGCCGAAAAGCCGCCGCCGCGATCGCTTCCGCATCCAGCAGCTATTTTCGGCAGACATAGTGGACTTGATCTAGTTATCCAGGTATATTGGTGGCATCTCTGCTTATATAAAATATTATCCAATAGCAGCATTGTTTTTCCCCAGTAACAGTCATGTATTGCTCTGGCTACTGAAATTGCAGTATGTGACATCATATGCTAATTCAAAAATAATGTAGAGCACTACAAGATGTGGCATAAAATGGATACTAAATGCAGATTCAATCAAAAAGTACAGTGAATAAGGACAATTTAAGAAGAGTTTGTCAAGAAGTTAATTAGTTAGTAACTATCTAGTCAAAGCCTAGCTTTTTTCCTTCATATTTTAGGCACCTGAATTCCCAGAACTTGAGATTTTCAGGGATAGAACCTTTAAAATTCTCGTGAAACACCTCACATCAGGAGATTTATTCTCAACTGTCTTCCAAAACATTTAATACACTCACAATAAAGAACAGTTACTCACCTTTCGTAACAGTTGTTCTTCGAGATGTGTTGCTCATGTCCATTCCAAGATGTGTGTGCGCACCGCGCATGCATGGTCCCGGAAAGCTTTTCCCTAGCGGTACCTGTAGGGTCGGCAGGGGCAACCCCTGGAGTGGCGCCCTTATGGCAACGTATATATGCCTCTGCCGACCCCCCCCCCCCCCCCCGCTCAGTTCCTTCTTGCCGGTACTCCGACAGAGGGGAGGCGGGAGGGATTTGGAATGGACATGAGCAACACATCTCGAAGAACAACTGTTACGAAAGGTGAGTAACTGTTCTTTCTTCTTTGAGTGATTGCTCATGTGCATTCCAAGATGTGACTTACGAGCAGTCATCTCGGAGGAGGGTGAGGAGTACCCTGAGTTCCTACTGACAGGACCGCTTGTCCTACAGCGGCATCTTCCATCGAGTGCTGCACGATGGCGTAGTGCGAAGTAAAGGTGTGCACAGAAGACCACGTCGCTGCTCTACAGATATCGACGATCGGAATGTGCGCCAGGAACGCTGTAGATGTGGCCTGAGCCCTGGTCGAATGCGCTGTCAATGCTGGGGGAGTAGCATTCGAAAGGTTATAACAGAGTTTAATACAAGATGTAATCCAGGCCGAGAGGCGCTGAGTTGATATTGGTAATCCTTTCATCCTTTCTGCCACTGAAATAAAAAGTTGCGGAGATTTACGAAAAGACTTAGTCCTTTGTATGTAAAAGGCTAAAGCCCTCCTTACGTCCAATGAATGAAACATTCTTTCCCTGTTAGTAGTATGGGGCTTGGGAAAGAATACCGGTAAAAACAAGTCTTGGTTCAAATGAAAGGGAGAAACTACTTTGGGAAGGAAGGCCGCGTGAGGACGTAACTGGACCTTATCCTTATGGAAGACAGTGTAGGGTGGCTCTGAAGTGAGCGCCCTAAGCTCGGAAACTCTACGGGCAGAAGTAATTGCCACTAAGAAAGCAGTCTTCCATGAGAGATAAGATAACAGGCAAGTGGCCATAGGCTCGAAGGGAGGCCTCATTAAGGCCGTTAGAACTAGGTTGAGATCCCATGGGGAGACAGGCTGACGCACCTGGGGATACAATCTTTCCAAACCTTTTAGAAATCTGAGAACGAGGGGATTGCTAAAAACTGAAGTGCCTCCAAATCCTGGATGGAAAGCAGATACAGCAGCCAAGTGCACTCGAACAGTGGAGAGCCCTAATCCTTGCTGTTTCAGTTCAAGGAGGTAATCCAGAATACTGGAGATCAAAGAGGACAGGGGGTCCCTCCCCTTGCCCTGAGACCACAATGAGAAGCGCTTCCATTTGGCAGTGTAAGTAACTCGCGTAGAAGGTTTCCTACTACCCAGGAGAATATCCCTGACAGAGTCCGAGCATTGTAACTCTATGGGATTCAACCATGGATATTCCACGCCGTAAGGTGGAGAGACTGCAGGTTGGGATGTAACATTCGCCCGTAGTCCTGGGAGATTAACGTCGGTGAGAGGGGAAGTGTTAACGGCCTCGTCACACACAGGGACATCAGAACAGTGTACCAATGTTGACGAGGCCACACTGGCGCTATAATTATGAGGGACGCTCTGTCCTGCCGAGTCTTGAGGAGCACTTTGTGAACAAGAGGGAACGGGGGAAATGCGTAGAGCAGGCCCCCCGTCCACGGGATTTGAAATGTGTCCCCTTCCGAACCCGGGCTGAGGTTGAGGAGGGAGCAAAACCTTTGGCATTTTCTGTTGGCCTTCGTGGCGAACAGATCTAGGAGGGGAAATCCCCACCTTAGGAAGATTGAGTGGGCAATATCCAGCCTGAGGGACTATTCGTGACCCCGGAAGGAGCGGCTGAGCGTGTCTGCCAGCACGTTCTGAGTCCCTGGGAGATAGGCAGCCGTGAGGGAGATACCTCGGGGAATACAGAAATCCCAAAGGGCGAGGGCTTCCCTGCACAGGTGAAAGGAGCGAGCACCACCCTGTTTGTTTATATAAAACATCGTGGCTGTATTGTCTGTTAGAACTGACACACACTTGCCTTGTAAGAGATCCTTGAACGTCTGGCATGCTAGGCAGACCGCTCTGAGCTCCCTGACATTGATATGAAGGGCCATCTCTTTCTGTGACCAGAGACCCTGTGTTCTGACTTCTCCCAGATGCGCCCCCCAGCCAAGGGCGGAAGCATCTGTCACCAGTGTCAGGGATGGTTGGGGCTTGTGGAACGGAACCCCGACACCCAAAGACCGGGGCTGGAGCCACCAGTGGAGGGAGCGTCTGACCCCGACTGGGAGAGTCACTATGAGGTCTAGGGGATCTCTGCGCTGGCTGTAGACACTCGCGAACCAGGACTGCAGAGGTCGGAGGTGGAGTCTTGCATAGGGCACCACGTAAGTGCACGCTGCCATGTGGCACAAGAGGACCATGCAGTTCCTGGCCGTAGTTGTGGGGAATCGAAGGAGTGAATGTATGATGTCTGAGATTGACTTGGCTCGGGAAAGAGGTAGAAAAGCCCTTGCTTGCCGGGAATCTAATATCACCCCAATAAACTCGATCCTCTGGGTAGGAGTGAGGGTCGACTTCGGTTCGTTTAGAATGAGCCCTAATTTGAGGAATGTGGCTCTGATGAAGGTTATGTGGATCGATAGCTGCTCCTTTGAACTTGCCCTTATGAGCCAATCGTCCAGGTAAGGGTAAACATGGATGCCCCTCCGTCTGAGGAATGCTGCCACCACGGACATGCATTTTGTGAACACCCTTGGAGCAGAGGAGAGCCCGAACGAAGTACTGTAAACTGGTAATGCCGCGTCCCCAGTACAAATCTTAGGAATCTCCTGTGACTCGGGATAATTGAGATGTGGAAATAAGCATCTTTTAAGTCGAGGGGGGCGAACCAGTCTCCATGATCCATAGAGGGAATTATGATAGCTAGACATAGCATGTGAAACTTCAGCTTCTTTATGTAGGAGTTGAGGCCTCGCAAGTCTAGGATAGGGCGAAGACCCCCTTTGGCCTTCGGGATAAGGAAATAACGGGAGTAATACCCCTTGCCCCGAAATTCTTGAGGAACCTCCTCTATGGCACCCAAAGACAAGAGGGTGTGGACCTCCTGATCTAGGAGTTGCTCATGAGATGGGTCCCTGAAGAGGGACGGGCATGGGGGATGGTTGGGAGGGAGGGCAGAGAATTGGATAGAATATCCCACTTCTACCAGGCTGAGAACCCACTTGTCCGAGGTGACCAAGGACCACGCCTGGTAGAAATGGGATAGACGGTTCACGAAAGGGCGGGTAGGGTCGAGAATGGAAACTGGTTCGACGTCCCCGGGCGCATCTTCAAAAATTAGATCGGTCCCCTGGCTGTTGTCTGGGACCTAAGTTCTGCTGCCCTTGTCTGGAGGTCGAACGAGGACGACCTCTGCCATTACCTCTACCACCCCTTCTAGACTGGTCCCATCTGAGTGGGCCTTGATAGGGGCGAGGTTGGTTAGCGGGAGGAGGTCTAAATGGCCTGCGGATGGGTTGCGGAGTATGGAGGCCTAAGGACCGGAGCATGGCTCTCGAGTCCTTCATAGAATGGAGTTTTTTATCAGTGTCCTGAGAAAACAGGCCTTGCCTGTCAAACGGCAAGTCTTGGATAGAGGCCTGAACTGGAGTCGGGATGCCGGAGACCTGCAGCCAAGCACCCCGGCGCATTGCTATGGCGGTAGCCATAGTTCTTGATGCAGAATCGGCTGAATCCAAGGCACCTTGCAGAGCAGCTCTGGAGACTAGTCGGCCCTCCTCAAGTATGGCCTTAAATTCGACACCTGAATCTTTAGGTAACTGGTCCTGGAATTTAGACATAGCCAACCAGGTGTTAAAAGAGTATCTGCTCAGCGCCGTCTGCTGATTGGAAATTCTCAGCTGGAGCGCTCCCGAGGAATACACCTTCCTGCCAAAGAGATCGAGTTTCTTGGCATCATGCGATCTTGGTGTTGACCCCGGCTGCCCTTGCCGCTCCCTGTGGTTGACCGCGTCTGCCACTAGGGAACCTGGCTGAAGGATGGGTGAATAGATGCTCGTAGCTGGTCTGAGGGGCAAAATACCGTCTTTCAACCCCTCTTGCGGTGGGCGGAATGGATGACGGGGTCTGCCATTCCGCCCACCAGCTGCCCTTGCCGCTCCCTGTGTTGGACATAGAATTGATCTTTTTAATAAATGGGAGTGCTATTTTGGTCGGCTCACCCGACGATAAGATGTCAACTGTCGGGTCTATCTCTTCCTCGACCTCCTCCGCTGGCAGATTCAGATTTTGAGCTACCCGCCGGAGAAGGTCCTGATGACCCCGAAGGTCCATAGGTGGGAGGGTTGGAGAGGAAGACCCCGCTACCGCCTCGTCCGGTGAGGACGACGAAGAGGTAGCAAATCTGGTCGGCTCCTGAGGCTCTGTTACGGTCGGGTCATGGACCAAAGCTTCATGCTCTTGCTGGGGCGCCCTAGAGGGTGATCGGCCAATCCCGGACGGTCCCGGTACTGCATCGTCGGGGGCTGAGTGTGAGGGTGGAACTGACACTGTCGCCGAGATGGGACCCCGCGGTACCGATGGTAACAAACCCGCTACCGAAGCAGGCCCTTGGGCCTGGTGGAATGCCCAGGGCGTCCAGAATGGCCACTGTATCGGCCCTTGCCCCTGAGGAAGCCACGGTGGGAGGCTCTCATGGCGGGAGGTCCTCCGGTGCCGGGAGTGGTGATGGGACGCCGAGGTACGATGGGTACAGCCCGACCGAGAGGAAGGCGCGTTGGACTCCGATGAATAGTCCGACGCGGACCATGGTGGTGCCGAGCCCTCCGGTGCCGTGACCTGCCTCTCAAAAATCATTGGCATCCCAGGGTGTCTTTCGGGTGCCGTGATGACCGGTGCCGAGGGGGGTCGTGTGTCCGGTGCCGACATGAGCGGTGCCGGGGTCGGAGGCGGTAGCGGTGCCATTGGTTGCGCCGGAATGATCGGCACCTCAGACGTGGGCACGGGTGCCGCTACCGCAAATGGGACCGGGGCCGGCGGCGGGCCCGCTTCTCTCGTTAGGGCTATAATATCCTGCGCCGCTTCGAACACGTCCGGGGTTGAAGGCATGTTCATCTCTTCGAATACCCCTTGTGGAGATGGTGCGGCACCGAGGGGGGTTCGTTCCCGCGACTCGGTGGATAGTCTCGGCACCCTGCGGGGCTCGTTTATGCGACCCGAGGACTGCCTTGCCGTGGAGGGTTCGCCTTTAGCTCTGCGGCCAGGGGAACGGCCTCTCAGCTTTTTCAACGGTACCGGAGATTGCGAACAGTGCCTTCTCGAGTTTCTGGAGCGGTACGGGGAACGGTGCCGGTGTTTCTTTGGGTCCGGTTTCGGTGCCGCCGGGTCCCTCACCGATGCCGGGGCACTGCGAACCTCCTGTGGAGGCTGTTGCTGCAGTTGCAGCGCCGACTCCATTAAAATAAGCCTCAGGCAAGAGTCCCTTTCTTTTTTAGTGCGGGGCTTGAATCCCTTACAGATAGCACACCGCCCTGCTTGGTGACCCTCTCCTAAGCACTTCTGGCAATTGGAGTGCAGGTCGCTAACTGGCATGGCCTTTCCACAGCCCTCGCAAACTTTAAATCCCGGCGCTTGAGGCATGCCCCGGCGCCGGTACAGAATATAGACTGTAACTATATACAACTAAGCTAATATTACTACAATTAACTAACAACTAACTACGAACTATAACTTTGGTAACGATACCGCTATGAGCAAGTGAGATAACGCTGTTCCAGCGACCGTCACGAACGGAAAGAAGGAACTGAGCGGGGGGTGGGTCGGCAGGGGCATATATACGTTGCCATAAGGGCGCCACTCCAGGGGTCGCCCCTGCCGACCCTACGGGTACCGCTAGGGAAAAGCTTTCCGGGACCGTGCATGCGCGGTGCGCACACACATCTTGGAATGCACATGAGCAATCACTCGAAGAAGAATGAACCTTTTTGCTTCCATGTTTGCCAATCTCCAACATATTGTTCTGTATGGAAGTACACAGTAGCATATATGTCCCTTAATCCAATACAGCAGACTACTAGCAATGGAAACATTGAAGCAGTTACTAGTGCCTTATAGAATAATAAATTAATCAGGTGGCTAATGTATATGTTTTGGATTAAAGACAACAAAAGTTACAAGGTAATCACGTTTCTGTACCATTAGTAGAAGTAGTACAGTATTACCGTAGCATCTAGGGGTCCTAATCATGCATTAGGATCCCCTTGTGCTAGGCACTGTACAAACATAGAATCAAAAGATGGACCCTACTCTGAAGATCTTACAATCTAAGTGTACGACAAGAGATGGAGACAGATAGACTGAGAAGCATAAAGAAACAATAAGACAATCAGTGGCAACTCTGAAAAGTGCCAGCTCCCCGGGATTAAGAAAGAGAAAACTAGAGGAAATTTAACAGGAGCCAAAACTATGTATCTGCTAAAAAAAAAAGGAAAAAAAGCAGACACAAACCGTCAGCTGAAAAAATGTCTGCTTTAGGGCTGGAGCTGTTTGTCTTTAACAGTCCTACAAAAACATGAGAAAGGAGAAAAAGTTACCATACAATGATAACCCTACATTACAAAGACCCACTAGGAAGCAGGCAACCACCAAGAAAATATCTGGGAACATAGCTGTTGTACATGAAAAGTAGACCCTACATCCCTATTGAGAAACTGTGAAAGGCAGGCTGATAGACTATTATGTCAGACACCGCCACAAATTTGTACACATATGTTTGACACACGGAAACTGTATAAAATAGTGTTAGCATATAAAGATACATACTCATAGCCACTTTGAACCAGAGTGAGGAATTATAAGGTTGTCAGAAAAGGAGCTGAAAATAAACTTGGAATATATGACCTGCTTGGTCAGACATGGGATTGAGTCTGAAAATACAAAGATTATCAATATCAGATAAATTTATTCAATTTTAAAATTCAGATATTATTAGAAAATGTACTACAATTGCATCTTTCCCCTCAACAAATGGAATCCCTATGTGCGTTCAAAGTTGTATCTGATCACTATAGTGATCTCTGAAAAACAACTTAGCTAAGAAAAAGTGAACTGATCTCATGCAACATCAACAGAATTGTTAACTAGCTTAAAGGCAGTGGCGTTACATAAATGTGAATGAGGGCAAATTTGGGGCCATAAAAATCTTTTATTAATGATGTTGCATGAACCAGAAAAAGCACAGATTTACTTTCAGATCTCAGATTTGCAGTTATAAAAATCACAAGATTTTTTTACTTGTAAGCAGCGCAAATTAAAAATATTAAAGCCCCCCAGTGTCATATTCACCTGGTCAATTGTCAGAGAACATTACTTTAAGAGTCTGTAAGAAGCAGGGTGGATTTGATTTAAATCAAGCTGATTTAAATCACTAATCAAGAAGATTCAACTTAATTATGGATTTCTCCATAAAAGGGCATTCTTGTTGGTTGTTATAACCTTAATACATATTCTTCAAAACTCAGATAGATGTAGGTTTCATTTTTAGAATACACACAATACAGAACCTACACAATACACTTTTAAAGTGATTTACCTTGAACACTTTTCAGGTTAATTTTACAGCTATAGCAAAAAATGAATGATTGTTTCGTTATTTCATTTACCAAACGTAATTAAAGCAGATATTTATGAAGTCATTGGGAGGTGAACTATCTCCAATTCAACAGGTTAATCATTAATATTTGGAGGATCTTTCCATGCTGTATTAGGAGGAGAACATCCACAGACAGACAGACATTTTATTTTAATTTTAACTAAAACAACAACATTGTGTCTTCTGGATTTTTTTCTTCAACAGCAAACATAATATTTTAACAAAACAAGGATATTAATTTTTGAATTTACTTAAACATTCAAGTTTTTTAAAATCAAGTTTGTTTTTGTTAAAATTGTTTTTAAATAAAATAATTAAATTATATATGTTAAAAAACAACAAAAATTAAATCAACTATGTCAGCCAGGTCAACATGAGAAATTTAAAATATTGGCTTCTGGAGCTAACTCAATCATCTTCACCTTAATTTTCCTGTTTGTTAATAATCTGGATAAGAAAAACATGCTTTCCTTCTTTTTCAGGTCCCAAACGATTTCTCAATTTGGAATGAATTAGTCCAAGGAAAAAAATATTCTTTTTACACCGGCAGAAGAAGCTACTGCTGTTTAAAGTGAGATTATTACCTCAACAGTCTCTGAAACCAAGTGCTTAAGTGACTTCCACCAGTTTACTGGTGTGACTTTCTTTAAAACATCATTCTCAAACACATATTTCTTGAATGCTTCTTATTCCCAAACTGGGTCTCTTTTATGGCCTGCTGCCATCTTAGGTTTTCCCTTCTAGTGAGAGAATGGTATGGTAGATCTCAAATCAGTGAAGGCTACACTCAGAAAGACCTCAAGACTTCTGAACTATGCTGCTCAAACTGTTTCACTTTAATTTCTACTGCCTGTCCCTCCCGTCTCACACTTAACTCCAGACATCATCTCCTTGTCCAGATTTATTCGTCTCTGAACAATTTTCTATTCATTGAAATTTTTGAAATTTCACACTTTTAGAGAGATATAAGGGATTGACTCTGTGTATACAAATTTGCAAAGGGACACTAGGGTTGAGGTCTGTTATTTCTCACATCTCTGTATTATTTATTTATTTTAACACATTTTTGCTGTTGACAAGCATGTTATCTCTGGAGAGACAAATCCACAGTTTGAGAACTGCAAAACTAAGCATCTCTGATGGCATCCTCTAGACTAAGCACTGAGTCCCATTGGTTATATGGAAAGATTAACCTAAATAATCTATACAGAAACCCCTGAAGCCTCATAAAATAGGGTCCCTAATCCATGAACTATTGGAACTCATTTACAAAATTTTTCTTAAATGTTCCATAAATATGTATTGTCTCATACTATAGAATTAGAATTTATAATCCCTATTCTATGATGAGCTATGAGCTATAATGTATCTTATTTTGAACTGTCTTCAAATAGTTTTTTTCCTCAAAAAGCATTTTATCAAAAAAAATCCAATTTAAATAAAAAAAGATTTTTTTTGTTCACCCTGCTAATAAGACTCAAAAAGTCAGAAGCATAGACATTCTAAACTACAGAAATGGTAGCTTAGTAACTGTTTACATTATGTGTGTTTAATTGTAAACTAAAGGAACTGTAGTTGATTGAAATTCTTTTCCCTTTTACATCTGTAAAGGGTTAGAAGACAAAGAGTAGAATTTTTTTCAGTAATGTGTGCAGATATGGCTTTGAATACACACAGCGAGAGAAGAAATTATAACTTGGCCAGGTCTCAAGAAAAAAATTACTTTCACTACCGGCATTTTCTCATCAAGTTTGCCTCCACTACAGAGGCTGAAGTCAAAACTAAACCTCTGCCCACAACTCTTTTACAATTATATCAGTACACAAGACAAGATGATGCTGGAAGAGTATATGAATAATTTCCTTATTGCTACAGACAGGTGACAAACAT
The DNA here is from genome assembly GCA_032164245.1 of Sternotherus odoratus. Classification (NCBI taxonomy): domain Eukaryota; kingdom Metazoa; phylum Chordata; order Testudines; family Kinosternidae; genus Sternotherus; species Sternotherus odoratus. Next base: position 46,172,417 of record JAVMKO010000006.1, read on the forward strand.
CAATGCCCTTTTGTTGCAGTTTGCAACACAGATACTGAGAAGGCACTGCTGATTTACATGAAAGTCCTATTAGAAGTGGGCAGTCCAACTAAGTTGGCTTCACTCACTCTTCTGAGACAGGTTCCCAAGTCATGATGGGCAGCCCCAAAAGTCTCAATCCCTCCCATTTTATATCTCTTTAGCACCTATGCTATGTGAGGCTGTTTGGGGAAGCCATGAGATACAGCGGACTCCAATGCCACATAACCTTACAATTCTCTGAGCACATGCCACCAGCATAGTCATCTAGAATTCTAGATGGTCTATTGTTTGAGAAAAATAAACACCTTTGGGAAAGCAGTAAGCTCTTGCAATACGCCCAAAAATCCTCTGAAATAAGAGAGAAATGAAGCATGAGAAGTGCTTCAAAGAACTGGCTTGATCACTAATCTCAGTGAGGGTGTCAGCCCTCCAATCATCACTCTTAGAACTTGACTGGATTCCTTCCTTCCTCAGGAAACATTAGCAAGTGTGGGGGAAAGAATGTCTTCTTCCATCTGCAGTTAGGCAGGAGACTATGCCAATTCTTCTCATAAAAGGCCTTGCCATGTGATCCTTTTCACAGACTTCAGATTATAGGGTGACCAGACAGCAAGTGTGAAAAATCAGGACAGGGGATGCGGGTGTGTGTGTGTGTAATAAAAGCCTATATAAGAAAAAGATCCAAAAATCAGGACTGTCCCTATAAAATCAGGACATCTGGTCACCCTAATTAAGCAACGGCAACCCACTCTACTGGTGGCTGAAAGTGAAGGCCACATAAGCACTCCAATTTGTACAGAATTCAGAAGGTCTTCTCCAAAGCCAAGCAGCTCTGTGTGTATATCACACAGCTACTAATACACATAATAGTGGCTACTCATTCAATTCCAGATCCAATTCGAAGTCCTTTAATTGATCACAACCCCTTTTTGACTCCTGGGGGCAAAGGTCCCTAAAATATGGAACTTATTGATAGAGAAGAGAATTAATATGGCCGTTATCAGATCAGAATTCAATGGATATGCTAAAAAAATAAGTGACTTACATATATTGTATTCCCAATTGATCAGTGTGAAGTAATCAGGAAATTAAACTTCATTATGAATCAATTTTTTTGCCGGCCTAACTCCACTAGTCAATAAAATTTGGCTCTATTTTTTTAGTTGACTTTAACAACTGCCCATGCATATGCAATTTAAGTCACTCAGATTGTCTTCAGTTTCATAGCATTCTCATGATATTCCTTCACAGGAGCTGCATGTGCATCTTGTAGAAAAATCTATGAAGCTGCCAATGGGAGAGAAGATTAATACCTTAAACAAATATGATGGTAACTAATGACAATTGGTGGGTAATCTGACTTTATGTACAGTCCCATCTGCAGGATTTACTCATAAAGGACCAATGTCCTAATCCTAACTGGTGTAGAGCATTCACTGAAGTCAAAAGGAACTGCAGATGCCCAGCATTACTCAGAATCAAGTCTTACAATCATTTCTCCCGTTATGAATGATTCTTACATCACTGTGAGAGTTTATTACATTAATTTGCTATTTTTGTTTTATGTATTGTGCAAATGCAGAATCTACTTTTGTCATTTGTTGTTGACTAGTCAATTAGAATTTAGATTAAGTTCCATCTTGCATCCTTCCCAATGATAAAATATACTGGAGAGCAATAATTTTATCCAGTAGGCAATTTTACAGCACCAATCATTTTTCCTCAACAAACTGTAATTAAATATGGATATTATTAATGGTGTAATTTTTCTTACTAATATGGAACACAGAAGACATACAGAAAATGTAATAAATATTAACAATTCCAAGTGTTTTGTGGGCCTACTTCTTCTTATCTTATTGTAAAGAGCAGATGAAGTATGAGGGCTATATTTAAAATGAACAAAAAAAACCCCACCCCAAAGTTCAAAAGAAAATTAAAATTTGTTCTAGTTATAATTTAAATACTGATTACTGCTTGGATCTGCAATGCTATTATTCCATATTTCCCTAGCAGCACTGAAAATGAAGCCAAATCAAAACTTAAATAAATGATAGGAATCAGAACAAAAAACCCACTTCTTTTACGCATATGTGCAGCATGCCTCAGGTAGCATGTGGACAGCATTTATCACCGAATTTGGCTGCTGATTGGATCATTGGCTTCCTCAGTTTGGGCAGGCTACTGACAGGGAGAGTGACATGAACGCTGATCCATGTCCCCAGAACCATACTCAGGAGTCTGATCTCCCATTCAAATACACAATAACATCACTATTGAAGACAAGGTCTATCTATCTAAGTCGTTGGTTTGCAAATTATTCTATCTAATTAGTTGGCCCATAGAACACTGGCTAGCAGTACATCAATAGTTGGCTGGTCACAGGGTTCTGACTTCTCTCCTTGTTTCCAGCTTCTCTATAGACCTCTGGGCTCTTCACTGTAATGAAGAGCCTGAAAACACAGTTGGGCATGAGGAGGAGCTAGAGGGCTGTTCCTACAGAGGAGAAGGAGGCGGAGTCACATGGACACTTGACCTATCAGTGGGAAAGGAATGTCCATGGGAAAAAGAAATGATGCAACTAGTAACTATATCTAGGGTAGCAGAGAGACAAAAGGGAAAGGTGAATGAGCAGCATGTCGAGAGGAACCAAATAACAGGTAAGCACATGCAGAGAAAGACAAAGACCTAGCAACAAGAAGGCAGGAGAAATGAAGAAAAGAAGAACATGCTAAAGTGAATAGCAAAAATAGGAAATATGAGTAGTTTCTTTCAAAAAGCACAAACACATGTCACATTAAAGACAGCTAAAAATTCAAATCCTTTCCTAACATTACTTTTCTATGGACGTAATTACTGTAACTGACACAGAGATCTGCATCCCTGCAAATATGAATGATAGGGAAAATGTTCTACCCCTGTGTTCCACACTATGAAATACTTTGAGAATACCTGGATGTACATACTTTGCAGGCAATCAACAGTAGTTTCTAGGCACTGAACTAAAACCAAAGTCAATTCATTCAATATGGTTTATTTCTGGTGCGTAATGGAGCACATCTGGGAGGAGGATTGGGCCCTCAATGTAATCACCTAAAAAAGACTAAGTTCTAATGATATAAAATAACCAAGTTTCAGCTTCAAAGAAAAGTAGTACAGATCCTCCCATCCATTTTTATTTGTTTTTCAAACATAATTTTGATTGAATGAATTTTTAATGTGTATTAAATCAGATCTGACCACAGACTGGGAGATTATCAATGAAGAAACCCACAGATGTTTCAATTACTTTGCATGTCACGGGGCAGCACTGGCTTCCTTCCCCTAGTCCCTGTGCCACGTGCTTAGGCTGAACAAAGAAAGGGTCTCAGACACTCCGTCTGGTGCTTCACCCGTGCTCTTTTATTTACAGTGCCTTCAAAGTCTCCACGTCCCCAACGCCAGGCCCCTCACAGACCTCTCACCAGGTCCTCTGGCCCCTTGAGGCTTGTATCCACCACCAGAGACAGAGCTAGGTATCCCCTGTCCTCCTGCCTGGCCAGCCTCCTCACTGCCCCTGAGTCAGGGCTTTTCTAGACCTTTCTGCTCCCTGCCCCAGCTGTGGTCAATCTCACCATCCAGGGAATGTGAGCTAGCCTTCATTAAGGCTTCTAGCTGGGCTTCTTGAAGGCTTCTCCCTGCATTGGCCCCTGGCCCTGCTATCCACAAGCAGGGTTTAGCCTGCAGGGGCAGGGCATTCTCAGGGTTCTTACCCTTGCCCTGCCACACAGAAGAACAATAATTTTTTTCCTCATTAAATGATTAGTTGAAGATGTCCAATAATATAGCTTTACATTCTGAAATTAAAGCAAAGTCTAACTAGACTTTTATTTTTAAGGATTCTATTACTGTACTAATTAATTGACTCTTAAGGAGTATTCTATGCATTAGTGGATTGGCAAGATAGATGTAACATCCACTATTTTACATGTTTTGAAGAGTACAAATGTATATGAACACTAGAACGCATCATTTTATCAGTGCGAACTAAAGGCTTGATCCTGCAACATGCTGAGCTCTCTACCTTGTTTAATCAAAGCACTGAGGCACTTACTAATTTTAAGCATTGAAGCAGTCATTTTGACAGATCAAGACCAGAGTGCTAAGCACCTTGCAAGAATGTGCCCTACGTTAAAAAACTATTCAGTCACATTATAAACAACACTATCTTTAATTTACACATCACATGTCCATTACCAGTCTTCTAGATACTTCAGATCCAACTTAGATCAGATATCATTACTTTTACAACATTAGAAGGCATTTCAGTATTTTTTGTTGGAGTTGAATTCCTCAGCAGTACTGTTGTTAATTGATATTATGATGATCACTATCCCTGTCCGATCTAATGAAAAGCCAGTTTATAAATGATCATCATGTCTGTAAGAAGCATAACCAACTACTGGTAACACAACCAGAAACTGAAATATTGTCCTCAGTTGTAGTATTATATTGCATCCATCCTTAGCAGGCTAAATTACAAAATTAGTCCTATATATAAATTATAGGTCCCACAATCAGGTGTTTCAAAAGAGCAGGTGGAAATTAAATTATTTGACATTCACAGATTTATAGATTCCAAGGCTAGAAAAGAGCATTTTGATCATCTACTGTGACCACTGGTACAACATAGGCCATAAAACCTCCCCAAAATAATTCTTAAGAGCATACTTCTTAGAAAAATATCTAATCTTGATTTAAAAATGGACAGTGATGGAGTAGCCACCATGACCCTTGGTAAATTGTTAGATGATGGCAATGCTCTCCAGATGAAAAATGTACGTTGTATACATTGATAAACAAGGGGGTTGTTTGTTTGTTTGTTTTAAAGAAGTCTTTACCACAGTGAAATAAAAAAGCTTGTTAATTTTCTTCTTTTCAGAAAAAGTTTCTTCTGCTGAATCAAAGAGTTGTTTTCCACCTAAGAGGCTTTTCAATAAAGAGACTTCATAAAAAAATACCTTTTTGATCTGTCACGGATTGCAAAGACAACACTGAACTTTTGGGAATACAATTTAGTCATGCAAGTAATTTCTGTGGTCATTAGCAACAAGGGATTTCCTTTCTTAAATCTTTGAATTTTACCCTTTGGCAAATACCAATCAGGACCAAACTGGTAGAAGCAAATTCTTAGAACATTATGTCATATGGAAAATAAATATATGATTAAAGCTTTAAACTACTGAGGTTTAAGGAGCTAGACTCAAAAATTTTAGTTTTATTTTTTTGAAAGAGGTTTCTCAAGGGATTTTTTTTTGTTGGTTTAATATTTTACTGAGTATAAGCAATATAAAGCATTTTAGAAACTCACAAAGGCTGACATACAGAGCTGTCTGATTAAATAGAGAGCTTGACACAGTCTCAGCACTATGACTGATTAAATCATTATGATAATCCTTTCTGTGCCATTTTACAGTACCAAAAGAAAAACATTGTGTGTAGATACATTACCTTGTGCAGTGACTAAATTACAATGAAATTCTACAGAGACAAAATCTGTGTCACACACAACATGGGCGTGGTAATATCTTTTATTGGACCAACTTCTGCTGGTCAGAGACAAGCTTTTGAACCTATATGATTTGTGAATTTCTATAGTTACTCTAAATCCACATATTTTTTCAGTCTGAGGATTTTATGCGTTTTACAACACAAAGTGACACACTGCAACCAATACGGCATGAAATACAACAGCCCTTTATTATACTTTTGCAAGAATGTTTTTTCCCCCTTGCTAATAAGGTAAAGTGACATTTCCAGGGCTTTTACAAAAATTCAAATAATTATGTAACTAGTATAAGCTATCTACAGAAATAAATAGTGTTCAAAAGTGTTCAGCTATAACAACTGACTTGACAGCAACATCCAAAAGTATTTCTAATATGCATTTTCCCATATCCCATGGAAAATTCCCATTTAATTTGCCATAAGAACACTTACAATATTTTATATTCATATCCTCAACATAGGATGCATGTTCGGATATTTCAGAAAACAGATACTCATAATATTAAAGACCATGTAAGCACTGTGGGATTGACATACGAATATTTTTTCCTTTTTCTTCAGTTCTATGTCTCCAGGGGAGTAGCTACACTCTCAACTACATTTAATTAAAAAAAAAACCTACATCACCTTACGTGGTATTTATGAATACAGGGCATTAACAATGTTGTCTAAAAAATAAACTTATTTCCTTACCTATAATATTATCCATCACACTGCTCTCCACACTCATTCATACTACTACCTCTTACCCCTTCCTTACCAAAACGAATAATATATAGGTGATGTATGATGAACTGAGGGATCAGTATTTGCCGCAGTGGTATGTGTGACACTAAATTGCCTCCTTACTGATAACCTTTATAGGTTTGTTTCCATATAATATATACATGCAGATGACATTTTATGTATGCAAACGTATAATACATTTTTGAATACTGCTGATTTCTCACTCACTATAATTGAACCATTCCATGACAGTTATAATCAGCAAAGGTGCTCAAACTGAAGACACACTCAAGTTAAAAGCAAAGTTGCTAGTAAAAGAATAGTCTCCGTAAGAAGCCTTCAACTTTAGTCTCCACTCTCATACATATACCCTATACTCATGTGACTACAATGGCTTAGGTGTGTGAACCTTTAGTGTACCTGTCAAGACCCATTTATTCAGAGTTTTGAGAAATCTAATCCTGTGCTCTCAACCACTTATAGTACTTTTTTTTTTGTCTCCATGAATAACCCTTTTGTTAAAAGGAAAAGTATGTTACGTTATGTATTGTTATGAAACTCCTGTAATACCTAAGCGCAACAGTTGGAACTAAAGCCCAAGCGCCATTGGCTGGGTATACCACAAGTAGGACAGGAGACTTGTAATGGGTTTTAATCAGGCCGCAACTCTATTATATGGATGTCTGGGACTACCTGGCAGATAAAGTGAATAGTGCAGTACCTCCTTTTAAGTCCTTTACCAGGCCATTTATCTGGTCACTGGCTGCCTTCCCTATGAAGTACCTGCACTGAACATCCGCCACACAGAGGCACCAGCCATTTGCCTCCTCACAACCCTGCTGGGTTTCCAGACATCTGCAAATGGCCTCTTGTCTAGCAGCCCTATTGGGGAGAAAGAACCCATTGTTTCATGTGTGATAATCAAGGGGCACCAGCAGCTGCATTAATTGTTTCAGACACTCATTCCCTTGCCTTGCTCCCCCTTCGTCCAAGAAGACCCCCAGCCTGCTCCAAGTGAAATGAGAAGGGCCAAGCCCACGCTGTTTATAACTCCTCATTCCTACGTGGTGAGTCTTCCACCATGCAGACTGCTTTTCCAGTACAGTAAACCCTCGATTTAACGGACCTCGATTTAACGGACTTCGGATGCAACGGACAAAATGTCAGAGCAAGTCTGATGCATTCCTGATCCATTTCTGGCGGGCTGGCTGCCGGCTCCCGGCTGCCGCCCGGGTCCAGGCAGTGGGCGGGCTGCGGAGCTGTCGTCCCGACCCTGTGGCAGGCGGGCTGCTGCTCTGATAGCTCTTTTTTTTATTATTATTATTAAATAACGGACTTTTTGATTTAACGGACACCCCCTCGCCCGAATTAGTCCGTTAAATGGAGGTTTTACTGTACTTTTAAGTCTCCCCCTCATCCTACCAGCCAGAAAGCATTGGCCTATTCTCCCTGCAGCTTCCCCTACCTGGGGGTGAAAGTACCTGGGACAAGGGACGCTAATTTCCATTCTTTCCACTATACCCTTTCTGTGTAATCTGCCTATTCCTGTCCTTCCCTGTCTCTGGGGTCAGGGGAGTAACAGCCCCCCTGTTTTCCCAAGCTTACTCTTCTCCCTGCCCCTGGAAGCATGCTGTTTCCAATGCTGTTTGCGGCCATGCTGCTTCCACATGGTCCAGTAAGCCTTAGAGCCCCAGCCTAGTCCTGGCGTCCTCGCTGCTTGGACATAGAGACTTGCCCCACCCAGATTTTGTACCTTTATGCACCTTCCTGGGTGGGGAGGTGAGTCAGTTTCTGACCTTCCTCCTCTCCCCCTACCCCCAACCACAAAACAGAACTGCCTTTCTTTGGGTAAGCCCAGACAAATTCTGCCCCACCTTTAGTTGTGGTGCAGTCTTAAACCTGTCAGTTATCTCCCTTCTGAAAGTGATAACAAAATAGCAAGATAGCTTCAGGCCAGTCATTAGATGAAAATAAAAGACATATTAGACCCAATCTAAATGGTAGTATACTGTATATATACAGATTATACTATTTCCTAGAATATTTTCCTTTGATATAACACAATAAATATTTAATGGCATTTATTTAAACGTTACTATTTGAATGGGCGCCCTTAATGTGAGACATGTTGTGGCCGAGGTGAATGGTCATCTCAAGGTTAGGCTTCAGGCATTGTGTGGAATCTTACACTGCCAATATTCATGATTTATTCATTCTGCAGCTAAAGACAGAATGTCAAATTCTACAGTTCTCCATGTGGTATCTTCCAAGAACACTAAAACAAAGCACAGTTAGGTTTTTAGTGTCTGTTAGGACTAGTAAAGTCACTTACAACAAAGTGCTAAAAAGACCACCATTCAGAAACACACTTGTTCATGCTTTCTTGAACTGGCATGTGCTTCAATGCTTTCTGTACTCAAGGCTTAAGAGCTCTAAATTTACACAACAATTTTTTTTAATAAAAAAGGAGATAGGGGAATACATGGATAAAAGTAAACTAAGTATTGTGTTAACATTCATCAATTGATGTATATTTGGTCTTAATTTACCCTCCTGCTTAATTTACCTCAACCTTGCAGAACACTTAGCACATGCTTAACTTTAAGCATAGACAAAGTCCCGCCCACTTGTCAAAGGGCTCTGCAGGACTGAGTCCCTGGCATTGAGAGTAATTTAGCAGCCAAGGAAACAAAGAATAGAAAAATATAAATAAAAGAATAGGGGGAAAGTTTTGATTTCTTTATCTTAGTTTTTCTAGAAGATGGTTAAAATTCCAACTGTTTTTCCATTCCAATGATAATTTTTGAGTTTTAAAAACATTTCTCATTTCTTATTGGGATGAACCAGAGACTTTTCTAAACTGTTTGGAGAAAAAAAAAAACAGAGAACGAGAGCAAAATTCCATTATGGACCAGAGAAACCTTCCATACAAACGATTTGTCAAGCCTGAGATTTTTCACACACAAAGTTTCAGTTTCAATGAATAAGCATTTTCCAGTGAAAAAAAACAATTTGTTGAAAAGTTCCAATCCGTGACCTATTTTGCCAATACAGTGGTACACTAATAATTCTGCTTCCTCCTTAGAAAATTTTCACAGTGCACAAAACACTTATTCCCACTGTAATATACTACTTCACAGCATACTTATCTTCAGAATAGATAGTACACCCAGAAAGGCAGACATACTTATGTAACTAGGATGCTAATTAATGCACTTAATATTTTCACTGAAATGTTTAAAAAAGTATTTTTCCCCATTATCAATGTCTGAAACTTTTTAAAAATCACACACATCACTGGTCTTAAAAAATCTATTAAACATGGCTTTACTTTAGCTGTACACAAAGGTAAGTATTATTAGTTTTATTTTTCACTGTAGGTAAAATTAGTATATTATTATTAGATTCCCCATTATAACCATTAATATATTCCCAAAGCTTTTAAATCATGAACAAAGGATAATCCCCCAAGAGACTTAATACTAGATTAACATGTAGACCTCGACGATTACAATTTTTAATAAGGTGTACAAATCATGTTTCAAGTTATGTAGATTTTAAATTATATTTTTAAATAGCTTAATAAATATTAATTTAAAGGTATTGTGATTCATGCATCATAAATCAATTTTAACTCTAAAATAACTTCTGGTAGAAAGTAGTATAAAAATTAAACAAAGGCCTCAAATCATAAATGTCAAGATTTCTTATCCAGTTGTTAAAGTAGTTATATCACAAACACACACACACACACATGCAATGCTGATACACTGGTTCACAGCTGATGTATTACTTTTATATTTCAATTTATATTTTACATTTTGTATGCTGTGATTTCAATTTCACATTTTTTTTATTTCAACCACAGATATTCATTTAAGGGTGGTGAATACTAGTGGTGGGAAATCTCTACATATACTGCACTCTGGCATACCATACTGATGAAAGTATCAACCAAAACATTATCATCAACCAAAACAGTCTCTTTAAAACAGTATTAGTGCAGAGGAGATTTTTTAATTTCACATTTTTACATCTTTATCCAACGCTCTCAGAGTTCAGCAAGAAGAAATTTAGTGATAATGCTTTCAGTTTAATTAGTGTATTACATGCACTGTAATTATTAGTGGGAAATGTTATATTAATGAATGTAAAAGTTAGCAGTAAATTACCTTGTAGTTATTATCAATTTCCCAAGCTACTGCTCCTTAAGATAACCCTCTCCCTATGGTCCTTCCGGTAATTTTTCTCTGCCTGATAAACATGATGATTAAACAGCACACAGTGCAAACCTTTGATACTTTTTAAATTAAATCCATGCCCAGCCTAAGGGCTGTGTCTGATTTCAACTAAATGTGTCAGTTAATCAGATAAAATATTATCAGTAACTCAAAGAAACAGCAGCCTTAGGCTTCATCAGTGCCAGAGAAAGCTGAACAAAATAAGACATTCAGACAATATCACATTATGAGCAAAGGTTACTGATAAGCATATAACTAAACAGAACTGTTTGCCACCTTAATAATGTCTGATTTGAGAGAGAGAGAGAGAGAGAGAGAGAGAGAGAGAGAGAGAGAGAGAGAGAGAGAGAGAGAAGAAAACTATAAACATCATTGTACCAAACATGTACTGGGAGAAAAAGGTATTTTTGACAAATCAGCTTAGCAAAGGACAATAACTACTTTTAATGTTTAAAAAGACACTAAATATTCTTGAATATTTATACAATAGCTTTACAAAATACAATAGAACTCAGAAAACACCTTAACAAGGGCAAGGGAGTATGATAGATTATCTGTAAATAAATTCATAATTGAAATTAATAGTCAGCTGAAGCTTGCCTTAGTCACACTAAACTGTTGTAAAATTTAAATTAATTAAATATTCAGATCATTTTTAGCCTCTGAACAATAATCACCAGTCATTTGCAGTATTACCAATTACAATACAATATATTGTCATGGGCCTGATTACTACAAAAACAGGGTTTTAAGACCTTCACAATTATTCAAACTCTTAAACTTCAGTTCTGTATTATAATTTTCAAAGCATTCGAGAATCCCCGATTATGCTGATTTCAACTATTTCAGATAGTATCGAACTGTCTCTAAAAAAAAATATAACAGGAAAGAGATTTTGAGAGGTCCACTGTCAGCAAAATCTCAGAATAGGATTCTATATTACTAAAAGAAAAAAAAACAGTTAAAAGATCATCCATTCATTAACCTATTCCTTAGTGTCTAGGTATTGATGTTCTCATGATGTGCTTTATTTTGAAGACCCCAAGACAGAGGCCCGCTGTAGAAAGAATATGATCGTCCTTTGGACTAGTTCATTCCAAACTGAGAAATCGTTTGGGTCCTGAAAATGCAAGAAAGCTTGTTTTTCTTTTCCAAATTATGAACAAACAGGGAAATGAAGGTGAAGACTACCGCAGAAACCAATAGTTTCTCATGTTGACCTGGCTGACACAGTCAATTTAATTTGTTTTTTTAAAATATACTTCATTTAACTACTTTAGTTAAAAATCATTTTAACAAAAACAAATCTGGTTTTAAGAAACTTGAATGTTTAAGTGAATTCAAAAAGGTTTTGTTAAAATATTATGTTTACTGTTGAAAAAAAAATCCAGAATACATAACATTGTTGTTTTAGTTAAAAAACACACACATATTTAAATGTCTGTCTTGTGATGTTCTCCTCCTAATACAGCATGGCTGTTGAATTGGAGATAGATCACTGCCCAATGACTTCATAAATATCTGCTTCAATTACCTTTGGTAAATGAAATAACCAAACAATCATTCATTTTCTGATATAACAGTAAAACTAATCTGAAAAGTTTTCAAAATAAATCACTTAAAATGTATAGTGTGTATCTTGTAAAAAGGAAACCTACATCTATCTCTGAGTTGTGAAGAATATGTATTACAATTATAACAACCAACAAGAATGCACTATTATGTAGAAATCCATGATTAAATCGAGTCTTCCTGACTAGTGATTTAAATGATTTAAATCAAATCCACCCTGCTAGATTACAGGGTATAAGTAATTCACAGGTATAAAACAGCAGATACTAATACACACTTTAATCTAGTGCAGAAAGGCACAGTAAGAAACAGTTGCTGGAAGATTAAACTAGACAAATTCAAATTAGAAATAAAGCAAATTTTTAACAGTGAGGATGATTAACAAAATACAAGGGAAGCGGTGGATTCTCCTGTCATCAAATTAAGACTGGATGGCTTTCTGCAAGATATGTGTTAGCTTTACTCAAATACATGTTATGCTTTACTCAAATACATGTACTGAACTCAACAGAGAAGTAACAGAGTGAAATTTAATGGCCAGTGATATACAGGAATTGACACCAGCTGACTTAAGGAACCATCCTGGCCTTAAACATTATGAATGAATCTATATGAATATTTGGCAGTCCTGTGTATTAGCCTTTGTACGAATGGTCCACGATTTACACAAATAATGAAAGTTTGCGGACATATTTGGGCCACTTACGTTTTCACAAAAACAACTTTACAAAGATAGACAAGGTGGAGGAGGTAATACCTTCTATTGGACCAATTTCTGTTGATGAGAGACAAGTTTTTCAGCTACACAGAACTCTTATTTAGGTCTAGGAAAGGTATCAAGTGTCACAGCTAAATACAACATCGAACAGATAGTTTGGTATAAATAGTTAACGCATTTAAAGGGACCATTCAAGATGAAGTGGTGTGACTTGTCTCTCTAACACCCTGGGACCAATACCGCTATAACAACACTGCACACTTACAAAGATAGTAACTAATGATGTAAATTTAAGTCAATGAGGTCTGAAACCAGTTTTAGTAAATGAATGAAAATAATATTACAAGATAATATGCAGCTGTAGCTAAGGCTGTAAAAAAGTAATGATTCAGGAATGGTAGTGGTCATTCCCTAGTTAAGGTTTAAACTAGCGTTCTATTACAAGTTTGATTATTTTAAGAAATAGTCTACATTAAATTTTGCATGCAGCATCTCATCTCAAATTAGGGTTCAGCTAGCAAGTTTGGTAATGTTCAGAAAAGGAGTGTTCAAGTTACAGTTTTTAGCATTTCACGTTTTACAAATTGTCCTAAAGAGCCTAAAAAGGCTCTTCCTTTTACCAAGATAACTTCAACTTGAAACACCAAACCTGTCTTAATTTGAAGGCTTTGCTAATTAAAAGTGCCTTGTAATATTTTTAGAGATGTTGTTGGATGAGCAGGTAGTTTACAAATATATATTTTATGTATATAAAGAACAAAGTCTAAAGTTTCATTATACATATGGGGGGATTTTCAGAAGCCTTCAGAGTTGGCATAGCCTTGGGAGACGAGAAGAAAATGAGATGGGGTGGGAGAGTACAAGACAGGACAGAGAGGCAGTACACAGGTCTAAGGAGCAAATGGACTGAGGGAGAGGCAAGAATTCTGGTGAGCCAGAGAGTAAATGTTTGCAGTAGTCAATGTGAGGAAAGATTAGGGCAGGTATTCGCTGGATGTTGGCAGTGAAAATACAGAGGAACAAAGGGATTTTGATGATGATGTACAGAAAATCATCAAGATAAAGCCATAGTATCAATATCTGGCAAGGAATGAGTAGTGAAAATGGTATCAAGGTTGTGAGCTTAAGGGACTCAGAGAGAATAAGAGGATAGTAAAAATAACCTACAGCAGGTTATTTGGAAGTGAAGATACGGACTTTGGTTTTCATCAAATTGAAGTCAAATTAGCAGTGGAACACCTAGAAAGAAATGGTAGAAGGGAACTGGAGATACTGCGAGCATGGAGGGACTAGTCAGGTAGACTAGCTAGTGTGCCCTAATCACAAAGACAAGAGTTGAAGATAGAGGATTACATATAATCCAGACATGGGTAAGACGCAAAGAGAGAGAGGAGGAAGACAGAAGGGTGTAGAACAGAGCCCTGAAAGAAACCGATGGAGAAAGAGGGAAAGCCTAGAAAGGGAAGGCAGACAGATGGGATGAGAACCAGCAAAACACTCTGAAGTATATGGATGAGAGGCAAGTGATCCTTGGTGTCAAGGTAGCAAACAGATTGCCTTTGTTGATTGTCTCTGTAGAATAACTTTCTACACAGAAACCTACTGATAGAGAACTCCACTGTGCCCTCATTTCTTTCCCTTTGTGGCTTTAAATCACACCTGTAAAGCATCACTATCAAGCATGTTTTTATAGGTTATTTTCCACTCTATGTTGTTTATGGAGTTCAGTGCTGATAAGCCCTGGAAACTGATGTCCACTTAACAGACAAAGCAGCGGGAGCAGAAATGAAAACTTTCTGAAACTGCTCTGTCAACGTGCATCAGCCTTCATCTGAGACCATGTTTTGGTCTAAGGGGGTAATACGCGTATTTGCTGAGGTTGCAAACAAATATGCCCATCAGAGCCAACTGTGAGATTTTTTTGTGAGGGAAAATACATATTCATCATTAGGTACTGAATTTATTAACACATTTTACTCATATATTAGAGCTGAGTGAAATAGTCACAGCAAAATGCAACATCTTTTCATTGAAATCTACCTATCTGCAAGATCATAAAGTGTTTTTTCAAGTAAAAGCATTTTCATAACATTTCAAAATGATTCCATGAAATTTCATTCAAAAATATTTTTGCTGAACAAAAGGTGACATGTTCAATATCATATTTTCAAACTTTGAGCTGAGTTGAATTGTGATGAATGACGTAAGTCCCATATTTTGGAGTCTGCTTTCCCAACTGCTTGAGCTAATCCTCTGGGATCCGGTAAGTTAATCAAACTAATTTTGACTAATTGTCTTATTACAGGTATAGGAACATTCTGTGCCCCCTCTATCACAGGCCAGAAAAACACACACACACACACTCACACATTGATACTTGCAGAGCTCAGACTCTGGGCTGCTTCCAGCAGCAGTGCGGTGGATGAAAGTCACTTATTGTCACTTGCAGAGCTCCCACCAAGGATTTGGGGGGTTAGCAGTAGCTCAGTCTAGCTCCAGAATCCCTGGAAAGATTGTTAGCTAAAAACACCATAGTGGAGGGGGGAGGGCGCTATCCACTAGTCCTTCCCCCAAATTCAAGATAAGGGTGGAAGATCTTATGCAGAGCCACGGGCGCCTAGAGGAGTCATCAGATAACTCTCCAAACAGAACATTTTGAGATTCCTCCATCATTAGATTTTCAGTCTCTTTCATTTTGCCATGCTGGCAACTTTCTTTGTTACATGTAGATTTGCTCTGATAATTTGCATGTTTTCTTTTTATTTTATTGCCCTTTTAATGAGTGTATCCTTCTGCAGAAGCAATGTTTATATATAATACGGGATCCGGTGGAAAACCAGATGGACTACCAGCTCCCACACCATAACAACCAAAAGCAGCCATTGTTAATCCCTCAGTCTCACAGCTGCTTAAATTCTGATTTTAAAACCTGGAAATTTCCACTTCTGTTAGAAATATGTTTAACCCACTAGTGCTACTATTATCATGATTATTTCAATCATTATACTAAAAGTTGTAAAAACACAAAAGAAGAAATGGCCCCTGTTTCAAAGAGATAAAATCATAGAACCATAGAACTGGAAGGGACCTCGAGAGGTCATCTAGTCCAGTCCCCTGCACTCAAGGCAGGACTAAGTATTAGACCATTCTTGACAGGTGTTTGTCTAACCTCCCCTCCAATGATGGAGATTCCACCACCTCCGTAGGCAATTTATTCCAGTGCTTAACCATTCTGACAGTCAGGAAGTTTTTCCTAATGTCCAACCTAAATCATCCTTGCTGCAATTTAAACACATTGCTTCTTATCCTATCCTCAGAGGTTAAGAAGAAGAATTTTTCTCTGTACTGAGTTAGAAATCCAAGAAAACTGTTCACTATAGAGATCCTATCAACCTGCAACTGCAATATGGTGATATACCATAAATGCAATTAAATTGAAACCCAAAGTGAACAGGTAGCCTAACTAATTAGAACTTACTCACTAATGGATTAAACAGTCAATGTTTTTGTTTTAAACATATTTTTGCATATAAACTATTATATGGGATACAAATAATGTAGTCTGGCATTTGCAGAGCTTTTTAAATAGCTACTGAAATACTTAGTACAAAATGAGTTTCAAGATATTCTTTAGTAAACAATTATGTATTCAATGTTATTTTTAAATTTAGTTTTCTTTTATGCAAAAGAAATATATTGTGCTAAATGAAATAATAAATACTGTGTTTAGATGTGGACATAGCAGGATGGATAACATTCTTTTTTAAATAAAAACCAGACTTTTATATACATTGGATTTTTTATTTTATTTAACATATACTTTTTCTTTTTAAAAATAAACCTGCTTCAAATGAAATCTGACTTCAATAAAAAACATGTTAAGGCCTAAACTTCTTATAATTTAGTTGTAAATGTTAAACATGTTTTGTTAATGAATTCAAAACATTTGGATTGCTTTGCTTAAATTATATATGCTGTTTTGTGTGTTTAATTACATTCCAGTTACCATCCTAATGCAGCTTGACACAAATCACGAGCAAAAAGTTAATTATCTGGTACAGGAGTGGGCAAACTTTTTGGCCCGAGGGACACATCAGGGTTGCAGAACTGTATGGAGGGACAGGTAGGGAAGGCTGTGCCCCCGCAAACATCCTGGCCCCCGCCCTCTATCCGACCCCCTCTCACTTCTACCACCCGTCGCTGCTTGTCCCCTGACCACCCCCTCCCGAGACCCCCAACCATAACCTCCCCCTCAGGACTCCACCCCCCATCCAAGCCCCCCTCCCCCCCCTGCTCCTTGTCCCCTGACTGGGTTGACCGTCCATAAGGACAGGAACCCTGTTGCTGGAACCCTAGGGAAGTGGCGGCGGGGCTCCGATAGCTATTTAAAGAATCCGCTACTGCCCCGGGCCCTTTAAGCTGCTGCCAGAGCCCCCGGTGGGGGGGAGGGCTCCTTACCGGTACAGGGGGCTGGCTCTGACCCCCCCAGCCCCACCCCTTCTGCCCGAGGCCACACCCCTTCCGGGGGCCAGAGCTGGCCCCAGCCCAGCCCCCGTAGTGATAAGAAACTTCAGTTACCGGTACTTTCACCCCTGGCTATAAATGTGTAGTGTACCTTCCTTGATAGCAAAAAGATGTACCAAATCTAGTGTTAAGGTTCTATATAATTGTAAATGAACATGTTTTAATGGTTATATTAACCAATGAAAATGCACCGTTCTTTAGAAAATAACTTGACATGCAAAAGTTGATTTAAATCAATGATCTAAATTGAGGCTTTCCACTTGGTGATTTAAATTGTCTCGATTTAAATCAATCCACCTTGATATATACCTAGCACAAAAAAGTAGAATACCAAAAACCAAATCAATGCCGAAGTATTAGTTATGGAAAAGGTTAATTAGGATCTCTCTATACAATGACAACATTATTATTTTGTTTCTTTGCACAAATCTGCTGAGGGCACAAGAGGCTTACCATATCAACATCAGAAGCTACAAAGTCTTTGTCAGACAGATAATGGTCTGCAGACAAACAAAAAAGAATTTTGTGAAGAGATTTGGTTTCACATAAATGTCTCCTTCACCTTTGGGATTTTCTTCTTTAAATGCTCAAATAATTACAGAACAAAGTCGCCTGCAGACACTTCTTTCAGGAAATCTTATTTATAAAGTGACCTCAACAAGGACTGATTGCTTAACTTTATAACCAAATTTAGCATGAGCAGGCAACTTGAGAATGAATAGAAGAAAATTATAGCGTAGTGACAAGATGCCAGTGAAGATCTACAAAACTGTTACATACCTATATGTATTTCTGTTCTCATGCCAGGTACTGAAATTAAAAGTGTATTTGTTTGTCATTTTAAGAACAATGTCTTATAAACTACAACAGATAAATATGCCATCCATGAAAGACACAGACCACATTTTAAAACCCATTAGGCACATCAAAACGTAATCAACTACTGTAATTTGATAAGTTTCACTCGGCTTTTAAAATTGAGAATCTACAATTAAGTATGGCAAAATCTTTAGCACACGCAAAAAAGATCTTGTATACTGATACTAGACATCGACCTATCCTACTGACCTGTTATAGAACTATTTGTGTTTAAGGTAAATTTGAGTCCAAATGTCTTCTAATATGGAAATACATTTGATAAATTGAAAGGCCTTTCCCCCCACATTTTTCTTGTAAAAAGAAGAGTCAGAGTTGTGACTGTAGCCTAGAGTGAACTGATCCCTCTAAAGTCAACAGCAAAATCCCCCTTGAGCCAGTATTTCACTATTGGAGTTTTTACTCCCCATACCACCATCATCACCTTAAATAGCCATGTTTTTTAAAAAATAATGGCATCTTGATAATATAAATGAGTTACAATGGCCAAAGGATAGTCTTTCTAGATAAGGACTTGTCTATGTGAGAAAGTTTTTTCAGTATACAGTAAAACCTCCATTTAACGGACTAATTCGGGCAAGGGGGTGTCCGTTAAATCAAAAAGTCCGTTATTTAATAATAAAAAAAACCGAGCTGTCAGAGCAGCAGCCCGCCAGCCACAGGGTCGGGGCGGCAGCTCCGCAGCCCGCCCGCTGCCTGGACCCGGACGGCAGCTGGGAGCTGGCAGCCAGCCCGTCCGGGTCCTGGCTGCTGGGACCTGGGCGGCATTCGGAACCCGTCAGCCAGCCCGCCCAAGGCCCGGCTGCTGGGAGCCGTCAGCCAACCCACCCGGGTCCCGGCTGCTGGGACCCAGGCAGCAGTGGGGAACCATCAGCCAGCCCGCCTGCTGGTAGGACCCGGGCGGGAGCCAGGAGCCAGCCCGCCCACAGGCGGGAGCTGGCAGCCAGCCTGCCCGCTGCCGTGACCCGGGCGGCAGCCGGGAGCCGGCTGCCAGCCCGCCAGAAATGGATCAGGAATGCATCAGCTTGCTCAGAAATTTTGTCCGTTGCATCCGAAGTCCGTTAAATCGAGGTCCGTTAAATCGAGGGTTTACTGTATCTTTATTTTCACACCACCAAACTGGTTAGCTACTTAACAATAGCAATTGGGGATGACAAATGTAGGCCAGGCTTGACATGAGTAACTTGACATATGTAACTTGCCTCATTTCTTAGTGAGCCTGACCAGAAAAGTGAAGTAGTCATAACAAGCAGTATGCCGGAGTCAGGATGACTGACTAAGAGCAGCAGGAACAGTCTAAAAAAGCCTAAATGTAAGATAAGAGGTCAGATTATGCATGAACAGCACATGGACAGAGCATGCCGTACAGGGACTGGTTCCTGAAAATTAACCAACCCATTCAAGAAGTGCATGATTCAATCTATAGATAAGAACAAGAGTTGGCAGAAATGTATATGAAAGAAATGTATGAAAGTTTTGTTGTATGACTCTGGATTTGTAATGTATTCTGCATCCACCCCCTATGGTTGAGTCTAATCAACTCAATGCAGTTTTGCTATGTGCCAGATAAAGAAACCTAAGTGACAAGACTGGGGTTAAACTGAGTTTTTGGGGAACCAAGTGGTAGAGGTCTCAGGGAAACCCCAACAAAGTAGTGCCATGACTCAGACTCCATTCATCTGTAGCAGATAATGCATAGTTTATTATATGGGTAGTTTTATTGTCAAGGATTACAGCCCAACAGTTAAGCAATGGATTTGGAAAGGTTTACATTTAAGGAGGCTTCCAAGGTACTGGAGAAGTGGGTTAGATCTAACTGAGGCTCTTAAGGACTCCCCGGGGAATAGGGTGACCATATAGCAAGTATGAAAAACCGGGACAGGAAGTGGGGGTAATAGGTGCCTATAGAACAAAAAGCAACAAATATCAGGACTGTACCTATAAAATCAGGACATCTGGTCACAATACCAGGGAAAAATTAGTGGCAGCCTGAGACTGGATAGAAAAGGAGTAGTGCTAAATAAAATTGTACATAAGGAAAAGTTTTCATGCAAAGAACCCCTGCATTTAAGTCTGATAAACTTGGGGGAGAGGAAACTGCAATAACAATCTTCCAGATGGTGATGGCACACTCGTTTCCACATTGAGAAGTGAGCTCTCCACAGATTTCCAGTGTAAAATTACACAGATGCAAATGACAAGTTTAGGTACCCAGCTATATTAGAGCCAGATAATTAGAAATATAAATACAAACACTTGCACTTGCAATTAAATATGGTTGAAAATCTGTGTTCGCAACAGTGGCAGTTGGGTTGAGACATCTATAAAAATTTGCCCCTAAAATTCTGCTTCCAGTGTTCATGGATGCCATTGTAAAGAGAATTAAAGGTGATCAACTTCGCCCTAGCAATGTTATATGTAGCATGCATAACTATCTGGAATTCGGCTAACTCCACTGATTTCAGTGGGACTACTCTTGGATTAAGCTACAAATCAACCTTAGTATGAGTTGCCAAATCAAGCCCGTAGATTGTAAACTGTTCAGGGCAAGGACTGTTGCCAACCTATTGTCCTTGTAAAGCGCCAGCCAACCCAGAGTAAAATATTAAAAAATTAACAGACTATTCTCCAGTTCAGTGGCAACCATATAAACCTAGAGTTAATATATGTTAAACCTCTCAAGGAGTTTGTGGCAAGGCCAGGCATATATCTACAGCTGGTCAGGATATAGGTGGGAAAGGCAGTCTGTGGAAAATTTCAATATTTGACAAAAAGTCAAAACTATTCCATGGAAAGCAGATACTTCTTGGGAAAAAAGTCATTTAGTCAAAAAACCAATTTCCATCCAAAAACAGTTTTGAAGGAAAATTTTCAGTCGGCCCTGCTGAACTCAACTTCTTGCTTCCAATTCAGTGCCATAAACACAAGAGAACATTCTTCTTTTCTTGCAACTGTGCCTCATTCACTGTTCATCGTATACAATGAGTGAGGTATAGATTGGGGTAGGCAACCTATGGCACGTGTGCCAAAGGCGGCACGTAAGCGGATTTTCAGTGGCACTCGTACTGCCTGGGTCCTTGCCACCAGTCTGGGGGCTCTTCATTTTAATTTTTATTTTAAATGAAGCTTCTTAAACATTTTAAAAACCTTATTTACTTTACATACCACAATAGTTTAGTTATATATTAAAGACTTGCAGAAAAAGACCTTCTAAAAATGTTTAAATGTATGATTGCCACGCAAAACCTTAAATTAGAGTGAATAAATGGAGACTCGGCAAAAAAGTGGTATCTTATGTAATTAGAGACTGTTGGTAACATTTTCACAAGCACCCAAGTGACTTAGGACCCTAAGTCCCACTGACTTTTCTAAATTCTGAAGTCAGTTTCGAAATTGGGGGATAATTTAATTAATCACTTATGCACTAGTAAAAAGTTCACCCTCCAATGTAGGGTATAGTTCACCCACCATTATACATATGGGGCTGGATCTAGTTGTGCAGACAACCTTACTTCTGGGCATTTCTTAATTTTGGAGTGCTTCATTGCCATATTCTGTCCAATATGATGGCCACTTTCCCCCACAGGTGTCAGAATTCTTCCTCTCAATGAATCTCAGTATTTTGGATTACTTTCTACACAGTAGTCACCCTTATGGAGTACAGTGTATTTTACTGCTGCATGACAGATGCAGACTAAAAATTCTAGATTGCCCATATCAGGACAGTAGCACTGCAGAGATGATGATTCTGTGAGAAAATGAGAAGAGCAGCACAGGTGACACAGAAAAAGTTTCTTATGTAGCCAAATCACCTATGAGGTAAAATCTGATGTTGCAGGCATGGTACCAATATGCACATGACTAGTCAGGGTAAGGGTATCTTACAAGGGAAAGGAAAATGACTGCTAAAATGAAAGGGCGGTGAAAGCTGAAAGAGCTGGGCCAAAGTCCTTGCCATAGTCTACACTCAGGGTTTTTTCATGGAGAATGGAAGACCACACAGCTGGAATGAAGCGGGATTAACAGGAATATGGGCTCTTTAAACTTTCCTTCGCTCATGCTGTGATCCTTGCCTATTTGTATTAGTTTTTTATTTGGTTGATTAAACACATTAGCGACTTTGCTTACATTTCAGAACAGGTCCTTCAATGCTAAAGCGAACATTTTATATTTAATCAGTTTTCCCTTCTTGCTTTGCATTCATTCTTGATATATTTTTACATAAAAATAAATTACAAACTAAGATAGATAAGGAGATATGAGTGGCTGATTTTGCCTCTTTAGAAAGGGTTGTATTTATGGGGAAGAATGTGTTTAAAAATACATATGTGAAATGAACCAGAACACTTATTTTAAAAAAGTACACTTGATGTGTATGATTATGAAAGAAATGTACTTTGCATTCATAAAACAGAACAAGCAAGATTCAAGCAAGCACAAATTTCTAGATGAAAATCTAATATGCACAAAGAGCACTGCCTTTTATATTCCAAAAAGGACTGATGTCATAGCAGACAAAATTCATGGAGATCTTTATTTATTGAGGTATTTTGGGATTCATTCTTGCAAATGCTGAAACATGCAAGTAACTTTATTCATATAATTACTTGACTTGTCTGGTAAGTAAACAGTTCATTTCACATAAATCACTGGCATGCATGTTTGCAAAAATTAGGCTCTTATTTGCCATTTCATTGTCCTCCTGTAATATATACATAAGAAAGAATTATGGGAGAGAAACATATCCTAGACAAAAGCAGGCTGTCCTGTATATTTACAAAGAAAATAATCCTTCAACTCCTCCCCCAATATTTCTTTCAGAAAAATGTAGCTTTCAGACTTTTTTGTGTGGAATCACTCAAGTCTTAGTTTCACTTAGGAGAACTACAAGTAAGTAAGCTAACTTAAATATACTTAACTTCTTGTCCTAGCAACGCAGAAAGAAAGACTAGAGGCAATGGATGTGGTTTAATTAGGCTGCAATTTTATTCATGTACTATATCTGGGAATACTCGGTGACACATTGTATAGTGCAGGTTTTTTCTGTCATGCTGTCTTGCTCACAAGCAAGGATACCAAACTCAGGGCAGACTGTTAAGAAGCAGGGTAGAAACCCCAATCTGGTTCTGAGTTGTATAATTAGATTCCACCAATCAAGTAACAGGTGTAAATTCCTCAGGCATTTTACAGCCTAAAAATGGAGTCACAGACAGCCCCTTTGGGCATTCTGTTCTATCTTGGAAAAGCCTCATGAAAAATTAAATTTAAACCTGAGTACCTTTTAGAGCAAATTGGAAATTTCATAACTGAATAAGAACACTACAAATTTTGAATTGAGCCTTTTACAACCAAATAGGCAATTCTGATCTGCTCCACTTCTTAGTTATAAAAGTCATCCAATGAGGAAACAAAAGAATACCAAGTGACTTATATAACTAACCGACACAATGCAGCCACACAAAATTCATCTCCATGCATTACTTATAGTTATCTCTCTGTTGAAAATAATATCTAGTTCTAATAATATCAAAGCCTGTCAATGGTTCAACTGCTGGTGTGCTAAGACCACAGTCTACCATGCTGATTAATATTGTCTCATTGTTTCCTTATACTTCCTCATAGTCTGTCCGTATCCATCTGTTCTCTCTTATCTTATACTTAGATTGGAAGCTCTTTGGGGCAGGGACCATATTTTCATTCCATGTTTGTGCATCACCTAGCAGTGTGATGCTGTAGTCCCAGACTGTGGATCCTATGCACTACAATCATAATAAATAATACTTAATATCTCCTCCCAAACTACTGAATTCCTGATCTGTGATGTTAAATCTGCGCTATAGGAAATTACTGCAGCCTCATGAGTAGAAGGCTCGTTTGAGCTAAGATCAAAGTGTAGTGTCTGTTCTTATATGTATTATTAGAATCATAAAGAGAAGGAAGACTGTAGGGTGATAAGAATTGGTCGAGCTCATTCAAAAACTGAAGATGGACATCTTTTGATCCTTTAAGCAGGAACCTGTATTCCCCACTATGAGCAAAGAACAGCCACTGGGTCAGACTGCCACACAATTTCCCCCCCCTAAAACAATGCCCTTCATGTTTGTGGAGTACCTGAACCAAGAATATATGTATATAGATCATAAAATATCACTTTTTGTTTGTCATACAGAGGCAGATCATAAAAGGATGTAGTTATTTGAAGAATTCCACCCTTTTTACTATCTAACTACATTTGAAAACCCTAGGCCTAGACCATCTTTCCCCCCATATTTGTGCAGCATCTAGCACAGTGGAGTCCTGTCTGGAAAGACAAATAAGTAAATAGTATAATTTCATTGATTTTAGTGGGCTTACTCTTCATCTGCTATTGTGTGAGATGAAAATCAAAACAAAAGGACTTACAGTATATACTAACAGTTTCATTACTGTCACAGGAAAATTGATAGATTCTGTGTGCATGCAATTATTTTTCATCACTTTTCTATGAAACAGTGTCACTCATTCTTCATGTCTGCACATTCAATTTTATCAATTTAGAATCTCGCTATGCAATAGCTGCACTTTCTTGGATAATAATAAACAACAACAGTAATCACTAGAAAATGCCAGTGTTCTAGTTAAATTTAATCACATACAGTTCTTGAAAAATCCACTTCTCTATTCTCCATTTCTGGGTGAATTGGAGCTGGAGTCCTACATTATCAACTTCTGGTAACTCAAGTTTTCATTTAAAAAAATTAAATGCCTACCCCATATGAATGTGAAAATCCTTGATCTGTAGACCCATCTCCAGTGCCTCTGCTCCTCCTCACAGCTTTTCCAAAAAGCCGCAGAGCAAAGTGAAGACTCCAGCTGGCTTTGTAGTTATTAAATAAATATGAGCAATAATAAAACTAATAAAAATCATGTGTCTTCTTCGGTGGGAGCAAGCTCTTTCTCCCCTCCAGCAACAAGAGCAAAGAATGTTCAAATGTATCGCATACCTGACCAAAGCAAAGGCTGACCAAAACACAGAGGCCCCAATCTGAGCCCCAAGATAGCACTTTGGTAACAGACCACCTTCCCCTCTCCCTGCAGCAAGTCCTGGGGTTGGGTTTTTCATCAGGCCATTCCCTGTAGGTATCACTGTACTAGTCCCTGATGCTCCTCTCATTTCAGGTATTCTAACAGAATAATTTGGAATACACATTGTGTTTTCATGTTTTGATGAAAAACTAGAATGATGTTAATTCTGAAAGCAATAATCAATCTTGGTTTCCCCTTGGTCAATATTTACCTCAAGTTAAAAATCTTGATGCTCACCACAACAGAAATCATTAACAGCTTAACTGATACTACTGTACATCATTACAATAAGCAACAAGTAACAATAAGGAGAATCAAACAATTAGTGTAGATACTTTCCAGAAGTCATCATGCTTCACACAGTATCATATGTAGTTATCTCTCACCTTACAGAAATTATATAACATGTTAAATTCTGCAACTCTATTTTCTAATGCACCTAATATTTATCCACTGTATGCATCATCCTAATATTTTAATTTAGGGGGGACTAATCTAAAACGAATTGAAATCAATGGGATTTCAGTAGGCATAGGATCAATCCCAATTATACTTTAATTTTAGATTCCCCCTACTAAAGGTGGTTGGTAACCACGTAACCCACGTTATATTCACTTTTCACTTACATTTGCACAGTAAAATTTTTGTCAACTGAGATTTATTTTATTGGTTTACTTACTAAAAGGGCCACTCAGATGAAGGATGACTTTGTCATAGAGGTCTCCCTATTCCCAATTTTAGAAATAAGCTAAATAAGGCATCAGGAAGTTATGTAAATTGAGTAAAGTCACAGTGGATCTGTGACTCATTTTGCATTGCGTCTTTGGCACTCTATCCTCTCTTACTATTTTACCACGCAATCTCACGATATTTTTTGGTCACACAGGTACTCAGTTATATATAAATAGCCTCAAAACTTCTGATTAATAATATAAGTAAATTCACTTCTACAGCTTCCTTAAGATATATACTGTGAAGCCATTTTCAGAGTTTATGGCTGCAGAATGGCTAAAAAACAATAGGCTTTCATTCTTGTTTAAGTAATGGACATAACTATTGGTTTTTATTTAGATGACAGTATTGCTTTAAAATGTAATCTTTTTCTTTTAAATCTAACTCTATCTGATCTATGGTGTTTTAAACAAAATTGGGGTGGGTTTTGGGAGAGGAGGAAGAGGACTGTAAACAGGCTAGCTTCTTTAAGTCTTAAAATGATATATTTTGTAAAAATGTATATGCTCTAAATCTAGAGTACAAAAGGTTTTTTCGCTTTTGGTTTTGGTTTTTAATCTTATTACAATGTATGACATTCTATTCTGTTGGATTTAAGATGTTAAGGATTTAATAGTCTCCTCAGATGTGTAGATTGAATCTTTTTTCTTGAAAATATGTATGGGGGTCCTAGTACGTATTGCCAAACAGCCTGCATATCAGAAAAGCGGATCAGGAAATCATCGCTTTCATTTCTTTTTAATCCCCAATTTTGAATGGCCTCTGAAATATAACACAATAAATCTCATACAAGATCTCTAAAAAGCATTACATATTTCAACTTATTCAATGACAAAGTATGCTAGATTAACCCTCTCAAAAAGAACACCCACCTCTGCACTGGCAATAGTCAACTCTTCTTCTGATCTTATTGTTTCTTCTTGAACAAAAATGTTAAAAAAGTTAAGTTACAAGAAAATGGTCTCCTTTCCTGCCCTGCAGCCTGGAAAGAACTCAGGGGTGAAATCCTGCCTCCACTGAAGTCATTGGCAAAACTGCCATTTAGGACTTCTCCTATTGATTTTAGTAGACTTTCTGGTGTTATTCCTCCAAAAGTGAATAGCGTGACCAGATGTCCCGATTTTATAGGGACAGTCCCAATTTTGGGGTCTTTTTCTTATATAGGCTCCTATTACCCTCCACCCCATCCCGATTTTTCACACGTGTTGTCTGGTCACCCTAAAAGTGAATAAGATATGAATGGACTTTAAAACACCAAAAAATCACAAGCATATAATACTGGAAGTTTGTTCCATTGTATCAAGTTAAAATCCATATGTATGCTTTTAGTAATACCCTTCACCAAAACTTTCTTCACTTTTTTATCTTATTAGCATTGATGCCAGAATACAGCACCTTAAAATTATCAGAAAATTCCACTCACCAAACCTGAATTAAGAGAGGTGCAGGTTAACATGCCTGTGAAGTTCCCCTCACACCTGTACACCTACGGGAGCCTGTACAAATGTAAAGAAAAAATGGAGGACCATTTTTGGAAGTAAGAGATTGCGACGTTTTTACAAAATATATTTTCTCTTCACCTTCACCTTTCTTACCCTTTGGCTGATGCAATTCAGATGTAAGCGCTTATAGTATCCTCTTTTCTTAATGGCTGCTATTCTACAAGTCTTGTATCTACACTGTACTCAGTATAGCCTTAAGTTCCTGACATTTCAGACATTTCAGCAAAATAACACAAAGAGAATGGTGTGACTAACTGGGGGAGAAAAGCTTTCAACTTCATATTCTTTGGCTTTCTGTGACATCATGTAGTCAGAGCTGGAAACACCACAATTTTCTACCGTTTACAATGAGAAATGGTGACAGACCATGATTTGTAGTTTGTATTCTCCTATAAAGTGCTACTCTGTCTGGATTACATTTTACAGTCATCTGAAATAAAATAAGTCTATTTGGCAATTACTAAAATGATAGCAATGTTCCAACTCCTAAAAGAAAGACTTCAGCTAAGGTAGTAGAAAAACAATATAGCATATAGACAACTTTCTTGAAGAATCAGATTTTCCTCTTCTTTGGGCACTCATTTCTTTGTGGCATCTAGAACAAGTATTTCTTTTTTGTACTGATTTCAAGACTATACTATACCATTTTAGTGGGGAAAAACAAACTTTACACCCCCAATTTTGTATTTATTTTTTTGGTGCAAGATTCCTTCATCCTTGACTTACTTAAATGATTTATGTCACCATATTCTTGCATCATTTGTGGCTGGTTGCATAGAAAATATATTCAAGGGACAGTTCACATTAATTATAGATTTTATTTACTGGTGTGCAGAAAATTTAATCATATTAAACAGTTTACTGTTGATACCACTCCTGGTACATAGCAGCAGCAACAACACACCTAATTTACATCTTCTCTTCTTCTATTCGATGAGGTCCATAACATAAGCCACTCATTTTAATTACAAGACATGTGGCTAACTCCCCATTCTCCTTTCTAGAATGCTGCTTTTTAAGCCGTATGATTCACTGGTGTTGTGGGATAAACAGGATTTTTCTAGTCTTGGCCCAATGGTCTAAGACATTTGTACAAGGATAAAAAAAGAAGCTGCCTAAACTTTAGCTCTCTGTCCTGATTTTCTTGAACAAATAGGGAAGAGTAATCAGTGATGAGGGAGCTTCATCTAGCAAAATAAGGTCTCTTCTGTCTCAATAAGGGTTCTTTTTTCTACCGAACTGTTTGAAGAAATTAAGAATCCACTAGATGTTGCCAATCATGGTATAGGTAGGCACCCCAAGGAGATATCTAGACGTAACAAATGAAACTTCAGTAATGAATTTTAAGCTTCTCACATAGGACAGGTAAAATCATAACATAAAACCTGAAGGCAAAAGTGAGGACTTTTTTATTTTATTT
This sequence comes from Sternotherus odoratus, assembly GCA_032164245.1. Lineage (NCBI taxonomy): Eukaryota > Metazoa > Chordata > Testudines > Kinosternidae > Sternotherus > Sternotherus odoratus. The sequence goes on from JAVMKO010000006.1 coordinate 46,201,361, forward strand.
TCCATATTCAGGGTAGTAGAGGAGGTATGGCTTATAACATCATAGCAATTCTGTAGTTAAAGTTGCAAACAGTACTCCCTTCAAATCCTCTGTTTTTATGGGATTTTTTTTTTTTACATTTACACACATAGCGGATATATACCATACAAAGAAAGGGTCAATTGGTTGTTTCCTCCATCACAGATTGAAAGCAAGACAACAATGTGCAAGGGAAACTATGATCAAAAACTAACACCACAAAGACAGGCTCTATTTCTGTATCATGTTAAACGGAGTATGAGAGTTCAAAATAACTTCTGAATTGACATTGAAGACAAGAAAAGGGTTTGTTGTACAAAAGTGTAAGGAATGTCCATCCATATTAAGATTAATAGAACATTTTTTTAAAAAACCTTCTTTATAAAATTCTGATATAATAAAATAATTATGGGAAGCCCCAAAATACTAATCTGAGTCACTAAACCTCTTTCCCAGAGGTACCATTTTCTAGAGACAGCATAGTACTTTTAAATTAATATGCTACGCTGCAGCATCCACAGCTGTTTGGTAGGTTTTGAGTATCATATTAACCAAATTATACTCCAGTCTCCAAACACCACTGTGGGCAGAGAAACCTAAAGCTTTTCCTACTAGTGCAATTAGAGTCAAAGTTAGAAGAATTAAGAGAGCATAATGAAGCTGGAGTTCATCGCCAGCAGACCCAGCCAGGGCCACTGGGGCCAGCCCACAGATTAACGGTTACGGAAGGTTAACCAGTAAAACTAATCATAGAAGATTAGGATTGGAAAAGACCTCCAGAGATCATCTTTCTAGTCCAATCCCCTGCTCAAAGCTGGACCAACCTCAACTAAATCATTCCAGACAGGGATTTGTCAAGCCAGGCCTTAAAAACCTCTAAGGAAGGAGATTCCACCACCTCCCAAGGTAATCGATTCCTGCACTTCACCATCATCCTGGTGAAATAGTTTTTCCTAATATCAAACCTAGACCTCCCACACTGCAACTTGAGATCATTACTCCTTGTTCTGTCATCTGCCAACACTAAGAACAGCCTAGCTCCATTCTCTTTGGAACCCCACTTTTCAGGCAGTTGAAGGCTGCTATCAAATCCCTTCCTCACTCTTTTCTTCTGCAGACTAATTAAACCTAGTTCCCTCAGCCTCTACTCATAAGTCATGTGCCCCAGCCCCATTACCATTTTTGTTGCCCTCTGCTGGAATCTCTCCAATTTGTCCGTATCCTTTCTGAAGTGGGGACCCTAAAACTAGATGCAATACTCCAGATGTGGCCTCAACTGTATCAAATACAGGGAAATAATCACTTCCCTCCATCTGCTGACAATGCTCCTACTAATGCAGCCCAATGTGCCATTAGCCTTCTTGGCAACAAGGGCACACTGTTGACTCACATCCAGTTTCTCGTCCACTGTAATCCCCAGGTCCTTTTCTGCAGAACTACCGCTTACCCAGTTGGTTCCCAGCCTGTAGCAGGGCATGGGATTCTTCTGTCCTAAGTGTAGAAATCTGCATTTATCATTGTTGAATGTCATCAAATTTCTTTTGGCCCAATCCTCCAATTTGTCTAGGTCACTCTGGACCCAATCCCTACTCTCCAGTGTATTTATCACTCCCCCGAGTTTACTGTCATCACAAACTTGCTAAGGGTGCAATCCATCCCATCACCCAGATAATTAATGAAGATGATGAACAAAACCAGCCCAAGGACAGACTCCTAGGGCACTCTACTTGATACCGGCTGCCAACTATACATCAAGCAGTTGATCACTATCTGTTGAGACTGACAATCTAGCCAGCTTTCTATCCACCTTACAGTCCATTCATCCAATCCATACCTCTTAAACTTGCTGGCAAAAATACTGTAGGAGACCATATCAAAAAAAGTCAAGATGTATCACGTCTATAGCTTTCCCCATATCCACAGAGCCAGTTATCTTATCATAGAAGGCAATCAGGTTGGTCAGACATGACTTGCCTTTGGTGAATCCATGTTGACTATTCCTGATCATCTTCCTCTCCTCCAAGTGTTTCAAAATGGATTCCTTGAGGACCTGCTCCATGATTTTTCCAGGGACTAAGGTGAGGCTAACCGGTTTGTAGTTCCCTGGATTGTCCTGCTTCCCTTTTTAAAAAATAGGGACAATATTTGCCTTTTTTCAATCGTCCAGGACCTCCCCAGATCATCCCGAGTTTTCAGAGATAACAGCCAATGGCTCTGCAATCACATCAGCCAACTCCCTCAGCACCCTCAGATGCATTAGATTTAGCCCCATGGACTTGTGCATGTCCAGATTTTCTAAAAAATCCTTAGTAGTCCTGTTCTTTCACTACTGAGGGCTGCTCACCTCCTCCTCATACTATGCTACCCAATGCAGGAGTCTGGGAGATGACCTTATCTGTGAAGACCAAGACAAAAAAAAACATTGAATACTTCAGCTTTTTTCAACTGTCAACTGGAAAGGTAAGGAGGATACAGATTAAATTATAAGAATGGTTTTAAGATTTGAGTTCAATGTCCTATGAATATTTAATTGAAATCCCTTTTATTTAGAATTTGTTTTTCTTGTCATAATTTATGATTCATTGTCCTCTGATTCACAAAATAACAAAAATACAAAAGTAGTTCATTACCTATTCACACATCTCATGGTTATTCTTCCTCAAGACAGATAAGGAGAACTGGCCTGACTTGGGCTGAATTCAACCAGATGAAATTCAATAAAGACAAGCACAACGTACTTTACTGAGGAAAGAAAAATCAAATGCACAACTACAAAATGAGGAATAATTGCCCAGTTGGCATTACTGGTGAAAAGAATATGGGGGTTACAGTGGATCACAAATTAAATCAGAGTCAACATTATGATACAGTTACAAAAAAGGCTAATATGATTTTAGAATGTATTATCAGGAGTGTTGTATGTAATAGTCCTGCTCAGATTGGCATTGGTGAGACCTCAGCTGGAATAGTGTGTCCAATTCTGTGCATCACACTTTAGTAAAGATCTAGACAAATCGGAGAGAGTCCAGAGAAGAGCAACAAAACTGATGAAAAGTTTAGAAATCCTGACTTATGAGAAAAGGTTAACAAAACTGGGCATGTTCAGTCCTTTTGTTAAGGAATATTATAAAGAGGACAGTGATCAATCACTCTCCATTTCCATCATGGGCGGCGTGTGAACGCACCGTTGGGGGAGGCTAGCCCCTGTTCCCTTCTTCTCTGTCCGAGGCCCGGCCTCCTCTCTCCCACCAGAGCCCGGGTGCTCCATGACTCCTAGTCCCCCCCATGCACCTCCAGCCCTGGAGCGCCAGGTGGGCAGCACGGCTGGAGTGCCTCCCAGCCCCATCACTGGGCAGCTAGGCCAGAGCACCCCCACAACCTCAGTGTGCCAGGCAAGCAGCATAGTCCAAGTGTCCTCAGCCCCAGAGCACCAGGTGGATCGTGCGGGTGGAATGTCCCCAGTGCTGGGCAGGCAGCATAGCCGGAGGACCTGGGGGCAGAGCAGGTCCGGGGCCACATCAGGCTGTTTGGGGAGGCAGAGCCTTTCCATGCCTATGCTACCCACCGCCCATAATTTCCGCTGAAGGTAGGACAAGTAGTAATGGACTTAATCTGTAGAAAGGTTTAGGTTCAGTTTAGGTTAGCTTTAGGTTAGTTACTGGGAAAATGTTTACTAACCATAAGGGTACTTAAGCTCTACAATGGGCTTCTAAAAGGAGGTTGTGGAATCCCCATCAGCATTGTTTTTTTAAAACAGGTTAGACAAACACCTGTCAGGGATCGCTTAGGTTTACTTTATCCAGCCACTATGCAGGGTCCTGGACTTCTTCCAGTCCTACGTGTCTATGAATCTGTGATTCTAAGGCCCCATAAATAAAGTAAGAATTTGCAGATCTGTTACCACATCTGAGGTACAAGGTGAAAAGTTACTTCACTCTTTCAAGGTGCAAAGTCAAGCTGCTTAAAAGCTACTTATTACATCCATTAACATTAATTTATTGAAAATATAACCAACCAAAGTTTACACTCAATGTTTATATGTCTATATGTCCTAAACAAAGTCGTCTGGTCTGTAGAACTCAACCCTATAGGAATTAAGGACTAACTGAAACCTTGTCATTTTCCAAAACGAGGTACACTTCTTGGACTTTGTATTTCAAACAAAAACTCACAGCATTTCATGCACAACCAAAATTTCACACTATATTTTTCCCTCTGGGAAAAGAAACAAATCATTGTGTAGGACAGATGCCAGTCACATCACTTAATACATCTCTGGAAGGTGCTCAGGGATGGGCAGAATAACAAAGCAAACGATCAAAACATTAAACAAAGTATTGACATAACGGAGCAGAGGAATATGATGAGAGTCATTAAACAATGTTTAGTCCACCACAGTACAACTTGTCTAATGATGAAAGACAAGTAGTGGCTTCCTCATTCAGGTTACAACTTAGTCACAGGAATATGCGGGAGGGGAGGTATTTGTCCTTACAAACTAGCCAAGAAAATCCTTGGTTGCAATTATTTACCTAGTTTTTCATAGGAACCTAATACATATATTTGCCAGTTTCACTTGAAAAAACCTAAATTAGTTATAGGTAAGGTACATATGAGATTACACAATCCGCTTTAAATACAGCAGTCAAAAGTTCAGTGATCAAAATAACTGAGTTAATTCCAGAGGAATGAATGTTTAATACAATACAAAGAAAAAATACTCTTAAATCAATCACTGGGCCACAAAAACTTCATTAATACTTCTGCTGTAGACTAAACAAAAGCAGAAGTTTTCAGCCTTTACATTTTTACTGTTTTTCTTGCCTAAAACAGGAAAGACATTTTAGATATATAGAGCTCATTAAAGAGGCCCTCTAAACTAGTGCAATAACAGTAAAAACATTTTGCCATATATGCAAGTACCAACCAGAGATTTAATGGCTATTTCTATTACACAGTTGTCAGTATTTTTAAACTTGATACTTTTAAAGAAAACAGCTGACATCACAAAGTTAATTTTTAAAATGTCGATTTGTCAAATCTTTGGCAAGCTTCACACACATGAAAAAAAGTAAAACATCCGTTTGTTAAACAAAAGTTCTCAAGTGCAATTCAAAATTTCCACCCCTTGGTACCCATTCAGCAATAATATAATTGAGCAACACAGGTCATTTCTGCTTGAGGGAAAATCCTGCCCCTACCGGGTAAGCATACAGACTGTGGCTATAGAAAAAATAGTGCATAGAGGATAGGATGATGTGTAGGGAATCCAGATCTCCCATGCACTGTAAAAACACAGTTCCACAAGGTGCTTCTGCATTCTATTGGGGGAGGGGGGAGGGCAGATAAAGAGAAGCTGACCAGGATCAACCTGGCATAATAGGAACGAAGGTACTAAAGAAATGTCAAGCATGATTTTAATTTAAGACATTTGTAAAGATTGTGAAGAAGGTAACAAAGAGAGGAAGTGTCAGAATTTAAGAGCATTACCTAAAAATTTAGCTTTTAGTGTAGAAACAAAAAAAATATATATCCAGTTTTGTTTCATGTTTAACTATGACTCTACTTTTATTTTTCTATAACAAAATAAATGCAAGTGACAACGGTAACTGACAGTGTCAGAAAAACAAAAAGATTTAATTCATAACGATGGAAATGCTATTTGCTATATGAATGGTCACACTTCCCCCCTCATTCTATTAAGAAATGTTCCCTTACATGTTCTTAAGGTGCAAGACCCACAAAGATTGCCACAATAACAATACAAAATGCAACACACCTAGTAATGTGTAAACTCATTTAAAAATATTATATATATTTGTATTTAATTCATAATTACATATAGTTTTTAAAAATACTGAATAAAGAATAAATTAGACCACATCAGGGACTAATCCTAATATCAGTTTAAACAATATAAAACTTACTTAATATAAACAAAAAAGACCAATCCTGTACAGACATCAGTAACTTCACTCATGTACATGGCCTAAGTTGAGTTCAATACTACAACCAGAGGCCCTAATATAGTTATTTACAATGTATGGCCAGACTGCTGAGTCCACATATATTCTCACTGAAGTGTACACAGATGGTTTGCTGTTCCTGCAGCATTCCACCTGGATGTTGTAAATTACAGGATCGGGGCCTAAAATGTAAATTTATTCATTTGTTCAAGTTTTTACAGGACTGGGCCTTCTATTAGGGGCCAAAATTTCCCCTACAGTTACAGTATCTTCAGCCTCTAACTGTGGGCAGAATCTGGCCGTAAGTAAAATGGTTCAGTCTCAATTTATCTTTAACAAAGTTCAGAAAGCTAAAATAAACAATGTAATCAAAACTACCCTCCGTGCTGCTATATCATAGGAACGAATAATCATAAAACTCTGTTCATGATGTTGTGAATATATCCCATAATCTTTTATGTTACATTGTGTGCCAGAAATCAGTTTTTAAAAGTTCCTGTTACTTATGATTTTATTTAACTTTTCGTTATATTTTTTAACATTTTACTACTAGTACACGAAGGTGTTGATATAAATTTAAAAATAAGATTTTGAATACACAAAAGCTTTTATAAATCTGATGGTGATATTCCTAATCAGATTGATAATTAAAATTTCAGATCATTGGATAACTGATAAATATTTACTGACTCTAATCTGTGTTAATTTTTTAATTTCCAAACGTGCTACTGAATATAAAAAAGTATCTGCGAAAAAGAGAACGAAACTGTGGTAAGGCATAAAGTACGACTACTTAAAGACACATTATTTTTTATCTCCTTAGGGAATTTTGTGTAGAGATATGTTTATTAAATGCAATTAAATGTTTTAACTAATTATAATCCTGAAAATAATGATAAAAAGATTTATTAATCTTTATCCCTTATGATTTTATCCCTTATGATTTAATTAATCTATTAACCTTTTCAAAGAGATACACATTCCTAGTAAAGTAACGCTCTCAATCTGGTTTATAAATAGTAGGTCCTGGCTTCATTAAAAAGTCTTAGTTTCAACAAAACCACTCATTTATGCAAAGAGCAATGTATACTAGATCACGGGGGGGGGGGAGGGAATGACTATTGTTTGAATAACAGATTTTTTAAAAAAAACTTTTTTTTGGTATGTCAAAGGTTTTAAAAACCTTTTCTTGTATTTTCAATCCTAAGAAAGGACCAACTGTGAAAGCCTGAATGTGTAGGATGATTGTGAACCCCCCCCCCCCAGTTAATTAATCTGCTGGTTGAATGACAGTGTGCCTAGGGGCATGGCACTGGCGTCCGACATACAGCGTCCCAGTACACACTCTGCCTCACATATCTACATTCTGCACTGCAGGATTCTGCACAACAAACTGCAATGGCCTTCATAGGCTTCCACCCTCCCTCTAGCCCCTTGTGTCTGAGACATACATTTAATTAATTTAATCCCTCTCCATTTTTAAGTTTTAATAATTTTAAAATATGTAGTATTATGAGCAAAATTAACAGCTGCACCACTCCATGCTAAAACCGATTTATCTTACAAGCATTTTCTTTTCTGGTTTGTGTACTAAATACATCGATTTTCAGAGGCATGATATAATGTAACTAGCAAAATTAACATGTTTTGATATTTTCGAACATGTAACCGTATATTCTTCTGTAAAATACATTTGTATAAATCAATGTTTAGAGATTTTAAGTTTAGTGGATTTTGTGATTTCTGTTTTACTGCACTTAGATTTTTTTTAACTATGATTATATGTGTCACTTTCCCCCCTCTAAATTGTACTCTGAACATTACTAATACCTAATATTTAGCGAGGTAAAGATAGATATTTTTATTAATTTATTTATTTTTTCAGCAACAGGATAAAACAGACATCCCTAATCTCTTTTTACCACCAGAACAAAACATCTTTCAAATCAAGATAAAATCACTACATCATGAATGTTAATATCATTCTGAGAAAAATAATATCATATGACTAGAAAAGACCATCCCTTTAGGGAGAAATGTTGTGTTAAAGTGGATTATTCTTTTAGTGTTGTAATAGAAAGGCATTCCACCTAGTCCCAGATGGAAAATCAAAATCTGCATTTAAATGGAAATACTGTGAAATGGATAGGACAAAAGAATCAGAACTGTAAAGAAGAAACATCTTTTTGTATTTTTAAAACAAAATTTAAGTTTAAAAGAAAAAAAACTTTTTAAAGATGAGCTTTTAGATTTTGCATTTAGATGATAAACACACATTATTTGCAAATGTTGAGCTATATTCAATCTATACTTGGTGGGTTTAGCCACATTACTTCAGTTAACATGTGCAAGTGTTGTACTGCTAAAATTCTGTGCATAAAGTTGGAGATATGTTTGTTTAATTTTCTGCACATTTTGCACCAGACCACATTATAAACAGTTTTTACAAAGTGACGATGTTTCACTGACAGTGTTTTATGTACTTCCCATAAAATCAAATCTCAAATCAAACTTGAGAAAAAGAACGCAAAGAGCTAAGTAGTACCGCATGCTACTTTTTCTGACCTGCAAATGATTTTCATTATTTCAGAAGTTAGGGCAATTTTCTCAAGTCCTTAAGGAGTCTGACAACATTGCACATTTCTTAACACTTGCATTTATTTTTATATTGTAAACTGTAAAACAGCAGGACAATGTTCATATGGATTGGGGACTTGTAACTTTACTGCAAATAATACTATTACTATAAAATATAAGCTCTTCTAGTGTGTGAAGAAAAAACAAGAAACTGATTGCCATTCACAATACATGCAGACTACAGGATGAGTGAGCAAATAGCACTTTTTTCAATGATAAGTGGGTTTGTGTGTCTTAATTGTGAAAACTAATTGAATTTACTAAGCACTGAAAAGACTTGGTGACATTAGAACTATGCTGTCTCATATTTTTAACAGGTGATCTTATCATTAGAACTCACATCAATTTGAAATGTATGCTGTTCTTTGGAAGGCAAGGACAAAAAGAACATATAAACGATTTGACCACTCTTCTTTTCTTTCCCTGAAGATTATAGGCAGTAGAAGGTGTAACTATCTCCTCAGCAACCAAGACATAAGAATTAATTTATTTGAAATTAGTAATTTGATTATTATTCTCTCTCTCTGCCTTCATGTGATGTTTTGGTAATTAACTTTGGTTCAGCTATCTCGATATAACATGGTCTGACATAAGGCGAATTCTCATATAATGTGGTAAAGGAGCGCTCCGGGGGGCATGGCTGCACACTCCGGTGGATCAGCATGTCAGCTCTGATCGGCGTGTTAAGGGGGCCAGGTCAGGGCCGAGGGGTTGGATAAAGGGAAGAGGGTCTTGGGGGCCAGTCAGGGGACAGGGAGCAGGGGAGGTTGGATGGTTCGGAGGTTCTGGGGGCAGGGTGGTCAGGGGATGGGGAATGGGGACGTTGGATAGGGTGTGGAAGTCCTGGGGGGCCTGTCAGGGGGTGTGGGTGTGAATAGGGGTCGGGTAGTCAGGGGACAGGTAGCAGGGGGGCTGAGTAGGGAGTGGGGCCCTGGGGGTGATTAGGGACTGGAGGGTTTCTGGAGGGGGCGGTCAGGGAATAAGGTGCGGGGGGCCTTAGATAGGGGGTGGCATCTTGGGAGGGGTGGTTAGGGACGGGGGATCTCTGGAGGGGTTAGTCAGGGGACAAGGAGCGGGGGGTTGGATGGGTCAGGGGTTCTGAGGGGTCAGTCAGGGGGCAGGAAGTAGGTGGGGGTTGGATGGGGGCGGGTCCAGGCTGTCTGGAGAGGCACAGCCTTCCCTACCCGGCCCTCCATACAATTTTGAACCCTCATGTGGCCTTCAGGTCAAAAGGTTTGCCCTCCGCTGTATTAGGCGTTCTCATCTCTCCCGCCTACTTAAATCTCGTTTCTAAATTGTGTGATCTAACAGAAATGATTTGCTGACTATTAACACTGGAAATGCTCGATGCCAAAGCAAGTTCAATATAAGTTTCACCTATAACGCAGTACAAAGTAACACTGTACCTTTAAAAGTTACCATGGGAAAAGAGAGTTAACTTAAACACATACGGTATTCTCTGGTGATTTAATTTGGAAAACCCAAAGAAAAATTATTATAATCCTCTCAGGCAAAATTTGAAAAAAACAAACCTACATTTAAAAATGACTTCATTTTGTATGCACTGTAATCAAATAGTATAGACTCTTTTGTTCACCTATGTAAAACTCCAATTTTCTTTCCATGCTTATAAGCTTAAAAAAGTGGACAACACGGCACTGTCATAAGTATAAAGTAGCTTAGAATTACTGTTTTACCTGTAAAGGGTTAACCTGAAAGTAACCTGAGAGAGGATGACGGACTGGAAATGCTAATCAACCTCGGGGACAAAGAGAGTTTTTTAGTTTAGTTTTGTCTCTCGCTCTCGCGCTGTTCGCCTCGGCTATGGGACAAACCTCTCTTCTGTCTTTATTCTACATCAGGGGTGGGGAACCTTTTTTGCGCCAAGGGCCATTTGGACATTTATAATGTCCTTCGCGGGCCACTTCCCCCCCCCCCCCCCCGAGGAAGCCCAGGCTGGCAACGGGAGCTGAGACCCCAGCTGGCAAGGGGCCAGTGGGGGAACCCCAAAGCAGTGGCAGGCGGAGTGCTTAGCCCTGCACTGCTTTGGGGTTTCCCCCACTGACCCCTTGCCAACCGGGGGGGGGTCCTGCCACCTGCCCGTCAGCTCCCGCTGTCAGCCTGGGTGTAGGGGTAATCTTGCTTTACCCCCGCCCAGCCTCCCCCCAATCTAACTGCGTTCTCTCCCCCACCCCTGCCTGGCCCAGCCCATGCCACCAAACCTTACCTCCTCCCCATCCAGCCTGGCCTCCCCCCCCTTCACCGGCCGCTCCCCCACCCCATGCAGCCTAGTCTCCTGCCCCCCTGCCCAGCCTGCCCCCCCCTTCACCGGCCACTCCCCCACCCCATGCAGCCTAGTATCCTGCCCCCCTGCCCAGCCTGTCCCTCCCCCCCTTCACCGGCCGCTCCCCCACCCCATGCAGCCTAGTCTCCTGCCCCCCCCTTCACCGGCGGCTCCCCCAGGCGCTTCCCGGCCCCTTTGCTCAGCCGGACCAAATGACTTGGCGGGCCGTATACAGCCTGGAGGCCGGAGGTTCCCCACCCCTGTTCTACATAGCTATAATCTTCTAACAAGCCAAGTTCAGCAGTAAGTGAATTGTATGCCTGTATCACTTGATAATTGATCCACGATGTTTCTTTACTGTTAAGCTTTAGCAGAGGAAGAATTCACAAGGGGGGGGGGTCAGTTATGCTATGTGATGCAAGTGGGTTGTTTTTCTATTGATTTCTGTACAAGGGATTTATGCTTCTTTTTTCTCTAAGTAAAATCTTTCTTTTAAGACTCTGACTGTTTGTTTCCATTGGACTGATCCTGATTTGGATCGGGAACGTCTCACAGAAAGTGAGGGTTTTGGTCTTTGTTTCTCAAGTCTCTCCCAGGTAAAGGGAGGAGATCTGGAGGGTATATAAAGGGGGGTTCCAATTTACCCTAACCCATGGTTTTGGGGGCTTAAATTGGTGGTGGCAGCGTTTCCAAGCTCAGACAAAGGCAAAGTTTGTGTTCTGGGGAAAAGTTTTAACCTAAGCTGGTAAAATAAGCTTGGGGGGTTATTTCTTTTTTTTTTCATGCGGGTCCCCACATCTTTACCCTAGAGTTCAGAGTGGAGAGGCAAACTTTGACAGGCACTAAGGAGAGTGTTTGAACAGAAGTTTAGCTCCAAGCTTGATAACTGAATATCTTGGGGAACAATGGAGAAAAACTGTCATATGTATTGTAAAGTCTTCTTTAAAAAAAACCAACAGAACACAAAACACATACGCCTTTGAACTAGCTCGCTATCAAGAATCAGAGAGTCAGTCATGTTGGAAATTGAACCCAAGCAGGTAAGAAACAATCAGACAGGGCCAAATTCCACTTTCATTTACACTGATACTAAAGGGCAGAATTTGATCCAGATATTCTTCAAATTGTGACCTTCTATGTAACCATTTTACCTATAGAGGTGCCTAATTAAAAAAAGTAAACAAGTAGGTTTGAACAAATTCTTCCAAGATAAGAGACACTGCAGTTGTTTCTGGTGCATACAGAAGAAAACAGATGATAATCACCAGAATTAATATTATAAATGAAAGAATTGGTGCTATCGATAGTATATACAACTCAGAAATTAAGATATAAAACTTGCATGCGCCACTATAGGACAGTTTTTCAAACTAAACCACTGATTTAAGGTGATGAGGCCTATTCCTTTACACTGTTTGCCTTTCCAAAATTCAACTGGAAAACCAGTAGAATAAGATTCCCCAATCACAGCACATGTATGAAACAATTTCTTCCTAATTAATGACCTGCTTCCTACAAAATTAAGCTACTGAAACAAAAAAGGTAGCTCAAAAAGAAACATTATTGTCTTTTAAGGTGATATTGAAGACCTTGGTCTGAATTCTACTCAGTCACATCTCTGTAAATCATAACTAATTGCAATGACTGATTCACAGCACAGAATTCAGCCCAATGAATTGCCATCAGTATGAAGCTTACATGTAACAAAGAGTAAGGGATGGCCAAATAATGTTTTAACTAACTTTAAATAAAAATAAAAACAAAGCAAAGGCAGTACTATAGTTCAAATCAAAACATGCAGTTTTCCTCTATTCATATATGATCTCAACAATTAGTTAATTTTTAGACAACTGTCTTATGGACACCACAAATTCTTTACTGTGCCATCAACTGTGAAATAATTTAACCCATGCAAGGATAAAATATAACCAACCCCTCAAAAATCAGTTACATTTTAAAAACAAAACCTGTTTTATCTTAAATTGTTCACAAAAAGCCTAGTATTATTGTAACATTACAGATAAGATATAAGACACTCAAAAAGTCAAGAAATACAGATTTAAGGATGAATGCTGAAACAACATTAACAATAATAATGTTAAAATACTGTAAACTAAGCTTGGCAGACTTAAAAATCAAGACATATCTGAAGACTAGATACAGTAACTAGTATACAAGACTATTACAAGACCAGTTGGTATTAGATTACCTATTGTATTGCATCATACATTATTTATTAGGTAAAGGGCACAAAGGAGGCAGAATTAAGACTAAGCTTTATCTCCTCACTCAACATGTATGACTTCTCAAGCTTACTGTTTTTTCCATGAAATTTGGTATTTCTTTTAAATAACTGCCTGTACAGATATCAAAAGTTCCACTACTATTTGGACTGATACCTGCTAAGCCCAGCAGTTTTTCACTGAGGCCACCTTAACTTCAGGGGGAATTAGGTGCAGGTTCTGCATCAAATACAACATACAATCATCTGTATACAGGAGCACAGAATTTAGTACTTTTCAGCCCCAAACATTTACAAATTAAATAATATCCTCTGAACAGCAGTTGCTTCTTGAGCCATGTCTACAAAAAATGGCCACAGGGAAATAAGCACATACAGGTTAACTGATTTATATGGAGTCAGTTCTTGATTTGAATCTCAGTCTAACACAAATTTTCTGTGTGACTTTTGGCAACCACTTACGGGGACAGCTTTAACAAAATACTTCTATCTGTAAATATATATTATACTCTGTTCACTTAACAGAGGAATATTTAGAAGGATGTGGAGAGAAATGAGGAGGAACAAGCAGAGAAGAAAATGACAACAAAGAAAAAGGGAGAAGATAAACAGAAAATGTAAGATCAGAAAAACAATCACAAAAAGTATAGAAACAAAGACAGAAGAGTAAGAATAATATTCAATAATAATAGCATAATTGTTGTTGCTACAGCCATTTCCCCTTGCTGATGACCAGAAGCCAGATTTTCAAATGTATTTAGACACAAAGATGCAGATAGGCACCTACATTAACAGATTGCAAGGCCAGAAGGAACCATTGTGATCATCCAGCCTGACCTCCTGGCTTCTTTCCTTAGGGCAGCATGGCTTAAGCACCAATGGAAACAATAGGAGGTAACAGACCTCTCTACTGTGGTCAGTCTCACATTCACTTACAGAAGTTGGTCGAATAAACCTCACCCATCTTGTTTCGCTAATACTTTGGAACTGACACAGCTATAACTCTACTGCATATAACAAAGGGACATGGTGACCACAATGCTAAGGGCACCTCCAGATTCAGTCCCATCGATAATAATGGGAAATAATGACCATTTTGAATAAAGTAAAAGTTTCACAAGGTTGTAAGTAGAAATCAAATTGATGAGATCTCTTAAATAAACCACAAATATCACAAGACTTCTGATAAAATTGGGAGAGTTGGCAACTCTGATGTTATTGCTTATTCTAATAAAATGTCTCATTCTATGTTAGAGGAAAGTGACTTTTTGTGATTCCGTATCATTGTAATATGACAATTCCCCTTCAGCAAATACTGTGTTAATGTCTTGCTCTTCTCTTTTTGCCTCTATTGCAGTTGTTTTTCCGACCTAATATTTTTGTTATTACCTTCTCTTATTTCTTTTGTGTAATTTTCTTCATTTGTTTCTGTTCGTTTCTCTCCATATCCTTCTAAATATTCTTCTTTTCCTCTTCCACCCCATATCAGACTTATCACTCTCCTTTTTCATTCTATTCACCAAATTCTGTATCCTCCTCACTGGAACAGGCTCCATTTTGTTTCCCGAGGAGTGCACTTGTCAGCCCAGGTTGGGTCAGTGCCTGCTTGCAGATAATGGCAGTGTGAATGAGTTTGCAGTAGGCCTGCCACTTGCAGGCCTGCCTGGGTGTTGAGTGAGTCATGCTTCATGCAATCTGGCTTTTTAAGATTTGATTCTGACATCAATTATTAGTGGTGTAAAGAAAAACTATTATTTTCAGTAGTTACACCTATATAAAACAAGGAAAGTTAACAAAGTCCTGTGGCACCTTAAAGACTAACTATAAAGTTTTGAAGCATGAGCTTTCGTGGGCTAATACCCACTTCGTCGGATGCAGGCAGTGGAAGTGTTCACAAACAGGCAGTTATAGAAAAGTAGGTAAGAGCCAGGTGGGAGGTGAAAAGGTTAGTCCAATTAAGCTGAGCCAGCTTGTTATCTCCGATCAGGGAGTGTGGATTATTCTTCTAGCATTTGAATGGGGTGTGTGAACATGGAGAGACGAGAAACAATGTCTGTAATGAGCCAACCATTGTAGATCTCGGTTCAATCCCAGAGTGTGTGTGCTGAATTTGCAAATGAATTGAAGTTCTGCAGTCTCCCTTTGCAGTCTGGATTTGAAGTTTTTTTTCTGCAGTATGGTGACTTTTAAATCTGTAATAGAGTGTCCAGGCAGGTTGAAGTGTTCCCCTACAGGTTTTTGTATATTGCCATTCCTAATATCTGATTTGTGTGCATTTATCCTTTTTCGTAGGGACTGTCCAGTTTGGCCGATGTACATAGCAGAGGGACACTGGTGGCATATAATGGCATATATGACATTGGTTGATGTACAGGTGAATGAGCCAGTGATGGTATGGTTGATCTGGTTAGGTCCTGTGATGGTGTTGTTGGTGTAGATATGTCGGCAGAGTTGGCATCGAGGTTTGTTGCATGGATTGGTTCCTGAGTTGGAGTTATTGTGGTGCAGTGTGCTGTTGCTGTTGAGAATTTGTTTAAGGTTGGCAGGTTGTCTGTGTGCCAGGACTGGCCTTCCTCCCAAGGCCTTTGAAAGTGAGGGATTATTGTCCAGGATGGGTTGTAGGTCACTGATGATGCGTTGCAGAGGTTTTAAGTGAGGACTGTAGGTGATGGCCAGTGGTGTTCTGTTGTTTTCTTTCTTGGTCTTGTCTTGTAGCAGCAGGCTTCTGGGTACACGTCTGGCTCTGTTGATCTGTGTCCTTATTTCCTTGTGTGGGTATTGTAGTTTTGAGAAAGCTTGGTGAAGATCTCGTAGGTGTTGGTCTCTGTCTGAGGGGTTGGAGCAAATCCGATTGTACCTCAGTGCTTGGCTGTAGACAATGGATCGTGTGGTATGTCCGGGATGGAAGCTGGTGGCATGAAGGTAGGCATAGCTGTCGGTAGGTTTTCGGTATAGGGTGGTGTCGATGTGGCCGTCATTAATTTGCACTGTGGTGTCTAGGAAGTGGATTTCCTGTGTGGACTGGTCCAGACTGAGGTGGATGTTGGGGTGGAAGCTGTTGAAGTCATGGTGGAATTCTTCCAGAGTTTCTTTCCCATGGGTCCAGATGATGAAGATGTCATCAATGTAGCGTAGATAGAGAAGGGGTGTGAGTGGACGAGAGTTGAGGAAGCGTTGTTCCAGGTCTGCCATAAAGATGTTGGCATACTGTGGGGCCATGCGGGTGCCCATAGCAGTCCCGCTGGTCTGGAGGTATATATTGTCACCAAATAAAACAAGGAAGTGAGATCAGATTTGGACCCTATACAGCTCGAAGACACATGCAGAGGTCTTCTCTACTTGGACTGTCTAAGGTTCAGGACAGTGACAGTCTTTTATTATATAGTTGCAGAGTAAGTGGCTCGTGGGGCCTGATCTCGGTTGTGGTCTCTAGTGTAAAACTACTGTTTTACAACTACTAAACAACAATAAATGATCCCACTTTTTCCTGTTCTGTTGACTTGTTCTACATCACTAAGCCTAGTGTGAAACAATCAGATTGGTTTTCCATAAAGTTCCTGTAGTTTTTTTCATTGTGCTATTTAGTGATTTCATAAATGTGCCAAAGGCATAATGAACAGAATTGAAGCAACCTGCATCCCTGATCCAGTGATGGACACAGAAAGTTCTATGACTAATTGCGTATTTAAAAATTCTTATTCCAAGCTTTTATTCTTAGCTGTTGACATCACAACTCCCTTCTGGCTTGTCAATTTTCTTTTACTAATAACAGATTGTGTTGCTATTATAATTATAACCCTTTGAAAAATAACATAATCCCGTTTGAGATGGGGCGCACACACCTCACACTAGATCTGGCAAGGAAGGCCAGAGTCTCTCTCCTGCCCGAAAGCTTGCCAGTTTCTACCCAGGTACATTAATCCAGATATTTAAGAAAGAAGTGTTTTGTCTCCCTTCTATTCTTAGAAACAGAGCCAGCAACTCCCAGATCCAGTCCTGAAGAAAGGGCAGGAAATGCCTGGGAGACTGAATGCATAGCCATGCCTGAGGAGAATGTGCTTTTCTTTGTCCTCACAACTGAGCACTCAGGACACTCCTCGACTAAATTCTTCCAAGAGGCAGAGGGAGCCTGGCACTGACTACTTGGCCCATACCCAAGGAGGAAACTTTGCTTCTATTGGTGTGGAGAGGAAACTGAGCCAGGAGACACTGAGACAAGAAGTTGGATTACTGACTGAGTAACCTAATCAGATGATGATCCCTCAACTCCAGAGACTTTCAGCCAGGACTTTAAAAAAAAAAAAAATTGATTACCAGAGGCTGAAGGGTGCCTGCCTTATTCTGGCAGCAGACATCACATGGGCAGCCAACTGGAGGACTGACTTGGTCTCCTTTCTATATGCTTGTCAGAGAATGGAGGGGACCTTGCTGATTCCCCATGCTGATGTCTCAAAGGAAAAAAAATAGAATTTTGTCCCATAAGAGTCTTTTCCCTTATTTTCTGCTGCCTAGCACTGCAATGCAGACCACTCTCATGCACCAATGAAAAAAAAGGCATCTGGACAAAGCATAGGTTGTTCAGACATGAGGCACTCTTGTCCCTTAACTTGCAGAAATGTACTTCCATTTTCAATGCTTTTTGACAGTAACACAACTTGCTTTTGAAATCTGTATAATGACACTGGACAAAAACTGAATACCGTATATACTCGAGTATAAGCCGAGTTTTTCAGCCCACTTTTTGGGCTGAAAAAAGCCGCCTCGGCTTATACTCGAGTCAGTGAAAAATGTGCGCCCCGGTTCCTCCCCTCCCCGCCGGAAAAAAAAAAAAAAAAAAAAAAAAGTGCCTCGCTCTCCTGTCCCCGCCACGCGGGCGGGCTGCGCAGCCCGCCCGCGGCGGGGAGGGGGGAACCGGGACGCTCCCGGCAGCCCGCCCGCGCGGCGGGGACGGGAGAGCGAGGCGCCTTTTTTTTTTTTTTTTTTTTTTTTTTTCCCGGCGGGGAGGGGAGGAACCGGGCAGCCCGCCCGCGGCGGGGAGGGGGGAACCGGGACGCTCCCGGCAGCCCGCCCGCGCGGCGGGGACAGGAGAACGAGGCGCTTTTTTTTTCCGGCGGGGAGGGGAGGAACCGGGCAGCCCGCCCGCGGCGGGGAGGGGGGAACCGGGACGCTCCCGGCAGCCCGCCCGCGGGGCGGGGACGGGAGAGCGAGGCGCTTTTTTTTTTTTTTTTTTTTTCCGGCGGGGAGGGGAGGAACCGGGGCGTAATGCATATTTACTCCCCTTTAGGCAGGTTGAGCCAATAATGATTGCAATCAATACAACAGTCTTTAATCAGTATAGTTTTATTATAGCAGCTTCAAGGGTCTCCAACTATCAGATGCACTCACTTACATTTTGTGGGTGATTTACCGGATGTACCTTGTGAAAACTACTAAAAGAAGTTTAAAATGTATTTTCATTTGGAGTGAGTGAAAATCCTGATAGATACGGTATCTATTTTTATTTTTGAAATTTACCGGTAGCTGCTGCATTTCCCACCCTAGGCTTATACTCGAGTCAATAACTTTTCCAGCTTTTTGTGGTAAAATTAGGTGCATCGGCTTATATTCGGGTCGACCTATACTCGAGTATATACGGTACAATACTTTCAAAAATTGCTTGCAATTTTAATTAAAAAAACATGAATCAGCATTCACACACATCTCCCACTTTCAAATTCTCTCCCCTTACTCCCCACAGTTGAACAAATATTTCTTCAATGTTTGTCATAGATTGACAGATTTTTAAGGTCAGAAGGAACCATTATAATAACCTTATCTGAACTCCTGCATAGCACAGGCCATAGAATATCACCCAGTAATCCCTGCATCCAGCAGGAATTGGTAAATTAGAAAATCCACAGATATGTCATTCCACTTCCTTCTCTTTCATGCACTTCAGTGGCTGAGAGCTATAACTTTAATGCCAATGTATCTGTTTTTGGAAATGGGTGGGCTTTTTAAAAACTGTATATGTGAATTTATAGTTTGTGTGAAGTGTCTTACAGCCCTGGAGACCAAAGTCCTCTGTTTATGCACAGTTCAGATACATCATAGGCAGTGTCTCCTTTGTGCTTGCCTCATCAGTGTGCCTTAACTCTGATCAGGAGGAACCAACTCGAGCAATTAAAGTACAGTATTGGTAACTCCGTATGCCCATTCAATCCTTGACCTCCTCTAAGGGCTTGTCTTCACGAGGCTGCTCCGGGATTGATCTTCTGGCGATCGATTTATCGCGTCTCGTTAAGACACGATAAATCGATCGCCCGCGGCTCCCCCGTCGACTCCGGAACTCCAGCTTGCCGGGAGGCGCAAGCTGGAGTCGACAGGGGAGCACGCCGCCGACTGCCGCCGCCGTGGGGATGGGTGGTAAGTCGGTGGCAGATACGCAAACTTCAACTTTGATTCACGTAGCTGAAGTTGCGTATCTGCCGTCGATACCCCCCCCCCAGTGAGGACAAGCCCCAAGACGGCAAACAAGCATACTAATTGTGGAAGAGAGATTTGTGTGTGATGTAGGTACCTGATAGTTGGGAGCGGGCCTCAGTTCTCCAAATTAATTTCACATCATCACCAATCACTAGATGGCAACTACTTCTATTCTTGGTAATCTGAGCTAGATTCAAATTTCTGATTGGTGGTCATTGTTAAGTGTAGTGAATGCAAATCTTACCTTAAAGATTAAATTGACTCAGTTTTAATGAAACAAAAACTTGAGCTTGAGGCCTTGTTTTTTAATAAAGAGAGAATGAAAACATATACACTAAAGTGTAACCTAACAAGACTTGCTTTTTTTTTTTTAATTCTAATTGTTCTTTCCTTTTAAAGGTCAGTTTATTAGGTATCTGTCTGCACTCACGAAACTGCAATTTGCTGTGGATAGAGAAGGGGACAGATATCTGATTATTTATTGCTACATTTTGTAAAAGCTTCCTTTCAGTTATGGTAATTTCTGTAAGTAAACGGCTGGAAAGCAGGAGGAAAGCCGAAACTATAAGACCAACCACCTCTTGGCATGCCACTAGTAAGTATCCCACAGGCCAAAGTTAATACAGTCGTCCCCTTCCCACCACTCCAGCCCCACCCCATGTTTTAGTAGGAACTGTGCTGTTCATGACCAATTTTTTATATAGTTTATCCTGCTCAACTGTGGTCTTATATTAGCAGTATGTAAAATCGTACCACCACCAACCAAGAAAGAAAGAATTTATTCAGTATGTGTTGTAGCTGAGTCTTTTGCTAAGTTCTAATTGTAGTTCTTTAGGGTTGTTCTGTCATGACTCTCAATAAAGTCTCTTCAGTTTTTGCACCTGCATGCACACACACAAATTCCAGATTCAATGGCTGTCAAAAGGGAGAGTAGTTAGTTTAAAACACGAAGACCAGAGGGTCCACATTTTCTGTGACAATCATAATAAAAAGTGTACAACTTCAGGGATTTAATTCTTTCCCTCACTACTTTATTAAGTATATTTGGATAAAAATGGAATCTCCTTTAATTCATTTTTTCCTTCATACTCCTCATCACAATTCTTTACACCACCATATGTTTTTTCATAGAAGCAAATTGTGATGTCACAAGTAGGATGATGACTTCAAGCAGGAGAAAAAGAAGCAGGAGTATTAAGTAATTTAAGGTATATTTTTATCTCAAAAACTTCATAATAAACAATAAGTGAAGAAAAATCAGAACTATCATACATTTAGGCCCTTTATTCTGTACATAATCAAATCTCAGGCACAGTATACTTGAAAAAATACAATAAATTTTTAGTCAAAATAGTCTATAATCCCTTCTCAGCTAATAGCTGTTTACAGACAGAGCTACAAAAGCATAGAGATGTTTAAAGGGGCATAGTCAACTTAAAATTCAGTCAGGAAACCCTTCTCCTCCTCCCCCAAAAAAGAAAACTTTAAAACTATTTTTATGTACAGCACTCACCCCAAATTTACCATGCTGAATTTTTGGGTGGATTTACAGTTATATTTTCCTGCATTTTAAAAGCATGTTTTCACACTTGAGTTGTGAAAGATCCAAACAAGGGAAACAAAGAAATATACTATGTGGAACATGCTGTCAAATGGACAAAATAAGCAAACTGAAAATACAAAATATTTTTCTCTAATTTTTTTTCACTTCAACAGATCTTAGGTAAAGTAATGGCCATTCTCAGACCCTGAACTTCAGAAAAGCAGACTTTGACTCCATCAGGGAACTGATGAGCAAGGTCCCCTGGGAGAATAACCTGAGGGGGAAAGGAGTCCAGGAGAGCTGGCTGTATTTTAAAGGATCCCTATTGAGGTTGCAGGAACAAACCATCCCAATGTGTAGATAGAATAGTAAATATGGCAGGCGACCAGCTTGGCTTACCAGTAAAAAAACGTGCTGATCTTAAACACAAAAAAGAAGCTTACAAGTGGAAGATTGGACAAATGACCAGGGAGGAGTATAAAAATATTGCTCAGGCATGCAGAAGTGAAATTAGGAAGGCCAAATCACACTTGGAGCTGCAGCTAGCAGATGTTAAGAGTAACAGGAAGGGTTTATTCAGGTATGTTAGCGACAAGAAGAAAGTCAAGGAAAATGTGGACCCCTTGCTGAACGAGGGGGGCAACCTAGTGACAGAAGAAGTGGAGAAGGCTAATGTACTCAATGCTTTTTTTGCCTCTGTTATCACAGACAAAGTCAGTTCCCAGACGACTGCACTGTGCAGCATGGTATGGGGAGGAGGTGACCAGCCCTCTGTGGAGAAAGAAGTGGTTCAGCACTATTTAGAAAAGCTGGATTAGCACAAGTCCATAGGGCTTGGTACACTGCACCCGAGGGTGCTACAGGAGTTGGCGGATGTGATAGCAGAGCCAATGGCCATTATATTTGAAAACTCATGGCGATCGGGTAAGGTTCCATATGACTGGAAAAAAAGCTAATGTAGTGCCCATTTTTAAAAAAGGGAAGAAGGAAGATACAGGGAACTACAGGCCAGTCAGTCTCACCTTAGTCCCTGGAAAAATCATGGAGCAGGTCCTCAAGGAATCAATTCTGAAGCAGTTAAAAGAGAGGAAAGTGATCAGGAACAGTCAGCACTGATTCACCAAGGACAAGTCATGCCTAACTAACCTAATTGCCTTCTATGATGAGATAACTGTTTCTGTGGAGGAGGGGTAGGCAGTGGACTTATTATTCCTTGACTTTAGCAAAGCTTTTGATACCGTCTCCCACAGTATTTTTGCCAATAAGTTAAAGAAGTATGGGATGGATGAATGGACTATAAGGTGGATAGAAAGCTAGCTAGAACGTCGGGTTCAATGGCTCCATGTCTAGTTGGCAGCCAGTATCAAGTGGTGTATCCCAAGGGTCGGTCCTGGGGCCAGTTTTGTTCAATATCTTCATTGTATGAAAATTGTGTTCTTTACTATAATTTTAACCAGTTTGCCAGGTATTAAAGTCAGGCTTA
Organism: Sternotherus odoratus; assembly: GCA_032164245.1. NCBI lineage: Eukaryota > Metazoa > Chordata > Testudines > Kinosternidae > Sternotherus > Sternotherus odoratus. The sequence goes on from JAVMKO010000006.1 coordinate 46,223,999, forward strand.
CCAAGATCACCTCTGGAAGAGTTTTTAAAAATTGGTGTCACATTAGCTATCCTCCAGTCACTTGGTACAGAAGCTGATTTAAATGATAGGTTATAGAAATGGGGCCCCAGTCCTACCTAGCCATTCGGTCCCTAGTCTGTAGCAATATGTGGGATTCTTCCATCCTATGTGCAGGACTCTGCACTTGTCCTTGCTGAACCACATCAGATTTCTTTTGGCCCAATCCTCTAATTTGTCTAGGTCCCTCTGTATCCTATCCCTACCCACTAGTATATCTACCACTCCTCCCAGTTTAGTGTCATCTGCAAACTTGCTGAGGGTGCAATCCACACCATCCTCCTGATCATTAATGACATCAGCAACTACACATGATAACACAGTAGTGGGAATGCCTGGGAGCTGCTGAAGCAATGGTAGTGAGAGAACTGGGAGAGACAGTCAGGCCATGGTCCTCTCCAATCACCGCTTGAACCCAACACGTGGTCCAAGTAGCATATCTCCTACCTCTGAGATAACAGTGATCTTCTGTCATCCGCTAATGTAATTAGTTCTGCTGTTCAAGTGGCAGAAGTCTGCAAGGGAATAATGAAAGTTCAGGGTTCAAACCCTTTCTGTGATTGGCAGGCGTTATAGATGCATGTAACAGAATTTGATTCTATCTTTCTCCTTTTAATAAACTCTAGGAAATTGCATTAAAATATGTTAAAGAACAGTATTCAGGTTGCAAAGTCAAGAATTCAAAAGTTATGAAGTGCCAGAAATTACTGTACAACCTTAATTTGGCCCCTTTCAATAAGCATTATGACATGGATGTTAATAACAATCAGACTGAACACATACTATTTTTTCCAGTCCTGACTCATTCAATTTACAGGATGGATACAGAAGGGGCAAGAAGTACAGTTGCACAGACAATCAGAAACCTGACATATCTAAATTTTTGAGAGCTCAACTTTGCAACCTAACAATGATACACGTGTTACAATATGTTTTCATGTAATTTTTCAAATACAGCACCTATTTACAAAGGGTGTCACTACGCACCATTCCAATTAGAACTGGATTCTCTGAAAGTGAGGAAGAAAAAAGAAGAAAATGCTAATTTGAAGCACAACTGCTATGTTTGGCTAAACGACTGAGAATATACTGGTGACGGGTAAGCATTATTCTTTGATGCATTTAATTTTGCTGGATATGGTGTATTTTTGTTAAAACAATTTGGGTAGTCAAACGTTACAGGATATTTATTGTTTTTAGGTAGTTACAGATATATGATTGCCAGAGCCTCTCTCTCCATTACATTGCTCGGGTCAGCTTGCTGACTGACCAGCAGTATCTCTTTCAGGGCCTTTAAAGTGGAACTTCCAGATAAGTGAAAGAAAGTTTTACTTTATTTTTTTCCCATTAAGTGATGAGGACTTCTACAGGAATGCTCTCCCCTGCTAGTGTAAGGATGTGTGTAAGTGTCATACAGGTGCATAGCGAACCCAACAAATGTATATTATATAAATAATTTAATCAGCATGTTATTGGGAATAAGACTGAAAACATTTATCCAAAAGGATGAAAATTCCAGAAAATTTAGAATGATTAAAAATAGAGAATTAGAATGGAAACCATTAAACAACCTTAACTATAGCACTCACTGCTGCTCTACAGGAGTTAGTTAACATATTAATGTCTCTCCATTAGGGAGGGCAGAATACTTAATGCCAGAATTCTAAAACCACTCTGTAGCTAATATCATGGACCCTGTATAAAAAATAAGATCTAAGTCTCACAATAAAAGTTGCTCTGAAAGCATTTATTGATCTTCCCTCTGCAGCATACATCACCATTCTGTAAAGCAATACTTTGGGGGATGATGATTCAGGCAATGAATAAGTCACTATGGCTAGTGGGTAATAAATAATGACTGATAGACTTTTCCCAAGAATAATGATCTGATCTCCAGTAGTATAGAGATAACAAGGGTGTGACAGACAACAGGGATACTTCCAGCACTAAAAATCTTGACAACTGAAGATTTGGGGTAATTCTAAAGTTAAAAGAAGGTGACAAAAGGAGAATTGTTTCTCTTAAGAAAAAGCAAATTGTAGAATGAAAGTTGAACACAAGGATGGGAAAGAGTAATTCACTAAGAGAAGCTAATAGTTATATAATAGTGGCTAGTAAAGCTTTGGAGATGCACAAATAGCAGTTTAAAAATCAAATTCAAGGTCTGCAGATGTGTGTTTTTATGTATCTTATCTGTTCTAGCACATGGGCCAGTGACATGGAAGCTAAAAAAAAAAACAATGAGAAAGAGCTATAGTAGATAATTCAATGCATCAACTTGCAATGACAGTTTCTGTAATACACTGTGCCTTGCCAGTATACGACGGTATCATGGTTTCACACACCAAGAAATACATGGCAAAAAAGTCTTGTTTCAAACTACATCAAACAGAGTCTAGACAGCACCACTAGCTATCTAGAGAATCACTTACTAAGTCAGGGAATAAGGAAGAGAACACGAAACAAGTGGTCTGTAGCTAACATGGAAGACGGCATCAAAAGAGGCCAACAGAATGCAGAACAAATAGTACTAGATTAAAAGAAATACCAAGGAAAGAGGAAAAACACTCAGTGCTCTTCCAAGCCTCATTCTTCATCATTTAAATGTAAATGTTATTGTACTGCAGCCTTAAGAATACTACTTTACTTCCCATAGCACTTTTAAAAATATGCACAACATAACATTACAAAATTTATTTTGTTGTTTAAAAATGTTATTCCTGCAAACCACAGAAAGAAAAAAATATCAATATGACCTGGAAAACGCCAATTCCAAGTTAATAACAAATGGCCCACTAGGGATGTAACAGAGATACTTAAACTCTTGGGAGTGGGGGGATGGAGGACAGGAATGCCATCTTTCTTTTTGTGTTGTTATGTAATGCTTTATTTTATATTATATACCAGGAAGGCACAGTATATTACAAAAACGGTCTCTGATATATATTACATACACAGAGACTTTCAGATCTTGAATTTTACTTTTAAACTATTATTTGTGCTTCTCCAGAGCTTTGATAGCCATTGCCATATAGCATACTTAGTTTGTTTCTTATAACTTTTTTACTGAAAATCTAAAAGAAAGGAATTGATTGGGAATAGAAATACAATATCGTAAATAAATACCCTCAATATTCAATCTGAATAACTTTTGCTCTTTTCGGAAGTTTTGGAAATTAAATGCTTTTGTCTGTTAAAACCTCCTTTTCAATCTTACCTTTGCAAATTTGGCTCAGCTCAGACTTCATAAAAGGACAAAAATTATTTAGCAGTTAATCTTTAGTAATTTCTCTGAAAATAATTGTTTGCAGCCTACAAAATTAAAATATACTCTAAAAATGATTTTCCTTTATGGGGGGTTTTGCAGTCAGAAACCACAACAGTTTCTTCTCATAATCCTTCTATATAAAAAAATCAAAGTATTTGGGGTGAGGAGTTAAGAAGCAGGTAGTCAGGATGGTTGCTTTTTTTAGTGGACGGTTGTAAAATTATCATTGACATTTTAATTAAAGAAAGAAATGTTAGTAGAATAAACAGTACATTTCCTGAAACAGTCTTCAGTATCTTCTCTGTCACTTCTTTGTACCATCTTGGTAAATTATGCAGACTCTCACTAGACAAAGCAGCTTTAATTCACTGTCCCCTGTAATGTAATATACGTTTATCACTATTTTAATTAAACTGAATCTTAATTTGGTACTTTTATTGAAAGAAAATATAACTTATTCCATTTTTTTTCTCAATACACAGTGTCTTGTCTGCCTTGGAGGTTAGAGTTTAAAATTAAATACTTTTCTCATTGCAACAGAACCTTACCTATTAAACAATTAAAGAACTGCCATATTTGTTTTGATTATTAAAATGTTTTTGTTGTACCTAAATCAACATTCATTACTGTGGCAAGATTCCCATTGTCTTTAATAGGACATCTGACTAAATACACTGTGAGTGCTGAAGGTCCATTGATAGCACCTATCCAAAAGATTAAAAATGGAGATGAAATATCAATTCACAAATTACGCAGGAATGTGATCCACCACTTAAAAACATTATTACAGACCAACATCTACCTTTTCTCTATTATTGCTTGCAAGGTTACTAAAAATTAGAACAATCCACAATGTCAACTGCAGATTTCTGATAGGTTTCTGGGCTATCATGTGGGGAGAGCAGAAAAAAAGAAAAGATACTGTAGATATGGATTTTATCCTAACAGCCACAAAATATGGTTACTAATATTTAGGACATCTCAACACCCTTATATGAAGCTTACGAAGGTGGCAGAGCTCCAAATCAGATCATTAACAAGACGATTCAATTCAACCCAAAGAAAACATTAAATCCAAAAACAGATAGTATACATTGGCAATTACTATGCAATCACTTTACAGAATCTAAATTTTGTTAAATTTAGAACTGTTAAGGAAAACCATTTCCCTATTTAACAGAGTTTTTAACATTCCTTCATTCTTTTCTGCTATTGTGTTAGCAGTTACTTTACACACAAATACATACTTGTCCTTTTAACTTCTCTAAGTCATATAAGTCAACAGACAATAGATTTTGGGAGTGTTTTCTATATTACCTCATGCACGCTCCATGCTATGATAATCACTTCTTCCAGCAGCATTTCAGAATATAAATATCACAAATGCTGGTGAAAAGTGAAGATCTGATATGACTGGAGGCTAGAGATTATCCATAAACTAGGTAGGCAAAAATCAAAGCTTATTTCTATTACTCTCTCAAAGCACCTCACCTCTGACCGGAAGGTGCCATTTTAATGTAGTCTTCATCTTCATTTATTATCAGATCTCAAGCACTGCCAAGAGTGGTCTGTGATGCAGAATACTATCTACTACAAACGAAACTCCTAACACTTTTGACATGGTAAAAATGGTCTTCAAAGGCAGCAAACTGATGCATTAATCTATCCTTCCACCTACTCTTCCAAAAGTACCGAAGGATTTGGGCAGTCATGTGTTTAACACAAATCATCAGAGATACAGGAATGTTTTGAATAGCCATCAATGGTTACATCATTAAAGATAATTTACTGCAATGACTTATGATTTTCAATTCATAGAAGTGCATTAAGAGTGTGTTCTACACTTACATTATCACTCCCCATCATAAAATAAAGCCATTTGACTTCTCACAGAGTGACTTTTATGATGCTGTTATAGAGGGAATTAATTGTAGTTAAAACATTTTTTTAAAAGGTCATGCTTTTTTATTGTAGCATATAATATTTAAATAGTATTCTAGCAGCGGAGAGTTGTTTTGGGTTGTGTGTTTTGTTGTTTTTTAACACAAGACCTCCCAATAAATTTCATTTTTAGTGGGGGGGGGAAACATAAAATACAGTTATTTGAACACCAAAACAAAAACAAAAATTTAAACATGAAATGAGTTTGGGAGGCAAATGAGTACTAATGAATGACAAATACTTCAATTGTATGAATTCAAACATCATAATTATTAAAGTCTAAATATCCAGTTCATAAGCAAGCATAAGTTGCAGGCAGACAATGCAAGATCCAGTTACAAGGAAGTAATAAGCACAAAGGGACTGAGTTTTAAATTATTCTGTTTTGAAGCTCAGATTCAAACAAAACTTCAAGAATAGTCTGTATGGCTCAAAAAATTCCATCTATCTTAAATTACTGTGATGAATATCTGATTAAATTTGAGAATAGTCACTGGGTAATGACAAGCAGTAGCTAAATAAATCTGAAAGAAGACTCAGAATAGTCTCTTTAGTTCACTCCCCTCAGTGTAAAGCAGACAATAAAAATCAGAATGTTTTCTTAAAAAAATGGGCTCTTGTACGAGCTAAAAATAAATCTAAACATCCTGCTCTTTACCTGTATGCTCAAACTGGCTGCATTCATTCAGTAACTGTTTACAGACAAACTATAGAGGGCACTGTTGTATCAGTTTTGAAGCTTTACAATGGAAGTATGACCCAAGAAGAGAAAACTGTCAACAACAAAAAAATACCACCACCATCACATACAAACCATTAAGTTGAGAAGGTGCAAATACACTAAACCTAATACAATAGTAAGGCAAAAGCAAAAGGACAGAAGCTGTGTTTCTGAAGAAGACTGGACTTAAACAAAAAAAAACCTTCACATAACAGACTGTCAGATTGAGAGGAATATTGCAATGCACACATTTGGCATTTCCTTTTGTAGTCCTTCCCATGGAAAAGGTAACTAATCATAGCACCTCCTTATCCTTTGCAAACAGAAACCTATTACTGGAAACCTGGACACAATCAATATGAAAATTAGTGAGGACTGTTATGCAATTCTATAATACCTTCTCACTGAAGTTTTGTTTAAAAGGCCAATTCTATATTTTATCGTGTTGTAATGACAGCTACAAATCAATCATTTCTATTCTAAGAGTGGTAATGCTAGGAAAATATATATTAAATGAAATCCTAACCTTTCAAGAAGAAATGAATTTAAATGTACTGATCAGCATCTGTTTAGCAACAATAAGTGTCCAGTTCAACATAATGGAGTCAAGTTATTGCTACACTGAAAAGGGGAGACACATGATATCAGTTGGGGGGGATATTAAATGGTAAGCTTACATAAATAACTAATTCTATATTTAGATAAAATTCACTTTATAAAAAGAAGCCGCCTAGAATACAAAATTTGATAAAATATTTTATTGTTCAATTAGATTAAAGCCTTCCTGTCCTCAATTATATTTTATTAGAACTAATCCCATTACACGTCATTAAATGCTAATACATTAAAAAAGATACATTAATGCTGGTTTATGAGGACATTGTAAACAATATAAAGCAATCAATTACCTCCACATATATTAGTACTATTTTTAATATTTTTCATTTTTGTCCTTAAAACGCACACTGAGATTGCCAACTAGGAAACCAAAAGCATTGAATACTGAAACCTGTAGTAGGCTGTTTAACAGCAGTGTGACAAAGCTCTTGAGACCTTTCCTGAACATTAGTTTCACCTGTGAGTTAAGAACAGGCCAAAACAAAGTGCTAAAAAAAAATAGAAGAAAAGATGCTCAAACAAACAGATGGGATTGTCCCATTGGGAGACATCAAGCAGAAAACTGTTTAGCAACAACTGATGCACCAATAACCAAGAAGCTAACGGACATTGCCTGGTGGACATTCACCCATTTGCATGCTCACAGAAATGCTTAGAACATACTGATAACTGTGGAACGAAATGCACTCATCAACATCCAAAAAGAAAGGTACCAACACGAGAACAGACTACCATGTCACATTACAGGCAAGGATGGGTTAGGTAGTATCTTTTATTGGATCAGCTTCTGTTGCAGAGAGAGACAAGCTTTCAAGCCACACAGCTTTTCTTCAGCTCTGGTAAAGGTAGTGCGATGTATCCACCTTGTCTCTCTAATATCCTGGGACTGACATGGCTACACCAACACTGCATACATGTTAGGCAAATCAAAACCAAGATTACCACCAATCCAAAGAGAAAGGAAAAGAGGATATAAGTGTGCTAGAAAAGATGGCTTCATCCTACATTTTGTCATCTTCACCATATCTTGAAAGTGCAGAGCCTAACCCAAAGCAACTGAAGACAATGAGAGTCTTTTCACTGACTTCACTGGGCTTTGGAACAAGCTCATAGGGCAGAGATCTGAAAATATTAAACAGCTCTTGACTTTTTAAAACTCTTAAATCATAAAGTTGTATGTTTATTAAAGATGATCCATATTGAAAATTCACATTCTTAACTTATTTTCTGCTAGTGAAAAGCAAGGGTTAGACAGAAAAATGTTAAATAAAGCTTCACAGTATTACATTAACAACTACATCAAACACATCTATTGCTTCCTTAAATAATTAATTTATTTTTGTTTAGGTTCCTCCTGACGCAACATAGTTTTGTAGGAATGTTACACGCATGCAAATAAACTAAGAACTTTTTTTAGTGTATATACTATCTATCGATAGATACACTAAATACATAATCCTACAAAAACTGGAATAATACAAACAGATTTAATAATTTAAGGAACATGTAGTTTCTAACAAAAAAGTAAATGTATTTTTTAATTTAGATAAATGTGTTTTTTTAAATGATACATTTCATTCTTATTTTGACAGGCCTGCAATTGGATCCAAATGCTGCTGTTATTGAGATTGCTGAATCTATGCATGACACTTTTAAAGCAATTCCAATGAAATCCAAGAAAAAAGTTTTGATAACTTTTACAAAATTGATTTGAACACTAATGATTTTTTCCATTTAACTGCAATGTTGAGTGCCAAAATGTTAGTACTGTAGATAACTTTCTAAACAGTCAAGGTATTTAACAAGATACTTGAGGTTACTTCCTCCCTGTGCAATGCAATGTATTAAAGCCGATTTTAGCTTACTAATTTATTCAAAGCTTGATTGTGAGCAATAGCTGCTAGAAGAAATACAGCATTGTTGATTCATATACAAGCATTTCACTTAACTACATTGGATAATAGCAGTGCTCCTAAAGGAGTATAAAAGCAACGTGATTAGCAGTCATTACTGTTAATTAGTGTTCACTTTACATTCATAGGGATGAACCTCTTCTGTGCTGAATAAATGGAAAAGTTTCTTTCTGAAGGTTTGCCAAATCTGGCCTAGGTAAGATCTGGAATAAACAGTCAACTACCAGTAGCAGAATTTAAAACAAAACAAAACAAAAAAAAACCCTAGGAACGGACCAGCATCCAATTAGTGAGACCCAGTTTTTAAACAGGAAAAGGTTTGAAGGGAATGAGTAAAACTGGAAACTCATACTTCACATTCTGCAATCTCACTGATAAAAGGAGGAAATGTGTGTTTATCAAACTTGCTGTAAGTGCACAGTTCATTTGGCGTCCTGTAAACAATGCCTGCCTGCTCATTTCCAAATGTATGTGAGAATCTTACAGACCCACAACATCATATTCAGCAGGCAAGGTCACACAAGTGATGCCCTGGAAATGGGAAATTAGGAAAACCTGGCAATCAGAGGTTTAAGGCTGACCAGAAAAAGCCCTGAGGCTTGCTTACCATCTTTCACCACTAGCCTGGCTGTCTCTGCTTATCCAGTATTAACACAACAGAACTGGGAGTGAAAGAAAACAATTCCACACACCTAACAGGGAGAAATACACTGACTTTCTTGTTTACATAAAGTTCAACATTTCTCACGGTAAGAAGTCACCTCTGAAATGTTGCTTATGAGCCCACTCAAAGGAAAACATATCCCTCCTGAACATTTCAGACAAGAAGTGGGGAATAGCAAGCATCCTGCTGATTAGCAAGCTTCCTCATTCCCACCTCATTTTAAAATTCAAGCTAGAATCCAACTCTCAACTTGTAAATATAAATTGAGGGTTAGATTCTAGACATAAAAAACAAAGGAAAAAATATATTACATTGCTTATTGTATAGCTGACCACATGACCACTTCTTCCTTCCATCAATCCATCAGACCACTCATTGTCAATGACTACAATGGTACCCTATATCTTCACCAGAAAAGACAAGAGGCTCCACATGAGAATCAACAAAAGCAAATTGCTGCCCATATAGGTCATGAATGTCAAGGGACAATGCAAATTCTTGCAGAACAAGATCTGATCATTCTAAAAGTGAAGAGAGGCTACTACCCACTACATGACAACTATATGCAGAAATTGGTGCTGAAAAATTCAAACCCTAAAGAGAAGTTCAATTATTTACTTCTCTCTCAGCATAGGTCACTGATTTTATTGCCCAGAGCAACACACACACATTTAAGCATTACAACCAGAAGGATACACAGTTCCAGAATTTTCACCTATAGATAATCCACATAATTAGTACCCAATCAGCACCAGAAGGCCCTAAAAATAACTGTCATTATGGCGTTTCTCACGGCTGCTCCCTTGAGTATCAAAAACTATGTTTAGTTTTTAAATATTCACTTTATGAATTTCATTTGCTGTATACAAATTTAAATTTCAGTTGATGCACTATATAAAGCTTATCTGTCAAAAATCAGAACTGTACTCACCCCTCTTGGTTTGCAGTTATTTTAAAGTCTGAACATATCAGTGGTTATGTCTTTTGAAAACTTCTACAGAAAGATTGCCTACCACCTGCCGCAATTTCAATATTCTGCAACTTTTTGCATGTAATAACAGGAAGGTTTAACGGACCTAACGCACAGATTAAAGATTAATTCAATAGAAAAAAATGAAATAATGGAATTCTCTTAGACTGAGAAAGAATGGAGTATGATGGTCAAACCATAGATAGGACTGGGCGACTAATTTACTGACCACCTGTTTAGGTCTTCAAAATTTGTTCATCAGTAAAAGAGGGAGTACACTACCTACAAAAGGTGGTGATAAGATAAATTAATTAATTACGTAAAAAGGACACAGATTCTCAGGTTAAATGTTTTTAAAGTATGACTATTAAATTAGTAACAAGTTAAGTCATCCCTTTATAAAATGCATAATTACTTTCACAGAAGTCTCTTCCATATTTTATATGGTCATTCTTCCATTCACAAAGTAAAATCAATGAAGTACTCTTTTCTCTCAGCACCCATGTGTAACTCTCATAAATCGGAGCAAGGTGTGCATCATGAAGAGAACATAGTACATTGTCAGTACTACTGTAAAAAAATAAAATAAAAATATATGGAGATATACCTATCTCATGGAACTGGAAAGACCTTGAAAGGTCATCGAGTCCAGTCCCCTGCCTACACTAGCAGGACCAAGTACCGTCCCCTGACAGATTTTTTGTCCCAGATTTTTTTGCCCCAGATCTCACAACTCTGGGCCAATGTTCAAACCACTGAGCTATGGCCCCCCGGGTAGATAAAGAAAAAGGTCATGGTGAAATTAGTACTTTGCTTTGAAAAAAAACCAACGTTTTAAGACAAAAGAAGCAGACAAGTTCTTGTTTTAAGTATCTGCAAATTTAGACTTAACTAAACAAAACTGGATATAGTATTTTCTAGCTGATCTACTGGTTACTGAAGCTATAAAACACTTTTTAAAATGTGTGACTAAGCCAAGCAAATGGTAAATAATATTTCAGTTCAATAATTATGAAATATTATCCTCAAACATTTGTTCAAAGAAAAGTTGCACAGTTGACAAATAGTTTAGCTGTACAGATATTTAACAATACTTTATAATATGTTAACAGACAGTACTTTAAATCCAGCAACAGCAGTGGGTACCTCAACCAAATATAACTGTGTGTGTGTGTGTGTGTGTGTGTGTGTGTGTGTACACAGAGAGAGAGAGAGAGAGAGAGAGAGAGAGAGAGAGAGAGAGAGAGAGAGAGAGAGAGAGAGAGAGAGAATAAATAACATTATTAGTTGTTTATTGGCCAATTCTCCAGTTTGTACTTTTGTATAACTGATGTTAAAAATCTACGTACATGATTAGAAAACAATCATAGGTGTGAGCAGCACATTTCATTAGGGTGTGCACCCACAGAACCCCACCCTAGCCCGGCCCCCACCCCATCCACTCCCTCCTACTTCCCGTCCCCTGACTGCCCCCCCCCCTCCTTGTGCCCTGACTTCCCCCTCCGGCCAAAAAGTTTGCCCACCCCTGCTCTAAGAGGCAATACTTCCTTTCTTGTAAGCTGAGTCTGAGTGTAGCAAAAAAAACTTTTAATAAAAGGAGGGAAATAATGTGGCATCGATTTGGGAAAACACTGCAAACAGGGTTTATAAACATAAACCATGAGCAAAAGACCCGCCACCAAGTAAGTTGGGCAGTGTACTTTTCCTCTCAGGTTCTTAAGTCCAGCAACCCAAATGTCCCTTAAATATGCACATCCCTTCTCTGCACTCCACTCATAGTTGCTGTCTTTGGACAGTGCAGACCCAGAATTCAGAGGTGCATCTGCAGAGTTCACCTCCCACCCTGGGTGGAGGGGGAGGTAACTCACCATCCCTCTCTGCGCAGCTCTGATCTGGCACTCTCCACCAGCCACCCTTGCTGGCCACGGCACTCCACCAGCCGCTTGCCACACCTCTCAGCTGGCCATGCCCATCAGCCAGCTGCCCTACTGGCCATGCACCATGTCTCTCCGCCAGCCACTCTGCTGACCGCCCAAAGGTGTCTTCAGGGCTACCCTCACTTAACACATCTCTCAGTGATTTCAGCTCTCAGTGATTTCAGCTGTTAGTGGGGAAGCCACACTGCTGGTGCACAATGGGCAATCTCTTGCATCAGAGACACTGTCCTGAATCAGGTCTAATACTTAGACCGCTATCATTGATTTCAGCTCTCCAGTTCAGGGCCTTGGTCTATTTTTGGCTATTGGGTTTACTGTGCAGGTGCTGCATGGTGTTGGTGACCTGTGAAATACAAGAGGTCAGAGTGGATGATCTGGTGGTCCTTTCTGACTAGAAGCGTCAGTTCAACTGCTTTCCTCAAGGCTCAATATCGGTCCTTTCACCGATATTGTTCAATGTGTACATCAATCATCTGCCAACTACACTCTTGTGCAAGGTTATCTATGCTGATGACATCTGCTGCAGCTACCAAGCTCAGTCCTTCTCAGATATTGACGAAATCTTGAATGATGATATGAAGCTCAGGGCAGACCATTGTAGTTGATGGCACCTGCAGCCAAGCTTTTCCAAGATAGTTCCTAGTGTATTTCATCAGCATGATGCAAGCAAAAGCCACGAGGTACACGTTTTCTTCTACGACCATCTGCAGCATGATCCAAAGCTGGTTTGCCTCAGTGTGACACTGGATAGGTCATTAATGTACCTCAACCACTTGAAGACGACAGCAGCCAAAGTCAGCACTCGGAACACGCAGCTCAGAACATTTGCTGGTTCAACCTGGGGTGCAAGCACTCAGATGCTTAGAACATCAGCCCTTTCCCTCTGCTATTCACCAGCAGAGTACTGAGTTCCAGTCTGGTGTTGCTCATCTCGCACAATGCTGACCGATGTAAAGCTGCCAATATTTATTAATATAGCACCATCCCATAGTCACTACGAGAAAGCCTCTGTCGCGCTACTGGCCAGGATCAATGATAACAGCGAGCTGCCTTTATACCCAGGCCTTTTCAACCACTCCCCAACTCGCCTGTCTTCTATCATTTATGCCACCACAGGACATGATGATGGAATCTGCTTGGTGCAACAAATGGTCAGCGATGACAATTGTCAATCACTCTCTCATCAATGACCCAACCATCTGTCCACCACGTTTTGATCTGCCAAGGCACCTGTGATCATCTCTGAACCAGTTTTGAACAGGACAGAACAATTGTGAAGCCACTCTCTCTAAACGAGGTTTTTCTAATGATTTGCAATGCAGCTGTAGTCAACTTCAGACTATTTTGCATATACTTGACAAGTGTCCACTGACTTATTTCGATGGTGGGCTATTGGCTCGCCATCTGGCTGATGATGACACCATCAAATGGCTCGGCACATTGTACATAGACTGAGACGGAGAAGGGAGAACCAAACCCCTTAACATGTGCAGGATATGAGAGGAGAAGAGTTAAGAATATTACTCAGCTATCGCAATATAACGCCTAGTAAACAATTTTTTTGCTGTCTTTGGATAAGTATCAGTCCTTTTCTATTCAAGACCATATATCCCTGAGCTTGAAAATTAATTTAAAATATAGGTTTAAAACTCATTATACTGCTTTGTACTGCTGCTACTAAAAAAGCAAATGTTTCTGGCTGGGGCTTTTGTGAGTTTTAGTTGCCAGCCAATAAGATTGCTGATCCATGTTGTGTCACCATTTTTAAAGCCGAATTCCACTACGCTTTCCTCTTTCCCACCTAGGGTGACCAGATGGGAAGAGTGAAATATCAGGACACACTCCGCGCCGGGGGGGGGGGGGGGGGGGGGGGAGACGACAGGGCCCAAGGGGGGGGGGAAGTGGGCTCACTGCCCCCCCCCCCCCTACAGGCAGCATGCTTCTGAGGCAGGGCAGAGAGCGCTCTCCTGGGCTGGCCGTTGCTGCCGCCAGCCCACCTATCCCTGAAATGCTGTGCTGTCTCTGCTGGGGGGGGTGAGGGGGGGAGCAGTGGGCTGCCCCCTCGCCCCCCTCTGCCTGCGGGCACTGGTTGTGGGAGGGGGGAGGCCCCCCCCGCCTGTCTCTGCCGGCCGGAGGTGGGGGGGGGGGCGGGGGAAGGACGGGAGCCGGCTGGGAAGTCACCGTCTCTGCCGGCAGCAAGCTACTCTTGTAGCACTCTGTCCCGAATTCGGGACTTTAGAGATGAGCCCTGCCTGCGCAGGGCTCATGGAGGCAGCACATGCCTGCCTGGGGCAGTGGGCGGAGCCGTGCTGCCTTCACGAGCCCTCCGTGAGCAGGGCTCATCTGCAAATTCCCAAAATCGGGACAAAATGCGTCCCAACCAGAGTCTCGGCGGGACGCAGGACAGACAGAGAAAAATCGGGACGTCTGGTCACCCTATTCCCACCCCTACCAAAAAAATTAATGGCATGATATGGTACAGCAGGCAAATCCTTTTTTTGTCAACACATTTTTATATTGGCCTATTTGCAATATTTATTTATTTTTCAACTGATGATCAGTAGAAGATACTGCAATTATCCTGCAGTCCCCAAGTCCACCTATTTTTCTCAAATGTGTTTCTTCTTGGTAATCTTTAAGACTCTAACTTTGCAAAGCCTTCCACACACAGAACTCCCACCGAACTCAAAATAACTATGGAAATATGCAAGAGACGATGGAAATGTTGTAATCATAGTTCATAAATGGGTTCACATAAACTTCTTTAAAAGAAATTATAAACGGAATTATAAATATTTGGGACAAACTTTCCAGAAACTCAAGAATAAGCATGTCAGAAGATGTTGTTATGGTAAAGGACAAGCCAATATTTCAAAGAAAAAAACACCTATTAAGAACAAGATCTATAACATACGTTATATATACACATAGACACACATATACATCAGAAGCACAGAATGAACCTGAAGAACTCTATAAAGGTTAGCAACAAACCATATCAACTAAGGGCCAAGTTCTGGTTTCCATTGAAGAGTATGAGACCTACTCAGGAGACTGGTATCCTCCACAAACACCCAACAGCCGGTATGGAGCACCAACAAACTAATCTGCATTCACAGGTTCACTGTACCTACCCCACAGACATAGGTTTTAGCCACAGAACCCACATATCACACACAAACTTCCTACAAGTCCAATGCTCAACTGATCTGCCACCACTCCAACCTTTGCTTCAAACACTATAGTAATGGATGGCCATTTAAGTACCTATGACTGATGGAGGATAGGTGCTTCTGAGAATGCCCTCTGTACAGGCTCTCCCTGGCCTGTTCCCTTCAGCCCTTTTCAGGCTTTGCACACACACAACGAGGAGGACCATCTACAAAAATTTGCATCACTTAGAAAAAAGCGATTAGTGGTTAAAAACTTGTACATTAATGCTACAAACCTGCATATTATAATATATAACTGCTTAAAATAAAAATCGAATTATTTCAATTTTGCCATTAACATTCAAAAAGGCAAAAAAATCCATCTTTTTCTAAAATCTAGTTAGTCTCTAAGGTGCTACAAGTATTCCTCGCTTTCTCAACATAAAGAATGATAGCTATTCTAGATTCCTTTTCTTCCCTAAATTACTCAAGAGTATTTACATTTTTTTTATTTCCTGTTTTTATAAAATTGTTTTTAAAAATATTTAATACTTTTCAATTCATATAGGAGGATTTGACCATAAAGGAACATTCAGATAACCAGGGAAATCTGGTACCATTTTAGGCTTCAGTCAGTAAAGCACTTAACAACCCATACTTAAGTCCCATTGGCTTTATTTAAGTATTTAAACAGGTATTTAAATGATCTGTTGAAACTGGGCCTTAGGCACTAATCCTGCAAGTAAATATACATGGTTGAACACATGGATTCAGTAAGACTCCCAGAGTGACCTGCCTAGTATATTAAAGTTAAATTACCCTTTAGTGTCCAGAATTTATATATCCCACATTCAACACACATGGTACTATAAACTGAAGACTATATATATATACCTCCTTACATGTTATACATAGGACTGGAAGGGACCGCTTAGGTCACTTACTTCTGGGAGAATTCTGTGCTGCTGCATGTGCCAGAATTCACTTCCTCCACAGATTTTTTTGCTTTCTGCAGAAAAAATGACTTTCTGGTAGGGATGCAAAGCTGCAAGCGAAGTCATGCACAACTCCCTGGCAGAGCAGATACACTGTTTCAGGCACCAGGCGCAGCTGGCTGAGAGGTAAATAACCACGGGATTGGGGACACCTCAGCTGATGGCTCTTACCCTGAGCCGGAATCAGCTAATCCAGCTGCAGGAAGCTCTGCACCCCCTGCTTCCCAACCCCATCACTCCTTAAATGTGGGGGTAGGGAGTCACTGTACGAGAAGCTGCTCCCCATGCACCCAAACCCCCATGCATCTGGACCTCAAATGCAGACTCTCCTGCCAAGCCTCACCAACTACATTTAGAACACCCCTAGTCCTTCATACCTAAACCCCATCATATTAAATTTCAATCACTGCAACTGCTTCGCTGTAGTCCCCTGCCTCTGGAATCCCACCCCTGCACTCAGCTCCCTGCACTCAAACCACCATCCTGATGCCCCATCCTTTCACCATGACATCACTGACCCCAACTAGCTGCACCCTGACCCCCACCACACCAAGCCCCACTCCCCCAGCACCCAGACTCCCCCCCCCCAACTGAGACCCCCCACACCCAGACCCCTCTGCTGAGCCCCAACCACCATCTGGAAGCCCCTTCAGAAACTCATTCCCTCTGCACCTGGAACCTCCCCCAATAAGCCTTTGTGCATCCAGATTCTCCCACACCTAGACCTCACATTGAGCTGCCTGCACCCAGAATCCACTCACCCCACTTCTGGATCCCCCCCACACTGAGCTCTTCCACACTTGGGTCCTGCCTGGTTGAGCCTGCCTGACCCAAGCCTTGTGCGCCTGGGGCAGAGGGGCCTTGTGCTGTGTCAGTCAGGTGCAGCTTCGTTGCTGTATCCGGGTGCAGTGGGTGACGGATTGCAGGGTGATCGCCCACTTTTCTGCAGCCAGTGGCCTGTGCTCCCCACTGCCATGCTGTAGACTCTGTATTTATTTATTGACAAATAAATCTTGCAGAACTTTGCAAAATTTTACAATATTATGTGCAGAATTTTAATATTTGTTTTTGGTACAGAATTTTTAATTTTTTGGCACAGAATGCCCTCAGGAATAGTCACTGAGGCCATCAATACAAGTAATTTGTATGGTTGTATAAAGCCAAAACCATAAACCCTACTTGTATTGATGGCCTCAGTGACCTATCCAGTCCCTTCCAGTCCTATGTGTACATGTAGGGATATAGATAGTAACCCTAAACAATCTTTATCCCCTACTAACACATTAGACTATTTAAAATAAATCAAATTTACATCACACATTTCACTTAGTCTGGAACATAATATCAGAATGGTGAGTTTCACATTTGTCTGCAGTCACTTTCACTCTCACAGTTTTATAATCTAGTACAAAACTGCTGTGGTGGGCTTTCCAACACTGCAGGAGAATATTTACATTTAAAAAAAAAATCCTGGGTTTATAAAACTGTTTTTAAAAATATGTAATACTTTTCAACTCATATTAGTTCTTTCAATGTGGTTTGTTTTAATTTATTATTACACAAGCACTTGTAATATAAACATACTTTACAAACTAAAACCTAGACATATTATGTGGTTTTCATCTAGACAGACCCTTTCCTGCATCCTCAGATCCAAAGCATTATGTGAAAAAAAGAGTCATGTTATTTTGGCCATTGCTTTCAAATTATTTCAACTTAAGACTTTTAATAAAAGTCTGAATTATTTAAAAACTTCATCAATTCTCTTGAATTGAGCTCTCTCTAAAAAAATTATATTGTAACACCATCTAGAGAAAATTTGAATCACTCAGAAAAAAGCTATTGGTGGTTAAAGACTTGCACATTAAAGCTACAAAACTGCATACCGTAAGAAATAAATGCTTAAAATAAAAATCAAATTATTTTAATTTTGCCATTAACATTCAAAAGGTAAAAAAATTCCAGTTCCATCTTTTTCTAAAAACTAGTAAAGACCAACATAAAGAATGATAGATCTTCTAGATTCCTTTTCTTCCCTATAATTACTCAATTATTTATTAGCGTATTCAAGGTCTCCATTGCACTTTTTACACCAGAATTTCATATACGGGTTTGACTGTAAGGAGATAGTTACACAATGTCTACCAGAAAGGCAACGTATTTCCAATATTTATGTCTGTAAAATATCCTATAGTGGAATTCATATTTCCACACAAGAAAGAAGCAGTTATTTAGTTCCAGACAACTTGATAACATCTCTTTCTACTATAGTTATAATTATCGTGTACGAACTTCCAAAGCAGAAGTTGTCAAAATTTAACATTAGCATTAATTTATGTCATAACTGACTGTTACTATAAAGATAATGGCAAAGCATCCATTTCTCCAAAGACAGCATGGATTGAAAGGGAAATTTCATCTTAATTGCCACTAATCTCCCCATTTTTAATTAAATTGATCAGTAATTTATTATCTTTCCCAGCCTTAGAAAGCTGTTATCACGAAGCTTTCAACAGATAGCATATCTGTATTTCCCTTCTTCAATGCTGTTGTTTTTTTTAAAAAAAAAATTGAAGTGCTGCAGCATGTTTCCTCAAATTTCTGTCCGGCCTCTTGCACACACACTGTTTTAAAAAAAAAAATCACTGATCTCTTTGGACTGTTTGTACAGCCTTGAGGGCCCTATTGCTCCACAAAGATTTAGAAGTGGAGCAATAGGGCCCTCTTTTCATCAAGAATCTTGTACTCCAGACTAATGGACACTATAGGCAAAATCCTGGCCCCACTGAAGCCTATGAGAGTTTTGCCCACTGATTAGAAGAGCTTTGATAAAACGTTAAATGTGATCTCAGAAAGCAGGAGTATAGAGTATTGAGTTCAGGTCACTTCCCACTGGCTTTACATCAGAGAGGCACTAATTGTGACTTCATTGGCTCCCAGAGATATCACCCATTCCATCAAGACATACTGTGGTAGGATAGCAGGAAAAAAGGAAGTAATTTCAGAAGAAAGATTAACCAATCCAGAACCTCCCAACTGTATAATACTAAAATTAAATAAAACTTAAAACAACCAAAGAGGACATAATGGATTTAGTCACCTTGCCCCGGTGATAGTTTCTGATCTCTATAACATTAATCTTAGAACCAAATTATTTATACAATTTTAATATAAAATAATGAGAAAGCAATTTAAACATGACATTTTCAGGTTTATCAATTATAAATCTGATGAAATAAAATTATAATTGGAAAGGTATTGAATACTTAAATCGAAGATCAGAATAATCTTTAAGGCAACTTAAGGAAGTCTTTTTCTAGGACTGTAAATAATACTCAAATGAATCATTTCATTTTAGTAACAACTTTCACAATTAATACTGCCTTCTGACATTTACAAAAGTATGATAATGTATTCTGGAGACCTCTAACATAACCAGCTGGAAGACATTCAGGAAAATGAAGAAACTTCAACTCTGACACTCAAAGTTGTTTCTTTCCTCTCTGGATCCAAAAATCCATTGTCTTTCTACTGATTTAAATGGGGTTTGAATCAAACCCCAGGTAATAAAGATCACATTAATTTTTTTGAAAAACAGCAGAATAAATTTCAGTGTCTTGGCCAATATATCCATTTTTATTGAAAGAATGTTTTTATTGCTAAAAAGATTGGGTTAAGCTACTGCTGACTATATAATGGCATTTGAACATCATTGCACTACCAATATCACAATCATAATTGAAAAGTACTTGGGAATACTATGAGTATGAAATGTAGAATGAATAATATTCTAACACTTTGGGTTTTACTTTTCAATATATAAGTCCATGGAAAAGCAAATGCTTATTTTTTCTGTACAGTACACTAATAAACAAATGCACACAAAAACTACAAGAGTCAGTGGGAAACAAGCAAAATATTACATCAGTTGCATAAACCTCAGAGAATTTTACATCATATTCTCATGATAATTAATTCTCTTTACATTTACAATATTTTCTGAATACTTTTGCATACAATTCTTTATTATTATGGGCAACTATTGTAGATGATCATGGTTTTTGGTTTAAAATGGGGGATAATCAGTATGGCCTCTCAAATGTAAACAGCAGATTAAGATACTAAGCCGCCATTTCACATACGTTTATACCGTAAGGAAGAACAACAGAAAAGAAAATATTACACGGCAGTATAAATATTTTTTTACAAGTTTTCAAAACTTTCCATGAGGAGTGAGTTATTTAGCTAAACTAATAAATATGTTTTATTTAATGCTCTTCAATTATTTGATATTCTGACAAGTAAAATTCCTTATGCAACATACCTTAACAAGTTTCAAAAGGTGATAAAGATCTTCGACCTCATCTCCTTCACACCTGGTATACACTCTTCCAGTGTCCACACTGGTACCCTTTATGGTGTGACGATAGAGAGGCAAATCCATTGCTTCAGCATACAGATCTATAGCATGATGTCCTACTGTCTGATACATGTAGCTGTCCAGCTCATCTGTCCCTTCTTCCACAATAAAATAGAGACAAACATGACACTAAGTACATCTTAACAAAATTAACCAGGACTGGAGAAGTTGATTTTACAAGAAAAACAGAGTATATTTAAATTTATATTTATATCTTTCTGAAAAGAACAGAAAGGGTCCCTTATAAGCTGCCAGTAGTTCTGAATTTGCAGTTACTTTATTACTTGAGGGTCTCCAGACAACAGTGGTACAAGATAAAATAAAATGAATGGGATAGGCCCCACTGCTGCCTGGGGCACCTCAGTTAATTTTCCATCATATTTCCTACCACGTACACAAAAAGAAGCCATTTTATGATTTGAATGACAGTACTGATGTGGATACATTAGTTTTACAACAAACATATTTCAATAAGATTAGAGAGGTTTTGTCATGGGTACCAAGGAAATAAATTGCCCCAACCTATAATTGCCTACTCCTATTGCCCAAACCTACTGATTTTATATTCACCTACTCTACCAATGATTCACATAGGAACTTCTCCTCCCAAAAGGCACACCTCCTCCTCTGCTTTCCTCACAAACCTCCACAGCTCAGATGGTGAAGGTGACATCCTTTTCACTTGTGGGCCTCACTCTCCTCCCACTAGTACAAAAGTCACCTTCTTTTCAAATCTCACCTTAAAACCTTCCCATTCATCTTAATTTAAGATTGACGCTAAACCTCACTCACTACCTTCACTACCTTCATAACCATGCATTCTCCCCTCACTACAGTACAAGAAAGTATTTATGCATTTTCCTCCTTTTAAACTGCAGAATCCTTTCTTTTACCATTTTTCATTTTCTTGTATTGTTTTCTCATTTGCTGCTTTACAGGTGACTTTAACAAACTATCTAAATTGCTTCTCCCCTTCTTCACCTTTCTCTGAAAAGATGTCTAGGATACCTGCCATATATGCAAAAAAAATAGCAGGCTTTAATTCAGACACAGCTGTGCCTCGGCTGTTTCTTATTTCAGAAAATTTCCTACAAGCAATGAGGCATTCTTACCTGTGTTTTCAGCAGGTCTTAAGTTGGCTAGAGCAACAATCTGATGCCCAGCAGCAACACACTGCATCATATTGTAACAGCTGTCCTTTCCACCACTGGAATTAGAAAAAAAATTATCAGACAATTAAACCAGGTCACTACTAAGCATTGTCGCCTGTTTTTAACTTTTACCTGATTACTTCAAAATTATAATGCAGGGCCCCACAGAATAAAGTTTTCATATAAGAAGTATTAAAGAGAATTATAACAGTAACAAACATCTAATACTGTACCATACAAAACCGTTATAAGAACAGAAAGTATTTATAAAATGCTGAAGAGTTCACTTAAATATAAAATCCATAAGGTTTATGTGATGGCAGAGAGAGAGAAACATATTGTATGTAAGCCCTTTGGAGAAGAGGCTGTCTTTTGCTCAAAGGGTTAGTGATGGATCACAGAATGTTTCCTCTATAAAGTGCTGATTTTTAAAAGCAGCAGTGACAACTGTCTTCTAGTTGTGTGCCTGGATTTAACTGTGAACAAAATTAATTACAGGTACACTTTAAAACAACTGGCACAACAGGTCCCTGGTGTTCATTTAGATGCTGATGTAATATAATAATTAATATAAATAATAAAGTGCAAAATAGATTTTAAAATTAATAATCCAACACTCAAAAGCTAAAAGAATACTCCACCTCAAGTCTTAAACAAATATCAAGTACAGTGAAACCTCGATTTAACGGACTAATTCGGGCGAGGGGGTGTCCGTTAAAGCCGAAAGTCCGTTATTTAATAATTTTTTAAAATCATTAAATAACAGGACTTTTGGCTTTAACGGACACCCCCTCACCCGAATTAGTCCGTTATATAGAGGTTTTACTGATCACAGCCGGGAGCGAGATGTCAGCCCCCCCGCCCGGCTCCCCGCAGCGGGGAGCCCGGCAGGAGCTGTCAACTCGCCCGCCCGGCTCCCCGCAGCGGGGAGCCGGGCGGGGGTGAGGGGTTGTCAGCAAGGGTGGTTTAGGATGAGCATTAGGAAAAATGTCCTGTCAGGAGGGTTAAGCACTGGAATAAATTATAAACTTTAAGGTCAGAAGGGACCATTATGAACATCTAGTCTGACTTCCTGCACAACAGGCCACAGAATCTCACCCACCACCTCCTGTAATAAACCTCTATCCTATGTATGGGCTACTGAAGTCCTCAAATCATGGTTTAAAGACTTCAAGATATAGGGCTGGTCTTCACTACCCGCCGGATCGGGTCACCCGCGGCGCCCCTGTCAACTCCGGAACTCCAGCTTTCCAGGAGGCGCAAGCTGGAGTCGACGGGGGAGCGCGCCACCGACTGCCACCGCCGTGAGGATGGCAGGTAAGTTGGATGGAAATACGCAGCTTCACGTAGCTGAAGTTGCGTATCTGCAGTCGATCCGCCCCCATAGTGAAGACCAGCCCATAGAGAATCCTCCAGCAAGTGACTTGTGCCCTACGCCGTAAAGGAAGGCAAAAAACTCTCAGGGCTTCTGTCAACCTGCCCTGGAGGAAAGTTCCTTCCCAACCCCAAATATGGCGATCAGCTAAACCCTGAGCATGTGGGAAAGACTCACCAGCCAGACACTCAGGAAAGAATTCTCTGTAGTAACTCAGATCCCATCCCATCACATGTCATTGGGCATATTTACCGCTAATAGTCAGAGATCAATTAATTGCCAAAATTAGGTTATCCCATCATACCATCTCCTCCATAAACTTATCAAGCTTAGTCTTGAAGCCAGGAGGACATGTGGGTCCAACAATACTCAGCCCTCCACTCATACTCAATACTGATGAGCTGTAAAGCCCCACAGAGTCAACAGAAACACAAAATAATCATGAATTGATGTCTCAGCATTACACTGTTGAGGGGGAGGGGAGGGTGTATGTCACATCAGGCCAAAACTCCATGATAGTTCTGTGACTCTTAGGGATTCCATTTGTCAAAATATTTCCTGTCTCCTTCCATTTCTTTCTAGCCTCTGAATGGAAGTGTTTTCCATTTCTCTCTCTTTCTTTGTCCTACTAGCTGATGGAACACAGAGTTTTTTATTTTCTTTCCTTCTCTTCCTCTCCTTTAGACCCTAAATTCCTGACTAGTTGGGGGGCAAGATAGAATCACTACAACATCTGTTTTTTCAATGCTACCCACAAAGCTTCAAATGGGAGAGCCATAAAACCCAGGGATTTCAGCAAGTGAGGCCCCCCTCAAAAAGCTAAATATGGCTCTAGAGCAGTGATACTCAGACATCAGTGGTTCGGGAGCCAAATTAGCTATTAATATTACCCAAAAGAGCCACAATAGTGTGAATTCATTGTTTCATTTACTACTGTACTAAATACTCCTATTTAAACAGTGCAACGGGAAAATATTTATTTTCTATACATGCATATACATTATTTAATTCTCACAGTAAATAAGTTAATAATTTAGTACAAGTTGATAACTTAATTGTTTAATAAGTAGAAAAATCATCCTGACTGGTTAATAATTAAATCATGGAGTTTTAATATCATGTACTGCAAACAGCTGTGGGAAACACATTAAAAGAGCCATTTGCAGCTTGTGAGCCTCAGTCTGAGTATCACCGCTCTAGAGCCACAGTTTGAGATTTGCGTATGGAGATATGGAAAATAAAAGGCCAGAAATGGTAGTCAGGTGGACTGCATTCCTGGAGCAAGACAGATGTCTGGTTGTGGCATTCTGGGTACCCTGACACTTATGTTTTGGGAATGTAATAAAAGAAGGAACAGCAATAAATATGAGACTTTTAACAATTTCAACAGAGCATAGCCAGTTAGGACAAATTTCAGACACAGGCACAATGGTAGGCAGACTTACAAAGGGAAAATGAAAGAGAAAAAACGGGAAGGTAAAGATTACTTTAGCGACTACTCAAGATCTCTGAAAAGGATGTCCTTCATATTCTTGCATGTCACTGTTCATGCAAAAAAAAAAAAATCTAGACTAAAGATTGTGGGGCATGCGAGGATAACTTATATGGACAGATCACCGGCTTTAAAATGCATGATGGTTTCTGATTTGCACTTTGAGGTTTACTCAACCACTACCTCCTTAGAAACAGTGTCAACTTTAAGTACAATATTGTTAGGCTGACCATACGTCCCATTTTGAACGGGCCAGTCCCATTTTTTTCATGTTTTTGAACCGTCCCGTCTTTTTGTCAAAAATATCAATTTTGTCCCGTTTTTGGGGCAGGTCCCAAGCTGCTTTCTAGGGGGAGGTTCTTTCTTTGCAGGACTCCCAAGAGCTCAGTTGAAGAATTTTGCTACCTAAGGACAAGAATCAGATGTCAAAATCTCCGATGAGCAAACTGTGCTCATCGGAGACTTTGACATCTGATACTAGTCCTTAGGTAGGGAGAGGAGGCAGTGGATGGAGGGAGAGAGCAGGGAGGAAGGGAGGGATGGAGAAGGGGGATGGAGAGAAGGGAGGGATGGAGAGGAGGAGGCGGCAGCGGGCGGCGGGCTGAAGCCGACGGCAGATCGGAGCTGTCCGGAGCCGCAGCCGGGGGCCGAGCGCGCCGGCGGGGGGGCTGCCGGCCGGGTTATATGAGACATAATCACATAGATTCAGTTATGTGATTATGAGTCATAAAACGTCCGCCCCCTCCCCCCCCCGCCGGCGCGCTTGGCCCCTGGCTGCGGCTCCGGACAGCTCCAATCCGCTGTCAGCTGCCGCCCGCTGCCGCCTCCTCCTCTCTATTCCTCCTTCCCTCCTTCTCTCCATCCCTCCCTTCTCTCCATCCCCCTTCTCCATCCCTCCCTTCCTCCCTGCTCTCTCCCTCCGTCCGCTGCCTCCTCTTGCTTCCTCCATCCCTTCTCTCTATCCCCTTCTCCATCCCTCCATCCCTTCCTTCCTCTTCTCTCTATCCCTCCATCCCTCTCTTCCTTCTCTCCATCCCCCTTCTCCATCCCTCCCTTCTCTCTATCCCCCCGACCCCCCCTCTGCTTCCCCCCACCCGGCGCTGGGGGGCCCAGGTGGGGCCATGGCGCTGGTCACCTCACCCACCGAGCTAGAGTGCCTGGCCAAGCCGCTGTTCTGCCGCAAGGGGGTGCTGCGCCAGATGGTGATCCACATGGTCAAGAGCCACAAAGTCACCACACGCTTGTGCAAGCAGCCCATGTTCTGCAGCCACTACACCGACCTCATCCAGTGAGACCCCCCTAGAGCCCCTCAGCCCACGTTCTGCAGCCACTGCACCGACCTCATCCAGTGAGACTCCCCTAGAGCCCCCCCAGCGCCCCTCAGCCCACGTTCTGCAGCCACTGCACCAACTTCATCTGATGAGACCCCCCTGGGACCTAGAGCCCCCCTAGATTGCCCAGAGCCCCCCAGAACCCCCAACCACCCCCCAGCGCCCCTCAGCCCAGATTCTGCAGCCACTGCACCAATTTCATCTGGTGAGACCCCCCCCCCAACCCCGTCCCGTTTTTGCCATCCCAATGTCCCGTTTTTGACTCAAGGCAATATGGTCAGCCTAAATATTGTCAATACAAAAATGTTAAAATAGATTCAAATATTACTCCTATCAAAAGCACAAAAGATTTTTTTTTAGAGAAATCTTCTCTCTCTCATCTTTTACATTACTTGTAGTGAGTAGGTTAAAAAAATATATCAGACTTTGGCATTCCTTTAAAACAAAAAACTCTTCTTAAAACTTTTTCATAAGCTAAATCTATCCTAGTAAAATTGCCCACAAAAATACCAGTCAGGTTACAAACCTGTTCTTAAGATTTTACTTCATAATGCCTTTTAATACATTCCACTGCATAGCCAATATAAAATAAATACTTCTAGAACTTGAAGTCTGGATAAAAAAATACAATGTTTCACAACAAAAAACAAATCCCTTTTGTTGTATAACATTTTCTCTTGGGATAATTTTAAAACATTATCCTGCAACATGATCCTCCATGGCCAAACCCCAAATTTTAACAGGGGTTCATACAGATTGCAGGACTCCAAGGATAATCAATATAGGATCTGTAACAGTAAAAAAAAAAAAAAAAGTTATGGGTTGGCATCTAAAAATATCACAGGGTTTACCCAATTCCAAAGATCTTGGGTAACTTTGCAGAAAACCAAGTACCTGAAGAGTAGGAGAAACAGTCCCAGAGACAAAAGGTTATGTCAAGCTCAGTGTGATTACATAAATGAGCTTTTTTAAAATGATGAGTGAGATTAAATGTCTCACTAAAGCACACATTTGCAAAATTGATCCTAAAAGGGAGACACTTGGGAAGGGAAAAAATAGCCTGAAAATCAACTGAAAAGGAGAGTAGGCAGAAAAAAAACAGCAGCAGCTCACATATATACCGCACTTTTCCTCCCACAGCACGCTACATATAATTACAGGGCACCCCAAATGCAGCTGCTTCTGGGGGGCAGAGGGCAGTCACTGACAACACAGAGCACGTTACAAGACGAAGGGGAGAGCGATGATGGCAGGGTGTCGGTCTTTATTTATTTTTTAAGTGTGACAGGATGTTCAACACCCAAGAGTAGAGCCAGGCAGTTGTGCAAGGCCTCCTACAAGGCGTACAATTAGACACCCACCACTGGGATGCACCCAACTGAGGCAGAGCAAGCTGCGGAGGGCAGAGCTGTTGAAAACTCCTCGCTGCGTTTGGGGGGAGGAAGGAAAGCAGGAAACGCGCGAGCAGGAGGGTCCCGAGGGCCAGGCTGCAGCGCAGTCCCTGCAGCACCCCCCGGGTGCACGGGGTGTGTCTCAGTCTGTGCAGCAGGGCAGCCCCCCCACAGCCACGTTACCTGATTAAGGCCACTACTCTCATGCTGCTCGCACCCCCCCGGGCTGGGCTGACACTAGGGGGGGGGGGGGGGCTGAGACACACGGGCGCTATTACAGGCTGCAGCCGGCACCCTCCTTCCCGAGCCACGCGCCGTTCTACACGCTCGCGCAGCTGCCGCCCGGCCAGACCCGCCCAGGGCAGCCTCGCGGCTGCCTGAACCAAAGAACTTGGGGGTGGGGAGCTACCCGCGCCGCTCTCCCTGCGCCCGGCCGGCCCCTGCCGCTCGGGCCGCCGCCGCTGCAATGGCGGGGGAAGCGGCGAGGGCTGACGCGCAGGCAGCGCGCAGGCCGCCTATGCGAGGGCAGGCGGGAGGCGCTGCAGAGAGACACGGGCTGATCCTGGCGGCAGCCCGCGGCTCAGAGCCGTTCCAGGGCGTGGCGTGAGGATGAGTCACCTGCGAGCTGCCGGCTCCTGCCCCGTGTGCTCACCAGCACCTTTCCCAACACGCTCTCATCGGCAGTGGTGCAGTAGCCCCTGTTGTCCCTGGCACCCGCACAAGTTGGTCCAATAAAAGATATGACCCCATCCGCCTTCTCTCTCTTACCATTACGGTTGTCAGTGTTGGTTGGACATATTCCTGGAGGGTTCATCCCATGACATACTCTTTAAGGATTAATCTTTAATTCCTGCAGATTCCAGGACAATCCTGGAGGGCTGGCGACCCTACTTATAGTTATCAAGACTGCCCCCTGTTTTGAATGGTGCTGAAAGTAACAAGGCTAGTTTGTTTCATTTCTATTCAACAGCCACAGTCTGGAAAGGCCCTTACCAGGCGCAGAGCTGTTTAAAGCACTTTTTCTGGGAGTGGTGAAAAAGCGTTCAGAGTTTACAGGCACTCATCTCTCTATTGCAGATGAAGGATGGGAAGTTGAAATGGGGAAGTTAGTTTGTCACTTTACAAGTTGTTAAATAAAAAACAGGAGTGTGTTTAACTCTTCTCACATGTTGAATAACAATGTCATAAGTAGATCAACAACAACAACAACACACCCACACACCCTGAAACTAAAGATATTCATCTGCAGATTTGGATTCAAACTTTGCAACCCATTCTCATCATTGTAAGGAATCAAATTATAACACTAAATACAAACAGCTTGGAATTCAGACCCAGATCCAAATTCTACAGTGTGGGTCCATCTCTGGGCCAAAAAAACCCCACACCTTTGTAAATCCTGGTATAAAGTCAACATGGTTGTAAATATGTAACTTAAAGCAGAATATCTCACACTGTTTTAGCCATCTACCACTGCATCACTTGGGGCATCCAAAGCTACCAAACATGTCGCCAAGGTAGGAGATGGGGGAGTGACCACATGTGGACAGCTCCAAATAAAGAATAAAAAGTGATGAACTGAAGATAGTGCATGGGGCTGATAACCCCACTATGTAAACACAAACTTACTAAAGAAATAAATGCTGGGAGCCATACTTGAAAAGGCGAGCCACTTTGTATGAAGAATATGCTAGGCATTGGTCAAAGCTGTAAGGAAGCCTATGTCCTGAAAATTCCCTTGCTCAAGGGCGGATCAATAATGAAAATCAGTCTTTTGAATATGAGACCAATATACAAAGCTACTGCAGCTATTCAAGCAATTAAAATAAAGGGATTAATAACATATTTATGTCCTTGGAATCAGTGAGGGTAGATGGACAGATTCAAACAAACTTCACTTTATAATATGGACACCACCTAGAAAAGGATAAGAGTCTGGCCTAGAGAAACATGCAGAGCAATAGAAGAAGTCAGATCCAATACAACACTTAGAAGCCTGAACAGATAACAGAAACTAGTAGATGCACTATCCATCTGAGGGTGCAGTAGGATAAAGAAAAATGCTGCATATGCTGAATCAGAAAAAGGCTTCAGGGTGTATCTGTTCCCTGGTTGGGAGAGGCATCCTGACCACCTGCACTAAATGCACCCTTTAGGCCAGCTCCAACCTTATGTGACTGGATGCCACCCACCCGAGTGTTCTCATGTCTTTGTGTGGGACTCAGGCCTAGGGTTGCATGAGCTAACAGCCCTCCACCTGAATCTAACTACTATGAAAGCCATAAACATGTTTGCCTTGGATCAACCTGATTCACAGCCTACAAAAATCAATCTGATAGACTAGGGTCTGTTCCAAATGCCCATCAAATTTTCTCTGAGAATCATCTTGAGAATGAAAACAGGATGGAAACAGGATGAGACCAGGATGGAAAAGACCCCTCCAGAAGACCTAAAACACGATGGCTGGACGGTATCAACAGACACATGTCCTTCACAGGCATCCTATCCTGTAACATGTCAGATTTGGCTCAGGAGAGACCATCATAGCTCATTTGATAGCCTCCATGCTGTCCAAGTATATTATGAGAACTAACTAAACCTATCTTAATTTGTTCCTGCCCCAGGCACTTTGTGCTGTTCTAGCACCATAAGAGAGATGGAATGGCTCCCGGGGGTCTTTCTAGCAATGAAGTGTGGGCATTAGGTCAATATTAGGCACTCCTATTCAAACCTCATGCATGGCCTCCATAACAGGGCAGTGTTGTGGAGCGTGGTTGGAGCACTTTGAATTTGCATTTCGGAGATGTAGAGCATGGAATGTTGCTGTATA
Source organism: Sternotherus odoratus (assembly GCA_032164245.1). NCBI lineage: Eukaryota > Metazoa > Chordata > Testudines > Kinosternidae > Sternotherus > Sternotherus odoratus. The sequence continues at coordinate 46,254,225 of JAVMKO010000006.1, forward strand.
TCCCAGTATTCCCACACATTAAAAAATTATGAGTTAGCCCCCAAAAAATGATGAGACAGATTTAAAATTAATGGAATTTTAAAAACTAATTCATTTGGGGGTATTTTATTGTCCTTTATTTTTTGAGGTGTTGGGGCTCTTATTTTCATTTTTTACCACAGTCATGAGGACTTGAAACCTATTTTTTTTAAAATTCACATATAGCCCCACCACTCCAGGAGCTGAGGGTTTAAGAAAATACCAAATATCATAACATCTATATATATAAAAGTCAAATGGTGTATGCATGTGTGTATGCGTGCGTGCGTGTATGTATGTTCCCTTACTCCTTCCACACCGTTTGAGCTAGAGACTTGAAATTTGGTACAGTTATAGGCATTAGGGTCCTAATCAGGGTAAGAGTCGAAAATTTTTCAAATCTCACCTCTTACACCCCCATGGGGTGAAATTCTTTAAAGCCCATTAACATCAGCTGGGCAGCAGGTTAAAACCTGCTGTTCTCTGTGACATAGTGATGATGTAATAATACTCTCCTCCAACGGCCCCCGCACTCGCTCAGCTCTCTCCCCCCTCCAACGGCCCCCCAACTCGCTCAGCTCTCTCCCCCCTCCCCCCCTCCAACAGACCCCACACTTGCTCAGCTCTCTCCCCCCTTCCACCGGACCCTGCACTCGCTCAGCTCTCTCCCCCCTCCAACAGACCCCACACTCGCTCAGCTCTATCCCCCTCCCCCCCTCCAACGGACCCCGCACTCGCTCAGCTCTCTCCCCCCTTCCCCCCTCCAACAGCCCCCGCACTGTGTAGTGCAAACATAATTAAATAAACTGTTTTTTTTCTTAAAAAGAACCCTATTCGTTATGCCACGTAAAAAGCGAAAATGTATCGGAGAAACCACATCTAAATGCAAGAGAATGAAATTACTTAGACAAAATGAGACTTCTGAACAAAATTTGTATTGATAAAAAACATTGTAGTCTTTTTACATCCCAGTTTCCAATTACAAATACCCCAAGCAACGCCGGGTATTTTTGCTAGTATAAAATAAAACTTGCAGTTATATACAGAGTTGAAATTAATAATACATTAAATTGCTAATTGCTGCCTTAGTTTAAACTTTTATAAAATGATGAAGTATTTGTAAAAGCTGCAATAAATATCTGTGAAGGCTAGGTAACATACTGTATTTGGAATAAATATGTACAGCTGAAGGTATTTAAAAACTTGCATTTATCACATGTAACTATTTAAATTGAAACCATAATCTTTTAAATAATTCCCCATTTAAACATAGAGAAGTCCAAAATGCTATAAATACCATTAATAGCAACAGTGGAAAATGGCAAGTGTTTAAAGGTTCTCATTCATCCTGACTTTATACTGTACCTCACTGGATTTGGGTCCCAATGTAGTATGAACTGAAACAGCACATTAAAATGCATGGCAAATATATATATAGCTGTAAAAAAAAATCAAATATCAAATGTATTTTTTAAAATAACCTCAAGGTGTGCTCTAACCATCATAGACTAGCAGTTCACTAGACAAAACCATATATTTTATTGATATCATTTACAAAGCAATTTGAATTTTCTTTAATTTCATGATCATGCATTAATACAGAAACTTTATAACATTTATTCTCAGAAATCCTTCCTTTTACTATTCAAACCAATGTAAATTATCTCAGTCAGATGGCTTGGATGTGAAATGCTAGGGACTCTCAGAAGGAATGGTAACTTTTTTTTGTTTTTTGAGTGAAGAGGGAAATGCAGGCCTGCTCTGAATTAAAACTGTAAATGCAGGGATTGTAGAGATTGTAGGTGGGATTGCCAAATTAAATGAAACAATAATGCATAATAATCTCATGTGAAGAGAAATAACCACCTCCCTAAACTGCAAAATATGTAGCACCAAAGTGCTTTGTTTTTATTGCAAAAACTGTGGTTATTTTATCATACCTCTCTACATTTGCATTCTTTGAAAGATGTTATAAATATGCTTTTATTTATGTTTATGATAATAAAGGAATTCAACTAGTAGCTGTGAACATTTAAAAGCTGTTGTCTTGAAAAGCTTAGCAACAGTGTATGAAAAGTCTAAGAAATCATGTACATAAATTATTCTGCCTCTTTGAAAAACTGGGGAACCCATAAAACCAGTTGCTCTAAGCAGACAGCTTTATAATACAAGTTCCAATACTTGTAACAGCTGTGTTCTAAACAGTGTATCATTCCAAGACCAGAAAGGAGAATTCTTCTAAAGTGCACTCCTTCCTCAAAGGCTCCATTATTAGTAATCTACCCTGATATAACACTGTTGTTTTCCATTTGCCAGTTCTGTTGCAGTTCATTATACATGTTTTAAAAAGACATAACTCTATTTATAATCTACTTGGCCCTTACATTTGAAGAATAGAAGTTTAATCTCAACCAAGTGCAACAACACAGATCCTAAATTAAGAATAATTTCCTGTTCCACTGTCCTATTGGTAAGCATAGCAGTAGATGCAGAGAGGTGAGCTTCAGAATCACTGCTTGCTTTACTCATGTGAGTGGTCCCTTTGGCTTTCATTCTCTGAGGACTACAGTGGTTATTATATTCACGTGACTGAAATAAGCAGGATTTGGCCCCTAGAATCTGGTAGCAGATACTGAGTACAGATTTTTAATAAGCAGAGGAGGTTTTTTAAATAAAACAAAAATAAAATCAGTAAACTTTCTTACATAATTTAATGTGTTCAAATTTTTTAAATACTTTCAAATTAGAGCAGATCACTAGTGGAGTGGACCTTGTCCCTGCTAGCCAAAACCTTTAGAAGAAACTGCTTTATTTAATAATAACTGTGATGGTTAGAGCCTGATTCTTAGTTACTCCATTACTGCTCCAGGGAGGACAGGAGGCAAATTTGGCTTTAGGCTTCCTTTACATTCCCTGTGAATGGGGCTGGGTAGAGATCTGCCCAGACCCAAGTATAAATTAGAACAGATTCACCAGAGTGTAAAGCAGCCTTAATGTAACTCAGACCCACAGTTTAAATATGATAAAAAGCAAATTTTGCTTCCATTTCTCTGTATTTGGCACCCACATGAGGAGATTGTTGAAAGCAAAACAGTAAAATGTTAGGTTCCATTGAGAAGTGATCTCCCCATATGAATGTGGTACAGCAGATTCTGAAGGACTGTCCCCAACCCTCTTCCTTCAGTACACATGTTTGGTGGAGGGTGAGCTTGTGGATGGTATTCTCCTCCTCAGTGTTTGAAGCCTGGGAGAGCCTACAGTACTCCCAGATGAGCCATTCTGCCCCCACAGACCTGACATGCAGTGCAGTCTTGACAACAGAGTTCACTAAAGCTTTCATTCCACTGCAAGGAACCTCTTGTGGCATTTTGTGGGGGAGTGATTACAATCGTTTGTTGCATCTTTCTTATACTTCTCAGTCAGTAAAGGTGGAAAGAGTAACAATGAATTATTAGGAGGAATTTGTCAGAGTATTAGAAGAACAACAGCTGTATCTCTAATGACCTGAATGGTTAATTAAGTTCTCTCTTAAATGAGATCCAAAAATATCTTAATACCAGTATATTATGAGGAACAGTAACTTTTTGCAAACCAGAGCTGCAGTGCTTATTAGGAAAAGGCCAATTATCCAATGACTGCCAGGGAAAGCTGGACCACTAAGGTTCTTAATTAAAAGAAGATTTTCTGTTTAAGATCCCAAATCAATACCAGAATACAGCATATATGGAGTAGACATATCATTAGAAGTGTATTTACATTTTAGAACAAAGTTCTTGAAAATCAGCTCCTCCTTCATTTACTTGCCAAGTCCCAAAACTAGGATGTTGTGTTTTTCTTTGGAATAGTTGGCAATGGGACACTTTTGCACTCAGTTACGGAATAGCCAAGAAGCTCCACTGAAGTTAATGGGATTTCACTGTGACTAGCGTAACAGAGGACAGAATTCTGCCTGCCATTATTAACACCTCTGTAGTTTACAAGGGCAGGGAAATGCTTCCTGCTCCAATTTAGTTGTTAGTTATGGAACAGAAAAGTTGCTTTATGTCTGTTTAATTAAGAAGCTTTGTGAAGTACCTTTAACTGCCAGTCACTGAGCCCTAGTGTACACTGGGGTGTAGGGTGTGGGAATCAATCTAAGATATGCAACTTCAGCTATGAGAATAGCATGGCTGAAGTCGACATACTTAGATTGACTTATCGTGGCATCTTCACAGCGATGAGTCGACTGCTGCCGCTCGTCCATCGACTCTACCTGCGCTTCGCACAGCGGTGGAGTACAGGAGTCGATGGGAGAGCGCTCAGGGATCGATTTAGCATGTCTAGACTAGATGCAATAAATCAACCCCCGATAGATTGACCTGCCAATTCAGCGGGTAGTGTAGACATACCCTTTGCAATTTCCCAGTTCTTTCCCTTCACAACAGGCAGAATGCCAATCTCTTCCTCTGGATATGTTGAAATTACATTTTGACAAAACTGGGCCTTTACAAGTGTAAGGCATGCTGAGGAGTGATGATATTTGAATGAATGGAAAGTCACTCAGAAATCCATGCCTCTCAAGTCAGGATGGTTTAGATTAGAAAGACCATGGCCAAATTCCTCTGCCATGCTTCCTACTGTGTCCACAAAAAAGCCAAGGGATAGATTCTCACAGTTCCTGCTGTTCATAGCAATGGGGCCAGGCATCTGCTGATGTCCTTAAATGTCTTGCCAAGTTGCCATGCTTCTGTGTAGCTGTGAAATGTATCAATTTTCTTCTTTTCCTACCCAGAATTCAAGAAAGTGCTATGCCTGTGATCTGTTCCTTTCACCCACTTCCCATTGCAATTGAGGCCAACATTTGTCCCTACATTTGGATCATGCATGTATATTACTTACAGGTCAGGGTCATTAATGATGGCATGGCATTTTTCTAATCCTTTGATAGACTCTTTCAGTTCTATTAATTCAATTTTAAACTATCCTACTTCATTGGCTCGGAAGGATAAAATCAATCCTTTACTGAAAGCTTTATTAGAACATCATCCTCACACCATCCAATCTACTTACCTTTCCATCAGGTACTAACTCATGTTAGAAGCTTGCTGGAGCTGTCATAATATAGCAGCTGAGCATTTTTTTTCATTAATCAGATTAATCTTCAGTTTGCAGATTTTTTTATTTTTAATAATAATTGTCACAAAGAGACAGCATCAAGGTTGACAAGTGTAGCGCTCACAAGGGAATGTAAGGGTTAGATTTACCTGTGCCCTCTTCCTTTTAGGATTGAAGGTCTGGATTGAAGGACTGAACTAAAGGGAATAATTTAGATTGCAGCAGCAGAGTGGTCTGTGCTTTGAAAGGACTAAGCAGCAATTGGCCTTGTGGAAGCTGTATTTGTGTGGTTTTTTGATACTGAATTTAATAGAACTCAGTTTTAAAACTGTCTATGGTCGTGGAGTGTAAAATAGCAAAATCGTTTATTCTCTTTTGTGTTTACAAAGTCCATGTAATTTTAATGTTGTTTTTTCCCCACAAATAAAGTTCCTCAGCATTTTTTTCTCAATAAACATAACTAAATAAATAAATTAAAATGGCTGCATCCCAGTACTCAAAAGCAATCCTAAACTATAAAACAAAACTTCACCCAATTCTACAAACATGGGCTAAACTTCACCCCCATTATTTCGATGGGACTACCTGTGGTAGTAAAGTTAAGCATATTTGTAAGTGTTTGCAGGATCAGGACCCACATTCTCCCTCATTTCTTTCACACAAATACACACATTAAGAAAGGAAAAATACTTGTGAGAAGTAAACATTTAAATTTAAAATTAGAAACAACATTGGGTAAAAAATAAATATTTCCAAAATGGCAAAATAATAGATTAAGAATTTCTGACAGGATTTTTCAAATTGCAGGGAAGTGAACTACAGCCAGCCTGATTCTGATATCACTGACACATATACATTAGAACTAACTCCACAGTAAACAAAACTTGTATATGTTCAGAATAAGCACTCAAGACAACTTGATAATATAAGTTTCCCATGCAATTATACTATTTGCCTATAACAACTCAACAGAAGGAAAATATTCTTAGTTGTTAAGTAAAATAATAGACCTTTAATTAGCCATCCTAATGGGAAGAAAGGAACCTTTTGGGCTCAATTAGTTGTAATGTATTTCACCATCATCTCAAACTTTGAATCAAAGGCTATAGGATTTAATTTACTATAAAATAGCTGGGTATGGCATAGCCAGAGAATTTACTTTGTGGGAATAATGTTTATAAAATACTATAATATTCTACAGTAATGTAGGCCACTAATATCCCAAACGCTGTGTCTAACAATAACAATACTGTAATGTTTTAGGCAATTACCATGGTATACATGAGTCTTTGATTTCAATCACATGGGTGAGCACTGGTCTGTCTGCTCCTAATAGAGAAGCAAGAAGAATGATCACACACTCTTGCAGCATTCAGAACTAAATGCAAATCTCATTTTCTTTGAATTAGCTTTATCTTAGTAACTGTCTCAAAAGCAGCAGCATTCTCACAGAGTATATATTTATTAAAAATCCCACCGAATACTTTTATTGCTAGAAGGGCTGGGAAGAGAGATTTTTATATTTACTTCTTGTGGAAGGTACTTTGATACCATGATGATGGATGACAAATAGATAGATAGATATTAGTCATGTCATGATCTTTAAAGGGTACTTTGAAATTTATTGGGCTGAATTCTTTGCTGACCTAGGCCCCCATTTCAGGAAGATACATATGAACATGCCTAACTTTATGTATGTGAGCAGACCTATAGACTCCACTGGTATTGCTTACATACTTTAAGTTAGGCACATGTTTAAGTTCTACTCTGACTCAGGGCCTTTAATACATTTGAACTCACTGTGGTCTCATGTAATATGTCAACACAAAATTTTACTTATTTTCTCTGCAATATGCTGTCTGTATCATGAAATATCTACTAAATATCTTTTACTAGCAGAAACAAATGGTTTCTCTCTATTCCATAAGTCCTGTCTTGTCTAAATTTGGCTGTGCAAATAATTCAAACTCTTTTTGACTGCATGACATTTAAGATTATATTCTCTTATAAGCAGAATATTCAGGGAGAAGCAGTTCATTAATTATAGAGCTGTTCTGACCTCATTAGTTGGGAAGACAAGTGTGGCTTTGAATCACAGAAAATAAAGAAAGGAATTTCTTACTGGAAAAAGAAGCCAAACAGAAGGCAACCTTGAATGCTTTATAAAACTTTAGATTATATCCAATGGGGAAGATCCCAGTGCAGGAAACATAGTCTGATATTGATGCATCTGGTAGGGGAGTCTATGACAGCGTCCTTTTAAAATAATATTTAAGTGTCAACTCTCTTGTCAACATCATGATCTAATCAGTGCAGTCTTTTTTGTTTCAGGGTCTTCCACCTTATAATTGACCCTGACATATGCTATTCTCTTTACCCGTTGGCTTTGGACGTATAACTCCTGTCATGGTCAATTATTAGGTGATAGAGCCTGCAACCACTGGGACCATTGTTTAAAAGCATCCTACATAGCAAGCCCTGAAGTGATCAAATTCAAATTTGATTGAGAAAAGAAAATCTAGTCTTTTATAAAAGTGATACACTTTTTGCTTCTATATAAAAAGTGTCAATTTCCATTATTCTGTACATTACTGAGACAAACGGTGACAGGGCTATTTCTGAAATAGGTTTAAGAAATGTATGAAAGTCTGTAACAAATTCTACATACTCTGAAATGAAGAAATTATCTGTACAAGCATATAGTATGCATAATTAGATTACACTAAATTTGAAAAGCAGATCAGAATATGAGAGTGGCAAGTGGGCCAGAGCTAAAAATAAGGGTGTGTTACCTCCTTTCTTACACTTCTTTGACAGGATGCTTTCTTTTTAGGTTGTAAGAGTGCTGAAGAACAGAAATATTTTTCATTTGTCTGAAAGGTGCCTAACATACTTTTGGGTGCTACATCTATAAATACCAACAATAATTGATTTTGAGCTACACAGAGACAGACACATAATTTATATATTATATATTTATTATATATATAAGCTCCCACAGTTGGGTTAATAGGGTCTAGTGGACTGGGCATAGGATGAGGAGATAGGACATCTGGTTTCTAGATGTTTTAAACAACACATTTTAATTTTATTTTGGATATTTAAAACAGAAAAAAAAGAAATCAATATTTCACTTCAAGTTACATTTCAGCACCATGGAAGAAATGACACAGGAGGAGAAGTTTAACATTCATCAGCACAGTGTCACGTGAAAGGGACGAACCAAGGATCCACATTGCTGTAGAAATCCTGCAGATTTACTGTCCCCTATGCAATCAGCGCAGAAGGGTAGTGAGCTCTATTCCAGCCTGGATACTTGGTGCGTGTGTGTGTAGGGTGGGGTGAATTTATATTCCCCAACCTACCTTCACTATACCTCAATATAATCCTAATATTCAAGCTCTGTGCAAGTGGAGTGAATTTTACCCAATGAGCATAATCTATATTTTCTTGAATTACAGCATATTATTTAGAAGTATCTGCCACTGACTTGTATGACTATTGCCAACTTATTTAACAATCCTATACCTCAGCAACCCATCAGAGGGAGACTAATGCTTAAATAACCCTTGTAAAGAGGTTGAGTTCTATGGATTATTAATTTATTATTTATGTTCTGAGTACTTGATTCAATCTTTATTACTTCCCTAGCCTGAATAGCCACAAATGTAATTAAAATTATCTAGACCTTTAAAAATTCCAGCCATATAGTTTGTCTCAGTGATGTGTCCCCAACAAATATCAAGCAAATGTAAAGTAAAATACTTTTTATTTAGATCAGTTTATTAATTAAACAGCCATTGAGTTAAATGTGGGTCTAAAGCAATGATTCTGCAAATATGTAGGTAAATTTACCCATGTAAAGAGTCCTGCTGAAGTGTGTGCTGGACAAAAGCCTATTATTTGAAAAGTGTAAAATTGTTCCCCATCTCCAGAATAAAAAAACACCTCTTCCAACATGAATACTTTGCAGTTACTCCAGGCACATCATGTGACATAAACCACATGTGAAACAATGGTTTGGGATGTTAATTCATGTCTCAGGTGTCACAGTGTGGTCTATAAAGCAGGAAGTGTTGATACTGCTCATTTTGTGATCTTAAGCATGAATCAACTAAAAGGGTTCTATAGAGTATACATTTCAGTATTGACAGTGTATTTAAAAAAAACACCTGTCAATCTCATACTGGCCTGATCCTGTGAAAGGATGAACATCTCAAATGCAACTGAGAAGTGAAAGCAATGTGTTATGATAGAAGGAGCATGCTATGGGGATCAAGAGTCCTGAATTTATTTCCAGGCTGGCCACTGACTTAGTGTGTGACCTTGGGCACTCCTCAATGCCTCAGTTTTCCTCATTTGTTGAATGGGGTTAGTGAAACTTTACATAGCACTTTCAGATCCATGACTTCAAAATGTTATGTGAGTAAGAATTACCGTTATGTTTCAAGACAGCGGGAGTTGAAGGATTTCAGAATCTCATGAGAGGTATTCAGCTCTTCACAGGATCAGGCCCTAAATCTCATGTTAAAATAAGCCATGTCAATATTTTACATCTTTTGAATACATTTGACAAGAATTTGCTCTATTTTAATATTTGTTTTCAGGTTATTATGGGGAAATTTACAAGGAATTCACAAATGATATTATAATCCTCATGACAGCATCTGATTTTTCTGTGTTACAAATATATCAATAATCTTCAAGTCTGCTAGCTGCGGATGGAAACTGCAAAGAAATCAAACATTATATCTGTAAGTTAGAGATAACTTTTCAGCTACCTTTTAGTATTTAACCTCTTTAATATTAGTCTGTATCCATGAACAACAAAATAAAAAGATGAAAAAAATACAGCTTAAGCTGACACATATCCAAACAAAATACAATACTGAATTTAAAAACAGTAAATATTTGGAAAATAAATCTTGTGATAGTAAGTTACCGATGAGGTCAACTTGAACTTTGGAGTAATGATCTCTAATGGCATCCTGCCAATCTCTCCCTTTCCATTATGCAAAGAATCGGCAAAAATCAGAGCAGTGAACATTTTGATTCTTCCAGTCTCTTCTATGTGCAACCAGTGTTAAAAACATTTAAAAACAGCAAACATGCAAAACCTCAGTGCATTTTTAACCCTATTTCAGGCTGCATTAGATCAACAACAGAAATAATTGCTGTCAGTTTGTACTTTTTGACCAATAATTCTCTGTATTTCCTGCAAGAAACTTGAGTGATGCAAATGACCTTATTTTTACAGCATGCTTTTATTAAATAGTTTATTATTTTGGCAGACTAATAAAGATTTTGGTATTTGCTTTTATTTGCAATAATATTACCACCACATAAAAAAGGATTTTATGTTCTTTTTGAGGAACAAGGAGGATAAAAGTGTTGATGGATAGCGCAACTGAGGCATCAGCAATGAGCTGGAAATGAGACACATAAATATGAAAGCAGAGCTAAGAAAATAGAACTGCACCCTTGGCCTTTCTTAAAAGAACATGCACAGGCCACGGTTCATTCACACAGTTACAGAAACTCCTTTTGTTTCCAGTGAGTCAGTGAAAATATGCTAAACATTACTAAAACACTATTCATACTCTTTGCTGCTTGGCACTTTTCTATAATTAACATTATCATGAAATGTTTCCAAGACTTTGAGAAATGATTTTTTTAATTACTTTTATTATGATTCTCGTAAAAGATGTGTATTTTATTTGGGACAGGAGAAATTATCTGTCTTTTTGGTTATATCTTAGACAGAGCTGGTTGAAAAGTTTTCATTTTTTTTCACCAGATGAAAGGACACATTTTGAAACCAGTTCTAATCTCAGAATATTCTTCAGGGATTGAGGAGTACTGATTTAATAGCCAGGTTAGAGCTGGCGAAGTAATCGTGAGCAACTTTAAAGAAGAATTTAATGCAGGCCCTGATTTAGGAAGGGCACTTACGATATCAGTGGGACTAAAGCACATTCCTTCCTTTAGGAAGGAATTCCATTCCTTTCCATTCAGGAAAACATTCATGCAATGAGGACCTGATCTTCAACAAGCCACTTCAACACACATTGAAGTTCTCATGAATTGGGCCACTCAGCATTTAGTGAGCGGTGCTCAGCCTCTCTCATATTCCATCTCTTAGTTTCTCCAATTAAGGACCCTGTTTATTCAAATCAATGATTACATATGCTGTAAATATAACATTAAGTGTTTGACTGGGCTTGTGTTCACTTATAATTCATCCCTGAAAATGATAACTTATGCAGGAAAATATGAATATAGCTAGCACCACATGAAAAAGAAATCAGGTACCAGCAGATGAATCCACCTGTTTATGAGGTGCAGTCCACCTTTGTCAATAATATCTAAAAGACAATCAGTAGGCTGGACTCACAAATTATGAAACTGATAAGAGATTGATAAAAGAGTAAATTTAACAATTAATGATATGCCAAGACTTAAAATCAGAAAACTGCTTATGCCCAGTGCCAATCATTCACTCCCTGTCAGTAGTAGTTCACATCTTTCCTGGGATGTCGTCCAACCACAGTGACATCTAAAATGTAGCAGGCTATATTGTTACAGTTGGAGGTGAAATTGAAAGTTGCACCAAACAGAAGTGACAAATTCACGTTGCTGAGTGTTGCCTAGCAATAAGAAATGAGCTTATTATGATTGCTGACTTTACCCATGGAAAGGAGGGGTTTGTGTTCACACCAAAACATCATCCTTACAGGAAAAGGGTAGCAAGAGAGAGGGCAGAAACAAGGAGAGTATCATCAGGAGTTGTAAGCAGCTTTTGAAGTGGGAGGTGCCTCTCTCCCTTTTCAGAAGCCAGGAAGGGGAGAAATGCCCCTGCCCAGACTGCTGAGGTTAGCTTGGTGGTTTGTCACTGACCTACATCCAGAGGTTCCATCTTCATCATGAAGACAATAGTGAGCCTTTTCAGTTTAGATATCTCCTCTACCGAATCTCCTCCCTTTGAGTGTCTAGCAGAGCCACTGTTTAGCCATCTTCATAGTTCAGCGTAAAGGCTTTCTATTTGGGTCAGCTCTTTTCTTTTTTTGACAATTTTGGTCTCTTTCACCCCCTCTCCCAACCTCTTCCTTTTCATGTTTTTTTTAATCAGTTTTTTATACACAGAGGGTCTGATTCTGTTTTGGACCCTGGTCCAGGTTTTCAAAAGTATTTAGGTGTCTGAAGATGCAGATAGGTACCTTGGGAAATTTTCAAAATGATCTAGGTGCCTAACACCCATTAAAATCGTGAGTGTTAGGTGCTTAGGCTCTTTTGAAAATTCTATCTGCATCTTTAGGTGCCTAAATACCTTTGACAATTTGTCCCATTGTGTCCAGATCCATTTTATTTAACGTTGGTTTTACTTACTTTTTAACGTTTTAAAATTTGTTGAGATGAGCCTGTTCAAATATATACATGTGTAAAAAGAGTGGGTTACATTTTTTATTTGCCATGGAAAGATGGCCTGAAATAGGTTTATAATGTTTTTTTTTTCCAGCTAGCAAAAAATGCACACGGTTCTGTATATGTATCCTAATATATGACAGAATCACAGATATAAAGGTCAACAAAGACTGTTTTAAGGTAGTGGTGTCAAACTCATTGAAGTCATGACCCCTTTGGCTTATATGAAAATAAGACCTCAGAAATATGTCCTCCTTTGGGTAAGTGCTAACGGACTGTGATCAAGTCATCTCTTAACCATCTCTTCAATAAACTAAGTATGTTGAGCTCCTTTAATCTCTCACTGTAAAATGTGTTTCCCAGAACTAAAATAGTCCTTTTAACTCTTTTCTAAGCCCTGTCTAATTTTTCCAATATCTTTTAAAATCATGGATGCCAGATTTGAACACGGTATTCTAGTAGTGATCTCAACAGGATCAAGAGAGTATTCTAGCTACTTTTTAAAGAGAGCTCATCAGATTAAATTTAAATAAATATATTATTAAACCAATGCATACAACATGCATAATTTTCAGCAGGCTGAAGTGCAGATTTCATGTTGTGATACTGTAGCTAAGCGCACTGACATTGTTCTCCTAAATTCAGTAAGAATTCTTATTCTGATGACTTCTTTTAGCCATTGATTGCACAGAAAATGCAGATATAATACACAAAAAACAATTATGAAGGTAGGAGCAAGCATATAGACAGAACCATGAAGGATAACGTATTAGGTGTGATAATGTCTAAACATCTGAACATTCCTTTAATTGCCTTTACATTTATGAAATGATTAAATTTGTTTTAAAAGCCAATAATACCCTCTGCTCCATCTTTGGCCTCCTTACTTGATTTTCCCAGGGCCTCCCTAACTCAACCCATAAACCTTTACAAGTGCAAAAAACTTATTTCTCGGGGCAAAACAGATGAATTAATGTAAATTGGCACTTACTCATTCGGGTACACATTCTACTTATGTAAATAGGTGTTTTACAGGCACCAAACTGATGTGCTTACAAATTTTGTGGAGGAAGTTATGGAAACCTGCAGTAAATCTGGCCCTTTCTTTATTTCACATTCAGTGTTGCTACAGATAAACATTTTCCACCTGTTACAACAGTCTGGCATATTACTTTCTTGATACGTGATGATACAATACCTCTCAGGTTTGCTAAGTAGCAAGGAGAAATGTAAGCAAATGAAAAGGTTTTCCACCTTCACAGGTTTTCAGTGCTTGGGGTTCTGTTTGTCTGAGAACTGTATGAATGGAAGCCATATTTTATAGTATTTCTTTAACCTCTGCCATCTGGTGTAGGTTAGTTTTTCCACTGCCAGCATTTCATAGAGCCTTTTATACCAAAATGTTTAATTTTTAAGTAAATGTTTGGACTGTATAAATCCAGTTAAAAAAATAGAGCAGTATTTTTTTAAACTATATATTGCTTTTCCAATAGTGATGGCACCAATAAACACATGGACAAGTGTTTGGGTTTAAAGTCCTCTGGCCACAACTTTATTCTCTATAACATAACATCTAGGTCACCTGGCACCTTTAATCATTGAGGTCATGCTTAATTATCTTTGAAGAACTTCTGTGCCTCTCACTGGCCCAAAGCCTATATCCAGTAAAGGGAATAGTATTGCCCTAAGCACAACCTTTCAAGCTAAACACAGCTCTAGACAACACATGCCAAAGCCTGTATCTGTTCCAGAGCCTAGGTTCAAATTTTAGGAAATGACTAAGAAAACCCACTGTTGCTTCAAAACAACTTGCAACATTAAATAACTGGAAACCAAAATAAACAATTGACAATGTGGCCAGGAGCCACATCTCAAAACAAGGACTACAGCCCTCATACACCCCGACAGCAGATAAATGGGAAATCAGTGAGCTGCTCTATTTTCCACCAGAGAAAGACAGAAAGGAAAAATAAAACAACCCATGTGGGAGGACTATAGTGCCATGAGCGGAAAATTTCTTTCTGACCCTACCAAAAAGGTGATCAGTTAAACCTTGTGCACATCAGCAAAAATCACAAATCCCAAACCATAAACATGCCCTAATGTGAGATGCCCTCAAATTAACCCTCTATGGGGAGAGAGGATGGAGAAAACTCACTGCTAAAGGGAAGGAGCAAGCAGGACTTTTCCCTTCTTCAATCTCCTGCCAATCTCCTACAATATGTATCTCCTGGAAGTAGGCAGTGGTAGCTGATGCATCTGCAGCCTCACAAAAAGCTGCCATGCTACAAGTCCACTTTGTGTGAGGTAGATAGTGATTGCCTAGGTGCTCTCTCCACCGGTACTATATCCTGCTGGATCTGGAAAGCAGGATTGCAGTGGGGAACTAATGATCCCCAAGGAGAGGAGATTTTCTTCAAATCACAAATTCATTTACATTCATTTATTGTGAATTAAATATACACACACAAACAAACATGCACTTTGTGCTCCTTTGCTGGCTTCCCCTGAGAGTCTCAAAATAGTTTACAAGCAGTAAGCATTCAAAGCATCTTTGTGAGCTAGGTAAGTGACATTATCTCCATTGTGCAGAGAGATGTGCTTTCCCAAAGTCAAACAGTAAATAATCCGCAGGGTCAGGAATACAATAAAGTGTACTCCTGTTTATCCGAACCCCTATTATCCGAACACTTCATTGTCCCCCAGGTTTTTGGTGCTGGGTGACAAGAAAGGGATTTAGATAATGTGGAGGTTGGATACTGCCCATGGCCAGGATTATGAAGAGAAGAATGGCAAGCCCTTGGTTGTGGAGGAGGCCCCTGCAGCAGCACAGGAGTGAATGAGTGGGCCGTGACAGCAGAGCTGCAGAGGCCTCCCTGTGCTGTCACAGGGCTGGTGTCACCAAATCCCTGCAGGCTGAAAGTGAAGGGAAGGCTGCAATCCTGGCAGGGCAGAGCCTCTGCTCCTCACTTGGTGCATGCAGGAAGGTGTGGGTGTCACCGGCCCTGAGGCAGCATAAGAAGTCCTCCAGGCCTTGCTGTCGCAGGAATGAGCATGCATGGCAGAGCAGAAACTCCAGGGCAGGACTGTGAGGAAGAGGAGGAATTCAGGGAAGGCCACCCCTCTGCTGAATGGCTCCTGCCCTCTCAATTAGCCAAACTCCTGATTTTTTGAATGAAATCTGTGTCCCCCATGCTATTTGGATAATTGTGAGTAAACTGTGTAGGGGTCTTAAAGATACACTACTACTATGGCCTTCAATTTCTTTGCTAAGAACAGGCACTTCCAACATCAGGTCAAGCCCCTCCTCCTTAGGCCCACATGGGGCCCATAGTTTATAGCAGCTTTTTTACTAACTGAGTGTAACTGTTTTGGAATCCCTCTGGACAAAAGCCATCACACCTATTCAAAATGTGAGCTTGTCATTACTAATGTATTTTCTATTGTAGAGTGTGTACGCATGGATAGAGTGGTCTAACAGGTCTCTCATAGAGTTTTAGTAATATTATATTAAATTCTATTTACCTCCTTATTCTTGTACTCACACTGATTGTCTAATGTTTTATTTCTACCATTCCCAGAAAGTAGTATACTTTCGCATAAGAGAGTTCCTGACTATTCTGGACATAGATTACTCTGGATGAGTCTAAATGAATAAAACCACAAAAATTTGAGTGAAGATGACCTGAAGAGTTAAAAAGAAATTGGCTTTGCACCCTTTTTTTTGTCTGCTTGATGTATAAAAAAAGGACTGAAAAAGGATCTCATTCTCCTTCTTCCCCCAAAATTATGTTTGTTTATTTTTTAACCTTAGAAATATCAATTCTGGCCTTTCCTCCTTTGTTGGAGGACTTTTCTGGAGAACCAGAGAGGGGTTTTTGGAGCTCTTTTATCCCCTTATTAAAGTTGCCAGGCAGTTGAATCTTTAACAAAGAGCTTTACTACCAAATATATATCCAGGTTCAAATTAAACAGGTGCTAATGAAAACAAAGTTTTAAATATATTGAATAACAATCACTACCCTTCTCAGACCTGCTCTATCCTGAAAAGCTGCACTCATTTAAACTAGATTACATTTAAAACGCAGACATACTTAAAACAGGTTTAGCCCTCACTTCCACCAGTTTACCTTAATTTGGTAATATACTAACACAAGCTAACATAAACTAAACTTATTTAAATGAGCGCTAAACTGTCTTAAGTTCATCCGCACTGGGGTTTGCACTACTTAACTGGCTCCATTTAAAAAGGATTTAGTTGAACAGGTGCACCATTTCTAATAAAGATAAATTCTCAATTTAATCAGGTTTCATTTCCATGACATCTGTGGTGCCACAAACTTACTAATTCTACAGCTATCCATAGAGTTGACATCTGCTGATGGGGTTGAGATTAATGAAAGAAAATAAGTGAAAGTGTTATCTTTGTTGGAAAAATTGGTATATAATGACATTTTCACCTTTAAATACTTTTATAGGCATTTTCTATCTCTAACTTCTGTGATAATAGGTATTACCTGCAAGTCTGCATTTAATTAACTGTAGGGAAGCAGTGTTTTACTTATCTCTGTTTAAATGCCTCTCAGCCAGAGCATGTGATGTTCCATACAAGCTAACAAAAGTAAAGACCACATGCTGGGTAAGGATACCAATGAAATACTTCACAAACAGACAGAATGTAAACACACAAACCGCTAATGCAATAAACAATTTCAAGCTCAGCACAAACAAAATGTGTGCCAAAAAACCTGTTTAAAATTTCATATTGAAGAAAAATACTCTCACAATGTCTGAGGATTTTTACAGCTATTTAGTAAAACAGAGGGTAAAACTGTGCAAATTGCATGTGGCTATAGGGACACAACCCTCACAGAGCTCCAGAGAGTACAGAGGGACTCTGATTGATATGTGTTATTTGAATGGCAAGAAGACTTTGGCATGCTATGTGACCTTTGAGCAGGGACCGTTTTTTGTTCTTTGTTTGTGCATTGCCTGACACATGACTGGAACTTCCAGGTGCTACTGTAATACAAATAAATAATAATAACAGGAAAGTCACTCATGCCAAAATTTTCAAAACTGTCCCCTAATCTTGGGTACTTCAATTTTTAGATGCCTAAATGGGTTTGTGGGCTCTAGCTGGAATTATGAAAGCACAGCACCTTTGAAAAAACAGGCCCCAAACTCTCAACAATTGAGACACTCTAAATTAATGGATAATTTTGAAAAAGTGGATCTTAATTTAGCCAAATGTATCCCTTTTATAAGTCCATTGACTACTTATCTACCTATGTTGATGGTTTTTTATAAGATTAAATTAGTTCGTGCTTGCTTACATTGGACTTAAAAATATAGGGCCTGATTCTCATTTACACTGAAAGAAGGCTTTGTGTAAATGAAAACAGGGCACACATTTTCAAAAGCTCTCAATGTTCACATAACTCTGCTTCCACAGAAACCAATGTGAGTTTTACCATTGACCTCAATGGGGGCAGAGTTAGGCCATTGCTAAATGCTTTTGAAAACCCCACCAATAAAACACTTTTTAAGTGCTCATATATATTATCATCATGACTGAAGTATTTCTCAAATAATATGCACTAAATAACAGCTCCATTTCTCTGAAAGGCATTTTTATTCAAGGCTGTACTTTTTTTTACTTTTGGCTTAGATTACAGATGTGGAGCACAATTCTTTACAATTTATCAATTTGATATGGTAGCCTTAAATATACTTCTCTTAAGACTGCCTGTCTTTGAAAACAGGAGTTAAATTAAATTAATTAAATGGAATATCAGTAAATTCATTTCACTTTTGATCCATGCACAACTCTGAATCCAGGTTCCTGAACCGATATACCTGCGTCATGTGCAAGAACACATTCTACTGCCTACTATTATTACTTTTGTATGTATTGTATTGTAATGTACAGTGAGATCATTGCTTAAAAATAAATTATTTAATTGATATTAAGTAGATTAGAAAGGATATGATTAGGGGTGGAACCCAGACCCTCCAGTTATTATCCTTCTCTAATAATGCCCTATACATATATTACTGAGAAGCCTAAATTCAATCTGCAGAAAATAACATTGCTCTGCCTCATACAGAATTGAGGAGCAAATTGTGTACAGAAATAAACTTTGCATTTTATGACTGTGGCAGCAGGTCCAACCTTTCGGAACAGAAATCATGAAGGGGAACCAAATCGAACTGTGGCTCAGATGAATGTATCTGGGAAAGATGAACTTGGTCTACTAGCAGAGCATTGCCTTATTTTTTCTCAAAATAGTAATTTGCAATTAAAATAAGGCATGTTATAAAGATTCGCACCACCAGAACAGACCATTTGTATATAAAATAAATGTCTATACTTTGTGTATACGCCTATGTTTCTGCAGCTCTATAGAAAATATTTTGTGAGTATTTTAAATGGTTAGAAATGACCTAAACTAGAGTGGGATTAAAATAATATCTAAATGATGATGTAGTCATACCTTGCCTCTTATGTAGTCATTTTTATCTGTTCAACATGGGTGTATAATCCTATCAAATAATATATAGATGAGCCTATATATACATATATATGTAATACATCTAGGACTGACTTTACTTTCATACTAGTGTAAATCAGGAGTATCTCTCTTGAAGGGAATGGAATGCATTGGTGAGATCATAAACAGGTCCATAATATATATAATGGAGAGAGATGAGTCAAGACTCAATCTGCACATTTCAGCTCTCCCCAAATTGTGACTGGTAGGCTGAATACTCAGAGTGAGAATATTACAATATTTTGGATGGCATTCTTGGAAATACAGCCTCCAAAAGCTGTGTTTCTGTATTTTCAAAAGTGCCTAAGTGACTCTAGAACCTAAGTCCCATTGCAAATTGGTGGAATTTAGGCTCTTCAGAGTATGTCTACATAGAATAAAAGCCTAGATTCTGCCTCAGATTTGAGTCCAACCCCGTTTCCATCCACATACCAACAAGTATGACTCGTCTCAGCAAGCACTCAGAACACAGGTCCTGTAATCCTGCTGCAGGGTGGGTCAGAGCCTGATTCCCATTGTGACTTGGGTCAAAGCCCTGTCATTTTGCAGTGTGGACACAGGTCAAGCCACAGAGCTGAGTCAGAAGGTCTGCATAGTAAGTACAGTGTGGATGCATTAGTACAGTTGAGAGACCTGGGTTCAACAATTGTAAAGCCAAGTTTAAAACGCAGGGTAGACACTCAGGTGCAAGCTTGGAAACACAAGTCCACAAGCCCAAACCGCACAGCCCAAGGCTTAGTGTGAAAGGTAGACAGACCCTTAGTGACCTAGTGATTTTGAAAATGGGATTTGGGCTTCTAAGTGACTTAGATGCTCTTCTCCATGATTCTTATGTTTAGCAATTCACATTGGCCAATGAAGCAATACCATTACTGAAAGAACAAAAAACTTTTGGGAATCTTCTTTTGAGACTAGTAGCCATGTTAGTCTGGATCTGCAAAAGCGACAAAGAGTCTTGTAGCACCTTATAGACTAACAGATTTTAGGGATCATGAGCTTTCGAGGGCTAAGACCCACTTCATCAGATGAATGTTGTGGAAATCTCCAGAGGCAGATTTATTTATGCCTGCCTCTGGAGATTTCCACAACATTCATCTGATGAAGTGGGTCTTAGCCCACAAAAACTCATGATCTCTAAAATCTGTTAGTCTATAAGGTGCTACAAGACTTTGTCGCTTTTGAGACTGACAACATTAAAAAGGGCAGACACTGGTTCATGTTGGTCAACTGAGCATAATGTCCCCAAATACCTTAAGTGCACTTTTGTTTGCAGATGTTTTGCAAAACTGAGGAATTACATAATTTTGACTGGAGTTTTGTTTTTAATGTATAGAACTATTGCCCAAGGGACTAAAATTATGTTCAGCATCAGTATGTCTAATAGTTTCAGATACTAATGCCAACTGAAGGGCACTTCAGGTTAAACAGTTTTCCATTAAGAAATTAATATGCTAGTCTACATTTGTTTGATTAAACCCTTTAAAATAGTGTCTTTCACTTTGATGTAAAGGAGGCGGAAACTTTTCCTGAAATTCCCAGAAAATTGGAACTTCCTAATTGAATAGCAACTCGTTTTCTCCTGGAGGTGGGTAATGATTGTTCTGGTCTTGATAGCAATAGCACAGTGTCTCCAAATGTAATGTGCTAGCCTTAGCATATTTTCAATTACATGACTTTCATGCAGAAAAACTTTTTAAAGACCGTTTAAGCAGTGTGTGAGTCACAGTCATCCTTTACTGAATGGACTACTTTAGCAAGGGTCTACTGAAAGGGTAAGAGATCAGTAGCACACTGAACCTTGATATGGTTATACCTCAAAAAGCTTGACCACAGCATGGATGACCCACTCCCACCACCCCAAAAACCTTGACATTCTCTTTTGGGTGCACATTTCTCAAAAACTCAATGTTTGAAGAAGCAAGGCAGACCTGCAGTCTGGAATACTACCCTGATGTGTTGTGACAGACATGTAATCTGCCATTTGACCACTGGTTCACACACCAGTGTTAATGTGAACGTGCCACCTCTCAGCATGCTGCTAATCATGTATCACTCCTCTGTCTAAGATATCACAGCAGTGTGGAGTAGACTTTCTTTTTAGTACAACTGAGTTTAGTAAGAGGAAAATCTACAGCCACAAATGGGAGCAGACTGATGCCTGTACATCAGAAATCACTGTAAAAGGCAAAACTAATTCATGTATATTCATAGATTTTTGAGGGAGAAGGGACCATTATAACATAGTGAAATTTAGAGCATTCTTACCCCACAGTTGTGCAGATTCTTAAATGTGTAAAAGTGAGGCACCAGAGAAATGACCCAGCTAGAATTCAGCAATGATATTAATTCTGATGTATTTTCCTCACTCATACTTTTAATTTCTTGGCTTTTGTTTCCTTTTCTTCCTGGAATTTCAGTACCAAAGATCCCAGGAGTCTATGTGCTTTCACTCAACTGAAATGCATGCACCAGATGGTGCAAATAGCCCAATATATTTCTATCTTGAATCCATGTCAAAAACAGGCAGAGTGCTGCAGTTTTTGGTTGCTGCATCTCATAGTATCAAAGGCTGGTTAGGAAAAGTGACACTGTCTGACAATGATTTTTCAGGTCTGGCAGAGAATTTGCTTTGGAAGCTAAAACTCTGCTTCTACGCTATAGCGATGGCTTTTCATGATTAATTAACTTAATCTATAAAGAGTATAAAGAAATATAAAATAATTAGTTTAATATATGAAGAGTATAAAGAAATATAAAAATACAGTTGCAGAAAGCTGTCTAGTTAGGATACTTTACAGTAACATTTCATGCCTTGTATTTTTACAATAATATTATTTATTCCTGTTAGAGTTTTAATAGAAGTTGACATAGAAATCGAAGTGTTCATGGCAAGTATACACTGGCAACAATACAACATTCCTGGTGAAGACATATATCTATAGGACCACTTTGTTATGTGCATTTCCAGGAGTACTGGAAATTCATAGATCGGAATGATACAAGGCATTTGCAGAGTTAGTGTGAACAGTATTGTACATACTGGAAGTTGCTAGGAAGCCTTTATCTGAAAAGTTGGCTAGAGTTCAGCCAAGAAAGTATAAGGATCTATGGAAAATCATTACATTTAAGAAGCCTATGATGTTAGAAAAATGATGATGTGGGGTTAAAAGAAGGGAAGAACTAGGTTTGACTGTGGGGAAGAAGGCAGTAGATAGTGAACACAGGAATAGTCAGAGCAGAATGGATTGTTGCACCAATGTCTTATCTTTGGCAACATAGTTAATCTCACAGAAGAAGACTGAAAATTATCCATAAGACAGATAGCCAGTTGTACCATATTGCCCTTCTATCTACAGCTCTGGAGTAACAGCATCTAAAATACTGCATTCAATTTTGGGCAACACATTACCAGAAGGTTATTAACAAATTGGAAGGAACTTAGAGAAAACAAAAATGATCAAGATGCTGGATGAACTGATTTATAAGGAAAGATTAAGGCCTGATCTTCTACATGCAGTTTTTGTACTAGTATAACTATGATAATTAGTGGTGTAATTTGTTTTACTAATATAGTTATACTTGTACAACCCCTAGTGTAGATGCAATTAAATTATTATAGCTATATACCAGTGTAAACTCAATTATGCCAGCATAACAGTATTCACATTAGGGAGGTTGTGTTCATTTGTACCAGTAGGAAGAAATACATTTTATGTGTATACAAAATTTAAAAAATATATAATATTTCTTTCCACTTTCCTGTACCTCAGTTTACCGCTTTGCTGGGATACAGACCAGGCCTTTTTCTTTTCAGAACTTTGATATATAGCTTGTAGTGGGGAGGCTGCCTAACTCCAGCAAAAGGGCTTAAAACAGCCCTGCAAAGGGCTGTGGCTGGGAGCAAGCAGCTCCCAGGCTGATTGGGCCCAGCAGCCACAGCTGTGGCTGGGTCAATTAGGGCCCAGCTGGCCCTGATAAAAAGGGCCCAGAGGTGGGGGAAGAGAGTCTCCTCTGTCTGTGGAGGTAGACAGGCCTGGCTGCTGAGAGCTTGAGTAGGTACCTAGAGTGGTGCAGGGCTCGGACTAGGCAAGAGGAGCTGTGGAAGATCTGGCCTGGAAACCCCCAGGCTGCAGGGCCTAGGGGAAGGCCTAACAAAGGGGTACTGGGGCTGCAGGGGGCAGCCCATGGCTCTAGAGGCAGCAAGCCAAACCCTCCTTGCCGGTGAAGAGTGGTAATGATACTGCAGTCTGCCCCAGAGAATGGGGGCAAGCGGTGACTAGCAGTTGCCTAGACTGAGGCAAGGTGGGGATAGAGTAGGCTGACCATATTTCCTTGAGACAAAAACGGGACATTGGGATAGCAAAAACGGGACAGGGTTATGTAATATTCTGTATTCATGAAAAAGTAAGACGATAAAAAAAGTTTTATTACATGAACATATTGACTTGAGCTCACAATTATTCTTCAGTGACAGAACTCATACAAAAATTTAGGTAGACGTAAAGGGGGACTGTATTTCACCATGATCGTACCATGAATATTTCTCCGATGAAGTAATCTTACGCAGCAAATTTCGGTCTTTCAATACCTTATCATAAAACTTCTCACATTCCATGATTCTCTTCAGACACCTCAAATGACCCTCTATTTGTCTCCCCCAACCACATCAGCTTGTGGCTATGGCTCAGTTTCCTGCGTAGCATCTCACAGGCAGAAGCTCCTGCAACAAGAGCTTCCTCCAGTCCAGCCACTCTGCCATCCTCCTCCAGGCAGGCCCCTAACCGCCTCCACTATCAGTAACCCTTCTGACTGACCAAGTCCTCTCCCTACATCTCCTGCAGCAGAAACACGGCTTCTCACCAACCCCACCGCATCGCCCACGCATGCCACAGCCACCTGCCCAGGCCTTAGCTGTGTCTTGAAGACTGACGCCCCGAATGGGCTCTGAGGCTTGGCCCAACCCCCGCATCCCTGTGTTCAGGGAGGGGGTTAACCATGGTACCCCTACCCACCTGCCATCTCCCCTACCCACCGCCTGCACCTCTTCACATCCAGCCCTGGACTCCCCAGTACCTCCCTTCACAGACAACCCTGTGTCCCCCACTTCCCTCCCACCCCCTTCACTCACAGCCCTGGACCCCCCCAGAACCCTCCTTCACACACAACCCTGTGCCCCCCATTCCATACCCCCCACTCCTCCATTACCCCCTTTACACACAGCCTCGTGCCCACGACCTACCACCCCCTTCACAAGCAGCCATGGCTCCCCCACTTCCCCTGTGCCCCTCTTCACATGCAGCCCCAGTACCTCCCTTCACACACAACTCTGTGCCCCCCACTTCCACCCACGGCCCCTACACACCCCTCTTTCCCCCTGCCCCCCCTCACACGCAGCCATGCCCCTCCCACCCCATACTCCCTCCCCCCTCCACCCCATGCCCCCCCACCTGGTCCCCCCCCCCCCTTCATGCACCTTGAGCAGCACGGTGTTGGTGACGATGTTCTCCAGCTCCATGGGGCCCAGGGCGGCGCCGCCTCCTCCCCTCCCGGGCTTGCGCTGGCTCCGCTCGGCACCCGCCCCCGCTGCCAGCCTCGCCCCCTGGCTCCCTGAGTTGGCAATCCCTGCGCCTCCCGCACCGCCCCCTAATTGGGCCGCACGTCGTGTTTCCTCCACATGGGGGGGGCGGGGGGGAGTGAGGCGCTAGGCAGCCCCTGCCCGGCCAGCAGCTCCACTCCGCCCCACGTGGAGGCGGCCCAGCCAATCGCGCCGCGCGGGCTCTGCAGCGGCAGAGGGGAGGGGGGAGCAGGCCGAGGAGGGGGGCCTGAGGCCGTGAGGGGAAGGGACTGAAGGGCTGTGGGAGGAGGCGGGACCTGGCCGTGGGTCCCTGAAATAAGCCACGTTCAGTTTTTTTTAGCAAAAAGCAGAAACGGGACAAATGTGATATTTATACTAAAAAGACAGGACAGTCAGAAAATATGTAAAAAACGGGACTGTCCCGTTCAAAACGGGATGTATGGTCAGCCTAGGATAGAGGGTGGGGGTTCAGCACCCAAGGGAAGAGGGAACCGGGGTCCAGGGAGGGACTCTGGGACATCAGCCTGCAGAGGGCGCTCCGGACGCTGGTGAGCTAATTCCCGGACAGACCAGCAGGAGGTGCCGCAGGGGTAAGTCGCCACCCTGCTACATAGCTATACCTATATGTTGTACAGTGTTCAATCTCAGATAGAACAAAAGTGACAAAATCTCTAAAGGAAAACATTTAATAAATATCTCCCTGTGTGTGTATATATATAAATACATAATAGCATACTTACAACCCATGAAACAAAAATGTGACTATTGTCAATACCTTTTTTTAGCAGTTTTTCTTCAGTTGTAGTTTTTCAGTTGCAGTTTCTGAGTTTTTTCAGTTGCAGTTTTTCTTCAGTTGTATCACTTCTCGCCTTTTGGCTAAGAAAGCATTATCTAAAAAATTATATTTGTTCCTACCACAAGTTCAAATGCAACATATGGGGCACATGCATACCTCCAGTGGGGCTCTTCTCTAGGAGAATTCACTCTTCTAATTCTCTGTGGATTGGCCTCTGCAGAGCATGCAAGCTCCTCAAAGTTGGGAAATAAGTGATGGTCTCACAATCTCCTTCACACTCCTGTGAATCTTTGCACTATTGGTCTACATTTCATATAGCCTCCAGCATATTCTAGTTCTCCTCTCCTTCTCTAGGGGCGTGATGGAGCCTACAGTCTAAACCCAACAGACTGGCAAGGTCCAAAATCCTCACAGCAGACCCTGCTAGTCTTTGCACTGCTCCTTCTCCTCCTATTTATAAACCCTGCCTCCCCCCTGTTCATTTGGAAAAACACTTAGTGTGGCTCTGGGTATGTCCTGCCAGGCTGCTTACCCACAACAGAAGTCACCTAAGTAGCTTCAAACAGCTAATGAGCATACCTAGTGCCCTACTCACCCAGTCTTTGGATGATTCTGGCCTATTCTGCAAAGTCACTTACACACCCTTCCAGCAAATCTGCAGGCACACAGAGTCTCCAAAACAACCCTCCCTGGAACCTATGTATCCTCCGCACTATTTCTTCCCTTGTTGTAAATGCTACAATGCAATCATGTAGGTTACAGCAGCAAATTGAATTTTTATAACCAGGCTGGACAAAAAGAGCAGAAAATGCACATTGGGGAAGAATCCTGCAGTGGCAGGTAGAAGGATTAGGTGACCTAATATTCCATTTCAAACTTCTACGATTCTGTGGGGGGGAAATTCCTTTTCAACCCACGCTGGCAATCTGTTTATATTCTCAAGTTTGATGATTGACATCCCTTTTAACCTAGAGAATGTCTCTGCAAGTGTTATTCCTACATATAAATGTCTAATGCTTTTTTTTTTTTTTAAGTCTTTCAATTAGGGAACTATATCCATGTGCAAATGCAGACTGGAGATCACAACAGTCTGAGGTGTTATAGCACCCTGGGCAGCACTCCCACCGCTCAAAGAGGATGAGGGGCTGAGGAGGAAAGGGGAGTGTTGGGGCTTGAAGACTAAAAAGGGAGGCAGAGACTAAGGAATTGAAGAGAACTAGAGAAAGAGTATAAAAGAAGGGGAGAGGAGCAGAGATTAAGCAGGAAAAGGACTGCATATTGGGAGAGTGGGAAAGGCTACGGAATAAGAACCGAGAAGGAATTAATTGGAATAAGGGGAGGGAAGAAGAGAAAATTGAATATGCCTGCAGTTAGGTGCCTCCCTTTACTATAGTACTGAGCGCCTCACAATATTAAATGTATTTAACCACTTCACCATCCCTCCTTTCATGTACTTTTCATGGATTTTTTTATTTCAAAGAGCATATTTAACAAGCATTGCTAAACAATACACAGATTGTGTCATTAATAGCCAACAGTGTATTTTACAGCTAAAACAATATCCCCACCAAGGGCACAGCCCTTCCATCTTGTGACTGAGACCAAAAGCCTTAAAAAAGACAGACTATCATGTTATATACATGGAAAACAGGGTGTGCCACGTTCTGCTAATATCTCCTGCATTTTGCCTCACATTCCAGAATTGGAGGTTCAGGGATAGATTTGCAAGCAGGAGAACATTACGTAAGAAACATATAAGAGAGAGGAGGAAAAAAAGATAGAAAACTTGCAATTATTGTTTAAATAATATTAATAAATAACTTCCTATGGTCTTCGCCATTTAAATCCCTGTTAGAGTGTCAAGAGAGAAGATCTATCATTGCTGAAATATAACTTTGCAATATGAATGATTCTGCATTTAAGAAGTCAGCTGCAAACATTAAATTCATCTTTATTGTGGGTTGCAAATTTGACTGAAGCCAGGGCCTGAAAATTGAATGAACAAGGCATCTATCTACCAAGTTAGTGCCCCACAGAATATTTTAAAATTATTTAACACAAATCATCTCAGTGTCAACAACTCATCACAGATAAACTACCTAATTAACAGAAGCCATCATAGTATTTAAGAACTGAGTCTTGGCTCAGTTGTTATAGCAGAAGGGCAATCCTTGATAAGCAAAAATTATAAAAGCAGATTTAAAAAGCATTCCTGCAAGAAGTAGATTCTGCTTAGTTTTAAATTAACCCTTTGTTAGTTTTTTAAACTGCTATTAGATAATAATCTAAGAAAATACAATCAAGTGATTAGGTATACTTTTACAATGTTATTCTTTTACATTCAGATTCTGTATTATGGCCTGTATTTTGATGCAATATCGTTTAAATGAACCTGTACTCCACAATAACTGGCACTTACGCCAAAGTGACAGGTGAGTTAATTGCATACAAAAATTTCTGCAGATGGTTAGAACTGCCTGTGAGATTGTTATATTCTACTTTTAAAAATTGCTAAGGTTTTCGAAGTCACCTAAGGGATTTAGATATTAAAGGGAGCTGAATGGATTTTGGCACATTAAAATGAATGGGAGTTAGGAATCGAAATCCCCTAGGCAGCTAAATCGTAGTGTCATCCATATACCTCCCTATTGGCCAGCATTCATATGTAGGACAAATACCCAAAATTAAGGACTTTAACTGGGGAAAAAAACAACCCTTAACATTAAGCAGGATTCATTTTTTTAAAACCAGCTCCAGCCTTCCATGAACAAAATTCAAATACATACAGAAATCCATAATTTCAATTTCAAACTCAATTCTTTTGTTATCAAAGCTGAAGTATTTTATGATACCATTCCTCACATATATTCTCCTTTGTGCATAATACCAGAACAAGACTAATACTGCACTTAAATCCCATTTAAGTCTTATTTGGAGGGCTTAAAGTGGTTTGTGTGATGAACAGACCTTTTGCTGGCCCTCTGTACATGGTGAATTTCACTCCTTAAGAAACAGCCTGTGTCTTTCATTAATTTATATTGTTTGTTCACAAATGTTACTCCATTCCTCCAATGAGCAATTTCAAATTAAGTTTCTCTTCCAATTGGTTGTAATTTTCCCCTGCAGACCATTATATTTACCCATTAGGAACCGATATAAATTAGAAACTCTTTTGCCACTGGTTCTATAATCATTAGTTAACAGTCTACAATAGGTTGGACTTTGATTCTTCCAAAAAGTCTGGGTATCTGTACAAATGGAATTGAGGAATGTGATCAGTTGTCACTGCTGGGTCATGGGCAGCCATACCTAGTAGTCAGAGACAGAGACCACACTTATGAGACAGGAGTTGACAACTCATCTGGATCGGTATATTGGGAGATCAGAAGCAGGACACAAACTGGAGATCAGAACCACAAATCTGATGCCAGAATTTAAGAAGAGTTGGGATGTCAGGAAGTCAAATGGAAAAGGGAAGCACAAGGCACACAGTCCTGAGCAAATTTATCAGATAGCTCCCTGTTCCTGCTACTGACTTTAGTCAGGCCTGCAGGCCAATTGGCTACTGAGACTCAGAGTCTTAAACTAGGGCTGAGCTTCATGAGTCCTGGTAAACAGTTGGCCACAGGTTGCCAAGAAGTGGAGGGTTGGAGCATAGCTGGACCTGGGTTCAAAGCCTCTTGGTCATGATGTAGGTAGCTATCACCAAAAGATAGAATTTCTAGTTTATCCTAAGACTTCCTTTAAAGCTCCAGTCTATGAGGATTATAAACTAGTGTCACAAAGGGGAGACTTTCTGAGGAGAATTGTACAACTTTAAAAATTTCTGCCAACTAAAAATAGATTGCATCAATGATAATAATTTTGTGAGAGGGGGATCACCTTGTCTTTAGAAATCATATAGTATATTCTTAGGTTTATATTGAGTGTATCAGATGCAGTTTTACCAAATGGACTCACTATTTTTTCTGAACTGCCAATTCACCAGTTTTCAGGGGGAGAAAAGGTTTTATTTTAACTTGCTCTAGTTTAGATCTGGTTAAGAAATAGGGAAACATTGCAAAAATATTCAGGTCAGTGTGTCCTCATTTTTCATATTTTTTTCAGAATGTAGATTTTTTCAACCATCTCCATAGCTTGTGGGAAAATAGGATAACTTTTTTGTGATTATTTTTGCTAAAAGCTTGTTATTTTTGTTTAAAATTTCAGAATTCTTTTTTTCATCCAGCTGTAATTTAGCAGTTTATTACTACAAATAAAGACAATTAAACTATTGCTTATCCTCAATTCTTCTACCTAGCTTATTAGATATATTGACAGAGGCTGAAAAAGATTTAAAAAATGACACTAATGTTCATTTAATAATATTAATATATGCAATCAATGAAAGAGGAAAATGAGTCCATTTCTCTCTCTCAGTCCTAACTCATTCTAATAGATCACCTCTGATTACTTTTAAATAAATTTAAATAAAACTTATATGTATATGGTTTATTTGAAGCCTATTTAAGAGCTATTTTTCTTGGTACTGTATTTTCACAATGACATCCTGTAGGTACTATGGATTTCTCTCAGTGTATCTTTAAACCATTAATTTATTCATCTATAAGCAAAATGGCCCATTGGAACCTTTCAGCCATGTTTGAGGTATAAAGTGGAATTATCATCTGCAAAAAGGGATATTATGAATTTAGTTTCCTAGTTTAGATTCCCTCTATCATCAGTGTCTCCTTCCATGTTTAGTGAGAAATGGTTGAGAATAGAAGTGGTGAGTACAGAGCAGCCCTATGTATTCCTCTACACGAAGAAGTACCTATGATACTAATTAGTTTGTTTTGGCCCTCACCCTATTTCCATTGTATAAAGAGTTCATACACTGCTGAAAATCATCCCCACATTCTATCTGAGAGTGTCTTTGAGGAACCTCAACTTGATGCAATCAAAGGTCTTCAAATAAAGAGTGGCCATGATCAGATCATGATTGCCCCTCATGTATTTGTGTCTGCAAAGAGTATGGCACTCCTCCAAGCCACTACTGTAGCAATTTTTGTAAGAGCATATTTAAAAGGGAGACAGAATGAAAAAATGAGGCAAGAAAGGGATTCCTCAGGGGTTTTAGTATGGATATTTTCACTTCCCCATGAGTCACTGTGGAGCATCCTTTATCAATGAATTGCAGCAGTATTTCTGAAAATAGAAGAGTTGGCTTAAATTCAAAGGGCATGATTCACATTCATACACAACACAGCAGGGGGTGGGCTAAAGATACCCTCAGCTCTCATTATACTTTTCCTGACAGGACTAGTTTTAGGAGTGCTGCATCCCCTCAGCTTTTTTACTCTGCTGATTGGTTGGCTTCTCTGTCTCTTCCCACCCCCCACCCCCCAGTGATTGGATTGACGCTCCGTGGTGTCTCTCTCTCTCTCTCCCCTCCCCCCCCCCCCCCCCCCGGCTGCATGGCTCATTGGGTGGGGATGGTCGGAGCACCAAAATAATTTTTTGCTTTGTGCAGAACATTTTCCTGTTTCCGGAACCAGGATGATGAAACAACTCCTGGGGCAGATTAAAACAGCCACTTACATTGATGATGTAGTAGGGACTATTCCACCAGCCAGGGATCAACAGACTGTGTCACTGTCTAACTCTATCACCTCACACCTTTGGAGGCCAGGAGGCCTGGCATAATATAGTGACTATGAAAGGGAATTTAAAGACTATAAAATACACCTCTACCTCTGATAGTTTTCATTGCACTTTACTGTACTTTTTCTACTGCTATGTTCTCTTTAAAATAAAATGTCTAACTGAATACAGTGATCAATATAAGGCTGTGCCATCAGTTTATATAATGGAACTGTAATCTTCGCCTTTGTATTCTCTATTCCCTTCTTAATGTAATATAACAACTTGTTTGCTTTTTTAATCATCACTGTGAAACCCTCTTCATTGTTCTGTCTACAGTGATGCTGAGATCTTTCTCCTGAGAGGTTTCAGCTGATTCAGAAACCATCAGTATGCACAAATAATTTAATTGCTCTTGCTAACCTGCTTTACCTTGCCTTTATCTAAATTGAATTTCATCTGCCATTGAGTTGTCTGCAAGGTCTTTCTGGAGCTTCTCACAATCCTCCCTATTTTCACTAACCCAAATGATTTGATGTTATCAGCAAAATTTCACATCTCACTATTTATTCCCCTTCTCCACCCCACCCCCCCCAATTAGTATTTATTACTAAATAGAGTGACTGACACTGGCATTAGAGTTGCTTCTATTTATTCTGTGGTCATCCTGGATCAGATTGGCCACAGTCTGACTGTCCTCTTGCTACTATTTTTTGTTTCTGTTCTGTTATTACTCTATTACTATTCTTTGCCTCTTATTCTTTGGCTACCAAGCTTTTGTCTTATTGTATTCTTAACAAAAGTCTTTATCAAAAGCCTTTTAGAAGTCTGAATATTTTGTAAAGATGTCTACTTGTTCCCCTTTATCCACCATTTTGTTACTTCAAAATAAAATGTACCAGGAAAGAGAGGCATGGCAGAGACCATCTTTTTGTTCTGTGTTTGTACAGCACCTAGCACACGGGGATCATTGGCACTATCACAAAACAAATAAGAAATAAGAATGGGTATCTCTCTTATATTCTACCTCTGTAGGATGTTTTATATTTCTATACATAAAGTATTTTAACTGGTACCAAACCGAAGCTCATTGTCCTACAAGGACCAAAATTATCTTAGTTCCTGTATACCTTTAGCATTGGAACTCAGCTATTTTGCTCTAGTCTTGCTCCAGAACTCTTCAGAGGTGGATCTAGTTACATGTTTTACAGCATTAGAGTCATTGCTGGATTACCTAACCCCCCCCCCCTCATTAAGTGTTTTTTTTCTATAAAATCTATAAAATCTGTTGATTCTGCCTTTTAGTGAAAGTAGAGGGTAAAGAATCTGTCACCTTTTCAAAAGATGAATTTCCTGTTATAAACAGCATGACATACAATGCAACTGATTGCAAAGAATTTCAGTAGCAGTGGGATTTAGTTTTTTTCATTGAAGTGGTATTCACGCAACCTCAGTGATACCTTAGAGAAACATAAAGTGGAGAACTGTCTTCTACATTGTATTTTCTCAGCACAAGAATAACAGAGATGCTGTGAGCGTTTCAGAGGTGTCAGCATCTCCAAGTTACTGACGAACGAAACAGGAAAAGACAAAGGGAAGTTATTGCTAAAATTTCTTCCATGCACAAAACACACACACACTGCTTACAGATGAATATTATTTAGTTTTAAACAAATTTCCTGAAGTAAATAGTATATTTTCCTGATTTTCATGTCTTTTGGTGTGCTTCCAAAAAGCTTGGAAGTGAATTAGTGTGCAATTTGCATCCAAATATCAGCCAAGGGGATGTGGTTTATTATAATACATTGCCCTCCTAATTATTGAACAGCCCGAGAAAACTAGTCACAGTGTGCATCTGTTATTGCTTGACCACACTGCCAAACATAATTTGGCAAGCACATAAATGTACATTGAGCAGACCTACAGTCTAATTTGCATTAGAGTTTGTGGTAATTATATGAAAGCTATAACTGAACTAAGCTTTTCCCCTCTTTTTAGATCACATCATTCCTTAAAATACCAAAAATCCAAAACAATTAAAAAAAAATTAAAAAACCCAAAGAAATTCCTTGTTTGTGCAACTGAGGTTTTTCAATATAATTTGATCATTACCCAAGTGTTATTTTGGCTTACTTCAGTGAAACTCTCAAAGGAAATGGCTTTATTCCACGTTTTTACAGAGGCTCTCCTATGCTCTCCCTGCTCTCCATTTACAGATCCTTTTCAGCAGTAATACAAAATTCGGAAACCACAACAAAGTTAAGCGCATTACTGTTGGTCATTAAAGTGAGTGACATTTGTTAACCCAGTTATTGAGGAACTCCCTGCCCCCACCTATTTGGATTTTGTTCTGACTGAAGGGGAAAAGCATTTTTACATTGCAATAATATTAGAGACTCATGGCCAACATCCAGAGAAACTGGAAAGTTTTAAACAAAAATAGAGGCTTGATCTTCAGGTATTGTCAAGAAGATTTTAAAAAATTATTTTTTCTGTCTTATCCCATTGAAACAGTATGATAAAATGTATAAGAATTTTTAAGGTCTATATCATACTGTTAGGGACAGACTCTGCAAGGGACAAGAGAAAAGCAAAACCATTTCAGGTGTTCAACATGAGGAAAAGGTGGCAGAATCTGACCCAGTGACAACACAATTTTATGGCAGTTATTGCAGGAATAAAGCAATTTGCTGGCCCAAATAAAGTTTGGGTACAGAGGAAAGATGTGAGGAAGGACCAGATCCAACTCCCTTTAAGTTGATGACAAAATTATCATTGATTCCAATGGGAGCTGGACCATGCATAAAAAACAGAAATGTCTTTTTTCTCCTCTTTTAAGTAGTCACTGATGTTTTCTGCTTCAGCTTCAGAGGGTAAGAAGCTGAGGAAGAGTCTTTGTTGATTGCAAACAGCTCAAAAATTTAAAATACAGGAGCCAGTCAGAGTAGAGGGATGTCTATATTTGTAGTAGGATTATTGAAAAATAGCTGTATAGTGATGGTGCAAAACCCTGCTTTAGCGATTGTTAGCCAGCCAGAATACAAAGATTCACATACTGTACAGTTATTATGAAATAACCATATAGTGATTCTGCAGATTGTATACCCAAAGCCAGTTAGAGTGTAAGGAATTATTTAAATGAATAAAAACTGTATAGTGTAGGTCAGCGATGGTGCAGCATCCCTGCACTCGGACTGGCTGAACAAGGCTATTTCTATATAATACTCAGTCAAACCAAACTTGAAATAAATAAGAAACAAAGAGTAGGAAAGAAAGAGGCATCTATAGAATATAAATTACTTCTGCATACAAGTGGAATTTTACAACTGACCAAAGACCCTGGACAGTGAATTATTTCTCCAAGATACTATAACATACATATGCGGAAAGAATACAGAAGTGTCTTGGATAATACAATAAGAGATACAAAATTCATTTTCCTTACTCTGCTCACCATTGCAGAGACAATGCAGGCTTCAGTGAGATCTATTGTGATCCATTTGATTGTATTCATGGTGTCACTTAGTGAAATTATTAACTAAACTTCAATTTGTTTCTGATGATAAAGCGCAAGCTAGAAAAAGCTAGCTTGGCTCTCAGATTTCTGGTGGAATGTACAGGATGCTTTTTATAACAGCGATTCTTTTTGCTTGAAAATGGAGCAAAAGTCTTTGGGAGTCATATATGGAACTCCATAATGCCATTTTAATGATTTAGGTTTTCAAAGAATAATTAGTCCTTAAATACAATGGGCCATTTACTCATCCAGTGTGAATGGGCACAGTATTCTAAAGTAACAATATTAATACTTAACTGAAAAATGTTAAAAAAATTTAAATCTAGCAATTAAGTAAAGTGAGGAAAATTTTAAAAGGTGTCTGATGCTTTATTCTTGTGGATTTTACACACTATATCAACACAACATGCACATAATGTGATGATACTGTTGGCCCTTTTGATCCAAGCAGCTAGTCAAAGTTTAAGGGCCTATGGTTGTTCCAACTGGGAGTAGAAATTAATTATAGGTATTTCTTTGATGAAGTTTTGTTTATTCACACACACACACACACTATGTATGTAGTCCAATTTCTCTGAACGCAGAGGGAATCAAATAGCAAGAAACAACTTCTTTTGCTCACAACACCAAAACACTCATTTAGCATGTGCGCCAACTCAAAAACCTCTCCTTAGGTTTCTTCTGCCAACTGATTGCCCACTACCCCTATAGGTGCTGGGATCCATGCTCTGATGAGCTAATGACATCACCTGGTAGGTTGCCTTGTGAGTCAGGTCTGCACTCTTACAAAGATGTGGATACTTCTGTCCTTTGTACAAGCAGGATGATGTGTAAACAATTCTTCCAAGAGGACCATGACCTTCTTGGTGACAGGGAAATCAAGTGAAAATGTTGTCCACTGTGTGGGTCAGTTATCTGTTCCAAAGTTTTACTCATCTAGGCAACATTTAACATTCAAAATGGATATCAAACAATAATAATTTTGAGCCTATTAAGTTGGAACAGTATGTTGCAAACACTCAGTTATGTGGAGGGTATTTATTACTCACAAAAATACTTTAAGAATAATAATACCATCAGGCAAAAAATTAAGGCAATTTGTTGCTTGTTTTTCAGAACAGTAACATCTGAGAAATTTCACTTACCACTAAAGAACTTTCAAACTACCTGAACTTTTTCTCTGAAGTCCATTTGATTTGTTTTTCATAATTTCATCCTCAGTTGCTGAAGGCAGTTAAATGTCATATAGGCTGATGTTACTACCATAGCAAAGAAGGCTATTTCTACAAGTCAAAGTTTTGAAAAAGTAGTGACCAAGATGTACACCAAAAGTGTAGGTGCATTGGTATTGTTATGTGCAGCTGGTGGGTTTGTGTTCCCCAATGTGAATACATTTCTTGTGATTTCTTGGATATAGCCGTTTATACTCTATTTTAACTTCTCCATGCAAAGTCATCGCTTTCTCTCTGTGAACAGTCATTAAGTCAAGAGGGAAGAGGCACAGCATGTTTTTAATCTCCACTCACCTTCTATCTTTGCAGGGGGAACCTGCTGCTACTGCTCAGGGGGATCATGTAGGGGAAATTGGTGACTTTTCTTTAAAGCAAGAAGTGTTAGGGAGCTGCACAAAACTCCCTCTTAGAGTGACCAAGTTAGAGGCTCATAGCAGTGCTGCTCTGAACAATGACCACCTCAGCCAGCTGATGGGGGTCTTAGAAGTAGGCTGATATGGAGGTGGTGCCTCTGATCATCACCCTGTAGGGACAGGACTGTCCTAGAGCAAAGGGGAAAGGTGGGTGATTGTGGGATTTAGACGACCTCTCCTCCTGTCTGGGCAGTTCCTCACCCAAGGATCAGGAGAGTATAGCCTAGCCTGTCCCTCCAGAGATGGAAAACAAAGGAACACTCAGGCTATGTCTACACTACAGAGTTAAATTGACTTAAGTAATGTCTATGATCATAAACTGCTGTCAAGGACTGGGACTCTGGGCAATGTGCGGGAAATAGTAGATGGCTTTGCAATGATGGGATTTCTTGACTGTTGCAGGGCAATAGATGACAATCATATCCCAATTTCGTCCCCAAACTATCTTGCAATGGAGTACATCAACTAAAGGGCTACTTCTCCATGGCATTGCAAGTGCTGGTGGCATGGGCTGCATGTAATGCTTGGGGAGGTGAAATAGGCCTTTGTGAAACCCCATTTTCTTCAGATTATGCCCTCAGTGACACTGGTGCAAGCCCACTGGCTTCAGTGGGTTGTGTCAGATGTAACAGATTGGGATTTAGTAAACAATTCTGTTGAAAATGGGCAAAGTAGAATAAAATCTGGTTTAGTCAGTCTTGGCTATTGTTACAAAGCTCCACGCCTGTACTTGTGGGTCCTGCGTTTCTTGGCGGATTTCACTAGCCTCAGTGACTAATTGCGGAAGGCAGGAGGGGGTGTCCAGGCTCGCCCTCTTCTCCAGGTTCCAGCCCAGGGACCCTAACAGTATCAGTTGAGAAGGCTGACCTTTTAACCACCAAGCACCATACAATTCCCTGGGCTTCTTCCTCACAACAGTTCCTGCTTCTTTACTCTCCACTTCACCCTTACCTCAGGGCCTCCTTCCAAACTGCTCTCTGCTTCAATGCCTCCAAACTCCTCTCTGCTCCAATGTCTCCAAACTCCTCTCTGCTCCAAACACCCACACTGTTTGCCTGAGGCAGGGGGTTTTTATTAAGGCCTTACTTGACAGCAGGTGCTCCTAATTGCCCTGCTGCCTGCTAGAACCTTCTTAATTGACCCCAGGTGTCTAGATTGGCCTGGAGTAGCCTTTGATTGGCTATAGGGGGAACAGAGACCTGCACATCCTGAGAGGCCTATTTCCGGTCACTCATTCAGTCACGCATCCGGGCAGAGTTCCACTGGGCAGCGTCCACTGGCTCCCTCGACAGCTTCGCGGAGCAGTGGGCGCTGTGTGGGGTTCTCTGCTCGGTGTCCCCATCCTGTACCCTTGTTTTAAACCTATAACCCTCACGCACTCCCTTGTCCTTTTTTTCATTAGTTGTCCCCCGTAATTAATTGGCCCCGGGTCCAGTGTCCCTCCCGCCAGGCTGGAGGAGGGACTTCAGTAATGGACGGGCTTAGGCCCGCCCACCTCCTGGGTAAACCAAAAGGTGCACATCCTGAGACTGATGTACCTGCCTTCCAGCACTCTCCTATACCCTTCAGGTCTGACTCTATCACACTATGTAGACTCTATAAGGCTAATAGAAGTAAAAAAACCAACAACATTGCAAATAAATTTGTCATTAAAGGAAAAGCAGATATGACTGAACAGACATAGGGGGCATAGTAACTTTTCAGAGTATAACTGCATTTAAGTCTAGGAATATTGAATTATTGTAATTTTCACCTTTCTGACCACCAGCAGGTTTCCTTCTCCTCTTGATGTTCACTGTAAAACATTTTTTCCTCACTTGAGTTGCATGCTTTTATAGCTGGAAAATTCAGAATTTAAAAAAGATTTTTTTGAATTTCTCTTCCCCCCCCCTTCACAGTTTATGAATTGTCCATGACCAGTTTACACAATTTTAAAATTTAGTCACTATTTGAGATGATTGAATCTTTAGCAAGTAAGTCTTAGTCTGGAAGTTATTCAGAGTGCAAATTGTGAATATTAATAACTGAAATAACATTCTCACTATAACTTGTATAACTAACACCTTAATTTGTGCCAGTAAAACATCTCTGATTTTGTTACCTAATTTATGTATACCTTTGCATTTTGTGATTCTGTATCTTAGGAAATTGATGCAGGATCTTCCCCTTTTCCCAGAATTGTGCTGAAAAATGTAAACTCTGAGTTAAAAAGAAGTTTCCAGCCCTTGTGACTGCAGAGAGACTCTTTCAACATGAACAAAGTACAGATGTAGTGTTCTCAGACTGAGGCTATGTCTTCATTGAAGAAAAATGTGCCATATTTTTTTACGTCTTTAGCTATTTCAATAAAGAAATCTAGTGCAGACAAGTCACTGTAGTTTTATCTTGATGTATCTAGTAAGGGTAAGTCCCAGTTGGGAGCATACTGCTGAACTTACCTACCTACCCTGAGGTAAAAACTACCTATGTCTTGTCTACACTAGAATTTTATAGCAAGATAGCTAACTTGATTTAAAACACACATTTTTTTCAGTGAAGACATAGCGTGAGTCTGCAGGCAGTGTGTAACAATAGCTTAAAGAGAAGTGTGAACTGCTCCATTCCTCCTAGGGTGGCCACTTGCAAATTCCTGGAATACTGGCCACTCTGGTATTTTTGGGAATGACATGGGCCTGCTTCTGCAGGAGTGACCCCAACCTTACTGATGTGACCTCTCACACTGCATGCTGGGTATTGTTTTGAAGACTGTGCCACCATACTGGCATCACCTTATGTGGTGAGGTCAGAGCAGCATACTCTCTGTTATGGCATATCCTATCCAATATAGGACAAAACCACTTCCAGTTTTGTCTCAGTACTAGAAGGGGAACAAACATTACAAAATCTGGACAGTCCGGTTTAAAACTGAACAAGTGTCTTGCTTACCTCCTTCTCTCTCATGTGTTAACTCTAAAATGTTAAAAGTTAACATTTAGAAACATTTCATTTAGTAGAAATACCCAGGCAAATGTGCTTATCTGACAATCCAAAACCAGGGCCTTAGGTGCCAAAAGCGCACAACAGTTTCCAGCTGCCAGCCCCCCTTGGATCCTCCTGAAAGCTTTCACAATGCAGCTATGCATCATCAATAAGAAAAGTGACACCGTATCAAAACAGTGTAAAACAAACTGTGACTATGCTATCAAAACAGATAACACAGGGGCTTACTGTACGGATTGCTTGTTCATATTTAAGTCAATCAAACCTTATCTTTTAAATATAAATGTTGCTTCTGCAGGACTTTCAGCCTAGTTGCTGCACCAAAATGCATGAGAAACACAACCCTAGGCTTTATTGTAAAACTCAGATGCAGTGTACCACAGAGTACTCAGATCTTTGCTTGTGGTAACTGACCAACACAGCATAAAGTTGGAATTGTATCTTCATTTGTAACATTCACAATTTGTAATTTATTTTGGTTCGGTTAGTTACCTGATTTCTCTACTCAGAGAACAGAAACAATACCATGTGATTTATGGTATGTAATTAACTGACACCAGGAATTGTGAATTTTACATTTGAATGTATAATTGGACATTTGGCTTTGTGAATAGTTAAGCATTTGAGCCTCCCCCCCAGTTTTTTTGTGGAGAGTATTTGTGCTAATAAAGTCATGTACTCAAGTGTTCACAAGAAGCAAAGAGTCACAAAGAAGGTTGAACTGAATTTTGCTCTTCAACATGAATTAAAATAAATGTTTCCTTAGTTGCTCATTCCTACATCCATATATCCTGTCTATGTCCCATTTTTGATTAGCCCATTGTTATCTCATCCATTATGACTTTGGTCACTTTGGCACTACAGCTTGAA
This sequence comes from Sternotherus odoratus, assembly GCA_032164245.1. NCBI lineage: Eukaryota > Metazoa > Chordata > Testudines > Kinosternidae > Sternotherus > Sternotherus odoratus. Next base: position 46,294,317 of record JAVMKO010000006.1, read on the forward strand.
ATATAAAATATAAAATACCTGTGCTGCATAAGATGTGTAAAATGTAAATTCACAGTGGCTAATTCAGGGTTAAACCATATTTATATTCATGTAATCATGAGAGAATTGAGACCCAAGAGTCTAAAATTCCTGACTTTTTTCCCTGAGGAAAGAAATAGATTTTCTTTGTGAAATCCAAATAGCAACGTTAATATCAGAGCCTAATATCAATGTTGTGATACCTAGATTGAGCTCATAGCTAGAAGGCAGAAAGAGAGAGACTGTTCTCTACACATATACTTTCCTGCTACAACACTGCAGTGTCTCACGTATTTCTTTGAAAGCCTATTTAATTCATGTTGGCATGCACTGACATTTAATAAACATCTCACTCTACGCCAGGTGTTCTAACAGAAAGCAGAGATATGCAAGTTGCATTCTACAGTGTACTCACGGTGGGGGCTCTGTTCATGTAGCAACGCTGAAATTTATATGTGTTAAAAATATTTACAAGAGTCCCTTTGAAAAGAAGGATGATATAAGGAATTCCTAAATTAATTTGCATAGTTTTATTCACAGTACATTTCCATAAAGAAATTCATTCCTCTGAGGCATAAATTGGTATTTGCATATTATGTAGCCTTTTATTTTATCTCCTTTATTTTTATTTTGTATCTGATTGATGATTAGTACCAGTCACAGTAACAGATATTGTGACTCTTGTCTGTCTAGCAGAAATCAGAAGAGAATTCTAACAATTTGCAGAATCTGCTCTTGAAGATATAATCTGCAGAGAACATCCACCTCATCTGACAAACATGATCTCAATTCAGGAAATAGCTCACAATCGGTCTATTGGATCTGACATCAGTGGTATCCACATAGCCATTCCATGCACACTCCCTGCTTTTAAAAGGTCTTCCCATCACTGTTACTGGTCTCACAGATGATGAAGTATGACACTCCATAAACAATGAGCTGGGCCTTTTGTAGGCTGCTTTACTTTTCTTGGCTTCAAACTGCCACTGAATGTCAAATCAATTTGGATCTCATTAGAACAGCTTTATATGTGCAAATGTACTTGTGTCTGGTCACGACTTTTTTTCTATTTGTGCTGTCCCTTTGCTTTGCTTTTTTTCTTCTCTCCCTTAGATGATGTAATTTTTCTCTAATCAAGGCCAACACCTGTTTCACTGAAAAAAGGGCCTATGTGTATAGCTCTTTATCTCAATCTGAGCACACCCTAGGCAGGCTCATTATGACTCAAGTTCCCCCAGAACAAAGAGGAAGTGTTCTGTTACAGTGACATTGTACATCACAGAGCTTGGATAAAGCCAAGAACCTATGTAAACCTTGACTATTGACGTCCAAAGAGACTGCTGTGTAGATAGTGCAAGGTGTGTAAGCCATTTTTATTGATAAGTGATGAAACAAACAATAAATCTGACCCCCTGTTTAAGAACAGCTCATCTGTTACACAACACTGGATTTAATATTGTTTTCTTGTGGTAACAATGAAAAGGAATACAGAATTACACCTTTGAAGACTTCTGCTTTTGTGAACCACAGATTTAATGGGATTGATTGAAAGAATTGTCACATGATGCGTATGAACGAGGAAGAGAGGGGGACGGACTGGAACATTCAGCTATTAATTACATGGGATAATCATGTACATTACAAATAGCTTGAAAGTATTGTAAACAGCATGGAAGTGAGCAAAGGGGAATAAAAGGAGGTGAAACTAGCTAGAGGGGACTCCTGGAGAGTCCCAGAAATCCCTTATTAAAATTATTTCACCAATCTGAAGAGAAAATTGGGTTGGTTTCCCTTGTCTTTCTGATCATCTTGCTTCTTTGGCTGATGATAAATATTCTGTCGGAAGACTCACACCTGTGGCTCAGAAAAATACTTCTGAAGAGCAACCTTACTATGGAATGGGGTAGTCAGAGCTAAAGGAAAGGACTAATGACTCGGGAAAATTATGGGATCATATAGAAACTCTCCCCTCTAGGTCAGTCGTGGAACACCTCTTTAATGATGGGAAAATGCATAATTCCTGTCATCTGATAGTTGCTTGGTGGTTTATATAATAAGGTGTTGATTGCAATCCAGTTCCAGGTGAATGGTTTTTACAGCATAAATCCCATTCTCATTCCTGAAATCCTTACTGATAGTCTCAGCAGAGAGGCCAGGACATGGCAACTGAACTATCCACCTCCCTAGTCTCTGCTGGGGTCCTTCTCAGTATGGGCAGAGACCCAGTAGTGATGCATTTTTATCGTGAAACTTGCACCATCTCTGTGTGTTCCTTACATAACTACATTGCTGTCAATGTAGCACTTTTTATGGACAATAAATTCACTTTGAAAGTCCCCCTGAAATATACTAAAAAACAGAAAAAAATAATGCCTAAATTATGCCAAGTAAAAGTATTAAAAACCATCTTGATTGATTTGCAGAGGCATAGTAAAATTCCTTCATATAGTGGCCTCATGAATGAGATTTGCAGTATGCAAGTAAAGCATAATGATTGGCACATTAAATACAAGATCTTTGTCACCATCTGTTTCCTGATTGTGTCAGCAAGTGATTTTTTTTCATGAGTGTGAGAATACACCACAGCCTAAAAGTATCAAAGTGTCAATTATGTATCACATTTTACAATTGGAAGCCCAAATCACAAAAGCCAGTGTTAGAAATGTCCTTTCATCTGCTTCAGACCCTGGTTAATTATCTTTCCTTCACACTTCACCTTACTCACTACACAGGAATGACAAAGAGATCCACAAAGAAAAGTTAGCTGCCTATCCTCATTATATAATGAATGGAGAGAGATAGTTGCCTAAGCACGTGATACACAAAAGCCACCAAACTAGGTGAGGAGCCACCTAAAATAGTCAGTGGGAGATGCCGACAAGAAGGATATGCCCTTCTTGTCTCAAGACTCGACCTTGTCTCAAAGATAAGCTTAAATCTAGGCTGCAGGGAGGTGCCTTGCCTTGCTTAGCAATTCACAAACAGAAACCAGCTGCCTAGAGTCAGACAACGTATGCGCCTAAAGCTTTTCTTGCAGGAATGAGTTAGGCACCTGCCTCACTTCACTCAAAACAGCCAGAGGGGTGAGATGGGGTACTTGAATCTGGGTCTCCCTCAGCCCAAGTGAATTAAAAGTTAGAAGGTGGATAGCACCATCTCCTCCTCTTCCATCCAGATTTTGAATGGTACCAAATCTGGTAGGCACACTCTGAGCACATATGCCAGATCAGGCTCTGCACTTGAGTTAGGTGGCTAAATACCTGTCTTCTCCTGGTTCATGGATTGCTCTGGGGTTTAGGTTGCCAGGTGTCCAGTTTTTAGCAGCTAGAAAGTTGGCAGCTCTAGGCAGGAGATAGGCATCTGGATACCTATAGCAAGGCAGCAGTGCACATGCACAAAGACAGAAACATAGGAATCTAGGGCCCTTTTATGCTGAAAAATTAAAGCACCGAGTGAGTTTAGGTACATATGGGATTTGGCAGGAGTTTTGTGGATTGCAGTGGAGCCAAAACTGGGATTTAAGGGCCTAAAACCCTAAACTTCTAGGGTTTAGGTACCTAAGTACGTTCATGGATCCCACCCTTGCAGCCTACTCCAAAGCTATTTGAAACCAATGGGCTTTGGATCAGGACGTTAGTGATCTCACATGGTGTCAACTCAGATGCTACTACTTCCTCCTTCAGCACACATCCTTTGTAAATCACTTTGTGATCAATAGCATTAAAAGTGCTGTGTTAGAGGATCGTTGGCTGTGCTAACCATCCCGGAAAGGTGTGTTAGAGTCGGTCAAGGGATGTGGTCACACCCGGGGGCAGTGCATGCAGCACTTTTTCTAGGCGCTGCAGGAGCTGCTGGTTTTTCCTTGCATGTCTCTTAAGGCAAATCTAAATAAACCTAAAAGGAGTCTAAACTGGTATAATTAACACCTTCCAACCCTTTTCCACTCAAATCTGTATGTTGCACCAACTAAGACTCCTTTTAGGTAGCCTTAAACTCATATAGACTGTTGTATGCTCATACTCCAGGCCACATTTTTGTGCAAGCGGGCATGTTATACTATGGTATAAATAGATACAAGTATAAAAGTGAAACCCATTCAGTTCTCATAAGGCCTGATCCAAAGCTCAGTGAAGTTCATGGGGAAAGACTTCCAATGACACCAGTGGGCTTTGGATCTGAACCTAACTCATAACTAACACCAGTTAAATCAATGCAACTACGCTTGCATAAAACGGGCTTGAGAGCAGAATCAGGTCCAATTAGTCTAATGGCGGTTTAGTTGGCATAAAATGCATGTTAACGTTCGGTGATAGTGCAGTGCATCCAAACTTTCTTTAATTCACATTTGAATTTGGCCCCAGATCAATTTACTGGAACATAGTTTATCCATCTCCTTTGTCTCATAGCTGTATATTAATGTATACCATAATTCCACTAAACTTGTACGTTGCAGCTGAATTGTTTGGGAGGTCATAAAAACATGGATAAGTTCAGATACTTTAGATGAACATCTTCACATCAGAGAAGGGATCTGAGCCATTTAAACTTGAAAAGGCTCTGTGGGAGGAGGGATTTAAAAATTAAATGGTATTGTGCACCTGAATTCAACAGAAGAGAGGCTCTGCTGAGTTCCTCAGACAGCCCATTTTTTGCCTCTGCAGAAGAACAACTGTTAAGTCCTATATATTGTTAAATCTCTTTCTTTTTATAGACTGAGTGTGGCTGTATAAAATCATAAAGATACTATGGTTTTTATACACAGCTATGAAGGAGAGTTATGCCACATCTGGCTAATGTTAATTGATACCCTGTAGGCATTAGGAAAGTTTTTCATAGGGTAGAGTTAAGATTCTTCGGGTACATCACATTTTCATGTTTTCTTCTGGAGACTATAGAAATATTAGAAAATATTATTTGCAAATGCTGAACAAATATATGGAAGTAGAGTTAAAGAATGTGAACGGGGTGTTAAAGTCACTGTCACAATTATTTCTGTAACCTTAGCTAATGATTTTCTTCCAAATGATGTAAATCATAGCTCCATCTAGCCCTTAGATTTTAATGATGTGTGTACTGTCATGTTGCCTTTTGAATTATACATAGCAACTTTAATAAATATACTGAAAAGTAAGATTTTTTATGTGGGCATATGTGTTTCAAATAGATGTAGACAACAGCACATGAAATGGCCACTTTCATACCATTCATATACGAGTTAATACTGATCTTAGACAGGTCCACTGTGTGAAACAGGCTATGTAAATAACATTTGCTTACAAGTTACATATATTCAATTTTTATAGAGGGAATGAGCTCTGTTTTATAGGTACTGCTTTAGGAATTACTACTAAACCTTGCTCAGACACTGATGCAATATGTGACCTTGGATTTACCTTGCTTTTCTGTGCCTCATTTTCCCCATCTGAAAATTTGGGATGATAATACTTTTATAAATTAAGAATATAAGATTAATTATATTCAGGTACCATATCAGAACATTAGGAGAATTCAACCTTGGAGTTTTGGTTAAGACCCCCTCCATTTACAATGAAAATAGACATCCTGGCTTAAGGTATAAATACTCCCCTCATATCAAAATTTTGTGAAAATGCTATGTACGGTTATAGCACAGATGTCTATGTTTTCTTATTTCTAGTTCAGTTGTATGTTCTGCCAGACATTGCTCAGTCTGTTCATCAGCAGATGTGCAGCACAAAACTAAAAAGCAGAACTGAAGAATATAAATCAGAAATCAAACTGTTTCGTTCTAGTTTAATTGAGAAACTTTGTAGCCTGAGCCTACATGTACATGTGAAGCACCAAACTGAAAGTGTGTGTGGGGAAAAAAAGCTTTTCTGGGAGCTCTCATGTATGCCTGTTGCCAGGGAAACCACTATATGTATGTCTTTAGAACAGGTGCCTCTTTTGGAGTCTGTCTCACATTGTTGTAGCAGATGAAATAAAGTGAGCAAGAATACAACAATAAAAAGACACATTGAAATATGAAATTTGTATTATTGGCAGATATGTGTATGTATACACTATACATAGTCCTTATCTTTTCTTTTAAATTGCGGTTTGTGTGTGTAATTACATCATTTTTAAACTTGGCTTTGAGTAGTCCATGCCTACAAACTCTGTCCCTGAGGCCTAGAACAATTTACCCTTAAAATTGCTTTGCCACTTTTTCCCTTTTTCTCGGAAGGCTATTCTACTGTTAAATCTCGCCTTCTGCCTCTAACACTCTTTTCCACTTTCTTTAATAGACATTTTCTTTCATTCCAGGCTGCCACATTCTCATTCCGTCTGTCAAGAGTACAACACAAAGCAAAAAAACCTACCTCCTTTCTACTTTTGCAGTCTAGGGCATGATGCTGCAACCAGCCAATGAGATCAATGGGAATTTTGCCACTGACTTCAGTGGCAGCATTGCTTCCTTTAGGAGAGAGAGGAGCAGTATCTCTACCTCAGCCATATATTCTTGCTTTCTCATATGTGCGGTAGCATATAAAAATTATTATGCTTTGTTCTAACTACTCAACTAGTACTTTCAAAGGAGTCCTTAGAGGATTTCTCGCTCTTTCTCTGCTCAGTTATCTCAATGACTATCCAGTTGCAATTTCAAATTGGCCTGTATAAGTCTATTAATATTTTTTTTAAGTTTTGAAAATGCATGATGCCATCACTAGGTACTTCCTTTATCATTTGTAAAATATCTTTATTCCTACTTCAGATTTCTATTTCAAAACAGCAAACACAGATCTGAATCTTGGAAGCACTTACACACACGTCACCTTACTCAGAAGAGCAATCCTATTGAATTCAAAGTGTGAAGTGAGTTGAATGGAATTACTCTGAGTGAAGTTACTCATGTGTGTAATGTTTTCAGGGTTGGGCACATAGAAGGCAGAGGTAAGAGAGAGGGAGGAAAAGAATTTGCTAGTCTGATTACTGTCTTGGAAATTAATCAAATTAATAATAATTAGTAGAGATAAACCAATAATGTAAAACATTGTCTGCACTTATTCATTTCTAACTTTGAAATGAATTGGATTCAGGCATTCACACTTCTTTTGCGTTTACTTTCAGTAAAAATTCAAGCAATCAAGCTTCATTGACATAATGTTGACCAAAATTATATATAAAAGCCACAAATGTATTTGTTGAAAAAATATTTTGAATTAGCATTTTGTTTGGAACTGAATACTTATGCACTCAGCACAGAAACATACTCTGTCATTAGCAGACCAATCAGGGCCCAAACAGAAAACCTTGAATATCAGAAATGTACAGAAAACTGCTTGTGCTCAGTCCAGAGAATTTTTTTTTAAAAAAAGCAAAAATAAAATAAAATAATTTTAAATAAGGCCTGATCTGAAGTCCATTAAGTCAACAGATGTTTTTCTTTTGTCTTGATTGTGTTTTGGATCAGGTTCACCTGAGATTTTTCAAGCAGAAAGACAGTCTAAATCTGGATAAATTATTAATTGCAAATTATTTACAATTATGATTAGGATAAAATATTTTAAGGTTAAAAGTACAAAGATGAAGATAGAGAAAAAGTGTAAAGTTAAAATAAATTGTGGGTATTCGGTGGCCACAGAACATAGATAAAACTATAGACCTGGTGCATAAAAGTACATAACTGTTGCTACTGCTTAGAATCACTAGAAAATAAATAAATTGAATGTTGAAATATTTACATGGAATAGTCAAATACATTGAGGAAATGAATAATATATAAAGGAATTAGAGACTGAGACCACATTTGTAATATTGGAGAAAGGTATATTATGTGCTTCATGGAATGAAAAGGATATATATTAATTACATACTTTATAATTACATTGAAAAATGAGAATAACAGGGCAGAAACCATTAAAGGTAAAGAAAATTTCAGGCCTACACTGAAGTAGGTGGAATATGTTTATAAAAGCATAATTATTATATTGTATGGATTACAAAATGTGATAGGAACTTTTAGGTGTGGCCTGGCTACACTAGAAAATTCAGTCAATTTAACTGTGTTACTCAGGGGTGAAAAATCCATCCTAGATCAATGGAAGAATGATTCCATTGGCATTGCTGCCCTTTTTCAGGGAGGTGGGCTACCTATGCTGGTGAGAGAACCTCTCTTGTTGGCGTAGGTAGTATCTACACTTATGTGCTAAGGTCTGCAGCTGTGCCATTGTAGCATTTCAAGTGTAGACAAGCCCGTAGTGAAAATTATACTAAAAAAGAATTGGTCAGAAATATAGGAGAAAGCAAAATACAAATAAAGTTGTTTTCAACTGCTAAATTCCTAAGAGGAATTTACCTAAATGGGAAAATCTTAGGTCTTGTGTAGACCAGTTCTTAATCTGTCGGTTTTCATAAACTTGACTTTCATTTTCAAAGAGAGAAAAAAAGAAAGGTTTAACACTTTGATCAGTAGTTGTGCTGATTGGTGAGATAGTATTTGTGCAAGATATCTCAGAGTAAAAGAATTGCTAGACTACTGGAATTGCTGCACTAAGACTTAAAGGGACCTGAGGCGATGGATTCTCTCAGTCAAGTTTTTTAAGTCATAGTTTTCTCAGAAGTGGTTGGTTCTGCTGGTCTTCCTAGAGTGCAAAGTCCCTCACAGGCCAAGCACTGAAAAAGGCAGCCACAAATATGAAGCTACTGGTGAGAGTATCAAAGGATTGGTTGGCAAAGACAGGAAGGGAACATCATAAGGAAGTGTAGTGGTCCCGGGTTGGCCCCCTCCGAGGGGGAGGGCAAATGAGCTGGAGAACCGACATGGAGGGTGGAGCCGAGGCGGCCACGCCCCCCACCCCGGAAGTACCAGCCGGGACCCGGAAGTACAAGAGGCGGGGCCGGCCGCCAAGAGGGGGACGGACCGGCGCAGAAGATGACGGCCTGGAAGTCCCGGCGGCCACGTCTCCCATGGCAGCAGATGACAGGCTGGGAGTCCCGGCTGCCACCTACCCGGAGGAGCAGGAGATGGACTGGGCCCCTGAGGGTTTGGGACCCTGACGCCTGACCAAGGGGGTGAGTTAAAGACTGTGTTCACTGGCTGCCTGCGCGAGAAGCCCAGGCCAGAGCCTGTTACCTTAAAGACTGTGTTCACTGGCTGCCGGTGCGAGAAGCCCAGGCCAGAGCCTGTTACCTTAAAGACTGTCTTCACTAGCTGCCTGTGTGAGAAGCCCAGGCCAGAGCCAGTTACCTTAAAGACTGTTCACCGGCTGACTGTGCGAGAGGCCCAGGCCAGAGCCAGCTACCTTAAAGACTGTGTTTACTGGCAGCCTGTGCGAGAAGCCCAGGCCAGAGCCAGCGACCTTATAGACTGTGTATTGACCGGCTGCCTGTGCGAGGGAGCCCCGGCCAGAGCCAGCCTACCCAGAGCAGATGCGGACATCACCTGGCAGAGGGTGCTCCACGGCTGGAGAGCATTAATTCCCCAAACGACCAGCGGGAGGCGCCACCGGGTAAGTGCCCGCTGGCTTACACGTGGTGGAGAATGCAGGCACGTCCCCTCCCCTGAGAGAAGGGGAACGAGCCACTGTAAGTCATACACGACCGTACACTAGGACGATACAGATGGAGGTCGAGAAATTAATTAAGTGGCTGGTTGAGAGCCAGCAGCAACAACAGCAGCAGCTGTTACAACAACTTGGCGTGCAGCAGCAGCAGCCGATCCAGAAACTGGGGACCCAGAACCGTGAGCAGCAGCAGCAGTACCTCCAGCAGCTCATGGCCCTATGGCCCAGGTCGGAGCCCGCGGGGCCCAGCGGAGCGGGAAGACCCCCAGACCCAGTCGTGCCCGTACACCTGACAAAGATGGGACCGGATGATGACCCAGAGGCGTTTCTACTCACTTTCGAGCGAGTGGCCACCGCTGCCCGCTGGCCCTCAGCTCAGTGGGCTACGTTGGTGGCACCCTACCTCACGGGCCCCGCTCAAGCAGCCTATCGGGCACTGCCGGTGGCAGAGGCCCATAACTATGAGAGACTGAAGGCCGCGATTCTCGATGCCCTGGAGATCACTCCCGAGACATTCCGGAGGCGCAAAAAGACGTGCCCACCTGGAGCCCGCCCCCGGGTGGTGGCACAGTAGGTAAGGGAAGCCTGCTGGAGGTGGTTGCAGCCAGAGCGGAAGACGGGGAATGAGGTGGCGGAACAGGTGGCTCTCGAGCACTTCCTCCACATCCTGCCAACCCGAGGGCGGACAAGGGATATGCGCCACCGGCCAGCGACGCTAAGCAGGGCGGTGGAACTGATGGAGGAGTTTCTAATTGCCGAGACCCCGGCCGGGACAGGGCCCTGTCCTCCGGCGGCCGCCATGACTCCTTCCCAAGGGGAACGGGCCCCGAACCCGAAACACGAGCCGCGACCCAGTCGCAGACCCACCGACAGATTGGGGCCAGGTCTGGCTCGACAAAGACTCCGAAGGGAACGGGAACCCCTGCTGGATGTCCCACGAAAGAGGAGAACCCCGGGCCCCGAGGCGCCAACCCCCACATCTGCACCCCAGGAGGAGCCTCACCCCTCCAACCTTGGGCCTTGTTTCACCTGTGGCCGTTCTGGACACCTCCGGTGCGAATGTCCCACCATGAAATGTACTTATGCGCAGGTTTGGACAGGCGAGACCAGGGCCCGTGCCCAAGTACCTCGGAAACTCACCGTCATGGTCGTTGTGGATGGTACCCCGAGTTCGGCTCTCCTCAACTCCGGCTGTGGATAGACACTGGTCCGCCAGGACATTGTCCACCGCTCAGGGTCCCCGTGTGGGGTCGTCCAACTCCAGTGCATCCACGGGGACGTGCGGTCCTACCCCAAGGCCCCGGTGACCCTAACAGTACACGGGAAGACCCGGACCCTGATGGTCGGCCTGGCCCCGAAGTTGGCATACCCCGTCATCTTGGGCCGGGACTGGAAGGGTTTCACCAGGCTCCTGTGGGCGGCGGTGGAGGGGGGTCACACCAGTGGGGGAGGCCCTGGAGGGTGAGCCGGTAGACACCACTACCCAAGACCTGGAAGGCGCGGAGGGGGGCGACCGGTCTGTGGATCCCCCAGACGACCGTGGAGGGGAGGAGCCTGACCTGGAGGAGACTCCCACCCTCACCGCCGACTTCACCCAGGACCAATAAGAGGACCCCTCCCTTGCTGGGCCTATGAACAATTGGCCAAGATGAACGGAAACTCGAACCCACCGCACCAAGCAACTGCCTATCCCCACTTCGAGTTGGTGGAGGACCGCTTCTACCGCTTCTCCCGGGATGCGCAGACCAGCAAAGTTCGGACCCAACTTGTGGTTCCTCGCTGCCACTGGTGAGCGGTGCTGCGGTTGGCCCATGACGTCCCCACGGCCGGCCACCTGGGCCAGGAGAAGACCCTAGCCCATATTGTATCCCGGTTCTACTGGCCCGGCATCCACCAGGAGGTCAGGGACTTCTGTAATTCGTGCCCCGAGTGCCAACGAGCAGCCCCAAAGTAACTAAAGCCCCACTAATCCCGTTGCCCGTTGTGGGCACACCATTCAAGAAGATCAGGATGGACATTGTGGGACCTCTCCCCAAAAGTGTGGCGGGGTTCCAATACATTTTGGTAATCCTGGATTACGCGACGCGGTTCCCGGAGGCAATCCCCCTCTGAAATATCACGGCACGGACCGTCGCCACCGAGCTCCTGAAGATCCTGGCCCGCGTAGGGCTCCCCCGGGAAATACTAACCAATCAAGGCACCAACTTTACATCCAGGCTCCTGCGCCAAGTCTGTGACCTTCTTGAAATCAAGAAGCTACAAACGTCCGTGTACCACCCGCAGACCGATGGACTAGTGGAATGCTTCAATTGCACCCTGAAGCAGATGTTGCGGAAATTCTCCCCTCAGGACCTGCGCCACTGGGACCAGCTGATCCCTCCTCTGCTTCTTGCTGTCCGGGAGGTGCCCCAGTCATTGACCAAGTTCTCCCCTTTCTAACTTCTCTATGGCAGACAGCCAAAGGGGCTCCTGGACCTCATGCGAGAAAACTGGGAGCAGAGGCCTTCCCGCTCACGCAACATCCTTCAATACGTGCTGCAGCTCCAAGAGCGGCTGGCGCAGATAGGAGACCTCGCGAGGGAAAATCTACAGGCGGCTCAAAAAGCCCAGGAGAGGGTATACAATCGGGAACCCCGTGATAGGACCTTCGTGCCAGGAGACAGAGTCCTCCTTCTCCTTCCATCGGAGGAGTCCAAGCTGTTAGCCTGGTGGCAGGGGCCCTACAAAATCATCCGTCAAGTGGGCCCGGTCAATTACGAGGTGTCCCAACCCGGTCGAAGGAAAAAGACTCAAGTTTACCATGTCAAATTGCTGAAGGCCTGGTGGGAAAGCGAGGGGCTCTTGATTACGCCGTACCCCCCGGATCCCGAGCTCGGACCGGAAACCTCCGTGGCCTCCGATCAGGAAGAACCGCAGCTGGGGCCCACCCTGACAGACGAACAACGGAAACAGGCCAAGGAATTGGTGAAGGCCTTCCCAAGAACGTTTACCACAAGCCCCGGACAAACTACAGTGGTACACCACAACATAACTACAAACCCTGGAGAAGTTGTGTGGAAGACCACCTGACCACTCCCACAGCACATGCAGGACACCGTGGAGAAAAAAGTACAAGCGATGCTTGAATTGGGGGTAATTGAGCGATCGCAAAGTGACTGGCGTAGCCCCATTGTGTTAGTCCCGAAACCGGATGGGACCGTCAGGTTCTGCATCGATTTTAGGCAGGTAAACAGCATATCCAAATTCGATGCATACCCCATGCTGCGAATTGATGAACTGCTGGACCATCTCGGAAATGCCCGGTACATCAGTACCCTCGACCTGACAAAGGGGTACTGGCAGATCCCCTCAGCAAAGGGGCGCGGGAAAAAACTGCATTTGCTACTCGCTCCGGGTAATATCAGATTACCCGGATGCCGTTCGGGCTACATGGGGCACCCGCCACCTTTCAGAGGCTGATGGATCGCCTCCTCCAGCCCCACAAGGACTACGCAGCAGCTTACCTGGACGATGTGGTAATCTACAGCCGTCGCTGGGAAGATCATCTTCCCCAGGTTGCCGCCATCCTACGGGCCCTAAGAGATGCAGGACTGACCGCCAACCCTAAAAAGTATAAGATCGCATGCAAGAGACCACATACTTGGGGCACACTCTGGGGCACGGACAGGTGAAACCGTTGGTGGGAAAGGTCCAAGCGCTGCAGGCCTACGAGGCCCCTCGGACCAAGAGGCAAGTGCGGCAGTTCCTGGGGCTAACAGGGTACTACCGCCGCTTTGTCCCGGCATTCGCCTCGATTGCCACCCCGCTGACAGAACTCCTGCGGAAGGACAGCCCCCGGCGTGTGCGGTGGACTCCCGCCTGTCAGGAAGCCTCACAAAGCCTCAAGAACCGGCTGTGTAAAAAACCGGTCCTCTTTAGCCTGGACTTTAACAAGGAGTTCACCTTACAAACAGACGTGTCCGAAGTCGGCCTGGGGGCAGTCCTGTCCCAAGAGATCGACGGCAAGGAACATCCCATCATCTACATCAGCCGCAAACTGTTCCCCAGAGAGAGAGGCTATGCAGTGGTAGAGAAGGAAGCCCTGGCCGTCAAATGGGCGGTAGATGCCCTACGCTACAATTTGGCGGGCGGCCCCTTCGTCCTAGTGACCGACCACGCACCACTGAGATGGCTGCAGTGGGCCAAGGAGACGAACCCCCGAGTGAAGCGATGGTACCTGACCCTGCAGCTGTATGCCTTTACAATCCGAAATCGGGCGGGTAAGGACCATGTAAACGCTGACTTTTTCTCCCGCGTAGGGGAGGAGGAAGGATCCAACTCCGGAGCCGGACTTAAGGGGGGAGGTGTGTAGTGGTCCCGGGTGGGCCGCCTCCAAGGGGGAGGGCAAACGAGCCGGAGAACCGACATGGAGGGTGGAACCGAGGCGGCCACGCGCCCCCGCCCCGGAAGTACCAGCCGGGACCCGGAAGTACAAGAGGCGGGGCCAGCCGCCAAGAGGGGGGCGGACCGGCACAGAAGGGGCGGATGCAGCCCGACTGGTGGCAAGCCCGCGGGGACGCCAATCGAGGCGGCGGCCCCGATCCCGCGGTGAAGAGCGACTGGCCCGGCGTACCAGCGGCCGCGTATCCCGTGGCCGAAGATGACTGCCCAGAAGCCCCAGCGGCCACGTATCCCGCGGCAGCAACCGACTGGCCCGGAGTGCCAGCGGCCGTGTACCCCACGGGAGCCGACGACGGGCCAGAGGTACCGGCGGCCACGTCCCCTGCGGCAGCAGACGACTGGCCGGGAGTCCCGGCTGCCACGTACCCGGAGGAGCAGGAGATGGACTGGGCCCCTGAGGGCTTGGGACCCTGACGCCTGACCAAGGGGGTGAGTTAAAGACTGTGTTCACTGGCTGCCTGTCCGAGAAGCCCAGGCCAGAGTCAGTTCCCTTAAAGACTGTTCACTGGCTGCCTGTGCAAAAAGCCCAGGCCAGAGCCAGTTACCTTAAAGACTGTGTTCACTGGCTGCCTGTGCAAGAAGCCCAGGCCAGAGCCTGTTACCTTAAAGACTGTGTTCACTGGCTGCCTGTGCAAAAAGCCCAGGCCAGAGCCAGCTACCTGAAAGACTGTGTTCACTGGCTGCCTGTGCAAAAAGCCCAGGCCAGAGCCAGTTACCTGAAAGACTGTGTTCACTGGCTGCCTGTGCAAGAAGACCAGGCCAGAGCCAGTTACCTTAAAGACTGTTCACCGGCTGCCTCTGCGAGAGGCCCAGGCCAGAGCCAGCTACTTTAAAGACTGTGTTTACTGGCAGCCTGTGCGAAAAGCAAGATGGCCGAAGATGACCAGCAGGAGGCGCCACCGGGTAAGTGCCCGCTGCCTTACAAGAAGGATGTAAGAAAAGGTGCAAAAAGTACAAAACAAGAAAAGCAATTGTGCTTTTTCACTTTTTGATATTTTATGCCTCTGTCTATGTGTCCGTACCATGCCTGTCAAGATAGTTTCTGAGTGGTTCACATTGAGTTACTAAAATAGCAAGACTGTGGCACATCTGAAGAAGAATCAAGAAATCCTGAATGTGGGTTTATTCCTTCAAACCATGCTCTCTTCAAAGAACAAGTTACATTGTTGACTGAATCATGGAAAATGAAAGTTACTACAATAAATTATCATATAACTGAAATAGAACAAGTAGTTTAAACATGTCTCCTCAGGACAAGCTAACCCACTGGTAACTGCAATAAGAATTATGCCAAGCAGTAGGTGTTTGGAGGATTACATCCCATAACTGTATTTTGTCTCTTTTGTTTTGGTCTATGCCTTGAACTACATTTCCTCCTTTTCTGCAGTGAACGAACCAGGAGTTTAAAAGGAGTCTTTAGAGGGAATGAGAGGGCAGTTATGCATGATGTTTACAAAGTCCATATTATATAATATATTCTGAAGAAATACATCCAACCAATCAATAGTCAGACTAACAAGGGTGCTGGTGGTCTCAGGCTGTGAAGGATGTGTAGGTTCTGCCGTTCACAACTTGACAACTAGGAAAATATTCCTTCCGTGAAACAATAATTCTCCTAATAGTTTTTATAGTATAGTATTTTATAGTATAAAACATGATGAATAAAACATGCTATGTAAGCACAGTTGGAAATCAGTTGAATTACTTGGGACTTAGAGCTGCAGCAGAAATATTTTAGATGAATATTGGAAGGGATGGGGGTTGGGGGCAGCAGTGCCCCTGCTTGCCCTCCCTCCTTGTGCCTCCTCCATGGAAAACTGTTTGCATGAAAAAGGCATTTGGAGCTCTACGGGCTTAGGGAGAGGGTAGCTACACAGAGAAGAAGTGGAACAGGACCACCAGAATACTAGTATAGCTCTATCAAACCCATGAGAAAATCCCTACAAGACTGAATGTAGGCCCTCTCAGTTAGCCTATTGCTCTCAGTTCTTTGGACCGTTCTTGGAGTTTGTCAGACTTCATCTATTTAGGCAGGTTTGTAACTGAGATTTTTAGAATGGCAATGAGGAGAGGTCTATGCAAATTGTAGCCATTAGGTAGCAACAGGTGCGGACTTTTCACCACCATTAAATGATAATCTAAAAATTAATAAAGCAGGGAAGATAAAATGAATAACAAATGAAGAGCATTGCAGTCTCAACAGCTGCTGGAAAATCAGAATATTGAATAGGTCAAATCCAAGGACCACGTTACTGTAGTTTGCAGGAAATTCAAGATACTCCATGGGCCTGGGTCACCACTGTGTCACTCCAGTTTTACCCTGCTATAACCCATTGCTTTGAATTGACATTTTGTCTGAGAAAGGACTTCAGGATTATACCCAATGTATACCAGTCTTCTTTTTGTTGTTGACAGCCTTGCCTGAAAAACGTCAACCATATAGGTGTCAGGAACTTAACTAATAAAGTGACTGTCAAAACATGGAAAGTATTTATAGATACAAGTTTTAGGTCTGCACAGTTCTTCATATCTTTAATATGGTTGACTGAATGATTACTATTTTATTTTCATTAAGTTTGTATTATAAAATGGGAGTTCTGAATGGTTTTGTTCATCTCCCTCAATAAGATAAACAAATAAAATTATACTTTTGAACACTGATTGGCAGATTATAGAAGCATAAAAATAGACTCCATAGTCAAATTTGTACTGAGGTTTACACTTAAATCAAGAATAACATTTCTCTTTTACACACTTTAGGGACTGAATTTATTCTCCAAACTTGGCATAATAATTATTTAGAGGACAAATTAATTTTCTATATTATTCCTTTAGTATTATATTTAATTACTTTTGGAGAAGAAATATTTTAAAGTGCCCCTTTTAGAAAATTTCCCCCTTTTTTCTTTACAGCTACAATCCCCACAGATGGCAAATTTCACACTGAATTATAGCAAGATTAGCCAATGGAACTTTCAGGTTCCATCTGCTACTTCCATTTTTTTGAAGTTGCCAGTTTGCCTACCTGACTCACCAGCACTGCTCAAAATGCTATGGGGGCCCAAGGGAAGTAGGTTGGTCAGCAGCAGTTCTCAGGGGGTCTGGGAGACATGTGGGGGAAAATAATGCAGGGGAGTGAACAAAGATGGTGATTGCCTGGGCAGATTGGAGTGAGAGGAAATGGGGCTCTGTAGGGAAGTGTACAATTTGGAGAGAGCCAGCCTGGAGCAAGGTGGATTGAGTTGTGCCTCTCTGCTTTAGGGAGCAGTCTCCTTCTGTCTCTGTGTGTTTTGGGTTCTTATATATTAGGGTTCTGAATTCTAAGAAATAAAGTACTGTTATGTTGCAATCTTCCACAAGGGTATTTTCTATTTTTATCTAACTTCTTTGTCCGTATGCCATGAACATAACACTGGAAGCTGAAAGTGCTGGTTCTGACTTCTCTGTGTATCAGTCAGTACTGCCACAAAGAGGCAGGGAAGAAGACAATGAATGTGTGGATTATAAGGAATCAGAGATAGGAATGTGAGGGCAGGAGTGAATAGGAAATGGGTCAGGGAAGGGAGAACTGGACATGTGGGTCATGGGGTTGGAAGACATTGGTGTCCTCTCATTCTTTCCCCCAGATATGCTGCCATCCACCCCTTGCCCAAGATTTCACCCTCAAAGTGATTGTTGCTGAGGAGTTAGGAAGAGATCCAGGAATTTGTGGGAATCCCAAGGGACATCTAGTCCCCCCATCTGTATTCCCCTCATACCTCTATGCCCACTAGTCAGCCCAGAAGGATGGATCTGATCAGCTCTTGCAAACTAGGACTCTTTTCTAGTGAACCACAGGAGTTAAGGTTACCAGATGACATATACCATCAAGGCAAACAACAAAATATATGTAAATACACAGATAAGTCTTTTGACACCCCATCTATGCCAGATGCACACAGTTCCCATTCTCAGTCTTAATCTCTCTTTCACTATCCATAGCTGAGAGAAATGAAGTCTAGGATGAATGTCCTCTGCCTTTTTCTCCCAGGAGGGGGATTCTTCTCATGTGGACAGAGTTTGAGTTTGAGTTTAGTATCTCCTCCTCTCATGTGGCAAGAAGAATTATCTTCATGTGGCAAGTGTTGAGACAATTTCCATGTCTGAGTAGGATTTGAAGCTTCTGAAAGCCTGAAGCCTAGCTGACTTTCCTCCTTCTTCTTTGGTTATATTTGAGTTGGGAGCTATTCCACATGGGGAAGAAAGGACAAAGTACTGGGGCAAAGTGCCGGGACAAAGTGCTGGGGCAAAGTGCAGGGCAAAGTGGGCAAAGTGCTGGGACAAAGTGCTGTGGCAAAGTGCAGGGCAAAGTGGACAAAGTGGCAAAGTGCTGGGACAAAGTGCTGTGGCAAAGTGCAGGGCAAAGTGGGCAAAGTGGGCAAAGTGGCAAAGTGCTGGGACAAAGTGCTGTGATTCCATGACATGAGCAGTTCTTTGATTGGCTGGTGTCTAGCAGAAGAGTGACTCATCACCTTACACATTATTTGAAAAACTATTACAATTATATGGAGGGAGAAATGTGAAATGCATGTGAAATCCCCTTCCTGCTGCTTCCCCTATTAACCCTGAAAAGATCCTGTTACTCTTAGACGGATTCAGAAATGACCAAGTTTCTATAAAGATTTTGTTTTCCTTTTTGCCCTGCTCTTTCTTCAGGCTGTCTGCATAGGTGCCAAATTTTGAGGGGTTACTTGAGCAACATTTTACTTTGACATGAATGAATCAAGTGAGCTTTTGCTTGGAGGTGTAGGTTACTGGTATGACTCTTTGGGGAAAAAAGGGTTGGTTTTGTCCAACCTCTGTTCCCTGCTTCCCAGTGCTCTCAACTGTGGGTTTTAGGTTGACAAGTCCCTTGATAACTGTGGTGGGGATGTTTACATTCACATTAAAAACATATGCTAGAGATGAGAGAGAGGAAGTAAAAAAGAAGTCCTGCTAATCATGTGTCCTCTATAAACGTGTCGTCTTTCAGGAACATCCCACTAGTTGCCTACCTGACTCACCAGCTCTGTTTGAAAAGAAACCTAGGGACGCCTTGGAAGTAAGCTGGCCAGCAGGATCATTATTTTTTTTATTACAAGTGGACTTTATGCAATAAAAACATTAATGGAGTAGCAGAAATACCAGATTTAAAACATTATATTTGGATCACGGGGTCATGATAAATAGAAATAAATGAAAAGCGGACAAAATATTCTGGGAAAGAAATAGATTTGGCTTCTTTGAGTGGTCAAGTTATTAAACACCTCCACCCTTCCCTTGTAAGGCCAAGGACACAAGTTGGGGTAATACAATTCATTGGCTGGGAAGCCTGTCATCCAGCAGCAAAAGGGACATAGTGTATATATGGATGTCTAATTTTAGGGTCTAAAGTTCTCTTTCTCTTTTCCATTCATTTAAATGGGAGGTTTTAAATTCTGATACCCAGAGGGTCTAGCTCTTCTGCTATAGGTTACAAGTCACCTTTAGAGAAACCAATGGAAATAACATGCATCCTGTGGTAGGAGAATGAGGCCTTCCAAAAAGGGGGAAGCAGTCAGATTTCCTGAAGAGCCTTTAGCCAGCCAAGTCTATTATTTCAGTTCCATCTTATCTTTACAGTGGCTATAAAATATGAACTGGGAGTATGATGTCAATGCATCCACTTTCAATAACTGCTATGATGAATAATCTTCCAACCTTCCAACACCTTCTGTATCTCCTCACCTCTCAAGAAACTTCATTCATCAACCACGTTTGAAATGTTTAAGTAATCTCAGTGATGTATGGAGCACTGACACTCCCTTGTTAGAAATCCTTGCTACTAACGTTCTATCAAATTAAAAAGCCACTGAGCTCGTATGCATAAAATTATCATAAATTATCTCTGAAGGTTCATTGCTGCTTGGAATGTTTAATTGTTCACTAGACTGAGGATGATTAATCAATTTGTCAGGAGCTCTCTCGTAGTATGTTTTTTTTACTCTAGCTCTGGAAAAAGTGGCAAACCTGAGTGTGCGTTTCTTAGAAGCAGCAAAGTTCCTTTCATATATTTTATTATAAGATACTTTTGATTGCTGTTTTCCAATAATTTGGTCAAATTAGATCACTCATGTGTCACCCCTTCAGATGGAAAACTTAATTCTCCAGAATAGTATTCATAAATCTCCGGTTAGGGTTTGCATATAGATAATGGTGGGATTTTCAGAAGAGCTCAGCTTTTGACTAAATGCTCCTAGTGAATTCAAAGCTCCCAGTGACTTAAATGGAAGCAGAGGTAGGCCAGTGATAAGTGCTTTGAAAATCTTACTCTGTGCATGAATTAGAGCTAGTCAAAAATTTTCAGCCACATAATTTTTCTACTAAAAAAATTGTTTTTTGTTGAAAATAAAGTTTTTCACGTGACAATGTGTTTTTGATTAAATGATTAAATATTTAATGGCACAATTAGAAATGAAGCAAAAATAAAAATTGTGTTTTGTTTTGTATCTAATTGAAATCTATTTTGGCTTTTGAAAACTGAAAAATGTTGGAGTTTTAGATTTTTTTTTTCCTGCCATTCTCCCACTTTTTGTCTTTCTTTGAAAAAAGATGATTTTTGAAAAGTTACAGAGTGCCAAAGTTACTGAATTTTCTTTTTCCTGTTTCCACTTTGTAAATTGTAAAAAGTTGGAGAATATGTGAAAAGTTACAAAGTGGAAAAAGGGGAAAGAAAAAATCCTGTTCACTTTATTGCAATCACTGGCAAAAAGAGGACATATACAGAAAAAAATGAAGAAAAGCAAAAATGTGTTATCATAGCAGTTAAAATGATCTGAGATCTTGAGCTAGCATGCTTCTTTTTAAGGGTCAGTGCAGACCAGTCACACCACAGACCTTTGAGCAGCATGAGAAGCTGTTGGGATGAGAATCCCTCTATAAGTGAAAGAGCTAGATGTATTGTGTCTTCTTCACAGTTTCTTATTACTATGTCCCAAAATGCAATGGACTCCTTGCTGCACCACGTGCAGTGCTCACAAAGACAGATTTGTGCAAGTTCAGAGTCTAGGTCAGGAGACAATGCTGCACTGTCTTCTCCACTATTTGCATGGATATTTCCTGGCACATTCCATTGCTTTGTGTTGTAGGAGATGGTGTGGTGCTTCTGCTTTCTCCTGTTGATATCACTCGGCTGCGTGCGTGTGTTCCCTCTGTGTGCTGCCCCAGCTCTGTACAGATAGCTGACGCAGCAGACCCGACGAGAACCCCCAATAACCACAGAGTCTTAGTAAGGTACAAAGGCACCTCGGCCAGGGTTTATTGCGACCCTGACACCCTTTCTGTTCCCAGCGGATTTCTGAGTCCACCGGACATACAGCTAGAGGGCGCCGCTCGGCAATGGACTCAGCTCAACGGCAGGTGCGCCGTTCCCCCTTCCGAGCTGGACAAAGACATTCCAGTGACACATGCTTATATAGAGATACAGAACAAGTTACACCTCACTCCTGACGTATTGAGGTACAACCCTTCCACGTAGCAAGGTACAACCCTCTTACGTAGTAAGGTGCAGCCCCTTTACGTAGTTAGGTAACGCCTCGCACCTTGTACCTGTTGGTTTGATCACAACAACTCTATCCATCATTTTACCCTGTCATTGGGATGGGTCAGCCTGTTCCTTGTTATCTGAGGAATGTTCTGGTATGTACTGTAACCATGCTAACTGAATATGTATTTCTGCAATCTCAGCCCTTTCCTTGCCAACTTCTGTGGGCTGGGCCTGCCTTTAGCTCACAGCTGGACTTTGCTTTATATTAGCAGAGGCTTGACCATTACTTTAGTTCAGGCCTCATACTGGGCCTCCATTAGGCCTTTAGCCTTTACTTACATTGCCTTTACTTACTACATTCCCCCACTTTTTGTCTTTTTAAGGGGAGGACGTTTACCCATCGTCCCGGAAAAGCATAATGCATGGACGAAAGATAACCCAGTGGGCTAAACACTGTGAGGTGGTTACCTTATTTTACCATCCATACACTCATGCCCCTGCTGTCTGCTGAGTATGTACTGTAACCATGCTAACTGAATATGTATTTCTGCAATCTCAGCCCTTTCCTTGCCAACTTCTGTGGGCTGGGCCTGCCTTTAGCTCACAGCTGGACTTTGCTTTATATTAGCAGAGGCTTGACCATTACTTTAGTTCAGGCCTCATACTGGGCCTCCATTAGGCCTTTAGCCTTTACTTACATTGCCTTTACTTACTACACTTTGAACCCCTGCATTGTATACAGGTGTAAAGAGGGTGGATGACTGAGATCTAACTTAGTAAATGAAATACAAATAACCAAGTGTTCAACTTCCTTCTGCATCTTATAGCAACTTGTACACAATTTACTTTCAAATAAATTAAGATCACTTATTTCAGGTAAGCTAGTTTTTCACATTTCCTAATGAGAACAGGTCAAAATTGTCTAGCTTTGAAATATAAACATTTGGGGCTAAATTTCACCCAGATTTACATGAAAATTGTTCAAATCTCAATAGAATTTGGCACTAATTTGCAGCTTTTACAGAGCTCCTGCAGAATTCCAACAGCACATTATTGAACTAAAGCTCTTTCAGGTGCCTTTGATAAAACAGCTGCCAAAAGTTTTCAAGAGTTGGCTAGTGTTGCCATGCCATGCTGCATCACAATTTGTTCCTGAAATGGATACTTGGCAATTGCCACTTTGCTTGTCCCTGGAAATGTTTTTTTTTTTTCCCATTTACAGACCAGTTTAAAAATATGTTAATTTCATCCTTAAGGGGAGTGGTCCTCTTCTCACTGAGCAGAGTAGAAACAGGCTTGAGCCCTGAATGAAAATGAATGTACAATCTGTTGAACAAAATCATTTTTTTGCCTTAGTGACTTAAGAATCTGAAGTGACTTACTAAGTAAAGTGACCATCCAATACATACATTTGTACATTTTGTGACCATCCAATACATACATTTGTACATATGTAAAATTATCAAAGTATAGTATAAAGACACCATTGTATTATTTCGGATGTGAATTTTTCACAAAAAAGTGGTTTTTAGTCATAAAAACACTTCAGTAAATTGGGATTTAGAAATACTTCAGGTATAAAGCCCAGAAAGG
The DNA here is from genome assembly GCA_032164245.1 of Sternotherus odoratus. Classification (NCBI taxonomy): domain Eukaryota; kingdom Metazoa; phylum Chordata; order Testudines; family Kinosternidae; genus Sternotherus; species Sternotherus odoratus. The sequence goes on from JAVMKO010000006.1 coordinate 46,317,435, forward strand.
AATGCACAAAAATCAGAGGGTGGTGTAAGTGACAGGACACTTGTCAATGAAGGGCTCCAGATTTCAAAATTCATTTCCTCCTTGAGCCACCAATAATCAGATTAGATTACTTTCAAGACATACAGCTTCTAGGATTGTCCTCAGATGACAAAAGGTTGATTGGCAGTCTCTACTGAGGTTGGGATGGAAAATGTTTGGGTTTGGGTAGGTCCCTAGTCAGGTGTAAAGAAACAAAACGGACTTGGTTGCCACGCCCCTCATGTGGCATACCACCTGCAGCAGATTTGCTTTGCACCAGCAGGTAAATCACTGGTGACAAACCAAACAATAATCTCACATCAGGTTTACCTTCCCTCTGGGAGGCTGTGGCAGTCAGCAATCTCAAGCTCTTCCTGGTTCAAGCCCGGCTTTTCTCCCAGAGTGAGAACTGGAAGTCTGCTGTCCATCCCAGTCAACTACCATTAGATCCCTCCCTCCAAGCCTGATACCTACTGCAGTTCTAGCAGGCCAGGCCTGACTGAACCCACAGCAACTCATTTACCCCTTTCTAACCTGTGAGCGGGTTGTATACGTTATACATATTTTTAAAATGGCACTGGCATAATAAAACTTCTAGAGGGTCTAGCAAGTGTTTCAGGTATAATATATATGCTTGAAACAGTCACATTTCTTGTCCTTCAGATGCCATCTTTTTGCTTTCAAATCCCTTTTTCAAACCCATGTCCCCCATTAATAAATAATATATTGTCTGTTACAGCTTTCCCCCTATTCCATTTTGTTTCTTACAGCTGTCCCCTTACTCCATTTTGTTTTTGTTCTCCTCCTGTGGCCGCCCCTCCCTGGCTGTTAAGATTGTATACCAGGTTCACTGCCCTTCTCAAAGGGAGGGCCCCTTAAGTTGTTTACCAAGAGCCATTGCCCTTCTCAAAGGGATGGCCACTTGTGCTGCGTGCTAAGTGGGACGACTGCCCTGTTCAAAGGGTTGGTCCTGTTATCACCTTGTTAAACCTGGGCTCGGTGTAGGGTAGGCAATGTCCAGAGCTGCAAGACCTAATGTGTTTTTGAGATCCTGGGCATGAGTCATAGGCCTCATGTGCTTTTGAGTCATGAGGTGGAACTCACGCCTATGGTCCAGGACTCTGCCCAGGCATGTCTCTATGCTCACCTGCAGTTTTCCCCTGTATCTCCTCCCCTATGACAGAAGGAGCCTATCAGGATTACTGGCGGGGAAACTGCCTGAGTTTTCCCTTAAGAACAGGCATTTTTGAAACAAACATCAGAAAGGTTCCTGCATTGCTACCTGGTCTGATCAGCCAGGGGTTCTGGGGGGTCCTTTCTCCGCTCTTGTTTTATTTTTGAGCGTACCCCCGTTTTTAACCCCCCCCCCCACGAAGAACGAATTGCTGCCTGAGAGACCTCCTGATTATCAAGACCGTACCGAGCCCTCCTTGCTTCTTCTGATGTTGTTGTTGCTTCTGCCTTTGCTGCTGCCTTGGGGACTGGTAAGAATCCCTCTGTGCAACTTTCTATACTTTTATTACTTTAGCTGCTGGCTCTGTTTCCCCAGCACACAGACTCAAACTAAACCTTGGTCTGTGTCTTAAAACCTCTCTTAAACTCCTTGGTCTGTATCTGTAATCTGTTTCTTGCTTTGCAGCGCCTTTGCTGCTAGAAATAAGCCTGTGCCTTCCTGGACTGTATCCTGGGCTGCCAGCTTGCAGCCACCACTAGTTAAATCCCCCTCCTCCCTTGGAGCCGTATCCTGGGCACACACCACTCTGCCCTCTGAAACTACCCCTAGTATAGGGTGCACCCATTAGGTTAGATTTTGTCTTTTAGTCTAGATAAGTTGTAATTTCATTTTGCATAGCTGTAGTTAAGTTAGGTTTAGGAAATTGCTTGCATTGTACCCCGTAAGTTAGCCTTAAAGAATTGTTGCATTGTGTTTTGTTACTTGCTAATTTGTGTAGTTTTGGTTAAGTTAAATCATAGATACGATTTTGCTGTGTTTTGTATAATTGCCTCTCTGCTGTTTAAACTTGCAGCCTGTCTGTTCTGTGTCTCCCTGAGTTTAAATCTCCCTCCACCACGTGTTCCTCTTCCCCCATCCCCCAACCTTACTTCTCTATCACTTTCTCTCTCTCTCTCTCTCTCTCTCTCTCTCTCTCTCTCTCTCTCTCTCTCTCTCTCTCTCTCTCTCTCTTCCTCTCTGCTGTTTCAACTTACAGCCTGTCTTCTCTCTCTCTTTCTAGCATAAAACCCCATTGGTTACCCCTTTTCTCTCTAACACACCTCACATTTTACATTTACACCACTGAGACACGTTTTTACCTAAAATTGTTGGTTATTTAACACATTTTACCCATACTGTTAGTCGTTTACATGCTGCTGTGACACACTCTTTACATATAAATTGTTAGCTACCTGTTACATTTATACTTCAGTGTTAATTGGTTACCAACTGTATTGTACCCCACTGTATTGTACCCCACTATTGAAACCCCCTATCCCATTTACTAAAAGAAACCCCTCCCCAATTGTCTACTTTAACAAACCCCATACCCCTCACTATTGAATTTTCCCTGTTTTTGCATTTTCTTAATAAAGTTTATTTTGCACCCCACCTGTGTGGTAATTGCTCCCCAAGATCCCATACACCTGCTGGCAGGGACATATATCAGCAAAACAATGTGAATAATTTGCACCTATTGAAGATGTCAAAGTACTTTACAAATATTAATGCACTCTGTCTCACAACACCTATTTAGCGTAGATATTACTGGTCTATTCTTCAGAACCAAAAAGTAGCCATTACTAAAACTAAAATGTAGCCTTACTCATAGGTCATGTTTTCTCAACTTTTAATGATTTTTGTCGCTCTTCTCTGGATTTTCTCAAATTTGTCCACGTCTTTCCTGAAATGAGGCACCCACAACTGGACAAAATACTCCAGTTAAGGCCTAATAATTGCGGAGTAAAGTAGAAGAATTACTTCTTGTGTCTTGCTTTCAACACTCCTACAATGCATCCCAGAATGAAGAGTGCTTTTTTTGGAATTGCATCTGACCAAACTATCATGTATGGCCTACACGAATAAGAATCAGGATTGTTGAAATGATTTGAACAAAGAAAAGGTTACAGGATCAGACTCTAAGTCTGTACTTTACAGAGAAAGCCAAATACAGAGAGGAAATAAATGGTTGTGTAGATTATATATCAATAAGTGAACATAAGTGGATGAGAATTAGTGTAACTTACATATCTATGAGGCGGAAGGAAAGGGTTATTGTGCTTAAAATAACCATGAGGAAGATATAAGAACACATAAGATAAAGCAGATACTCTGCCTTATTTAATTTTACATCTTTTAATTCACTACTTTTCCTGCTACAATCCTACCCTCTGTCCATTTGGTGTGATAGTTACATCAGCATTTTCTCTTTCATTAACTTCCTGATGTGTAACTTACATCATCACTTACATCACCTCCGATCTTGACCCAGAAATTCTATTGATGTACGATTCAATCCTGCTCTTTAATTCCCAAATGCAGGTATGTGATTACAGGTAATGACTATTCATTCAGATTTTGCCTCTTCAGGTGCCAAAACAGCATTACAAGCTATGTAGTGATGAGTGCCTGAATATCAGAAAGTGGGATAGAGCCCTTAGTTTAAATCCTCCTCAGTTCATGCATCATTAATTTAATAGCCTATAACAGTCTATTATGTCAGTCCAGCTACCACATGTGCTCTAACTGTATGCTCTAAAGGTCCTTATGAAATGTTTACTTGAAAAAAGTTACTTTATTTAAACATATTATGAATCTGAAATCATTGTAATAATTTTAAATATAAAACCTTTTTGGCTATTGAATGTCTTATTTATTTATACAGCTACACCAGGGGTTAGGCTAGCTTAACTATAGAACTTGGGTGTGAAATTTTCAGACCCCCAAGTGTTGTAGCTAGCTTGATCTGAATGTTAAGTATAGATAGACCAGGGCAAAGGTTCACTGTGAGAAGTGTGTGCTCCTATGGACTTGCACAGACTTAACTATGCACTATGTCATATTTATGTCTTGTATGCACTACTATTGTATAATCAGAGTACAAGTCTGTCATAAGTATGGAGGGTGCCTTGCCTGGGTGGGGGCTATGTTGTCTGAGACAGGTGACATGGGAGTTTCCCTGCCATGAGGGAGGGAGGAGCCTCCAGCCCAGGAAGAAGGGAGGAGCAAAACAGTCAGTTCCATCTTGGCTGGTCTCCAGGGAGGAGGCAAAAGCCAGGGAGTTCCATCTTGGCTGGTCTCCAGGGAGGAGGCACGGGCCAGGAGAGTTCCATCTTGGTTGTCCATGAGGCAGGAGGCTTGCCAGGCAACATGGGCAAGGGTCCAGGAGTGTGTCTCTAGCTATGGAGATAACTCTCTTTTCTTCTTACATTTCTGATTAGCTACTGTGAGTATTACCATTTGATTCTTCTATTAAGCTGTGCCTTTTGGGGTGTTCTTTCCTTTTCAGAAGAAAGTGGGGAACCCCAAATGTAAAGTGCCTGTATCTCTGCTTTAACCTTTTTCTTTATTAAATTTTCTAGTTATAAAACCATCTGGTTTATTTTCCTTAAGGTTTTTCTCTCTTCACAGGGAAGAGAGGAGGTAGGGGGAAGTGCATAGCCCCCAGGTATCTGACTTGGCTTCCAGGGAGGAAGACAGAGTCAGGGTTAAGGGAAGTCTGCCTTCAGCCGGGGAGGGTGAAGGGAAGCAGTTTCCAGGTGTCTGCCTCTCAGGTACAGAGAGACAGAGGGTGAAGGAAAGCAGCCTTCAGGTATCTGACTTGGAAACCCAGAGAGGGGGACAAAGTTGGGGTGGGGAAGATTGGGGGCCCCTCCAAGGTTTTGGAAGTATACTCGATTGGTGGCAGCAATTGGTAACCCCCAAACCCCCAACTGGCAAAGTGGGGTGTGTGGGAGGAAAAAGGACTTGTTGGTCTGGCATAGAAGAGGCCCAGCCTTTGTACTCAGGAGCATAGAGGCTGGGGGGTAACCCCTCTGACAAAGTCCAAGAGGAATGGCTGCTTCCTTTGGAGGTAATGGTGATTTCTGATCTTTCAGGAATAATTTCAGCTAAACATACAAGAGCATTACTTGGTGGGAAATTTCAAGGTACAAAGGAAGGTTACAGTAAGAGGACCAAAAAATGCCTTGGCTAAACAGCAGAGTAAAAGAGGTGGCTAGAGGCAAAAAGGCATCCTTTAAAAATTGGAGGTTAAATCCTAAGTGACAATCATGGAAAGGAGCATAAATCATGGCAAGTGAAGTGTAAAAGTATAATTAGGAAGGCTAAGAAAGAATTTGAAGAGCAATAGCTAAAGACACAAAAACTAAGAGCAATTGTTTTTAAGCACATCAGAAACAGGAAGCCTGCCAGTCAATCAGTGGGCAATTGCAAATCAGGTTAATAAAGGAGCATTCAAGGAAGAAAAGGCCACTACTAAATGAAGTGTTTTTATTGTCATTCGCTGCAGAGAATGTGAGGGAGATTTCCACATCTGAGCCAGTGGTTTTAGGTGACAAATCTGAGGAGTTTGTATCAGATTGTGGTCTCCATAGAGGAGGTTTTGGAACAAATTGATAAAGTAAACAGTAATAAATCACAATGACCAGATGATATTCAGCCAAGAGTTCTGAAGGGATTCAACTATAAAATTTCATATCTACTAACTGTAGTACATAACTTATTGCTTAAATCAGCCTCTGTACCAGATGACTGGAGAGTAGCTAATGTAACACCTATTTTTGGGAAGAGTCAACATGGCTTTTATATAATAATATTTGTGGCAAATGAACACAATAAGGTGGTAAACACAGCCAAAATTTCTGAAGTCTGAAAGAATATTAGTAGTGGAAATGGTCTTGTAGGATTCACCTTACTTTTTTGCTGGCTTTGCTTACCCCACTCCTTTCTCTACACAAACGAATTAAACAATGTAAGGCAGGCTCAGGCGGTTAACGTAGTGTGGGAGGCAATGTTGATGAAAAGCACCATAAACGTGCCTTATAAAATCTCCTAGCAAGATTTGCTCTGTGCTGTGGAGTGGGGACTTTGGAACAGAGGTAGAGAGAACCGCTGAACGTTCCGTCACCAGAGCATGCTGGCTCTGCACATTTTGGGAATATTTTGACCTTCAGCCTAGCTGGATACATTTTATAAAGGATGCTTCTTCTTTGCTGTGACAGGTTTGGTCACAGAGACCCCCTTGGGACTGTCACCTGATGTGCTGAGACTACCTCTGAGATCATTTTCTCTGCAGCTAGGAATTCCAGAACCCTGTCTTGTTGAGCCAGACACACAGGCCTGCTGCAACACAGACCCAGGGTCTGAACCATGTCCTCAAAGCTACAGGCTGTAATTGAAAACTACTCAGGAGGTACTCCTGTCTCCAGTACCGACACCCAGCTCCCAATAGGATGCAAACCCTAAATTAATCCATTTTATTCTGTATAAGATCATAAATTGTGCGCCCTCTATTCTATAACACCGATAGAGAGAGATGCACAGCTGTTTGCTCCCCCAGGTATTAATTACTCCAGGTTAATTAATAAGGAAAAGTGATTTTATTAAATATAAAAAGTAGGTAAAATTTGTAAGTAGTTCCAAGTAATAACAGATGTAACAAAGTAACGAAGCAGAATAAAACAAAGCAGGCAAGTTTAAACCTAATACAGTAGGAAACTGAATATGGGTAAATCTCACCTTCAGAGATATTCCAATAAGCTTCTTTCACAGATTAGACTCCTTCCTAGTCTGGGCCCAGTCCTTTTCAGACCAACATTGTGGCTTAGGGCCTGGGTCGATCAATCTCTTCCCCTCTCTCCCTGATAGTTACATATCTTTGTTCTAGTTTCTTTCAGGTATCTGTTTGGGGTGGAGAGGCCATCTCATGAGCCTGTGAAAGACAAAATGCATAGGCTTCCAGGGCCTTTTATATTTTCTCTGTGGGCGGAAATTCCTTTGTTCTTCTGTGCAAAGTGACAGCAACAAGAAGGAGTTTGTAGCCCGCTGGGCAAGTCACATGCCCATGAATGATTCAGCTTTTTGCAGGCTGATGCCATTGCTTACATGTTAGTTTGAATGTTTCGAGGATTGGCGTCTCCCAAAGTCCATTGTCAGTTAAGTGGTCCTTGATTGGGCACTTACTGAGAATAGTTCTTTCTTAAGAAGCTGACCAAATTCTTCACTGAGGCTACTTAGAATCAAACACATTAAAATTCAAGTACATAGCCAATATTCATAACTTCAAATTCAATGATGACACACACATACAGACATCATAATCATAACCAGCAAATTAAAACCTTTCTATAGACCACTTACTTGACCTCGTTTGTACAAGATTTGGTGCAACTATAGGACCCTGGTTCCAACAATGATCTATATGGTCACAGTTCATGTCAATAATATCATATTTGCCTTAATATTAAATCTTAGTCTAGCAATTCAAGGCTCTTGTAATCTGTAATGTAGCATCCAGGATAATGATCACACTTAAATCAATAGTTAAAGAAAGAGTTTGAGGTTTTCTGTCTCTGATATTCTTGTTAAAAATGTCATTCACACACACACACACACACACACACAGTATGGAGAATGTTGTTTGTCAACATCTGTTTTGAGATATAAAACCTATAAATAAACTCAAACTTCGTCCCACATGTGCAACAAATACTGAGGCCTCAGTGGTATAGAAGGAACAAATTGTGTTCTAGCACCTCAAGACTGATCCCAAATAACTCAGTTCATGTTTCTTTTGTTATGTTTTGAGAAGTGTAAATACCTTTCTGTTTCTCTGCTGTGTTAGTTCCTAGGGGACTGGGGAGAAATCTTCCATGCAGTTGTTTTCAATAGTTTATGCTTGTGTGGTCCCAAGTAGCATTTCAGGGTGTCTCAGAGACTATCATACTTACCATATACTAGTACTGTTTGATGGCTGCAATGGTAACAGCCATCTCATTAACAGCTGAGCTAATGCTAACACAGTAGCTCACAGTTTGCGATCATAGTTATTCCAGTTTCATAGGTTTAGCAGAATTTGCAAAAATAAACTTTGCATCCTGGAGTGCTGAGAGATGAATGACTTGATGTATGAATGAAGAAAATGTACATCATGCATGTATGGCTCTCAGAAGGACAAATCACATTCAATTCTTTCTTTATTAGGGGAGCCACAAAAGGAAATACATAGAAGCAGATTTTTAGCTACTCTGTGCTATGGAACTTATTAAGCTTTTCTAGGAAGCCTTTTGCATCATATACAAAACTAAATATCCATTTCAGTATTATAGTTTATTAAAGGTATTGACAATGAAACAAATTGTAGAATTAAGTTATTTTGAAAGTACAATTTAAGAATGATTTAACATATCTTGAATATAAGGAATCACATTCACTGAGGCTTCTCCAGATGACATTAGGCATCCACAAAGTGGCACAAAGCCCCAGTCTTCTGGGATCTGGTTAGCCAACACCATATCCCTGAAATGGGTAGCGCTGACCAAAGAGAGGATGTGGCCATCACAGTCTATGGATGTACTGTTTCAGCCATTCACATTGTCACTTCTTCCTGGTGGGCTTCTATGGAATCCTCAGTGAAGATTAAAATTTTCTTTTTATGTGCTGATGTGTATGTCAAATCGACTTCTAAATGAAACAGATAAGCTGATAGCAGGGCCATTCAAATGGAACAGCTCAAATGTATTGAAATAGCTATTCCTAACCAGACCAAAGATGAGGTAAGAATATGAGTGCCCCTGTTGAAACTCTCCTCAACCCTTTGTGCAGAACACAAGGAGTCTGTTGCTTGCAGGAAGTCATGTGCTGGTCCAAGCCAGCTGACACCGAAGATAATAATCTATAACGACTCCTGTAACAGTGCTAATACCAGTTCAGAACATTTTGCCATGTAACAATCCTTCATGAATTCTAATGGTTTGTTATGCTGTTGCTATGTTTGGTCCAGTAATCTGGCATATTGTGCTGATACCTGGTAGTTTGTTATGATTACCAGGAAGTCCTTACGATCTCTGGACATCGTTAAAGGTCACCTAATTTCCAGACTCAATCAAGAGCCTGAGCCTGCAAGGTGCTGAACTTCCTCACCTCCTCATTCATTCCAAATATTATATAACCTCCTTTGGAAAAAAGAAAGCTGGCTAGGAATCAAACTGAAAAACTCTTCTTACCAGAAGCTCTAGTTGGTCAAATTACTATATGAGTACTATATGAGTGTTCTTCTTAATCAAACATTAGTGTGGAAAGACTGCAGGCTTTCTTCTGTTGCTTATGTTATTTCAGTGTACTTCCTTTGATTTACCCAAGGATGTTTTGTTTTAATTAATGTTTATGACTGGCTTCATCACCAAAGCAATACCGACAAAATACTGAAGTGGATGTGCTTTGTTTATGGGTTTTGAATCTAATTATGTCATCCATAAAAATAGACCAAACAATTTTGTTTGTCTGCCAAAAATCAATTCTTTATCGCTGGATTACAGATCTTCATTTTTTTTTCATTTAAAAGTAATAAAAGTTGCTTACTGATCATTATAGAACTAGTCTATATGGAAGTTTCCATTTATTAAATTTCAGTATGTTATGCCAAAAGGAGATGTTATATTTATCACTAAGATGTACCTTCTTTCCAGCCATGAAAATTTGCTAGAAATCACTCTATTAATATTCTAGAGGCCACTCCTGCAAACCTCTATTTGAATGACCAATTCTGCAATCTTATTTCATGTGATAAATTTTCAGTGCGAGTAACCACATGAGCAAGTGTTTACAAGATAAAACCATTAGGGTTGCTACCTTTTAGGGGAGGGGAGGAAGCTAGTGACACTTAGATATTGTTGTGCACATATTTTATGCACATATTTTAATTAGCAATTTATGTGTGCATTTAATGGGCATATTTGGTTATGATCACAAACTTCCTTTTTTAAAAAATGTGTGTGATTTAGTGGTGGTGAAATGCATCATTGTGACAGCTCTAGTGCAAGAGGTCCTTTATTTATCTACAGGTCAGCAATAGGGCAAGTTGCCGCCATGCACATTGCCCTACCAGCATTCCTCAGGCGTGATCTATGGGAGACTTCCTCTGAGGGTAACAGGAATAATTCGGTCTCTATGAACCATGACATTCTTCTGATAGCTGAATCTGCCAAACTAAGAAGACAACAACATTTCACATTTTAGGGCTTACGATCCAGATTTGTTAGTTCTAAGCTTGGGGTGTCTCTCCTCCATAGGCTGGAAAATATGGAATATGCACAGTGGGTATCACTGAGACAAAATCAAACTACTAACCATTTATAAACCATCTAGTACACATGCAGTATATACTTCTCATTTTTGTTGTCTAATGCAACAGCCATGTATCCCCAGCCACCACTCAACCTCGCTATCATTTGGCTGATATAAGTGTCAGTGAATCCTTGGGAGGGACGTAGGAGTAGATTGTAATAGCCTGTGGGTTAAAAGAGGATAAGCAGGAGGCCACAGAGCTGTGGACCACCTTGAAAGAGAGGACAAAAAAGTTTTACCTTGAAGTAGGGGAAGCCAGCACATGGATTCAAAGGTGGTGGTGGGGAAGCATGACCAGAGTGTTCTAGAGTCTGGCTATGCTCAACTAGAGCATGATTTTTATAATATTGAAGCTAGCTGGTATAACTATGTTGTCTACACTGGGTCACCTACCTTAAAATCAGGGATCTGTGTAACCCCTCTTGTGCTGCAATGAGCAGAAGTCTGGTGCAGCAGAGACTCTGCACCAAGGAGTTCAGTTTTGGCTGTGTTAAGTTCAAACTGATAGCATGACTTGCCAGAGGAACTGTCGAGAGATGTATAAGACAGATCAGAGAGACAGTGTTGTCTAGTGGCTAGAACAGTATAAATTGAATCAACCGTTCTGGGCTCTATTCCCTGCTCTACCAATAAGTAGAAGAATATCTTGGGTAAATCACTTAAATTCCTGGTGCCTCAATTTACTCATCTATAAAATTGGGATAATAACTATTTCCCAGCAATGTTGTGAGGATTAATTAAAACTTGTAAATTGCTTGAGATCTTTGTTTAAAATATTTATTTATAAGTACAAAATTCTTTGATGTGAGTAACATAGCTACACACACGAGAACAATGGAATGGCAGGCATTAACAGTTTTCTTCATCAGTTAAATGGGGATAATGATACTGATTTCTTTTGTAAAGCGGTTTGAGATCTACTAATGAAAAATGCTATATAGAAGCTAAGCATTATTATTATTTATTTTATTCATGGAACTACTCCTCTTTTTCCATCATACATATTCTCCGATTAAGTGCTAATTGAATAACATTAAGATATACTGGTGCGGTTGTCAGACCCAATATGAAACCTATATTAAAGATTAGATTTATTTTTAAATTTCCCCCTGAGCACCGAAAAACTATTGGAGTACTGCAACCAATCCCAGATTCTCTGCTGAGTGACACTTAATCTGAGATCATGCTGCTTGTTGGTAATAATAGGCACTCTCATACACGTGATCAAAAAATAACACATCATTCCGCTGTTACACTCAGCCACCTGCTTCACTTTTGTGAGTAGGAAGGGGACTAAAATGTACATTAATTATGTTCTTCTATTATCCTAAAGTGTGCAATAGGTCTTGGGAAACATATATGCAGTGCATTTCTTCCAGAAGGTTCCAAGGAGACATGTATAGAACCACTGAAATGCAGCCACCTCTGTGGTGGAATTCAGGAGCTGTTTAACACTCCAAAACAGTCTAGACAGGAAAGAATATTGTATCCAAATGAAAGTGCAGATGGAATTGAAGCCAGAACAATGGTACTAACATCATAGTGCTAACTATTAAATTTTTTAAACTTTCTTATCTTAAATAATGCTGTAATTGCCTTTGTGTCTTTCCTTTAGAGGCATGAAAAGAAATAGGTTCTTAGAGAGGAGATTAACAATCTGGCTGTTGGAAACAATTTAATATCTCCATACTGGCTGCTCTGTGAGAAGGAGCATTATTCTTAATACCTACAACTATTGTTAATTATTGGTAAACTATGTTTTATAGATATTGTCTGAGATTGTAACATTATGAACATCTTTGCCACTCCATAATATTTTAGCTTTCTATATATATGCAAAGTAAAAAGACATATAAGTTTAAAAGGGAAAAGATATATAGGTTTAAAACAACCCACAACTCAGCAACAGATTTCAATCTGCGTTCTTTCTGCTGGATGACTGAAATTGTCTATGTTTAAGTGGAATCCACGCTTCCAAAAATAATAATAGACTTTTTATCTACTCTTAGCTAAGAGTGAAATCTTAACTACTTTTTTTTCTGAATAAGAAATCAATAGTAGAATAGAACAAATTTGGTTTTGTATTCAGCCTTTCTTTCTGCCCCAACAGGTCTATATATGCTGTCATAGCAGTTTTACACCGATGTAATTCCATTGATTTCAGTGGTATTACTCCTGCTCTGCACCAAAGTAAGCAAAAGCAGGACAGACTCAGAGGGGAAAACCTGTACAGATAAATAGAGTAGCCATTATGTGCTTAGCTGTAATACACATGGAATGTTGGACACCGGAGCCTGTTTTTATCCTTTTTAGAGAAGCATTTTGTAGCTGGAGAGCTTGAATTAAAAATGCTCCTTAATTTTCAGCTAGATTTTGCAGGCTTTTACAATTCTGTATGCTCCTAGAGCTTTTTATTTGGATTATAAAGAGCTAAAAAGAGTTTAAGAATAGGTCGCATTTGTTTGTTCAGTTTCATCATGGGCTTGAGATAGGCCCTGGCTAAACAACTGGTGTAAAATCCTAGCCCTATTGAAGTTAATGGGATTTTTGGCATCGGCATTTCACCCTGATGCCTCCAGAACTGTGATTAACTCGTCTGCCCTCTCTCTAATATGGGTCACAAGATGTGTACACAATCTGTATATAATTAAGCCATGATGTGTATGTATAGTTCAGAGCTGCGTAATATCAAGACTGTTCACTCATCATTCACTGTATAATTAAATGTATATTGATGTTCAGTACTTCATTTTGAAACTTGCACATGTACATTAATAATCACACATTGGTGGAAGATTGTTGGAAAATAAATATTTACTTCTAAATAATGTCCTTATTTTAATCAGAGGTCTCTGCTGCTATTAAAGCTCAAGCACTTCAGGTGTCACAGCTTCCACACTTCAGACCAACTTTCCTGCTTAAAAAAGAACAAGTCTGAATGAAAGAATCAAGTGCTCACTCCCCCTCCATCCTGAGCAGAAGTGGAACTGAAGGGTTCTTCCAGTGAACTCCTGCAAAGAACAAGGAAACAAGTTCAAAGAGATTTGTGTGACCTTTATATTCAGGAAAATGAGTCAACTGACAACTTGAACTTGCAGATCTCAAATTAATGCTTAAATAAAATGTGGCTTATGTGTGGTCCAAGTACTGCTTGCTGTATGTTACTACAATTATTCTATATTTATAGCACTATACATTACAGCAAAAAAATTGATTGTAGCTTTCACAACAATCAGTGAGGTTGTACTGATGTAAATGAGGGGAGAATTTTGGTCAGTGGAGTTATTCCAAAAATGCATGAGTGTAACTGAGAGCAGAGTTTAACCTCTGTTGTGTTCTGTTTTTAATGCACTAAGAACAAATCAGATGATAGAAAGAGCATTTCCATTCCACATGCCCAAGATCATGTACAGGTTCAAGAGAAATGCCAATGTCAAGTTAGAAATAAAAGAGAGACCAGTAACACCCAATGAAATTAAAGCACTCATCAAAGACATCAAACAGCTCTTGATCTTGACAAAATCCAAGATAAAATTTTAATTAAGCAGTTAACGAGAGTCTGTTGCTAAATATCAGTGAATGAATAGGAGCCACAGGACTGGAAAGATGGCTTCATCATGACTTTTCCAAAAAAGGGTAATCTTACTGAATGCACGAACTGGAAAGGAATCATACTTCTATCAATCCCTGGAAAAGTATTGGCTATTGTTATGGTGAATAGAATGAAGAGGCAGTGGACGAAATATTATGAGAAGAACAGGCTCCATCCAGGTAGATTATGTTGTGAACAGATGTTCACTCTTTGACAGCTCATCAAAAAAGCTACTGCTTGGAAAGCTACTGTAATCAATGGAAGAACTGGACTGCCCAATATGTCAGTGGCACATATATCCATATAACTGTCCAATCCCTTGTTGAATCTTTGTAAGTTCTTGACTTCATCAGCTTCCTGTGGCAGTGAGTTGCATAGCTGAATTATAAGTTTTGTGAAAAAGGATTTCCATTTATCAGTTTTGAATTTGCTATCTTTTAATTTAATTGACTGTCCCCATTCCTCATTTTGCTTCGGTCTTCCTGTTTCTGCATCCAACAAATTATGAACTGAAATTACTGAATAATGTTCAGTAATTATTATAATATTTTGGAGGAGGTATATTTTAATGCCCATGAAAGTTAAAGAATATTGAGCTAAGCACAATACCTGAAAGCTTTGTGGAAGTTTACTCAATCAGCTCTGTGACTATGTTATATTTCATTCTTGGTCAGCAACACTCTTGAGATTCCAGTCTGAGTATTCACCTAAGCACTGAATGAAAAAATTGTCAAATTTCATGTGGCAGTTTTGATGTAGTCAAACATCTATAAGGAACCAGACAGGATACGCCTGACTCTCCACTGCCTTGCTTCTGTTGTTGTCATTTACACATGTACCAAGGAAATGCCATGTGGGTGCATTTTATTGGGAGAAGGAAACTAAGTTCCACCCTTTGCAGGGTTCCAGAAAGATTGGTTTACAATAGCAACTTAGGTCAGTATAACTACCTCACTCAGTGGTGTGGAAAATCTACACCCCTGAACGATGCATAACTCCCAGTGTACACATTGCTATGTCAGTGGGAGAGCTTTTCCTTTCCACATAATCCTGGATTACCACAGCTACACAGAACCTGATGTCTGGGGTTTAGAGCTAAACCTCAACCTGGTCCAGTGTAATTAAATAAACAAGATCATTATTATTTGCACATCTAAAGAACCCCTATAGCAAGTAACTTAAGTAAAAAATAAATTACAAAGCAAAAAAATATTCAGCAAATACCCTCACAAAATGATAAAAATGCAAATATGTTTTTTTTAAAGCTGAGGGCCAGACTTCTCAGTAAACTCTTTATGTTAGTCTCTGGCATGGAATATTTAGTGCCTCAAATGCAGTGTTACTATAGTTAAAAGAAGCAAACAAGTCTTTACTGTAAATCTGGGCATGGCTGCCTGGGTATCCAGCTGTTAGATGAAGTTTACATTAATAAAATGTTTGTTTCTTACCCAGGGGCTTTCTGAGTAGTCTGTATAAAGAACTCCGGAAAAATGAAGAGTAGATTTGTTCCTAGCAGGCAGGAAGGAAGTTGTCAGGCGGAAAAAGGATATGGACCTGTTTGCATGCGAGGGTCAGTATTTGCTTGCTGGATATTTCCGCTGTGTCCACACGACAAGAAAATCCTCAGTTTCCTGCACTGGACAAATAGCAGGAAAGGGTGTGAGAGTTATTGAATGACATTATCATCTTATAGCCTCATCGGTGAGGAAGGCTGCTTATCAAAACTGATAGCAGTGAACTGAATTTTTGTAGCTGACATGAGGTGCTGAAAATATTAAGTGATTCTTCTTTAGCTCTGTTTAGCTATTGTAGTGTATCATTCGTCCTTTAGCTTCATGAATTTCTGCCAGCTTTTTTATTTTCATCTAACTGCACAATCAGGGTGGGGAAACTTCTAAAGCCTTGTTTGATTTTGTTCTGAACAGAGCCATGGGAGATAAGTCTCATAACTATAAGTCTCATCCTGAAAAAAATCCCTTTCAGCTGAAGTACTTACTCTTCCGTTAATTCCACTGAAATCAAAGAGACTACTCATGTTAATAAGCACTATTCCAGGATCAGGCAGTGTGGTTAAATCCCCTATCAATGTTCTTTTAAATGTGCAAATGAATTTTTATTTACTGTGTTCACAATTCTTTTTGGTTTACTTTCTATCAAGATTTCCAGCATGCAAGTTTAATAATGTGAAAATTTACCAGAAACAATGTTTTGGGTTGAATGTTTGGATATTCACCAAAAGTAATTTTCAGATCATATATTCAGTTGTAAAATTTGTTCTCTGCTGTTTCTGGTGTGGTGGTTTGCTATGCAAGTTATCAAAGCAGGGTTCCAAAATAACACTATGTTGAGAGTGTGACTAACAAATGCTGTACTCATTTAGAGCTGGGAATATTTATAAATTTGCTAATGAACTGCAGGTGAGGAATTATTAAATGAAGAAATTAATAAATCTTCTGGAAAAATTCCCCAATCATGTGAAAATGGGAAAAAGGATGAAATATGTCAAGTAAATTATTTGTCATGAATTGTTAACTCAGCACTACAAAATTTAAAATTCAGATACTATTTCTGACTTTATAATCACTCCGTGTATGTGAATGGCAGGCTTATGCATGTGATTTCAAGTTGCAAATGTCATTTAAATAGTAGTATCTCATAACTTGAGTCAGCTAATAATTAATTTGCAGCAGTTAATTAGGTTAATCAATATGCACACCTCTTAGTACAACTCAGGCCAAACTTTTTCTTGTACTTTTGGAGAGTTATTCACATTTGTTGCATATTAAATGATGGATTTTGACTGAGATTGGCTAGGTGCGTAAGCACTCTATAGTTGTTGGTTTTAAAAATATATATTTTGCATTAATCTACATAATAGCAAACACAGATACTTCAGAAAGTTGCAGGCAGAGTTATTCATTTACAACAGATGGCACAAGGCAGGAGCATGATGAATTGGTAGGTGGGACCTGAACTAGCAGGCACATAAATAAAGTATCCTCCAAGCTACTTTGGGGATCTAGTTTGTTCAAAAAGAAGAAAGAATGATTGGACAAAATATTTGCATATCTTCTTTTGTGCCGTGTAATTCCCCAACATGTGCTCTTTAACTGAAGAATATTCCTATCTAATCATAATTTTGAATGTCTTCAGTATGGTAAGCCATTTTTAGATACATCTTCATCATCTCCAAAACCACTGCAACAATAACAAAGTTTTCTAAGGTTATTTTTATGTTCACTGAACTAATGTCTCTGTACATTTTATAAACGCTTTTAGTTACATTTAAAGCCAATCACCTTTATATGCCTAGCAAAATCCCTCATAGGAAGTTTTAAACATTGATGCCATTTAATGTGTGATGAGATTATTTCACAGAATGAATAATGTTTAAAAAGACACCCATGTAGTCATTTGTTGTATGATTAATGCCACAGCATTTTTAATGTCCCCAGAAACTACCAACATATGAAGCAAATAAATTAACAAACATTTATCCATACCACAACTCCATCACTAAAGAAATTCCCAAATCCCTCACACCAAACTTAAATGCTGTGTTTTTGTGTAGGGAATCTTTTATTTTAGATAAAGAAGAAGTAGAAAAGGCAGAATGGTAGAGTTTCCACCCTCTTTTTTCATGTGTAAATCGCTAGATAGGCAGTGGAGAACTGGAGTCAAAGTCTCTATGGAAGAGTAAAGAGAAAGCAGAATGAGTATCCCACTTCATCCTCCATCTTGGATTTTATCACAGCCATGTTTCCTCCACACCCATACATACAATAGTAGACAAACAGAAGATTTTGTATATTCAGAGGGGCAGTACACAGCCAATAGATTAATTGTGACATAAAACATTCCTGCCGCTTACTTTCATGCCATAACTTCAAAGCCATTAGTATTCCAGAGCTTCAAGAGAGGTGTGATGTTAGCTACAGTGCTCACTTTGAAAATTTAACATGGCTTTTTCATAAGAGCCTGGTAGAATTTTTTTTCCCCCTGGCTATGGGAGAAATTCCCCTTGCACTGTTTTGAAAAGTCATGAGCAATCAAAATTAATGTAATTTCTGCAGCTAGTCCATATTCTTTGGAAAAAGACATAAATCATGAGTTTTTCTATGTTCTGAGTCATCATAGGAGGTATGCAGACTGTCTCTTTCTGATTAAGTTCCTATCACAGTGATTCTACCAACTTTTCCCCGGGATTCAGGACAATGACTGAGTCACTAGGGGAAAAAAAAATTTGAAAACCTCTCTAAAAGCAGAAAATGATTGCGTGTCCTGGCTTTGTATGCTGGAGAGAGAAGGGCTGGCAAAACAACTGAAGGAAGAGTAAAAAGCATTACAGAACATTTTTGGCAGGGCAAAAATATGTAAAAAATGAAAGATTGGCCTCTTGAAAAAATGTGAAGCATGTGTATTGCAAATTATGCTTTATTTGTAAGGGATGACACCTTCCCCAAATCCAAGATTCTAAGTATTACATCCTGGAAGTTCTGATTGAGTGGAATGTCTTTGGTAGATTTTTGGGCCTGTTGGCAGAATCACAAAATAATCCATGTATTTTCTTTAACAATTTGGGTTGTTAAGGAATCGCTGCTCTGGAGAAGTCCAAAGCAGAATTAATATTCTCCGTGGAGGTACACAGTTTTCTTCCTGTCAGCATTATGCTCACTGATCAGGGAAGTAACATGTTTTGTGTGCCCTTTATTGACCCCACATGTGCCACAAAAATGTAGTTCTTATATACTGTGTTTTCATCTATCAGTCTCCAAGCTCTTTACAAAGTAAGATCAGTATCTCATTTTATGGATGGGGAAACTGAGAGACAAACTAACTTGTCCAAAGTCAGATCACAGGTTAGTGGGAGAGACAGGAATAGAACCTCTGTCTCCTCATCCAGTGCCCTATCCAATGGACCACACTACCTTCCATATAGACACCAACTATGGTACAGCTGGTATACTATTTCAGATTGGGGTTTATTTTTTTTAAAACTTGCACACCATCTGTCCTCTGAGTGAAAAACAAGTGAGCTATTTTAACATTCTCCCTACTGCTCTCTTTCCTTCCTTCCTTCCCTCCCCCAGTGGACCTGGGAAAAGAAGAACAGAACGGTTTTTAAATATGTCTTATATGTATGCGTATATATCTTGTTTATATAAAACCTAGGAAGCGGGCCCCAAAATTTCTAAGACCATGTTTTGTTAAAAAAAAACCCTGAATTATTCTTTGTCTTTTCATATAAAATAGCCATGCCAACTTTCTAAATCTACCACAACACTTCTGATCCTCCCCAGGGGGGTAAAATGTACTGAAATGATTAGATGCTATCTTTATACTTATCTGCCTTTAAGATGGTGATTTATCACAAAAGACTCAAAGTTCTGCATTATCAAGAACACCCTTTAAATGTCTCTTCTTCTATCTCTCTCTTTCTCACTAATCAGCAACAGGAGGGACAATGTAGTAAGCACAGTGTATACTGTAACCTCCTTTATCAGTAAACATATTTACTAGTTACGTCCATAGGATGTGATTATAGAAATGGAAAAGAACTATTAGATTATACAAGTCCCTTCTCCCCCGAGAGCAGGATATACTGTATGCCCCAGATAGTGGATATATCAGCTATTGAACCAAAATTGAACTTGATCTTAGCAAAATGTCTTGGACCTAATTTGGATCTCACTTACACTGGTTAGACTGGAGCAACTGTGAGCAGATTCAGGTCAGATTCATTGTTGCCTTATGGCTTCTCTATGCCATACAGTTAAAGGACAAAGGGCATGCAGAAGGGTGTCTACCTTACCAGACCCAGCGAATAGCAGCAGCTCAGGGTAGAGCTGGGTGAAATATTTCAGCCAAAACTTTTGTTTTTCAGTGAAAGATGCAGATTTGGCAACACAAAAACATTTTGCAAATTTGTGCCATTTTTGCCAACTTCTTACATTGTACCCATCACTACCATGTCTGAGAAGGTGGAAATAGTACATTGCCCAATTGAAAAAAACCCCAAAACTAAAAACAGTTTCCAGCTCTCCAAACTTTTCATTTTGACATTTTTCGATATGAAGTGTTTTGATTTTTTCCATTCAAAATTATTTTTTAAAAATTTCTTTTAATGTTATTTAACAACAGTCAAAAATGTTTCAAAGGAATCAAAATCCTTTTTTTGTCAAAATGAAGCATTTTGTTTAACCGCCATTTTTTTTGATTTATTGAAAATGTCAAAACATTTCATTTTCAGTTCAACCAGAAACAATGTTTGTCTTTATTTTTTAGAATCGCAGTCCAAGTGAAAAGCCCGTTATTCACCCAGTTCCATTCAGGGAGCCTCTTTGCTATTCTTGTACAAGTCTCAAATGCAGGGGGGGGGGGCCTCTGGGGCTGGAGTGGGAGCTGACAGGAAGAAAAGCCAGTGGAGCTGAGTGCTCTCCAAGTGGAGATGGAAATGTTACAACCTATAAAGATCTGAAATCTCTTCAGATCTGTCTGTCTGAGGGAGTCTTTCTATGTGATACTGTTCTGTTCAATGGTGGCTCTCAAATTGGACTTCTCTTGGTACAGTAACAGAGAGGGAGCTGCCAAAGAGGAAATTCATTGTCCATGAGAGGGCTTCACCTTTGAAACCTACTCTCCACTTTGATTGGAAATAGCCCACATTTGCGACCTCTGAATTATGGTGCAAGTTCCATCTGTTTCTCCAGGCTGTGGGGGAGAAAGAAACATAAAAAGAGCTGATGTATATGGGATAAAGATAGCTATTGTCTGGGCTTGATGCATTTTGGTTTGTTATCTCCTGATTTGAGGAACTTCTGGTTTTACTTTTGATTTATTATATTTTAAGTTTTTGGTGAAACCACCCTCAGCTGTATGTGTTTTTTGTGCACGTTTATTTGTTGAAATATATAAAATAAATAAGTACACCAGGCAGTTTGCCTTCTCTTCATTTGTAATTTAAGTTGATAGAACCAATATTGAAACAATGATAAGGCAGGACCTTTAGTACAAAGCTTTCTCTTTGAAAAGATAATGTTGATTCCAAAGAATTTCTCTTTAGTCTTGATTTGACTCAGTCTATTCATTGGTCAATATGGCTATGTCTAATCATAGCCCATATCTAAATGCATGAGGCATGTGTGCTTTATCTGAAAAGGCATCTTTTTCAGCAGGTGGAGAGCTCCTCAAAGAAAATAAGAAGAATGCTCATGGGTGCACACATGTTGAATGATTATTGACTCATAGGCCTGTTTAGACATATAACTGATAAAAAGTTATCTCATGTACACTATTAATGAGTGGTTTTCAGACCTGCAGTTCATGTTGACTTCATTTTGACCGGTGAGCGCTCACAGTTTCTGGAAATCAGGCCCATAGTGCACATTAACACTGTATGAGCTGAAATCTGACTTCAGAGTCAACATTCATTTTTAACATCTTTCTTCTAATAACCAGTTAAATCCTTTTTTTTGTATGAATCATGTCCAATTCTTCTTGGTATCTGAGTGTATCATCGATATACTGTATTTTATTCAAACCGCTGAATCTCTCTGATTAAATTATTTCTTACTCCCTTTTTATTATATCCATGCAAGGAAACAAAACCATACATAGTGTCAGGAAATAACAATTACTACACTGATGTCTTTCAGCTCAGACCTCACTAAATCTAAGGCTTCTATGAACAGTTTTTTAAAAACGTGTTTGTGATTCCATTCTCTCTTTTGCAAACACTTAATGGTTTGAGCAATAGTGCTGATGGACATTTAAGTGAAGAACATGATCTGTAATAATATAAGCTATTGTTATGGGATGTTTTCCATGGCAGGGACTCAAAAATCCCTTGTTCGCAAAATTATGTCAGCATCTGTAACCAAAAGAAAAAGAGTATCTCTGCTTGGGTGCTGATCTCAAAAGAGATAAAAACAAGTCAACTCCAAGGGTGGACTATGGTAAATGGCGTCCCATCACAGAAGACTTTCTTATCAGGATGGACTTTCCTTTCTAGGCCTCTATATGGACTGTTTTCTCCCTCCCAGGTCTGAGTCTTTCATTTTCCCGGTAAGTGCAGTCTCCTCCTACTCTGCATCACCACTCTGGTCCAGGTTCTCTCTGGACATGGCTCCCAAAACTCTATGCTTTAAACTACTACACTCGCCTTTTAAGATCTTTTAAAAGTAATATATGCATGATCACTGTGTCTTCTATTCTAAGATAATATCCAGAAATGTACTCTTGCATGCTTTCTTCATCTCCATCTAGTGGTAAACATATTGCAATTGAAACCTGTCTCTGTCAGTCATAACTGAGTCAATCCAGTCTAGTTTCCAGGTACATGTATGGTCCTGTGGTTTGATACATCGTCTCTGATTTTAAAAAAGGTACAAACCATAAGGACCACTGCACCAGGGTGTGCCTCACTCCTGGGGAGGAGAGAGGATGTTTCCACAGCTGTTTTTCTCTGGGGATTTACTAAGGACATTTTGTCATCTGTAAGGGTTCCGCAGAATTCTAAAGATGCAGGTTGCATCAGGGTTGTCCTGAATTAGTGGCTTCCCCACTATGCTCCCTTTCCAGATATCACTGTCCACTTTGGGGGATTACACTGTTGGATGTCTCTGGAGGATTGGTTGCAAATGCTTCTTCCTCTGCATTCCCTCTCCAGGAGGCTTTCCACTGCTTCGGTCTCTCTGCCGTCTGCCAAACACCCTTAGTAATTCTGGCTCCCTAGCTAATTAAAAGGTGCTCAGATGTTACTAATGCTGTTTGCTGTGTATCCAATTCTTGATAATCCATTGAATTAAAATGATGGCAGAAACAATAGAGATGTAACAGGGATAATTCCCCCCAATGAAGATTTGACAGATTTGAGAAGAACTTCAAAAAATGAAATTGAAAATAAATAAGCTGTTGGACTAAACAAACAATCAATAAAATTGCCTCTTTTATTTTACTCTTACTTATTTAAGTCTCACTGTCAAAACAGGTGCTGAACTGAGGTGTGGTAATGCTGCGCTACTTAGCATGTTAAAATGTATTTTACCTAACTAATCCTCACTACACTCCTACTGATAGGAAAGTAAATATTATCAAAGAATAAAAGTAAAATCTCCAGGAAAAACCAGTGCGAATGTCTCCTCTGTTACTGAATTGTTGCACATGGGGATGTTCCTAGAAATACAAAGCTTCAGTATATAATAAAACATAAAAAGTATCACAAGTTCATATGTACATCCAGCATAATTATCCCTGTTTTACAGGCAGGAAAAGTGAAGAATAGAGGTTAAGTGGTATGGCCAAAGTTACAAAAGAAATTAGTATCCAAGTCAGAGTTAGCACTCACCCATGAAATCTTGGCCTTATTAAAATCAGTGGGGGGTGGCAGAGATAGTGATGGGGAGGGGTTTATAATTCACTTTAGTGAGGCCAGAATTTTATCCTAGAACTTGTTGAGTCCTGTGTACAAACCACTATAATCTTTCTAGGAAGCAATGCCAGATCTTCCACCTCGTCCCTGCAGCCTCGTTAAGAGCCATATTCTCCATCCACTGCATGGCACTATGGGAAACAACCACAGTAATGCTAAGGAGAGGAGACTGGAGTCCAATCAAAAGCAAATGGTAGTTATGCAATAGCATCTGACTCAGTGGAGAAGGGTGGGCCCGTGCCATTAACTTTACCAGTGTTGAGGTAAAGTTCCCGTTGGGAGTTGGATTCAGCTTGAGGAAGGGCCCAGTTACAAAGTTAGATTCTGTATCTGTACCCTTTTTTAAGTGTTGGGATATAGGGTTATGATTGGAGCCCATCTCTAGCATTAAGGAACAAAGGGTCCGATCATAATCTGCATGATGAAGGGTGCAGGTCACACCTCTCACACAGAACAGGACAGAGCAGGTCCCCAACACCCTTCGTCCTTCACAGAAGGTGTTCTGTGGCTCCAGAGATCCCTGTGTGAGAAAGTCAGGTAGAGGGCAGCCTGGGAATGAGACTAGCGTAATAGATCCCCCTCACTAGCCTTGTGGAGAATCACCAGAAAAACTAACAGAATCCTGTCTGTAAATCCCTCCCTGCTATGGTGGCTGTCCCTCTTTTAGGGGGTCACTGAGGCATCTGCCAACAGCGGGAGCTCTGTTATCATGACTCCACTGTAGCCATGCTGTTAGGAAGTTTATGGGGACCACTCTAGCACAGAGTCTCGGTGTGGATAACATTGGCATTTTGCTGGTCCACTGATCAGTCAGTGTGAAAAATAAATATGTTCCCACCCTAGCGACTTGATGGATTTGTTCTATTATCTGTGGTTTAGGGAGATTCAAACCTTTCCAGATAAATGCAGCATGGCAAAGAGCCAAGCAATGACTCAGGTCCAGTGGTAAAGGGGGGACCCAATGCATCAAATACTGTGATATGTATCTCACATATTGCATATGCACTAACAGCTCTAATGTAGAGGCTTCTTAATTACCTCTTAATTACTGGCCAAGCTTAATAGGCTGAGGTCATGTAGAGTAGGCAACAGCTTTAGCCTGCAGGGGTTGCTGTAATGCAAGGATAATTATCCCGAGATGGAGCAACAAATCAAGCAGTAAGACTAGAAGTTGTTTTGTTTTATTTTAAGGGCTATGTTTATATCCCGCTTTAGCGGACAGGCTTCCCAGCTACAGAATCTTTTGTGGAAGGCTTGAGATTGTTTCCAGAAGAGCACGAGCACTACAGCATGTACTTTTTAGAATGTTGGGATCTCCTATCTGAAAGGACGTCCTGTTTATATTTTGCACGTTAGTTCAGTAATTACACTGCATGAATTCTCCAGAAATGGGATGAAACACAAGAAGGGGGGAGATGGCTTGAAAAGGATTTTCACACAAATTTGAAAAATGACACTCTCTGATGCCTGTTATCATGCCCTTTGGGATTAGTCCTCCAATGGTCTCTATTTTTTTAAAAGCCTTGCACTTAGGTGGGAGAGGCTTTGGTATCCATGGAATGTATTTTGCGTGGTTTGAGATTTTTTTCCTTTTTAACAAAGAAAATAGGGAGAGGCTGATATTTGGCAGCCAGCCGGTCTTGTTTAATGACAGGACCTGTGTAGGTAACTGAGCCCCGGAGAATAGAATATTATCACAGAGCAGCATCCAGCAATGGCAACATTAATAAAGCAAGGAGGCTAGATTCTCCATTGCCCTGAATTCTGTACAGTCATCTACACCAGCACGTGGTGTGCTTTATACTCAGTTTGCATTCACTTTGCACTGGGACAAGTGTCTGCACAAGGTGAAGGGCAACAGAAATCAAACCCAGCATATTTTAAGATCAGAGAGGAGATTTATCTTATGGTAGTTTTTCTGGGGGTGGTGAAGGAGATAGAAGTGGCTTAGAATTTTGTGATGAAATGTAGAGCCAAAAAGCTAAATTCAGCCACTGTGGCATCCAAGCATAGGTAAATTTAACTAAGTCTATTGGGAGCCTAAACAGGCAGAATTTGTGTGAGCGATACCTTCTGCCCCTTTGCACTCTGTACACAGTTTACTTCAACTGTACACAGTCTACTTAGTCTCCATAGATTTACTTAGATGCAAATTTAGATCTGTGTCTAACTGATGCTAGAGAGAGTCTAAGTTGATGTAACATATATTATTATTTATTTGTATTATTGCCATGCCCAGGATCCCTAATCATGGACTAGGACCCTGTCGTGTTAAGTGATGTACAAAAACAGAACAAAAAATGGCCCCCACTCGAGAAATCTTATAATCTAAGTACAAGACAAGAGACAACAGATGGATAGAGACAGACAAACTTGGGAGTATAAGGAGACAACGGGACAATATTGGTCAGCATGACAGAATGGCAGTGGGCTCAGCACATTATTTCATTTTGTTTGTGGGCATCCTGGAAAAGAGTATTTTAGAAGGAAGGTTTGGAAGGAAGATAATTCATTAGTTTCTAACTTGTTTGTGGACAGTTTTAAACTCACATCCATATATCCACATGACACCCTCCTGTTCACTCTCCCCACATCTCTTCTTATTGCAGTTCACTGAGTCAAACTTAGACTACAGGAATCTTCATACAGTCACCAGAGACTGGGTCTGATTCTCCTCTCACATTCCCTTCAGTGTTGTTACTACTAACTTGCATGAGTGTAACTGAGTGCCAAATCAGACCCATTGGCCTTCAGTCAATGAGAGTAAAAATAAAGGCAGAAAAAAGAACTCACCTAGGGATTGGCACTGAAGAAAGAGTGATGGGATAGCTTAATAAAATAAGTTCATTGTAGCTGTAACACATCACCTTATCAGTAGAGCAACTACATTTATGTCTAGCAACACTGTAGAATCTATCTAAGTTCTTACACTGCACCCATCACAACCATATCTGAGAAGGTGAAAATAGTACATTGTATATATTATTAAGTCTATCAGTGTTATGTCTGGAATATTGGAATTGATTGGGGGGTAATAAAGAGCACTCCGGAGCTCTGAAAGCCCTTGATTCTATATTTACATCTCTGAACAAGCTCATTTTGACTCATAGCTCCTTAATTAGAGGCATAGTCATTTTCTTTTCTGTAGGGCATTTTTTTTACCCTCACAATACAAGCATACATTTGGTAACTAATACCAGCAATTAGCTTCATCTGCTATGTAAATGAGTGTAATTGCAATTAAATACTTTAGTGGGCCCAAAGGGAAAACATGCAATCATTACAAAGTAAGTAGGAGTACATGGTTAAGGGACATTTAGAAGTGTTAGCAGAAGTGCCTTTTTTGTAGTGACTACAGTCCTTTTCATTTTTAGTTATTTCTTCAGGAGGTTAGAACATGACACAAAAGATGTTTTTTCTTCTTTTTCACAGAGAACTCAGAGACACGTGATACAAGGAATGACATGCAGGAGGAAGAAAAGAGGGGTTATCTACAAGAATGTTCAAAGCATTGGGTAGTATATTTCTGGTCATCACAATGAGTATGCCAAAAACAATACTGGCGAAAATCTCCAGATGATGTCAATTGTCATTGCTCTATCAAAGTCAACTTCTATGACAATTGACACCAACTGACGGTCTGACACACTGATTCTTGGAGGTATGTATACATTTGATCTGTGAGGTGTGATTCTAGCTTGTGTAGACATACCTGTGATAGCTCCACTTCAGCTATAGTGCTAAAAATAGAAGTGCACCCTGAGTAACATGGGCAGAGGCTTGGGCTAGCTGTCCAAGTACTTACCCATAGGGTATGGGCAGGTGCATATTCTAGTGGCTAGCCTGAGCCACTATCTCTACTACCCCAGCTGCACTGCCATTTTCTGTGTTAGTGCAACACAGAGCTGGCACAAGCCGGTCTACACAAGCTGGAATCATACCTCACAGCTCAAAAAGTAGGTGTACCTTTGGTGTTATACATATGATCCACACTTTTGCTTTCAGGTTCTGTCCATACAGTGAAATGTCTAAATTAAACGAGTATCCATTCTGAAATGTGAGTATTAGTATTTAATTTTATTTCACTGTTCAGAGTAGCAGAGGAGGCTGTTGAATGTGAATTGCCTTAATTCCCTTATAGGCCCGCTGCAAGGAATTTCCATGCATTGTCCGGAAAAGATTGATCAGATCTGAGGTAATTTGACCAGCACAGGAAGTTATGAAACTACCACTTTTTCCTGAACAGAGTTTCACTCTGTTTTGCTCAGGGAGGGCACTGAGTCTCTAAGTGGCCTTTGTCTCTAAGAGGCCAATAAGGATGGTAAGAAATATTGACTCTGCCGCTGTAAACACCTTCATATGCAGTTTTACACTTGGTTCCATTTTCTCAACTTCCTTTTCAGTCTGTGTGTATTACCTCTAGAGACATAATGACATTCATATCTACATTACTTTTGATCAAACCCAGATACTGTGAAATTTCTTAGTGCCTGGAAGAGATGTCTTATCAGGGAGAATCTGAACTCATTTTCTTCTTGAAAAATGTATATAGGCCAAACTGCCACCCAACCTTGGTTTGTCTCATGCTCATTTGCACTTTCATTTATGGAATTTGAGCACCAGCCTATAGTTCTTATGGAGGCAAAATACCCACTAATGGTATTGGGAATTGTCCCATTGAAAGAACTGCAGAAAAAGGCTCTTGGTGGATAAACACCAAATACT
Organism: Sternotherus odoratus; assembly: GCA_032164245.1. Taxonomy (NCBI): domain Eukaryota; kingdom Metazoa; phylum Chordata; order Testudines; family Kinosternidae; genus Sternotherus; species Sternotherus odoratus. The sequence goes on from JAVMKO010000006.1 coordinate 46,345,539, forward strand.
AGTTTATCCTACAAAAGAATATTAGTTTTTAGGAGAGTGTCCAGATGTGAACTGGCTTAGGCTCAACCTACATAAGATTAAAAAAATACACCAGAAAAGTGGTGACACATTTAAAGAAATGAGTGAGGACGGTGAGCTTGCCTTCTTAGTGGAAGTGTTTTCCTTTTCCAGCATTTTCAAGTTGAATCATAGTCTCAGGGACATTTTTTTTTATCCATCACTGCTTCTGGAATCTCAGTATTGGCAAATAGTGCAATTTCCCTTTTATGGCTGGCATGGTGATTGACTGTTCCTCTTTTAAGCAGACCCCCATAACACCAGTCCATGTCTTTGTAACCTCACGGTTACTGCAATGAGCTTTACTTGTGGCTACACTTGAAAGGGACTCAAGCTACAGCTAGGGTAAAATGCATTGTCTGATCTCTTAAGTGAAGACGGGTGCTCCAGGGTCTCCACAGAAGACTTTGTTCAGTTAACTCCTTTAATTAAACTATCCTACATGATTGGAGCCCCAAATATATGCTAATAGACCATAATTTGAATTAAGATCTTCTCTACTGATGCCATAGCTATTCTGGAATTTAATGTTTCCATAGTAGACTCAACTCCAGAAAGTTTCCTTCCATGATATAGGAGAGTCTTTATTTAGTGAGCTTCAGGGTAAAGTATAAGATCTATTTGTATGGACAGGATTTACACTGTTCTATGTAAGAAAGAATTTTCTAAAATTTGAATTTTATGATGTGCTCTTATTTTTTATTGATTTCAGATGGATTCCTTTTACTGATACAGGAGGAGTCTAGATGACTTTAGCCAAATTTGAAACCTCATCCCCAACAAGTTTGGCTTGTGAAAGAAAACACCCTCATATATGGAAACTGTTACCCTTAACTAGCATGCACTGAAATGGTTGAAATTCAGTTAAAAAAGAAAGAAAGAAAATAAACAAACAAACAAAAAAAATCAACCCAAAACAACCCCCACCCCAGCCCAGAACATCTTTCAGTGACCTATAATGGAAAGATCAAATTTTTAATGTGGATTTTTCCTATTTTTAGGAAATGAATGACCATAATTAAATTAGTAAGATTCAAGATTTGTTCAGCAGATATGATGCTTGGCATTCTGGTGGGGAACAAACACCATTAGTCCACAGGTGGTAACTGTATGCTGATTTATCCAGGATACAAGATTGGTTTCCTGAACAAGAGCTAGGCAAAATAATGACCCACTTCTGTATCAGGGAGCAGTAAAGCTGCTCAGGGAATTGTGTAATCTTGTAAATCTGTGCCTTGCTCTGATATGCCCAACCTCTGATTCTATGATATGCCTATACAAAATACAATATACAAAAACCTGTAGGAGAACACTTCAATCTCCCTGCACACACAATTAAAGATTTAAAGGTCAGTATCTTGCAGCAAAAAAAATTCAAGACCAGACTGCAAAGAGAAACTGCAGAGTTGCAATTCATTTGCAAATTTGATAGCATCAGTTTGGGATTGAACAAAGATTTTGAATGGCTCGCTAATTACAAAAACAGCTTCTTCTCGCTCAGAGTTCACACCTCCAGTTCAGTTGCTGGAGGAATACCTCATCCTCCCTAATTAGAGATTAGCTGGTTCAGCCTGATTGGACTAACTTTATCTTCAACCTGATTCTTGCCTTATTATTTATACCTGCCCCTGGACACTTCTACTGCATGCATCCGACGAAGTGGGTATTAGCTCACGAAAGCTTATGCTTCAACACTTTAGTTAGTCTTTAAGGTGCCACAGGACTCTTTGTCACTTCTGCTATTCCAGACTAACACGGCTACTTCTCTGATTTATGATATGCCTGTTACTCTTCCCTTCAGTCCACACATGCTAGAGTCATATGGGTAACATGGGTTACAACAGCCCCAGAGAGGTAGAGACTGATTATTAATCATTATTAGTATAATTAACATTATATTCTGGCTCCAGGTAATAACCTCCATGTTTTTCTCTGCTAGGGTTAGTTCTGGTGACTGTGAATTTCTTTTTTGAAGTGAAAAAACTAAGATAACTTGTATTCTGGCAATGTGGGAGTAGGACTTACTGCAGTCACTACTTGTTACCACCTTTGATGAGACTGTGCCTCACCACTCCCTGGCTGAGCTCCATTTTAGAGTTTCCATCCAGGAAAAAGCCCTCTTTAACATTCCTTTCATAGCTGATTGACAGCAGTCAGTTTGAAAAGAACCTCACTGTTCCAATGGCAGGGAATGCATTTGTCATGCTCAGGAATCTAACGATCACACAATATTAGTTTGCAATGTCTGGAGCTTCATCCCTGAGATTGGGCATCAGCCTTCAGTGATTACATGAAATGAAATTCAGCTATATTCAGCCACATCCCAGAGTCAAATGCCTCCATCCAATAAGGAATAATATTTTGAAGGCTCTTGCATGCCACATATTAACTTTTGAGTTGCACACAGTTCTAAACAGGAATACCTTGGTTTAAAGATAGACTGCCTCATTGCTACTCAAACTTCAACAAATAACATGCTTATCATTTCAGAGTTTAATATTAGAGATTGTTATTTTTAATTCTATTATCTACATATTTATTTGTTTTGGGGACTAGGAATATAGGTCCCATTGCGTTGGGTACTGTACGCATATACGACAAAAAGATGGTCCCTGTGCAAACTTGCTTTCAAGCTAAGCAATGGAATCTAGCCACCAAATTTGGATTCAGATCAAGATTGGGATTTTTGAGGACTCAGAATTCAGAAAAGATGAGGCAAGAGTCTTTGTTCAATGTATTGTATAGTTGAGGGCCATTTGCAAAATTAGAATTTGGGTTCATATTTCAAATAGCCTCAAAATTAAGCAGTTTTTGGATCTTAGGTTTTAGTTTCAGCTCTTCTCTGTTTAATATTGTGCTAGCTGCAGGCATGATAAATTCTGAGGTTGAACTTTGCTCATAAATGTTGTTTTATTTAACAGTTATGTTGAAATTAAAAGTAAACTTTTAGGGCTGTAGGATTGTGGATATAGTTTACATAAAGTAGACTTAAGACAATTGCCTAGACTTGCAAATTTTAGAAAAAAGCCTGGCAGAAACTATTAGTGCTATGTTTATCATATCTCTATTATGTGTGAACTAACATTCACCTCAGTTCTATGGAACAGAAACCTATTCTTCCAGATGTAACATTCAGTGTGTTTGTGGCCCCCTTGCAAATGGAATTGTTTCGGACTTTCCCCAGCCAAAAGCAAAACATAAACAAGAGTCACATTAAAATGGAAACAGGATCTTGGTTCTTGCTGTTTCTCAGTTTTATTTAGCATTGACCTTTAACCCTCATTAAGATACTCTGGAAAGTTTGGGGCTCTTTATTTGTAAATCCACTGTGGGAATATTTTGGTTGTGTTATTATTATTGTTTTCCTCCTCAAAGACATTTAACTGCCTTTGAGCAGTTACGTGGAAAGAAAAAGCCACCTTCAGAGAATATATTGTACTTGTTGTGGGACTGAGGTCAGAGCATATATGCTGGCTATTACAGGCATATCATAAAAAGTTATCCTTTCAGACAATGGAACCCAGAGTGAATTCTTCAAAATATGAGTATGAGAACATGCAAAATGGCATTTGTCCAAGGCAAAACACATAATTTCTAATACAGCAAATAAATGGGTTACTCCATTTAAACTGACATTTTTTCACTCAACAAACATGACACACTTGTATGGGCCAAATAATTGTGCTATAAACAGGCATTTGTGTATTCAAAACATGGTGGGGAATGTATCCGACAGACAGGTTGAGCATGTAAATACCTGTGTGCACTAGTCTTGTTTCCAGAAGAAAGTACTTACGCTGTTGGCAGATTGCTATTTGTACCTACGCACATGCACATACATATCTTGCAGGCCCATTTGAAGAACCATTGTTTGAAAATTTAGCCCAAAGTAACAAAGGATGCCCAATATCAGCAATCTTCAAACTTTATCAGAATCAGAGCGTTGCTCCCCTTAGATTCAGAAAAATTAGTCATGCTTTCTCTGATTTAAATATGTGGAAGAGGAGGTGCCTTAAAATGCTACCTACGCCCACTCATGCTTCCTCCTGGAAAAGTTTCTGAAAAACCAAAGGTGCATTTAGGGACAAGACTGTTCTTTTTTTGGTCTGCCTTGTTGCTGGGTTAATGCCACATGTAAGATACAGCAAAAGCATAGCTGTCAGTTCCATGTTTTCAGTGATCAACAGCAGCATGGATAAGGGAAATAAAAATCCAGCAAGAAAGTAAAAATATTACCATTTTTCCTGGGTTTGCTGGAGACACCCAGGCAAGGGAACAAAGCCTTCCCAGGGAAGCCATTCTAAGAACTGGAGAATCACTGTCCTATGTTTTATGCCTTATCTACACCAGCAACACCATCACAGGACCTAACCAGATCAGCCACACCATCACTGGTTCATTCACCTGCACATCTACCAATGTAATATAGGCCATTATATGCCACCAGTGTCCCTCTGCTATGTACATCGGCCAAACTGGACAGTCCCTACGAAAAAGGATAAATGGATACAAATCAGATATCAGGAATGGCAATATACAAAAACCTGTAGGAGAACATTTCAGCCTGCCTGGACACACAATTACAGATTTAAAAGTCACCATATTGCAGCAAAAAAACTCCAAGACCAGACTGCAAAGAGAAACTGCAGAGCTGCAATTTATTTGCAAATTTGACACAATCAATCTGGGATTGAACAAAGATTTTGAATGGCTTGCTAATTACAAAAACAGCTTCTCCTCTCTCTGAGTTCACACCTCCAATTCAGCTGCTAGAGGAATACGTCACCCTCCCTGATTTGAGATAACAAGCTGGTTCAGCCTGATTGGACTAACCTTGTTATCTCCTACCTGGTTCTTGCCTACTTATCTATACTTGCCCCTGGACACTTCCACTGCTTGCATCCGACGAAGTGGGTATTAGCCCATGAAAGCTTATGCTTCAATACTTTAGTTAGTCTTTAAGGTGCCACAGGACTCTTTGTTACCTCTTCTATTAAACAGAAGCTGGAACTCTGGGCTCTGTTTGTCACACATGAAGGTCCCCAGTTCTACTGAAAGCATCAACAAACAAGCAAGCAAGCAAGCAAGCAAACAAACAAACAAACGCACAGAGCTTGTTGAAAAACACTAACTGTATCCCAACAACTTGTATTGAACTAGAGGATATCTTTTTGAAAGACATCTTTATTGAAAGGCTCCAAGTGATGGTTGAATATCCTCACTGCCAAAATTTTTCCTCTTGTTTCCCATTTGAACATTGCTGAACTCAGCATCTAGCTATGGGTTCTTATATTTTTCATTTGATTAAAGGGCTATTTTTGAACTAATAGCATGTTACAATTAATATTTTTATTTGAGTCTCAAAAGTTTTGATTGCAGTCCCATCAGCTTCTTAATTTTATTTAAAAACTATTGGCTAAACACATCCTTAATATAACTTCACTGACTACAATGATATGACAATAGGGAGATATTTGTTCCAACAAATCTAAATTTGCAAAATTTAAGCAACTTTTGTCAAGTATCTTTTGAGACTCCAAGTCTTTCATTGGTCCCTGATCCATTTTTTCACTGGCCACAATCTTCCAGATTTAGCGTAGATCGTTATAATCCACAAATTTTATATCCATTAAAAGCAGAGTTTTCTGCTGTCAATCATTATTAATATTTGATTGCAGAGATATTATTCTTTGTCATTAATTTTATAGATAATAGTTAATTCAGAAAGACTCAAAACTTCTATCCAAAACTTCCTACCTAGTCTAAAAAAAAAGATGTACTATATCATTAGTAGCTTTAAAATCGCTAATTATTTCAACATGAATAGCAGTAACAATGCTCTCAGTTTAATTTAATGCTCTCTTGAGAATTCGTGAAGAATACATGATTTCTCTCTGTATTTTGTGATTCCAGGAATAAGATCATCATCATCAACAACAAAAATAAAATTCAGAAAAAATCCCCCCCATAGTACTTTAGAGAAGAGCTTGTTGAAACTTTTTGACAACAGTTTTCCATTGGAAAATCCAGTTTCATTAAAATCAAAATGTTTCATAGGAACATGTACACTTAACCGAAAAAGATGAAGTGTATAATTTCAACTTTCTCATTTTGTTTTGATAATATTGAAACATTTTGTTAAGGTAAAAATATTTCATTTTGACAAGGTACAAATGTTTTGTTTTGACAAGGTAAAAACGTTTTGTTTCAAATTTATCATCTCAATTTGACATGTTATATTACAAAGTTTTGACATTATCTAAATGAAACATTTCAATGATACTGAATCTAAATTTCGCAGAATTTTTGATTAGAGGGAAATGTGTATGATGGAAAAAAATGTAACTAGCTCAACACACCAAAGCAGCCACACCTTTGTTCTTATAAGAGCTGCAGCATGAAATTTCAAAATTTTGGTTTTCCATTCCAATACAGAACTACTTTTTAATCCTGGAATTTCCCATTGAGCAGAAACTGTTTTTTGATGAGCTCTAAACCATTGCCCCATCACTTTTAAAAGTGACAGTTCTACTTTACAAAAATGTTTTTGTTATGCAAGGTAGAATTACATCCTGCAAATGCTAAAAAATGTGGTACAGTGAATATACAACCTCTTTTTATTCAAATAAAACAATGATGTTTGGCTCTTCTAACATTTGGGCTTTTAACACCCGAAAATGAGGTATGCCACAGTGCAGTAGGCAAACAGGAAAAACTTCATTGTCTTTGCCACCAGCTAAGATTTTAAAAGTCAGTTGCTTAATGGAGGTGATTGTCTGATGAAGGCAGAGCAGAATTTTACTCAACATGTTTGGAACAATCTTTAAGATATTGCCTATTGGAGGTTGCCCACTAAGAATGGGCCCTTGTGCTGACTTCACTTTGCTTTATGGTTGTTAGGAAATCTCTCATTCCAAAGAGTGAGAGAATCCTACATTATTTTAAATTTCGCATACTAATTATTTTCTTGCAGTTTCTCATTTTGATGTTTGTTCTAGTGCTGCAACTTCTTAGATTAAGAGTTATTCTAGAAGTTGGAAGGCTTTTCTCTTCCCTTTTTTGTGTGCATGGCAGAACTTGGGTCCAGGAAGAAGAAATTTGATGGCCTGGAAACAGATGCATGACTTGACTCCCTTTTCCCCTCACCAGAACAACCCACAGGACCAACCACCCACAACACTGCAGATCCCAGAGATTATTGGGAGGTTAGCTTGTTTCCTCAGTGACCCCACTCCACATATTAGCCAGGCTCCTTTATCCTGTGGACCCCCTCACAGGGGTTTCTTTGTCACAGAGAGCAAGAGCAATTAGTACAGCATAGATTTTCTGACTTTCCAAGTGGGCAGTGGACAGGACAGAGTGCTCTGCAGCCCTGCCCCAAATCTACCTGTATTCCTTCCCTGGATCTCTCACTCTCCACTGCTCCCCACTTTCAGATTCCTAGACCTCAGTAGCACACTTCATAAGCCCAGGATATTATTACTCCTTGCTAGTCATTATTGTCACTGGCAAATTCTTAATTATCTTTGCTTGCATAGGGGAATTTACCATTCTGAACATTTCACAAATGACACACCAGAAGACACACATTTTAAAAACAATATATGTTTGTTCTCTACTACCCATGTCCCTATGTAAATTCCAATCTAGTCCAAGGAATAAAGAGGAATATAAAACCCCAAGAGTGTTATGTCAATCTGAATTTCAGTCATCTTGAAAGATTAGACACAAGCCAAGAAGGATGAGTCAAGTTTCTATTACTCACCAAGGCCTGATCCAATGCTCACTGAAGTTAACGGAAAGATTCCCAAATCCAGATACAGGAATGGAGGTCACTCCTTTATCAGATAGACAGATATTCATTCCCAGATAAAAACTTTGCTAACTTTGAGATGAGGTTATAAATTTCTATTTTAGGATTATCGTTAGCACCCATCATCATAGTATCTGAGGGACAGATTTTTACAGGTACATATGTGTCTAAATATGCAGATAAGCATCTACTAGGATTTTCAAAAGCAGCTAAGTTGGTGAGATGCCCCATCACACTTCTCGTGCCACATCTACAAGTGTATTGCAAGTTCCTCAGGGCATAGGCACCATGGGTGAAATTCTGTCCCTATCAAAGTCAATGACAAACCTTCCTTTGATTTCAGTGGGTCAGAATGACACCCCATTTCTTTATATTTCTTCTATAAGGCACCTATCATGCTCTGGGCCACTATATTAACAACAAGTAATTATTATTATAAAAGAATGAGAAAATATTACAAGATTCTACAATACGTACTTAAGATTTCAGAAAATGTAACGTGGTATTATGCTGTATTATTTGAGAGATTGGATGTGATCCTGATTGAACGATGTATTATAATACATATGCACAAAGGGTAGAGTTTGGGTTGCATGTGCAATTTAGACTTTGACTTTTTCCTGACCAACCTAATCAGAAGGGCTAGTGCTGATAACAGAAATTGGCAGTCTATTGTAAAACAATAATAATGCTTGGTACATTATGCATATGTGCTCCATGTGAGGAAGTGAACCATTGCCTCTGGATGGTGTTTCTCCTGCACTGAAAGAAAGAGGTCAGATGATTCTGTGACAACCCCCCCACCTAGTGTCAAATGGAGCAAGCCAGTCTACTCATTGAGTATCCTTTGTATCATTAAACCCAAAGTAGAATGAAAATACACTTTTTAAGTAGAATAAAAGAACACATTTGTGTTTAGCAGTGGAACTGACTAGATGATATGGGAATGAGCCTTAAATGCTATCTAGAGAAAATTCAGCTTATTTCGCAGTTTAAATGTTATTCAGCCACAAGAAGCATTGGGTGTATCATTGTCTCAAGCTATAAAGCGAACATTTGTGATCATTTCTAGATGACTACACTGTGTGAGCGGAGAGCTAATCTGATAGCACATTTTCATGGCTGTAACAAGTGGACACCTATGCTGTGGCTACGAGTGGCCAGTCAATCTGTGATTTGATGCAGCATCTAGAAAAGTGAACGGATGCCAGGATTGCCACAGCCTCAGGGGAAACATTTTTAATTTAAGTGTGCACGCTGAGATGCAGCTGTGCCAATGCATGCATATTTATTGGACCTGGCCAGGAGGCAAATGTGTAACTAATTAAACTATTGTGGTGTTAAACACACTGGCTAAGATTTTATTCTAATGGTCTGAGCTGTTGTAGACTTAGTTCAGAAGATGTAGTGTTTTTAGAGGCAATTTGTTCAATTAATGTATCGACAGAATATTAAACACATGCACATTACTAACAGTAGTTTATTTTCACAGAGTTCAGCACAAGTTGATACACTATACCAAACATTTCTCAACAAAGTCATCCCTGAATTGGTATTTTGATACAGTAATGTTTATATGTAGCTATGGTACTTATCATTTGTGGCCCTGAACTGCATTACTACACCAGACATGAGTTTAAGAATGGGCTAAACTGGAGATTTAGTAAGTTTAATTATTTTGTCAGTTTGACTTTTAAGTCAAGTTAGTAGTCTTGGAAGGTGTCAGGCTGACAGGTTTGGACACTGAAGTCTCCCTTTTATGTACACAGCAGTAACTACATGAACAACAGCAGTATGAGTTTTCCCAACCTACCTTGCTAATGTGTTCATTCCTTCTAGGCCACCTCTAATGACAAAAAGGTACCTTGGCCTCTCCAGTCATTCACCTCTTTGAAGAGAATGCCAATGGAGATGTATACTGTGGTGATTTTTTTGTGAAATGGACATCTGTACACTAGGAACTGTACTGAGACAACCAATTCATTTCGCATAGGCCATCAATCAGCTATCAGATGGTATTGACTTTCAGTTTCAGAGCTGAACTAGCAACAAAGAGGTGAAAGACTTAGGGTTTGATTTTCAATGCTTGTTTACACTGCACTGGCCTTTATAGTCTTTAGGGCCCCTTTACTCGGCCAGACTGGTGTAAAGATGCCTTAGTGAAAATGAAAACCAGGATTTCTGTATTTATTCCACTGATTGCCCCTCAGTTAGGTAGGTTTATAAAAAATGTTTTTAGTGTCATATAGGCAATATTGCCAACCTCAAGCGTTCAAAAATGATGAGACTGACTTACAAATAATGAGATTTTATAAAATTATCAATTTGGGGTTCATATTATTTGCCTTTCTGGCTTTTAGCCAGTAGGGTTCATATATGCAATTTTTTCTCCACAACCATGATGTCTAGAAACTTACTTTTCTTTTAAATGAAAACTGAGATTAAACATTCATAATCATCTGATTCTAGGAACTAGGGCTTTAAGAAATACATAGAATATTGCAAAACTAACAATAAAATCAAGAGGGTCATCTTGTATGGGATATTTTGCCCCTTCTTCTTCCTTCCATGGAAAAAGGGTAGTAAATAGGTTCCTGAATCTTTTGATCCCATTTGTGCAGGCTGTGAAAACTATCACTCTATAGTAAGGGTCCACTGTGCTATATGCCAGGCTACATGCCAGCCTGTTTTTGCAGTGAAGTTGCTGTTGTGGAATTTAACTTAAAGTAAGAAAATAAAAAGGAGGAAAAGTGAGACATAAATTAAACCAATAATACCCACCAATCCCCAGCCTCAACTTCAAATTTAACTCTGTAAGATTGAACACTATTTACCTGTTACGCTTCTCTTTGTGTTTAAATTCTTACATCTTACACTGTAATATGCCTAGCCAGACAAACAGTTATTTTACACAGTAAGTTATTGTAAATAAAAATGTTGATTAATCAAGGACAATCAAACTGAGCCCCACTATCATTCCTTCCTGGCTGGTCCCAGACTCCCAGCTTGTTTATGTAGTGTCACCCATAGTCTATCATGGCTGACCTAAAACTATCAGAAACAGCCTCAATTGCAGCCAAGCATAAACAAAAATCCGAACTGAAGGTGCAGAGGGACTGCCATTCTAGAGATAAGATCTATTGCTGTAATAGCCCTTGATTATGAAGACCAAAGGAAAAAAAAACAACCCAAATATACAGACGCACTTCTGTTTATTTAAACATGAAGGGAGGGAAGCAAATCATTTACAAAGAGGAAGGCATATAGGGAATAAGGTTTCATTACATGTCAGTGTTTCTCAACAGTTTATAAAACAAGATTTTCTGATACTAGAGGTTTGCTTGTGGTCTTCTTTGTTTGCTTATTGACATTTTCCAATGTGCTAAAAATCACATGCTGTAGATGGAGATAGTGGAGGGAGAGAAAGAATCTGCCAGATGGTTATATGTAGGTAGAGTGATTTTTTTTTTACTCTTCCATCCACCTAAAGCTGAGAAGCCCCGGTTTTATATTGAAGACAGACTTACATTTAGAAGATATGTCACATGAAAAAAATATGGTATGATAGTATGTTTCATAAGCATGCAAGATGCATGAGTGCTGGAGATGAGAGTAAGGAAGGTCAGTTTCATACCTGCAAAAAGAAGCCCTGGTTGTGAAGACAAATGTACTCTCTATTCTCTGTGGAGTTATTTTGGGGGAGGAGAGGATTTTCATTTGGCTTGTTGATTTTACAGTTTTCATAGAACAGAGAGGGAGAGAAACGGGATTTAAAGACATGCTGAATGCTTTTGACCCATTTTGAAATGCTTTTTTTTATTATTACTGCAGTTTGGTGGAAATGTGGAATTATCTCATTCCAGAGGATAACAACTTCTCCTGAGCATCAGTGAGATGTATTGCAGATTTAAGGAACCTATAAAAAAATTCAAGGAATTTGCACTGTAACTGCATGGCATAGGTGGGCTGATGGAATTGAACCATACCGCATACTACAGGCAGAAGTTCTTTTTCTATCTGGGTATATTCCTGTTCAGTCTCTGACAGGGCTGTGCTGACATAAGTGACAAGCTTCTCCTGTAAAAGAGCTGCATCCAACCTTTTCTCCACTGTATCACACTGGATTCTTATTAGTCATCCTGGCTTGGAGTACTTCGGGACAGGGGCATCTGTTATCATTTGTTTCAGCATGTCAAAGGCTTGCATTTGGGAACCAGTCCAACCCCATTCAACATCCTTTGGGTTTGTGGAAATTGTTACTTTTTCTTGTTTTTCTATGTGGACTTGCAACTCCCATTATTAGTAAAAGTTTTATGTTCAAATCATCTCAAAGAGTAGCTCAGTTAAAACCATAAGGCTTCATCTGATTTCATGTGAAAACCACGAGAAAATCCTATGATTCTGAACAGAAGTATCAATCAAAATATGTTCACTTGAAACTAGGGCCAGGTTTGCTTGAAAGGTTTACGAACACTTCAACAAACCTGGCCTGAGCTCACAATGAAACTCAAAGTCAGATGATTTTTCATGGCTTTGGTTTTTATTACAAATATTGGATGTCTTTCAGCCAATGCCCTGAACTGAGAGTAAAATAATCTGTGTCCTATTCCCAGTTTTGCCACAGAGTTAGTGTGAGGCCTTGGTCAAGTCACTGAACCTCTTTGGGCCTCAGTTCCCCATCTGAAAAATTAAGGTAATAATTCTTGCCTCACTCTCAGAATGCTGTGAGGCTTAATTCATTACTATTTGTCAGAAATGCAATTTTCAAAGGTTCAGAATGGGAGACTCTGTAGAACATCTGAGCAGCGCTAGTGGGTGCCCCAAATTAGGGGAATTTGTGAGATGAGTATGAACCATTCTTGTGTTTGGAAAATACCAAGGTAGAAATTATTCAGACTATGAGTCCTCATACTACTCTGACACATATAAGGCAAAATTTTCAAAAGCACCCTAGTGACTTATATGCATGAGTCATATTGAAAGTCATTTCATTGTTTTTCAATAGGAGTTAGGCTCCTAAATCACTTTGCCACTTTTGAAAAGATATGCCTTAGTAACCAGCATTTTCATAACCTCTCCCGAAAGTATTTGTGTGCTTTGCAGATATTGTCTCATTTCCTATTTAGAAATGCCATGGCCCTCTCTCTTCTACTGTCCCTACAGACACTTCATCCCTCTTCTCATGTGCTACTTGTTGTCTAATGGGATGATGCAGTAAATGCACCAACTCCTAAATATCTCAAAAAGCCCTTAAAGTAGCAGAGGGTTGATCATGAGATATAAACACCACACACTACTGGTGTTTACAAGTGATAGAAGTGCTGCTTTTTTCTGCAAGTTCTCTATTCAATAATCATAATCTCTCAAAGGTAAAAATACATGTCAATAAAAGATGGCGTCCTTACAAACTCACTCTTGGTGTCTTCTATGGCTAAACTAAGGTGAGCGCCATCTCCTCTTTGACCCCCTCCATTTGACTAGAAAACATGGCTAATTAAGACAGAGGAGTCTTGTATTTGCTGCTTGGCTATGAGAAATACCCCAATATTTAGAAAGACTTTGGTGCTACCAAAAAGAAATACCTTTTAAAGGAGCTCTTCTGGTCTGAAATCCATGAATCTGTGACCCAAAAATAAAATAGGTAGGTATGTTCTATCTGCTTTCTGGGACTTAACCCATTTATTTGAAACTGCAGGGCTGTCGCTTGGCAAGTGAGTATCTTGAGCCCAGGGCATTACAAAACCGGCTGGGTCAGGGGGAGAGAAGGCCTGAGTAAGCCACTTCTGTGAAATTTTCAGACTCCCATATGCTAATTTCCTGGCCAATCAGGGCTCCCTGGAAATGCCCACTTAGGATACCATCAGCATATGGTAATGAAGTATGTATGCCCAGGGGCATTTATTTCAAAAGGAAGCCATTTTCAGGGTGTATTGAGATCCACAGGAAGGATTATAGAAGCATATAGAGTATTACATTTTATGGCAAAAAATGATTTAAAAACCATATGGAATTTGTCAGTTATATTTCAGACATAAAGTGTGAAAAAGAAGAACATGTTCTCTACAACAGACACTGTTATTTAGAGCTGCTGCATGCTGTTTTATATTGTCAGTTGCTAGGACAAATTGTTGCATGCAGTTCACCCCAATCAATTTTTTGCAGCCAACATAGTGCCACATTTTACACCAAATACTTAGGGTTAGATCTTATCTGGTGTTGGACTGATGAAGTCAGGAGACAGGGGCACAGAGATCATTTCACTCCCTCACTGGCTATACAAGGAGCAGGGCAGGATCTCCCAAGAAAGCCCTAGGAGGAAACCAGTTCCAAAATAGGCATGGTCTGCCATTTGGGGGTGAGTCTAGCCATCTAGTGTGCATACTCCAGTTGGCAGCATGTGCTTGCTGGGGAACACACTGACTTTTTCAGAGAAGCCCTAAAATACAACTGGCAGTGGTTTCCCTGGTTTATCCCATAGAAACTTGCCCTTGCTAGCAGAATTTCTGGAGCAAAGGGTACGACTTCCCACATTGTTGGCCAGGGTAGGGTTTGGCCTTACATTTGGTTGTTTCATTCCAAACAAAATTTCAGAAGGAATTTAGTTGGCAAAGTTCTTAACACTAATGCATCCATGTTAGTATATTGAAACGATCTGAGAGAGAACATACATTTTTAAACAAATCACAGGCATACTTCCAGGAAATCTGGGACTCACTCAGTTCTTCAGTATTAGAAAGAGTTGGTTTTATCCACAGGAGACAATTCCTAGAACATTCCCACAAATGAGGAGGTGACTAACTCTGGCAAAGGTGTCTCCCCATGGACATTTGTGCAGCCAAAAAAGGTCCTAGAAGAAATAGAAATTAGAAACAGTGTCAAGGAAGAATATCTGTGGAAAAGGCAGTTTGAGGTATGCAGAGCCTTTCACTTCTAGGTTGTGAATGAAAGTCATTACCATCTGAAGGTTCTTTAGTAGTCAGTCAGAAATGAGTTGGTGTCGCTATCAGTCCCTAAAGGACAGACATATACATCTGAAAAGCTATCATTGCATTCACCACCCTTCTTGGCTGTCTTAGTAAGTAGAAGGACTAGGATTGAATGAAAAAGAATACTAACTCCACACTCTTATAGATGTATAGATTCTATGGCCAGCAGTGGCCTTTGTGCGCATCTAATATGACCTACTATACAACACAGGCCATAGAACTTTCTCAGAATAATTCATTTTAAACTAGGGCATTTTTTTTTAAAAAAAATCTTGATTTATAAATTTCCAGTGATGGGGAATCCACAATGATTCTTGGTAAATTGTTGCAATGATTAATTACCCATTGGAACCCATTCTTAAAGCCATACTTTTTTATGTAAAAAATCTATATAGTTCTTATCAGCTACTTAATAATAAATTTCTTGTGGAGCAAGTAGGGTGATCAGATGTCCTGATTTTATAGGGATACTCCAGACCCAATATCAGGGATTTGTCTTATACTGGTTTTTATTATCCCCTATTTTTCACATTTTGGATCTGGTCACTGTGGGAGCAAGCCATGGTGTAATGGCGGACCCATGCCATCCTCAGGTCATAAGGAAATTCCAAATATGGAGAAATGCCACTATTTTTATTTAATTAATCCAATATTTCACGAATTCCTTACTGGGCTATGTTCCTGCCAAAGTAACTGAAACACAGCCTCTATTACTTAGGAAGGACTGAGGGCTGTGATGAGTGTCCAGAGAGGAATACAAACTGTTCCTACCCCAAGACAGTTTTGCCAGGGATTTTACATCCTGTGAGTAGAATTTCCTGTAATTTCTTTTACAGCCATGTACCCAATTATTAGTGTTTTAAAGTACTTAATATACTTTTGCACTGTTCACATTATAGGGAGCTGGTTGACACCAGGGATTTTAACTGAGTTCTGAAAGAACAGAATTGACTTTGCAACATGGCTGCCAATTCTGTTGGACTACCAACTTGTCACCTGGTTCTATAGCAACTGAAAATAATGGAGTTTTCAGTTTGTTGGCAATTTTGAAAAGTCAAAATTCTTTCATGTCACTCTGAAAAAAGATTTTTGAAAAAAATGTAGCTTCAGGTCAAAGGATACCTCATATTTCAACAAAATCAAAACATGTCATTTTGATTTTGACCACTTTTACATATTTTTGAAATGTTTAAAATAAAAATTTTAAATTAAGTAATTTAAAAATGAAAAATGAAACATTTTGTTGTGACAATGTCAAAATGAAACATTTTGATTTGGGGGGGGAATTTCTTTTTTTAAAACAAACAATTTGGTGAAATTATGAATTCATGAAATATCCTGCCGTAATCAAAATTGAAAAAAATGTCAGCCAAAACATTTTACCAGTTCTATCTGTGAATCCCCCTGTACAAGGGGAATCCTCCAATAATTGGATCCACTGGTGTTAGGGCTGCTTTTTGTCACCTGAGTGATGTTAACCAGTCAGAGGACACTGGAGAATTGGGATCTGTATATTTAAATCATGTTTGGTTCAGGGATAAACATTCTGATAAGCATTCATCATAAAAGAACAATGTCATCATTTGGGTATAGAGAAATATATATAAATGTCTGTTATTTATCAAATGAAACTGGTGAGTGGATAAGTTCTCCATTTCAGCTTGAAAACTGACAATGGCTGGTCCATTGAGATTGGCAGAAACTTCGTTCAGTTCAAGGTAGTTTAATTCAGAGTTGCATTACCCCTGTTGCCTTTAATCAATATTGATGATGTTTTCCCAGAGGAATATTAGAGAATTAGCAAGATGTATATCTGTGACAAGTCTTTGTTGATACCAGCAGGAAGAGTCCACTGTGGCATCTGAAGGCAACAGTTCTCCACATGTCCTCCAACTGTTTTTCATTTGTAGGATGCTATCTACTTTCTTTTATTCAGTTTTGGTGGGTGATCCATTGGGTGATTCTCTTTTAAAAAGTGGATGTAGACCAATCAGAATATGTTCCTTGCTTTGTAGAAAGAACAAAGATTGTTCAATCAGAAAATGAATTGTTCTTCATGCATCACCTTTGTCCAATGAGAAAACAGAGTCTTTTTTTCAGGTTTAAATTTTGAACTAACTACACACCATTACCGCAGGTTTTATTCCAAGAATTTAAGGTCCATAACAAAAAGCAACCAATGAATACCTGCTTCTGGGGTCTTTTCTGTAACTATACAGAGCCCTGCAGCCTTTGTAAAGATTCTGTAGGACCCCTCTGTTAACTGTGGTGTAAACTCCTTGGCTCACTTTTATATACTCAGATCCTTCTGGCAGAGCAGTGTCTCTGTTTTACAACATTT
This sequence comes from Sternotherus odoratus, assembly GCA_032164245.1. Taxonomy (NCBI): domain Eukaryota; kingdom Metazoa; phylum Chordata; order Testudines; family Kinosternidae; genus Sternotherus; species Sternotherus odoratus. The sequence continues at coordinate 46,362,736 of JAVMKO010000006.1, forward strand.
TATTATTTTATGTTCTCTATATAATTCTCTAGTCTACCCCATCCTGTGGAGATTTTATAAAGTCACTAAAGTCAGTGAGTCTCAAAGTATGGTCTATGTCAGAGGGGAGACCACCGAACTTGGCAGCAGTCTATTTTTATACCACGGCATTTTGGCGGACATACCGCGGGGACCCTGCGAGCAGACGCCGCACCGCGGAAAGCAGCCATGGCCAAATAACTTTGAGGACCACTGGTCTATAGGAAACCTGCTGGCTGATGAAGAGTTGGTTGGTCAAAGTATGTTGGCTCTTCTTCTTGTTTTCAGCTGCTAAATGGCAACAGAAGTCAACAAAAAATATCTTGTGTATTTCTCAATATATATTTTTTCAGGTAAGCAACTGTTGTAGTTGTCACAGGGACCTAATGTAATTGTGAATGGAAGAGGATATGATCCACAGAAAAATATCTTGTTTAATATGCAATCCACAGCATGCTACGGAAAATTTTAGAATATCTGATTTAAGTAATCTAATCTTTAACAGACTACATTTGTGTCAGCACCACTATGATGAAACAACTGTGCAATCCTTAATCTTGGGATCAGTATCTGTTTATTACTTTTACTTATTCTTATTTGATTTATGTGCTGGCTTCAGCTCCAAATTCTGTACCCACAATCTCAGAGTAGGTTCTAAATTCAGCAAAACAAGTTCTCCTGCTCCTCATTGCTTTTGGCACACCTATAGTTGCAAACGCGATAAACATATGGTTACATTTCTCATATGTGGTTTGTGGTTCCTCTGATCAAACTCGAAGAAAAGAATCATTGCCTGTTTTTTTAAAAAAAACCTTATATTTTCCATTATAACTCTCTATTTTAAGGGGTTTATAACTTGCCAGTAAAAAAAAAAAATGCTTTGGGCTCAAATTGTAGACAAGCTCTCAGCCTGGGAGCAAATATTTTGTATCAAATTTCAGAACACATAGATAGCAGTGTCATATTTGAATAGTGTCATAAATCATAATAAAATCTAGTTAGAATGAAACTCCTGTTCACACTATGTTACAACAAGAATTTAGCACAGTTTAACTCTAATGGGTAAAGTACATCAAATGAAGGAGTTAGTTCTGTCTGTTTAAAGAACAGGACTTTATTCATTTAAAACTGAATCATGTATATATTGAAGTGAATACTAAAGATCTCATTGACTTCAACTGATGCAGGAGTAGTCTCAAAAACAATCTTATTCCTTTATTTGCAGTAGGTTTTCTCTAAGTGGTTTTACTTTAAAATAATAAATGTATTCTTGTAACTTATCAAATAAGTAATAAACATGAGTCATACTAAACTTTTCCCTTCTGTTTTGAAGGAGGACTTTGCCATGAAACATTCTGACACGAAAAACCAAAGACCACTTGCATCATTTAATGTGCTCTGAGTTAGTATGCCATGATCATAGTACCTGAGCACTCCAGATACTTATCTCAAGAGCACATAGTCTTCACTTTACCAAAGAAGACAAAATCTCAACTCTGATTCCCCATACCTCCCAATAAATAATTTTTTAAACCAGGAACTTAGTTGCCTATATCTTCTGTATATACTTAGGTTATAGTTAGGCTGACCATACATCCCGTTTTGAACGGGACAGTACCGTTTTTTACATATTTTCTGACCGTCCCCTCTTTTTAATAAAAATATCAAATTTGTCCCGTTTTTCATTAAAAAAAACGGGACGCGGCTTATTTCAGGGACCCACGGCTGGGTCCCGCCTCCTCCCACAGCCCTTCAGTCCCTTCCCCTCCCTGGCCAGCTCCCCCCTCCCCTCTGCCGCCGCCGCTGCAGAGCCCAAGCGGCGCAATTTGCTGGGCCGCCCCCACATGTCACGTGCCTGCAGCTGAGCAGCGGCGCGATTGGCTGGGCCATGTGTCGCGCGAGCCGGTTACAGCAGAGCCCGGCGCAACGGCAGAGTGGAGCTGCTGGCCAGGCAGAGGCTGCCTGGTGCCTCGCTCCCCCTGCCCCTCCCCCCCATGTGGAGGAAACGTGGAGCCCAGCGCAGGTAGGGGCTGGGGAGGGGGGTGCAGCGGCGGGGCCTGCAGGGGTGGGATGATCTGGGGGGTCATGGGAGAGGTGGGAGGCTGTGGGGGTGGGGCTGTGTTTTGAGGCCGTTGGGGGGGGGTCTGTGGGGATGTATTAGTTGTTAGTGGGGGGGGCTATGGGGAGAGGTTGTGTAGGGAAGGCTGTGGGGGTGTAAGGGGCTGGGGGGTTGGTAGTGGGATGGTGTTGGGGGGCCTGGAGGTGGTTATGTGAGGGTTGGGTATTAGAGCCTCCCAGAACCTCCCCAGCACCCCTCAGCCCACGTTCTGCATCCACTGCACTGACTTCATCTGGTGAGACCCCCCCAAAGACCCCCTAGAGCCCCCCCAACCACCTCCCCAGTGCCCCTCAGCCCACGTTCTGCAGCCACTGCACCGACTTCATCTGGTGAGACCCCCAACCCCGTCCTGTTTTTGCCATCCCAATGTCCCGTTTTTGTCTCAAGGAAATATGGTCAGCCTAGTTATAGTGGTTCCATTTCTATGGCATCTCAATGTTGTTTATATTAATTAGAGCAAAGTTCTCTCTCACTCGCCATCTTTTTCCAGGAAAAAAAATTCTCCCTATGAAATAGGATCAAAACTTAAACATAATTTTTAAGAACATAAGAATGGCCATACTGGGTCAGACCAAAGGTCCATCTAGCCCAGTATCCTGTCTTCCGACAGTGACCAATGCCAAGTGCCCCAGAGGGAATAAACAGAATAGGTAATCATCAAATGATTCATCCCCTGTCACCCACTCCCAGCTTCTGGCAAACAGAAGCTAGGGACATCATCCCTGCCTGTCCTGGCTAATAGCCATTGATGTACCTATTCTTCGTGAACTTGTCTAATTCTTTTTTGAACTCTGATATAGTCTTGGCCTTCACAACGTCCTCTGAAAGGAGTTCCACAAAAATACTTCCTTTTGTTTGTTTTAAACCTGCTACCTATTAATTTCATTTGATGACCCCTAGTTCTTGTGTTATGAGAAGGAGTAAATAACGCTTATTTACTTTCTCCACACCAGTCATAATTTTATAGACCTCTATCATATCCCCCCTTAGGCATCTCTTTTCCAAGTTGAAAAGTCCCAATCAAATTAATCTCTCCTCATGGCAGCCATTCCATAACCCATAATCATTTTTTTCTGTTTTCTGAATCTTTTCCAAATCCAATATATATTTTTTTAAATGGGCAACCACATCTGCACACAGAATTCAAGATGTGGGCATACCATGGCAATATGATACTTTCTGTCTTATTTTTTAATTTTTAAAACAAGGTCTAATCACTTGGTGCATAGTACAACATATGCACAGTAACAATTCAGTCTAATATCCTGGTTATCTTTTAACTGTAGATATCCCTCAGGCAGGTGACTTCAAGGATTCCTGTACATAACTCTCCAAAAGACATTTTCCTGGACAATAGACTTCCAAAAGAACATGTAATCACTACTTGCCTTGTTGCTTTACTTATTATTTTACACTAGCAAAAATACCCGGCGTTGCTCGGGGTATTTGTAATTGGAAACTGGAATGTAAAAAGACTACCATGTTTTTTATTAATACAAATTTTGTTCAGACGTCTTAGCGTTGCTCGGGTCCGTTGGAAGGGGGAGAGGGGAGAGAGCTGAGTGAGTGTGGGGGCTGTTGGAGGGGGGTATTATTACATCATAACTATGTCACAGAGAACAGCAGGTTTTAATCTGCTGCCCAGCTGATGTTAATGGGCTTTAAAGAATTTCACCCCTAGGGGGTGTAAGAGGTGAGATTTGAAAAATTTTCAACTCTTACCCTGATTAGGACCCTAAAGCCTATAACAGTACCAAATTTCAAGTCTCTAGCTCAAACAGTGTGGAAGGAGTAAGGGAACATACATACACGCACGCACGCACGCATACACACACACACGCATACACCATTTGACTTTTATATATATAGATCTTCTTAAATTTAAGATCATTTTAGCTTTAAAAGCTTAAGATCTTTCTCAGTCTGGTTCTGCTGTCCTTACTATTTGCAATATTTCCGGTACTGGCACTGGATCATTAACAAGTGTTAATAGTTTTCTATCCAAATAATGTACATGTATAAAGTTATAAATGCAAGAGATTTCTTTTTATCCAATCCCAGAGTTACCCCTTTAAGAACCTCTTTCCACATGTAGAAATCCACTCTTACAAGTGTGCTGTTGGTTTCACTGGTAGAGTATGTCACTCCATCCTAAGAAGTCCATCCCTCCACCCCCTGCTACTCTGTAATTGCTAGTTAGTGCCAATTGTTGCATCTTATCTTAAATTAGATAATAAACTGATTTGGACATGCCTAACAGGGTCCTTGCATCTTATTATTTATTTTATATAAATATTAAAAGACTAATAGAAGTAGTGACAACCTTAACTAATCATCCCAAACATTGAAACATCACTATTCTCAGATGGGGAGTCAAATTCTGCCCTCACATAAGTCCGAGTTTAACAAGGTATTTACCCACATGCCTAACCTGAATCATGTGATAAAGTCAGGCATGAGATTTAGTAGCTTGCTGAATTGGGATTATATAGAACTTAATTCCAGAAGAAGTTCACGTCTTCAATGGATTTTCACCAGATCTGATTGATGTGAAGGCAGAATTTGGCTCATTATCTTTCAACAGTAACACCATTTTGGTTTGGATCAATACTGCAATTCTTTAAGGAAGGGTTTTTTGCCACTTTGACATAACGCCTTCCCCTCCTTCATGGTGATATCTAATTGAATTATTATTTATTATTATTTATTATTATTAATTAATAATGATACAACACTCACTGCATTCTCTTGTCTATAGTGCCCCTTACTAGTAAAGTGAGACTACCCCCTCATAAATCCACTTTTCTCAAATGATGCTTTCCAGAGTCACCACTTCCCTAAAACTTTCCAAATAACATTTTTTAAAAAAATCTAAAATTACTTGCTTTATGACTTATTCCCATTCCTCATGCTCCATTTAATTTTGTATAGTTGCAACTTAGGAGCTCCTTAGGAGACAAAGAATTGAGATTTTTTTTTATAAGTGTCTTAAACATTTTTATACTTTGAAACCAAATGCTGAGCCAAGCCATAAGAGAAAACTGAATAATCAGGTTGGTTTGAGTTGGCTAAACACACCAAATTCTGGTCTGAGTGTAATGATCACTCAACCATACATTCAGTCTCAATTATGTAGAAATAAATTGCTTAATTCCATTTATTCCTTTAATAAATAATAATCTTAAAAGAGTAAATACTTTGTGTATCTCACTAATTTTCTCTATTTTAGCATAGGATGTAATTTAATTGGAAATCCTATATTGTAGCCTACTTAGTGTAAAGAGGCAGATTAGAATACCAAACCCTCTCTATGAATATCACTATGACATATGAATATCACTAAAATCAGCTTCATCAATTCACACATTTCCTGGATGGTTCTGAAATGTGTCAGATTTAAAACCTTGACTATTCAGCCAGAACTTTGTATGATGAAATTTCTGGTCTCAGATGCTGATCTGAGCTTGTTTTATAAACTGTAGCATGCTGGAGCCTAGTGACGGGAAAGCCTAGAGCTATTTAATTCTGCACACCTCTCAGCAAAGTTGTTGCACCAGTAAACAGCTACAGTAGGTTTCAGGAATTTTGGAAATAAAAGGAACCAAGCCCTTCCCCAATTTCTCCCCGAAACTCTCCTCACAAAAGCATGTGGAAAAAATGAAAGCAGAATAAAAAAGATCATTCAGCATCATCTGAAGTTGTTTTTTTTCTCCCCTGGTATGAAAAATGTGTCCAAATTTCATGCTGCAGGCTGCTATTGTGATAAATGTTTTTTTCCATAAATGTTATGTTTTCTATGATTCCGTGTCATCATGAGGTAAAATGTCAATATGTGTAATGACACAGCACAGTGAAAATGCATATTTTAATATTCAAAGGACTCACGTAATTGTAAATTAGGCTGTGCCACCCGATATCATAACATACTTCATGCGAAAAGATGCTAAATTTACTTGACCTACTTTCATCTTCATGTTTAGGAAACAGTGTATAAGAAGTAAACAAAGAAGTTGTGCCTCATGTAGGAGATTATTATTGTTTGAATTTATGATTCATGCCTTGAGCAAAATTTTGTTTGTGGCCTCATTTGCAACCATAATTTACAACTTTACTAGGGATATATTGTGTATTTGGAAGACTATATATTAGGCATGCTTTGTACTGGAACAGTTTTCTAGCTTTGGGTATAGTATTTTCTATGTTTCTCTTAGCTATAAAATTTCTTGGCATAACATTTATTGTAGTAAATATGGATTTTTTTAAAACTTGCATTCCCTTTAGGAATGTCCTATTGTATTTACATCAATATGCTTATTTACAGCTAAATCTAACTAGTATTTAAAGGAATTGTTAATACTACAAATATCTAATGATGAATGCAATAAAATTAACCTTTTCAGCATTTTCCAATTGCTGTTCCTCATTTTATTTAATCTGAATCATTAACATACTCCAGCCTCATTAATGGCCGTATATTTTTTGGAATTTAGAAAAACCACTTTCCCTGTTAGAGATGATAATCTGAGAATTATAATGTTAACTAGTAAATTAGATTATATTATTTTAGCACTATAAGACTAAAATCTAAAAGATATGATGGAAGATCCTTTGCTGAGGCACTTAAAATAAGATTGGACACAACACTAGGTTATTTGATATTTGTAGAGAACAATCCTACACTGGCAGAGAAATGGTCATTACTTAGTGGCCCTTTCCCTTGCTAACATTTATGAATCCATGATTGCCTTTGAATTGTTGATATATTGTGGGGTTCCTATGAGTACCCAGTTAGCGTCATAACTAATAGAATCAAAATGAAATGCTTGATCTTTGTTCTCTTTATAATGAACTTTTCTTCCCAAATCCACATACTTTATAGATAAGATTTATTTTTAAATTACAGAAATATTGTACTAATTCTTAAATGACATGGGTATAATAATTCACCTTTCTATTTTAACTTTCAAGGGGATACATTTCTAATATAACATTGGGGCAGAGGTTTTGGCACAGAAGTTTTAAATTTGACGTGAAAAAAACTAGGCAGCAAAACCACAAATTCTGCTGGTTGAAGCATGGAGACTTAGACTCTGCCTGATACTTGTTGAGCCCGCTATCTGAGCCCAGCAGCATGACTCCTGGAGGAACAGTAGTTGTCAGTTATTCCTTCCCCTTACCAAATCATTTAAAATTGTTTGGAACAGCTTATGGACATATTTCCATTCAGAAATCTGCCAGCCCCAACCCCTCCCACTCCTACACCTGACAACTCTAGACCTAGCTCCCTGAACATCCAACTTTACATTATGGCTGTGAAAGGGCTAACATGGGCTTGGCATAGGCCCCTCTTTCTGTTATCCATGGTCCAGACCACTGACTTTAGCTCTTCTTCATTTAAGTAAGTGATGGGGAGCATCCAGTTCATAATAAAGACTAAGATATAGCAGGGCAAATTATGTATCCAGTTACCTCCATGCAAACTCAATGTAGTCAAAAGATACTGATGTAAGCGCAGAATCTGTCAAAGTTTAAAGGGAAATGGCAAAATATTTTTAAAAATGAGACTCATTTCACCTAGTTGTGAAATGTGTAAATCCAAAGTTCAAGAGTATAACAAAGGGGAGAAATTACTAAACACAAGAAAGATGCCATCATAACTATCTGCTACTCAGCATCTGAACATAGTGATTATAAGATCAATTCTTTGATGTCCATATCTTAATTTGGAATGGGTGGTTGATTTAACATTGTTTAATATTAAAAATGCTCACATATTGAATAGAAATGTTGTGTCTAATATAAAGCCACAGTTCAGCAAAATACATCAGAATGTGTGTAACTTGAATCGGGCTTCAATGGGACAGCTCGTGTGCTTAGAGTTGTGTGTGCATAATAATAACAATAATTCAAAATAATAACAACCAAGCACCTTGCTGAATCAAGGCCCAGTAAAATGTACTGTAAAAAAACATGACATCCTTTATCTTTTCTAATATATTTATTTGTTGAATGCTACAGCATCTGTCTCAAACTGTGGGGCAGATTTTGCTGCCCTTACACAGACAAAACTAATTGAAGTCTGCCCTCAGTTACATTTGTGCCATTCCATTCACAGTGGGACGGCACAAATGTAGATGAGAGCTGGATTTGGCTCAGTAAAAGTTTTGTTTCAGTCACTGGGGGCCAAATCATGCTCATTACCATTGAAATGTGAAGTAAGTTATTATGGAAAAGAGGGAAAAACTGCAGGACAAGCCATTCCATAGAATCATGCCAGGGATCTTCAAGGTGTTTTGTGGAAGCTAAGATGTACAGACCAATATTTAAATATGAGGGCACCAATATGGAGAAAGGGGAAGCTGAGAAAGTAGAATGATGCCATTGCTAATGTGTGGAAAAAGCATGTACACAAAAAATCCTAAAACAATATGAAAATAGAACATTAAGTAGTATTCTTCAATAGGAGATATTCAGGCTGGGTCTGCAAAGGACGCCCATACTCCCAAATAAGTTTCCAGGCCTGACAGACACAAAGTATCATGCTGTGATGTTATAGATCTCATTGTGCTACATCATAGCCCTAGGACAGTAAGGTCTCCGACTTGTCATCCACGACCACAAAAGTATTTAAGCATACAACTAAAGGTAAGTACACCTAGGACTACAGTGTATACCAGCAGTTTGCAAGAGTAAACAATACAGTACAGCCAAGTAAGACTGGATATAGTAACAGAGTTCTTATCCAGATACCCTCCATCACATACTATAGCCAAGAACAGTTTGAACTTTTCTCCTGTTTCTGGTCCTTCCACTTTCACCTATAGTCTCTGTCCTGGTTTATGTACTAGCTTCTACATCAGCTTTAGGTGTTGAGGGATAATAATAAAAGACACTTAGACCATACTTTATATTGCAAAGTTTTTCATAAATGTGAACTATTTAAGCACTCTACCAAATGACTATTTACAGAAAACCTTTATTTATCAGATGTCATTGCTGTTTGCTTTTGTTTTTTTAATCTTGTGATGGGTATCCAGACTGAGTGTAGTTAGGCATTACATGTTACCCTAGATATTTCAATCTCTACTCTGAAAACTGCTTACCATTTACCTGCCCACCAATCTGAAGGAATAATAGCTTATTCTCCTTACACTTTTTTGCCATATAAAAATGGTATTTGTGGCTTCTTCAGTGATTTGACCTCTTTAAAAGGATTGTAGAATTTATGGGGGAAGTTAGTAGAGTGAACTTTCTGCTGGAAGTAACAGTAAAAGAGCAATGTTTATATTCCTAGATGGAAACACTGCACCCATAAATAGGGGCAAGTATTTCTACATATGTTTGAAAAATTCTGTTTCTAGGCTATTTTAGTAGTAAGTGACAATATTAGGAAACAGTCATATAGCTAAGGCATTAGATGTAATTACCTCTGTTTCCCCATTAACAAAGGAAAATTGTGACAGTATGTTAAAAATGACAAGCTTGAATGCCTAAGGTCACAGTGTAAAATTCAGTAAGTATTTTGAATTGTGCTGCCTTTATATAATTATCACAATGTGAAGAAAAGGCAGTTCAACTCCATTTTTCCTTGTGTTCACAATAAAGAGAGAAAAAAACCTTTCTCTAAAAACATGGCCTAGCTTTAACTGAGCAAAAGAATTCATATGTTTTCTGGACTTGCCTCATAATTTCTATTGATATCTCGGGTTGCTGTGTGTTGATCCTAGTTAAATTATATGAGATCATTGAACTGTCTAAACTAAGGTAGCTTCTTCATCAGTTCATCTGGTGAATTAAATATTTGCAAAGGTCTGGATCTGTGCATTCAATCCTGCTCCTCTTTCACTGTGCTTTTTACTGTTAAGCGTGCAACATTGAATAACTAACTTGATGTTTTACTTTTTGGTCTATAGGTGGCAGCATTGGAAGGTTTTGTAGCTTAAGAAAATTGTCTGGCAAATTTTTCTGATCTCTTCAAACCTCCCCCACTTGCCCATTCTACATCATCAGGACTGAGTTAACATCATTAGATACTCATGTCAGGTAAAATAAAATACAGTGAAATGTCATGGCCAAAAAATTAGACTGTTCACTTTAGCTTGTATTTCATATTATTTTTGATAATATGATACGTTTGTAATTATGACCTGTGAATCTGGTGATTTGGGTTTCACTATGGATTAGATGTTAGCCCAATGTAAACCATGTCTCATCATAAAGAAAAGAAAGATATGATATAAAGTTACATGTTGGGGTCATACAAGTTCTGCCTGCACTCGTCATGTTCTGTATGTCTTGTACTATAGATGAGAATGGCAAATAAAACTACTCTGTAAAATTATTCTCTCATCTTAGAGAAGCATATGCCACCTGGTATTTTTGCCAACCACAGGGATGAAATCCACATTGTTTACGCATATATCATACTTGTAATTAGTTTGCTGTGGACAGAGATTTCCAGTGCCTGTGGTGCTTTGATTCATTAGATCACTCTTATATTAATTGGACAGTTGACAAACTATCAAAAAGCCACAATGATTGTATGGTTTATTTATTCATAATGGTACCTAGCTAAAAAAAAAAAAAAAGCTTTTCTATATAACTGACTCATTTTAAAAAAAAGCTGGGGTGGGGGTGCAGGAAACACAGTTAATATTGTTAGTGGATTTAAAGCAGCCTCTTACATTGCTGTTCTTTTCAACGATTTAGGATTATGGACCCAATCCAGCAAACATTACTTCAGTGAGTAGTCCATATTTCAGTGTGACTACTTAGTCCCGGAAGTCAACAGGATTACTTGTGCAAGTAAGAACTACTAGCAGAAAGGATCGGGCTCTCTCCGATCACTCATATTTTCCTAGGAATTATGTTCTCATTCTTTATGATACTGTGAATTTTATATCCTCTTTTGTGATGTCATAAATAAAGACATCATGAGGTCATGCATTTCCAGGCCCCTCTGGGAAACAGATTCGGAAGTAAAGATTGACAAAATTGTTTAAGTATTATTGAAAATATAAACCAAAATTGTTTCCTCAATAAATATAATTAGCTGTATATACTGCATTTTCAAGAGCAAATACTGATGTTGGGACCAGCTCTTTAAATAAAATAGGACCTCTGTGGTCTCTGGAGAGAACATGCATAAAGCAAAGTAAATGATTTTCTGTCAACACTAAGTAGACAGGTGCTTACATTGAACAGCATTCTAATATGTCTCTGAATATTTATGTCTTCTTTTTCAAATGCATTGCCCATGAATGTCACAGCTGTCAAACGTCTGTATACAAGAAGATAAAAAATGAAATTAATAAAAGGCAGATCAACATTTTGTTTGTTTAGAACACCTTTTCCTACTGCTTTTTACAGAGGTTAGCAATGTTGTGGTACCTGGCATCTCCTAAAAGGCTGAGTGAAATCTGAGGTGATTAGTTGTATTTTGCATTGTAACAGGGGAACTTCTCATTGTGTAACCAAGAAGTAATCAATGGAAATAATAATGGAAAGTACTATGGAGTGTCCCTTTGTTCTCTGTCCATTTGTTCGGCAGATGGGTACCCTGTAAAGGGAGCAATAGCAAGTCATTTCTGCTATAACCTCAAGCCATCCCAGGATTTGTTAAGTGAGAAGGACTTTTCAACAGTGTTGTAGCTGTGTACCCAGGTTACGACAGCTTAGGTGGGAAAGGTAATATCTTTTATTGGACCAACTTCTGTTGGTAGAAGCGTCAAGCTTCCGACTCACACAGAGCTCTTCTTCATGTCTGGAAAAAGTCATCAGAGTGTAACAATTAAATACAAGTTAAATACAGATTGTTAATCATAAAGACACATGTTGCAAGAGACCAGTTAAAGTGAGGAGGGCAATTTTCACTTGTTTGGTCATAGATTTGCAAACTCATATCTACATATTCTGAACCAAAATGGGCATTGTGGCTGGGACAGGTGAGCCACCACCATTACCTAACGCCGAATCCCCCAAGAAATATATTTATTTAATGTTAAGACTTTTCTTTCACACCTCTCTTCCAAAAAGACCTTCTGTATTAACAGAACAAACCACCGTTTAGGATGAGCTTAGTTGTAAGGCCTTGTTAGCCCTCTGCTGTGCAGCACTGCAGAAAATCAGAAGGGAAGGAATAGAGCCAAATTGGCATTGATCATTCTTCACTGCAGAATTAGCCTGGGATCTTACATGGGAGTTGCCCTTAGTTCTCCTCCAATCCATACATGAAAATCTCTCACCCAAGGTTAGTGGTGCTTTCAACACTGGCTACCTGGCATGGCTGGGGGAGTGGATTAGTTCCTGATAGTCTTCCAGTGACTTCCCCAAATTCCATCCATGTGCCCAAAAGCCAGATAAGTCCATTCACAATTCATTGAAAAAGAACCACAGAACAGCTCAGCTTACTGCAGCACAAAGAGGCATGGACTATGCCCTGGAAAGTTTGTCTTACACACACACAGGTGAGTGAGAACACAAGATGGAGTTGTAGGTCCTAGGATTTTCAGTATAAATTGCCCAGGATGAAAGAGCAGATGTTAATGATTGGATGTTGGCTATGATTACTATCGGCTGAGCATTGAAATGTTCAGAAGTTCACTTTGATCCATATATTCATATGCTTAGTTGGATACTTAAAAGTGCCCACATCTCTTTGGTTTGGAAGTATGTCTGAAAATGTAGCACACCTTGGTCCAGTTCAGGTCAATAACTCTATAAGTACATTGCTGCGTCTGTTGAATTAAGGCAGATATTATATAAATGTGCAAAAATGGGGAAAGGGAGGACTTCTTTGAAAGAGCCATTTGATCTTGCTTGTGATCCTAAATATTCATAGGGTTTGTAAAATGAAAGGGAGATAATTTTGGCCGTATTTGGGAATGGAAATACAGAGGTAATGGAAATCAAGGTCTCATTCCTGCAGTCTATATGCCTCAAATGATCTCGCACCATTAGAGTACAGAAGTAACACTTTTTCACATTTTTATTAATACCATCTAACAAACATGGCTTCTCCAAAACTTTTGAACAACTCTTCCATTCATTCATGTGTTCTCTAGGAAATGGTGCTAAGCTGATGGTGTGTTAAGTGTGTTTATATTATTTATATCTTACACATTTATTTATTGTGCCCAAACACATAACATATTTTGGATCAGTCAAAATTACATAAAGTATAACAATAAGTTACCTTTAGAGAATACGGTTTTTCAAATCCATTGAGTGTGTTTGCTATTGATGCAAGAGATTTCAGAAATACAATATGGCTCATTCTTTTTGTTAAAACCTTCCAGTTTTACTTAGGAATTACAGCAAATACAGGGCCAATTGCACACATATAACTCTGGGCATACTTGGTTCATAGGGTGTAAGATACAGGCTCCACTGCACTTCTAAGGAGCAAACAGTAAGAACAGAATGTATGGTCTTGCAAATATTTACTCTGATGAGTAGCCTTTAATCATCATAGTTCTGTAAAGTCAGTGGGAGTATTCACATAAGTAAGGGTTTGCAAGATTGGACCCAGTTTCCTCCTTATCTTAGAATGTCTTTGGTTTGGTTTGAACTTAGTTTATTTTGTTGTCAGTAGAATAGACAAATCATACTAATTTAATGCTGTCAAATTGACTCTTTTCCTGTACCTTTCAGATAATACATTTCAGTTCCGGAATTCAACTATCTTTACAGATTTCCATATTAATGAATGCATTTTGCTGTACACCAGCTGAATCCGTTATGTTTGTTTCTTTGGGAATTACTATGGAACTGAGCTGCAAATCTGTATAGACAGTCCTGGACTACTGAACTCAGGCTCACAGACATAACTAAGCGGGATGTGTCACAGCACTGACCGATCAGCTCAGCAATTCAAACTGAAAAAAAAAATTGCTTTCAATGAAAACACTGCTTGCTTTCAAAGAAAACATTCCAAGCCTGATCCTAAGGTATTTACTAAAGATAAAACTCCAGAACCTGACCATCTCTCTTTAACTTATGCAATTATACCTACATATTGTAAAAAACAAAGAACAAAGAATACATTTAATATAGTATCACATTGTGCTCAATGATGGCATAAATTAAGGCAAGAGAGTGAGCATCAATTTTCTCTATATATTTGAATTTCCTTGTTTTTATCGTACATTAAGGATGGGCCTCACCTAGGTTTTTTTTAAATAAATGTTTTTCTGATTTACAAATTGTCTCCACGTCCTCACATTATCATTTAAAAGAGAAAAATCCTTTTGGTCAAGTAAATATGTAATTATATGTTTTTCAGACATTTTGCATGAATCTGGTAGAATGCAGAGAATTATTCTTCAAGCTTGTCAACATAGACAAGCTTGTCATCACACTACCATTGCTAGTTTGGTCCTGAATTTCTTTTGATTGGAGTCTCCAAATTGTATCTTGTCTCACATTTTCACTTCTGATCTGAAATACGATTTAAATGCAGCCCTCCAGAAGTGAAAGGCAAGACATTAGCTCACTGTATCACATAACCCTCTAAGAAGATATCTTGTAAACCACATATTACAATGCATACCCTATGGTCTGTATTATTAAAGTATATAGAGTGTTTGTTATCCTTTAATATAATGGATGAACTCCTGGTCACACTGAAGTCAATGGAAATTTTGCCATTCACTTTAAAGGAGTCAGGATATCACACAATAAGTTTAGGGACAGAATTCAATGGAGCTATGCCAGTTTACATCAGCTGAGAATCTGATCCTGATACTATATCTCTGATCCCAAATTATATGCAAAAATTACTTCACCTGTCACTAAAATGCAGTTATTCCTGAGTTTGAATATAGCACCTGTTATGGTACAGAAACACTATTCAGTAGTTCAGCATTTGAAGAAGGATAACTAAAGTCATTGGAACTGCAGGGGGAGGTGGGGAAATTAGAATAGCAGAACATAATTACCCAAACTGGAATTTGTCCAGAGTACTAGGACTAGAAACTGGTAAACTGGATAGATATTTTAAAAATGTTGTAAAAGTGGCTGTGCTTATGCAGCAGCCAAATTTCAGTCTTGAGTATCCACTCTGACCCTTTATTCCCTCTTGGGGTCTGTAACTTCCTCCTCTTTTCAAAGGAGCTCTTTAAGCTGCTCTAGTCCTGAAAAAGAACAATGCCTCTTTTTGGAAACCTTCAGCCTCCTTTCCCACTAGATTGCCTTTCCTGTTTAGCAAGCAACTCCCTAGTGGGTACAAATTCCCCCATAAAAGGCCAATGAATTTTGTTTGCAGAGTCCAATAAATATCTAAAAATGTTATATATTGTCTATGTATAATGTATATATGAAAACATAATGCGCCATCAACACATACTCTAGTTCAGTGGTTTTCAAACATTTTTCTGGCAACCCAGTTAAAGAAAATTGTTGATGCCCGTGACCCAACAGAGCTGGGAATGAGGGGTTTGGGGTGGTGGGAGGAACTCAGTGATGGGGCATAGGGTTGGGGTGCAGGGGTGAGGGCTGCAGGGTGGGGCCAGGAATGAGGGGTTCAGAGTGTGGAAGGGGGCTCTGGACTGGGGCAGGAGGTCAGGGCTCTGGGCTGGGGGTGCAGGCTCTGGGGTGGGATGACAGGGTTTGGAATGCAGGATGGGGCTTTGGTTTGGCTGGGCTCTAGGCTGGGGCAGGGGGTTGGGGTATGGGAGGTGGTCAGGGCTCTGGGCTGGGGGTGAAGACTCTGGGGTGGGGACAGGGACTAGGGTTTGGGGTGCAGGAAGGGGCTCTGGGTTTAGAGAGGCTCAGGGCTGGGGCAAGGGATTGGGGTACTGGGTTGGGGCACAGGCCTACCTCAGGCATCTCGCAGTCAATGGCACAGTCCCAACTATGTGCTGAGTCTCCACTTTCTTTGCTAAAACCTGTGCTTGACAGTAAACCATCCAGGCTACTTTATTTCCTACTAGCAGCAATTTAGTATGTAGTTGTGTCAATTTAAGTACATAAGTTGCTTAATGTTAACTATATCTATAAGGCCAGAAGGTGTTTCTAAAATCTGATGCATTTTTATATCATAAACCTAGATTAGTTTTACAACCCTATTCCCTGGTGAAACTACTCTCAGAGTTAATGACTGTCATAAGTATAAAGTGGCTTAGAATTACTGTTTTACCTTAAAGAGTTAACCTGAAGTAACCTGAGAGAGGATGACATACTGGAAATGCTAATCAACCTCGGGAACAAAGAGAGTTTTTAGTTTCGGTTTAGCTCTCTCTCTCTCGCTCGCTGTTTGCCCGGCTTTGGGATGAACCACACCTATATCTGTACTCTTCATACCTTTCTATACGCTTCTAACAAGGCAAGTTCAATAGTAAGTGAATTATATGTTTGAACTGTATCACTTGATAATTGATCCACGGTGTTCTTATACTGTTAAGCATTAGCAGAGGGAAGAATTCCCAGGGAGGGATCAGTGAGGCTTTGTGATGCAATGGTTTTTTTCTATTGATTTCTGTACAAGGGAGTTATGCTTCTTTTTCTTTAATTAAACTCTTCTTTTAAGACTCTGACTGTTTGTTTCCATTGGATAGATCCTGGTTTGGATCAGGCACGTCTCACAGAAAGTGAGGGGTTTGGTCTTTGTTTCTCAAACCTCTCCCCCCCAGGTGAAGGGAGGAGATTTGGGGGGATGCTACAGGGGGGTTCCAATTTACCCTAACCCATGGTTTTGGGGGCTTAAATTGGTGGTGGCAGCATTTCTAAGTCCACACACTGGAGAAGTTTGTGTTCTGGGGGAAAGGTTTTAACCTAAGCTGGTAAAATAAGCTTGGGGGGTTATTTCTTCTTTCATGCGGGTCCCCACATCTTTACTCTAGAGTTAAGGTTTGCCTCCCCACTCTGGACAATGACAAAAGCATTTTAAGTCTACTGTTTAACTCAAACAGTGCTGGATGGGTTATTTTATATTGCATTTACCTGAGATATTGGAGGCTACCACATTTGTGTGTAGTACATGGAGATTTTAAATGTAACTTGAGTGTTAATCTTATTAAAATGAAAATCCAACCTTTGCCTGTATAACTTAGGGATGAAATTCTAAACTTCCTGTCACAGGCTGGCTGGCTGGCTCTTCAAGTCAAGTCGGCTTCAGCCTTGACTGTGACCTACCAGCTAGCCCCCAGCTGATGGTGATATGGCATCTTAATGATAATTAGTGACTTAAACTCCAGGGACCGACTTAAATAGAGCTGGACATTCGATCTAAAGGGAGATAGATTACAGAGAAGGTAGGTAGATAGAGGAACTCACAGGAAGCAGGGTCAGGCTCTTGTAGGGGATGCCCTGATGTAGGGTCAGTTAAAAGCACTTTTGTGGAGACTGAGAGAAGTAGAAGAACCAAAGGGAGACTGTGTTATGCACAGGGTATGGGGATGCAGCACCAGGGGGCATAGAGGTAGGAAGTAATTCAGGGAAACATCAACACGTCAGAAAAAGCAGACTAGCTGCTTAATATAGGGTCCGTGGACGGGAACCCAGAGTAGAAGGTGGGTCTGGGTTTTCCCTGCTAGGCCCCTGAGGAAGGAATATGAAAGCCCAACTGCAGGAAATAGATTAGACACCTGGATGGGACGTGCGGGAAGGCCAGTAAGGGATATTTCAGCAAGCAACTTAGGAGGAACTCTGCAGGAGCAAGTTAGGCTCCTGTGTGGGCGATCAGTAAGAACATGTCTGTGGAGCCTGAGTGGGGTGAAAAAAATGTTATTCTGCTGTTTAGCTTGAACTTTCAGTTGGACTGTTTGTTACCATGGAAGGGGACTGAACTTTGCAACTTAGCTTGAAGGCTGAGACTTCTCTTAAGATTTCAAATTAATGCATAGAACAGCATCTTCAGACTTCAAATTAGATGTGTAGAAGAACAAAACCATTGTCTCTAAAAAGAGAGAAGGTGATTAATCTGCATTAAAGTCTAATGTCTTGGAAACTGAAAAACAAAAAGTGGGATTTAAACTACAGAACTAAAGAAAAGGGTGTTAAAGTATCAAGATGAAGTTCATTTTTGCTCTGCTCTCACTCAAATGCCTAGAGGGATGTCTTGTTTTTCCAAAATCTGTAACATAATTTGCTTGTTTCCCAAGTTCCAGCTAAGGCATTGCTATAATTCAGCTCTGTACTTTCTAGAATGCCTCCCTTCCTCCCTTCAAATCATCTTTTCTTTTTTAAAAAAGACATGTTATATGTTTCCTCTGTTTCAGCTCTGTAATATGTCAGCAAAGCTATTTTGTTCTTAATTGATTTATTGGAAGCAATTTTGTTCTTATATTGTTGGGTGTTTTATAAAAATTATTATATAAAGGAGTTTTGTGTTGAGTTTTTTTTATAACTGACTTCTTACATCCTACATTTTAAGTGTTTACAAAGCATTTCAGACCCTTGGTTATACATGTCTGGGTCTTGGACTTTCATGCTGTCATTCCTAAATTATAGGATTCTATAGGGTTTTCTTGTATCACTTCAAAACAAGAAACCAGATTCATCCTTGATGACACAGGAAAATTGTAATTCAATACACCTGCTCCACCTATTGTGACCCACCTTGGCCTATTGTGTTATCATCACTGTGTGTCTTCCTTAAAGATTTCTGCTGACAGAGGCAGCTTACATCAGTGTGGTGGGCTTCATAGGGACTCCATTAGCAGAAGCTGCCTTGGAGGATGTGCTGACAACTTTTGGGACAGGACTGGATGGTTTCTCTGCAGAAGCACTCTACAGAGTAGAGGCTGTCACCTCAATTCCTGGGTAGAAATTCTGCTGTCAGAGGCCCTGCACCAGAGTCTGAGTAAACTTGATATTAATTCCTAAGGTCAGATTCTTCCTTATGCACTACCCTTCTGTGCAAAGTGGGACCCAGAAAGCAGCAGGTTCAGGCCAGTTAAGAATTTCATTTCCATGGGAGCTCTCAGCTGGCATAGGTCTGGTGTAGCTGTTGGGGGGAGGGGCATAGAGGAGTAGAAAAGAGGAGTGACTTGCACATGGGTTTGCACTGATAATCTCCTTCAGCTGCTAGCTCTTCTAATCTGTGCTACAATAATAAAGTTTGGTCCAGAGGATCAGCAAAACATAACTGGCTCCCTATTCCTCTTTTGTCAGGCAGAACTCAAGGCTGGAAAGAATGTGGGCCTTAGGGTTCTTTTTCTTATTCTTATATGATGACCTTGTGGTCATTATAATTTTTTAACATTAAGTGTGTCAAAGAAGGGATAATAATGTTGTAGTTATTTACAATTTTTGAACCAGGAGAATTAATGTTAATGGTACTGGAAAATTGGCATGATTATATACCTGATTGGACTCTATGGGCCTGATCCAAAGTGCATTGAAACCCATGGAAAGACTCCTGTTGACTTCAGTGGATTTTGGATCAGGTTGTATATGGTTAGCTGTCACAAAATAAATAGTGTAAAAAGCATTACAATTATTTATAAGCAGTGCAAAAATACTGCAGTACATTTTTAGGGCAGGCAGTATGGACTGGCTGATAAGGGATGAATTACTTTGGTTATACTAATTAGGTTTTTATTCATCCTTTCAAAATTAAAAACAAATATATTATGGTATGAATTTAAACAAGCATTTTACAAGAGTTGGTGGGTTTCTGACAAAGAATTAAAAAGTGAGTGAGAACAGAAGGAATCTCTCTAGGATAGACTTGTGCAGTTAAGAGAAAGGTTTTGTTGCATAGTTCTACTTCAAATCACAAGCCTTTCCAGCATTTTGCATAAATGAAGGGCCATCTGGACCATTTTAACGATACCACAGTTTTGATGGAGAGAGTGACTCCAGTTTAGTAATAGATACATCTTTATAGGTAACGAAAACTCTTTTGTTCAGACTTAACAAAAACATCAAGATTGTTTGTAATTGCCACACTTAGCTTATGGTAAAAGAGTCACAAACCTTTTTTTTTTTTTTTGGTAATAATTAAAACATTGCACGTGTTAGTTTTTTGTGACAGGAAACATCCATCTGGCTGCCTACTTGAGTAACCCAAGTGATGGTCTTTATGAAAAGTTATGCATTGCATTTGCAAAAACAAACTACAAAAATAGTGCTCTAAATGAAATGAATATATGTAGTTTCTCTCTTTACATTTTTTGGGGGGGATAAAGTCTTTATAGGCTGAAGTCTTTCAGTTATTTACTAAGCAACTATCAAAGTAACACCAATTAATTATACACACAAAAACAGGAAACAAAAAGAAGAGAAGTTTATTAGTTATGTAACAAAAGGTCTGATCCAAAGTCCAGCTAGTTAGTGGAAAGACTTGGGCTTTTGCCAACAAGCTCTAAATGCATATAATATATAAATAAAGAGAGAGAAGTTACCTTAAGTAAGTTTTAAGGCTGTTGTGAGATAAGCTTATTGTTAATTTTTTTCTTAATAACATTAGATATGGAAAAATGCTGAGTCACAATGTTCAGTAAATATTACTAAAATAAATAGCTTTTTATTAGTAATGGAATAGTGTTCTCATAAAACCTATAATGAAAAACGTCTGTAATTGTTTTTCATCTATTCTATTGTTCCTTTTAAAAGTTATGTCTCTATTCTTTCTGAATCCATGAGCTTAATGACATTTTTTCTATAAGTATATTTAGGACTATACTAATTTTATCTCTTACTTTCAGTGTTCCTACAATATTATTTATGACATCTTTTGCTTTCTTTCCCATAAAGTGTGTTTTCCCTCAATTCAGCCTCAACATTAGTACCCTCTTACCAGCTACCATTGACTGTCAGGAACCTTCTCACCCCATTCTTCCAATGAAGTCCAGTGTACAACACCTTGTAATTAGGCCACTACTCCTTGCCTATTCTATTTTTTTTAAGCAGACTCTCTCTCTCTCTCTTATAAAATATGTGTTACTATTATCATATAATATTTGAGAATCTAACTAGATAATATATACAATATTTGACACTTATTAGTCATCTCTTCAAAGAAATCCAAAGCAAGAGTCATCTTCTGAAGCTTAATTTAAGAGAGCCAGCATGATTTTGAGTGATTACTTTTAAAAAAATTGTATATCTCTCCTATGTACAACGAGATTAAGCACTAGAAAGGACTATCCCAAAACTCAGCCCAATCATTGCCAAATTTTGGAGAGTCCAAAATTCACTTCCAAACTTTGTGACTTGATTCCATTGCTACTAAGCTCTTATTTACATAGGACTAAATTCCTAAGATAGTATCTCATTTTCTACTTAGGCAAGACTGTCATGCAAAAGTAAAAGTTGAATAAGTACCTGGTGCAGAAACTGAGTAAGACTCTCAAGATTGAGCCCACAGATCTAAAGTGAACTCTACAAAGTGTTGAACAAACACCAATTCATCCACATCATCTGTGGTAGTTGAATACTTATAAGTACTTAAAAGTGTTGCGTCCATTTTAGGATAACAAACTGGGATAAGAGGGAATTCAGCAATATGCGCAAGTAAAGCTATTCAGAATAAGTAGCAGAGCAGCAATCAGAATTCAAGAAATTCTCACTTTTCATCTTCTATTTAGTCTACTAGCCCATGATGACATTCTATGCAAATGAACTGATCTATATTTGTGAAAAATAAAATAAATTATAATATGTTTGTCATTCTCTGATTTGGAAAGGACCTGTCAGTTAAAAACTTCCAAGAGTATATTGACTCTTTACAGTGGTCTGAATTTACAAGAGTGAAAATGAGATCAGAATCAAGTCCTCAAAATCAGATCCTGTATTTTTCTAGACAGAATCTTTTCTCTTTTTGAGATGTTTAGCTTTCTTTCCATGTAATCTGATTCCAGTGTTGGGCTGCTTTCCATTCTCCTTTTTAGGAAGGATAATGATAAAATAAATGTATCATTCTCTCTTTATGCCTTTTCTGAGATTTCAGTGGTTGGTGAAGTTACCATTATAGATGACCCTGTCACCATTTATTTTTAGTTCTTTGGGTTCTTTGTTTCTATAGACATGATTTTCAAAGGTCTTAATGCCAACTGATTTCAGTGGGATCTGTGGGTTCTCTGAAATCCGACCTTATCTGTCTAACTTCTAGGTAATTACTACATTTTTCTAAAAACTGCTAAATATAGAAGCATACACCAATATCCCAAACCATATGTTGTCTTTCATTTTTAATGGTGTCCGCACAGCATGAAACCAGGAAAAAAATTAAATGCACTCTATACAGAAAATGTTCTGGACTGAAAAGATAAGCCCCATTGCAAAGCATAGTACAAAGGAAAGATCAGCTTATATAAGGGCAATCCATTTTCAAATAAACTTGTGAAGTTAGATAAAAACATTAAATTTGAAAATCAATCCCTGTCCTATATTTGTAAGTACTGATGGTGGTATCTAAAGATGGTATTGAAAACACTGGAGTATGAAAAAACCATTCAAGTAAGATAACTGGCTGACTAAACTCTATACTTTACACTCTATAAAAAGTGTTAATGTCATAAAGACAAGGTCTTTCACTAAATAAGTTAATGAAATCATTTCTTCTTCGCTTTGTTTAACCCAAATGGTCATAAAGTTTCAGCTGAGCAGTCCAATACTGCTCAGGGAAGTTGAAGTGCTTTGAATTTCAGTCTACCTCAACCAGATACAGTTCTGGAGAAATTGGACTCTGTAACTTTAAGAATGTCAAGCTGGCCGTTTTTGGTGACATCACTTTCCCACAGACAAATGGTTGGAGTCCAAAAGACAAGAGGAGACTTTTCTGTGTAAACAATGGGAATAGCAGCAAGATGGAGGGTCTGTCGGAGAAGCAAGCCTATGCTTTTTATTTTGAGACTCAGCAAAGAAACAAAGGACTGCATGGATATGGATACAAAGGCTGAATTGCCCTCCTAGCTCTAGAGAGGCTATATCTATTTTGTGGCTACTTTGAGTGAGTCTTTAGAATTAAGATGCCTCAGTGCCTCTCAGAGTTATTTCCACTTTATTTGGGATGTCATTTGGCTAGACAGTTCCCTGTTTAAAACATCCTCTTTCCCTAATAGGTTCCTAGCCTTGCATCCTAATTTCTTCTGTCTTCTCTGGAGAAGCCCAGGTGTCTGCAATTTCCCTTCTCCCTCTCACAGGCTTTATAAGAGGAAGCCAACTATTCCACTTCCTCATTTGCAGTTATAGAGGGTTCCCAAACTTTCTGGCCAATCAAAATGTTCAAGGGTTGAGCTATTTACCTGTTTCCCTGGTACAACAGAGATCTTAAAGACTGCTATTGCTACATTGAGTTTTTACCTCATTTCTGGGATTAGATCAAGAATCCAGATTAACAAGAAAACTTCTCTTGGATTCCAGGCCCCGTGAGTTGGTGAGAGATCTTGAAGAATGTCTTTGGTTTTGCTGGCATTCATAAGCGTTCATAGTGTCATTGAATTTTCTTTTTATTTTGAGGCTTACATGAAATTCTTGCAATTCAAAACAGCATATTTCACACAGTGCTAGCTGCTCGTCCTTCTTAAAACATGAGTCCTTGTAGCTTTCCTTTAAACCTGTGCACAGTAACTAGGATACTTATGTGGCAAGGAAATGAGATGATTTGATGCTTTACAGCAATAATATTCTATATGGGTTCTTATGTCATCTTCATCACTGTAGCATCTTCCAATACTGCATTAAGTGATGTACACATTTGTCACATCTGGCTCCTATTTATTTGTACATTCTTCTCGCCCTCATCCTCTCATGAGGGTTATCTTTTATGTGAATTGTAGTGTTTTGTTTTGGAAGTGTTTTTCTTCTTGTTTGTGTTTTGTAATTCGTACACCTGCTGTGTTTTTATATTAGAGAAAGCATGGCTGAAGAAGTGCACCTTGCACTTATTGTGGTATCCCGAAAAGTTGCCATTTTGTATACTAGCTTTAGAAAGTCTGGACATGCCGAGGAAGCAGTTGGAGTCTCCCTCCCCTTACACTTAGAAACAGAAACCAAAGTCAGGGAAAAGTCATGATTGTCTTTATTTTATACTGAAGTGTCCTTGACCTTTGACCACTAGAGTACATTAGAATATCCTGAACATTCATTTTTAATGTGAGGTCCATCATATCAACCATGCAGGATGTAATGTTAAAGTTATTCTATCTCAGGGGAATAATTCATTAATATTTTTAAATGACATAGACATGTACAGGTAGTTCAAATCCAGCTCTCTACTTCAATGTCCTAATAGTTGTAAAAATAGACCCAGGTGAAAATCTTACTATTCTATACTTTTGCATGAGGAGGGTGATACAGGTGAGCATAGCAGATGTAAGGCAGTCTTTTCTCACTGTTGTATTTCAATATCTGCTTCACTCACTCTCCATTTCCAATCCCTCTTCTCATTTACCATGGACTCTTTTTAGGGACTAGGGATGGAGGACATTCAGGTATCCAAGATATTGCTTTCACTTACCTCCCTAAACAGGGTTGAGTATCTGACCTGTCCTGGGCATTGTGATTCAGGATATTATATTTATTTGAATTGTCTCACAGACTCTGTAATCTTTCCATTAGAATAAACCCTCCAAAGATAGAATGAGTTTAAACCTTAAATCAAGCTACAATACTCTAAAAATAGTGCTTCTCAACCATATGTAGCTAAAAGTCCTGGTGATTTCAGTGGATCTATGTGTAATGCTCCAGTACAGATACAATGATGGTTCAGTTATAAAGGTTTTATTGGCATGAGATTAGATGGCCCAAAGGCCACATTACCCATGAGTGACAAAGCCACAAGTGAGTTATACAGGTCATCCCAACTGCCAGTAAAACCACTGTAGCACACCACACCATCAAGTGTTCTGTATGTGACCCACATCCACAATACTCCACCCCCACTATTCTACACAGGATCTGCAACCTTAATTTAGGCCACAAACATCAACTATTCAAAAAATTAATATAGAAATGTTCCTGGCATTTTAATGTTTGTTTTGGGGCATATATAAACATGGGCAATCTTAGCTGTTTTTTATCAAAATATTTTATTCACTAATATATCTTGTGTTTACTTATACTTTTTTATAAACAATTCTTTGGATGTAGAAAAAAATAATCCCTACATATCCCTACTAAAGCCTACATATTTTTCATTATCCAGCAAGAGAGCTGACCAAATAATATATTTTTCCTCTGGATTTATATTGATTCACCCTGCTGTGAATACAAATGATGGGATATGACATTAAGATAATAAGACAAAAAAGAAAAAAGTGCAAAAAATTCTTTGTTTGCAAATCTGGAGCATTAATTGCATTCCTGTGAGGCAATATGGATAGAGTTTCTGCTAAGCAAATTAGATATAAACTGAAGGTGAGGGCAAAAGGGTCACCACAGCAAGGGAGCGACGAGTGACAGGCTCTGGGACCTCCGATGCATGGCTTGCAGAGCAGATGTTCGCAAGGATGCAGTGATTATTGAACTGGTAATAAAAAAGCATCAGCTTACAGGCAGCCACGATGGATGCTGGTAATTATAAAGCATCCCCTGGGAGGAAAATGACACAAGTCA
The DNA here is from genome assembly GCA_032164245.1 of Sternotherus odoratus. NCBI lineage: Eukaryota > Metazoa > Chordata > Testudines > Kinosternidae > Sternotherus > Sternotherus odoratus. The sequence continues at coordinate 46,388,375 of JAVMKO010000006.1, forward strand.
GCCGCATCTCTGCAATCACAGGGGCATAATTAAAGCTCCAGTAACAGTTGTTAATAGGGTGCAAATAAAACAGGGGAAAAATTTGAACACAGACTTTTTTTTTAAGAGATGGCAAAGGACAATGTAATTGCAGGGACTGATGTTTTATAATTTTACTATATGCAGTAAAACAAAGAATTTTAATTTATATAGTACATGTAACTATACACACATGCACGTACAATATAAACAAAGACAAAATTGTTGACGATGTAGCTAGGGTGGAGAGAACACATTTTTAACAGAATTAAAATTTAAAAAATTAAATTAAAAAAAAACAGAATTAAAATCTTTTAATTTTCAAAATGTCAAAACACAAATTGTAAAGAAAATAGAATATATGTAAATATTTGGCCATTTCATCAGCCCAGAAAGATCTGTAAAGGTTCAATGTGACAACATAAGGGTTGGCTGGTTTAAATGGTAGGGCAAGCTTGTTCATCCCCTATTTACACTGCTGAGAATTTACTCACGTAAGTAGTCTTGTTGATTTTAATGGAAATACTTGTTTTATCCAAGCTGAATAAAGAATGGAAAATCTAGGCCTGAGATATTATAAAGGGCTAGATTCTGCCACCATTATTCACGTTGAGTAAGAGCACATGCTGCAAATAGTCCAACTTTAAGTGGAACTAGTTTGGTGTAATTCCCTGATCCACAAAGGCATTTAAGCACGACTAACTTTATTAAGAACCTGAATAGTGATGGTGATTTCACGTGGGGATTTAAAGTAAGACATATGGTAAAGTTGTTATTGAGTTGGAAGCTAAGGTACTACTAAGTAGATGAAATCCTGGCCCTATTGAAATTAATGTTGAAAATCCAATAGACTTCACTGGGCTGAAGATTTCATCCAGAGAGAATAAACGTGGCATAATCTGGCACAAGCAGAGTCATATTATAATTTCCAGTGTTTGCAGAAATAATTTTATAGTCACCTAATGACACTTTACCAAACTTACATGCATGACACCATATATAATTATTGGTAACTATTTTTTTTTAAAGCATGAAAGGCTCTTGAAATAATAAAGAAAAGAAAAGTTGAATTACTTTTTCATAGAACTGGTCAAAACACTGTCCCTTTATTTTTCAGTCAGAAAGGTCAAAATTCAAAATAATTTGACCAGTTCTATAATGAATCAAAAATAGGAAAAAGGTTTTATGAACATTTTACCAAACATGTGACCCTTTTTGGGTGACAATTTTTAAAATTTGAAACTTTTCAACCAACTCTAATTATTTTACCATATATGCAACATTATATTTAGTATTTGACCTACATTTTCATAAAGGAACTGATTGTCTTTTTTTAACAGGATCCCAGCGTTGTCCAATGGAATTCATCCCAGAGGACAGAAGATCCCCTGAAGGTTGAATTCTAAGGCATCATTATTGTACATGTTTTCACTTGTGACAGACCGCTCTCTCACCCCCCTCAGGAACACAGGCAGGAAACCCTTTTTGCTCCAAACAGTGCCCTTTAATTTACAGTGCAGGACCCCACCACCAATATATACAGCTTAAAACATCTCATTAATATCCAGCTCAACAGCTTATTAATATCCAGCTCATTAATACACAGCTCTATGGACTCTAGGTAGTCCAGCTAACAGTTAACCCAGCTCTAGGGACTCTAGGTAGTCCAGCTAACAGTTAACCCAGCTCTAGGGACTCTAGGTAGTCCAGCCAACAGTTAACCCAGCTCTAGGGACTCTAGGTAGTCCAGCCAACAGTTAACCCAGCTCTAGGGACTCTAGGTAGTCCAGCTAACAGTTAACACACTCAGCTCTTGATAGCTCACACACCACCACCACCACCACACACTCAGCTCTGAATAGCTCCTGCCACCACCACCCTGGGCTTCCTTCCTGGCAGCCTTATATCCCCCAGAGGAGGCTGCCAGGTGCAACCCATCCAGGTTGATTAGGCTGCAAGCCAGGTGGCTAATTAGCCTTCCTGCACCGGGGGTTTGCAGAGGGCTTTTCTCCCTCTTAAAGGGGCAGCAGGGCTGGCTCAGGCCCTCCTGGCCAGCACCCTGCCACACACTAAAAAGAATATTACAACATTTATTTAAAAACATCAAGAGCTCAATAAGGTTTCAGGAGACATAATTAGATACATGCCTTTAATTTCTATTGAAGAGACAAAGTGGGTGAGGTAATATATTTTATTGGACCAGCTTTGGTCGATGAAAGAGACAAGTTTCAAAACACAGGGAGCTCTTCTTCTGGTCAGACCAACAGAAGTTGGTCCATTATAAAATATTACTTCACCCTCCTTTCTCTTTTTCATATTATGGGACCAACATGACTCCAACAACATTGCAAACAACAAAGGAAAATATTTAATTTCTGTGGCTTTATCATTTTAATATTATTTATAAGGACCCTTTTTTCCCACCACAGACAAAGAATTTGAAATTCACAGAAATATAAACATAAAATCAATCAAGATATCAAAACGCTTAGCTAACCTCCTTCTGCAATGTTTCTGAATGTGGGCTGTGCTAATCTCATTGCTGTAAATTATTTTACCCTAGCCTGAGCCCCATGATCCCATGAAATTTGCCAACAGTGAAAAAATGGATTTTAAGTTATACAGGACATTCTGTCACTGGATAAAAACTTCTATAAAATAAAAGTACAACCTAAAGGCTTAGAAAAAATTGGTTGCCGTACATTGAAATCAAAGAAAGCCAACAGATCTTAGAATTAGATGTATTACCTATTAATAATAAAAAACCATGAACTATTGATTGCACAGGCAGCATAACAAATAATAATGCTAAAACAACCTTAGGTTCACATACTGCAGCAGCACAACCAACATGATGCTTTCACCATATATTTTAAATGGATTGTATTATTTTCTTTGTACTATTTGATATCTTCTTTTAGCAATGTTTCTTTGTTTTATATAGCAAAATTTCAAATTAAAGTTGTAAACATTTTCAGGATAACTTTTACATGTAGTAATATACCTCATATGATGAATAGTCAAAGGGTCCCCATAAATATCCAAATTGGTCAATACAACTGGGACAACATATTTCAGTTTTAAAAAAATGTTTGAAAGACAGGATGTTTTAATAACCTTAAGTTCACAAAGCACATATCTGAAGAAATAGGTGCTACTCCTTCCACAGAAACATCATAGAAGGTGTGACAGAGTCAGACCTGAAGGGTATAGGAGAGTGCTGGAAGGCAGGTACATCAGTCTCAGGATGTGCAGGTCTCTGTTCCCCCTATAGCCAAACAAAGCCTACTCCAGGCCAGTCAAGACACCTGGGGTCAATTAAGAAGGTTCTAGCAGGCAGCAGGTTAATTAGGAGCACCTGCTGTCAAGTAAGGCCTTAATAAAAACCCCTGCCTCAGGCAGACAGTGTGGGTGTTTGGAGCAGAGAGGAGTTTGGAGACATTGGAGCACAGAGGAGTTTGGAGGCATTGAAGCAGAGAGCAGTTTGGAAGGAGGCCCTGAGGTAAGGGTGAAGTGGAGAGTAAAAGAAGCAGGAACTGTTGTGGGGAAGAAGCCCAGGGGAACTGTATTGTGCTTGGTGGTTAAAAGGTCAGCCATCTCAACTGAGATTATTAGGGTCCCTGGGCTGGAGCCCGGAGAAGAGGGCGGGCCCGGGCTCCCCCCCCCCCTGCCTTCCACAATTAGCCACTGAGGCTAGTGAAATCCGCCAAGAAACGCAGGACCCACAAGTACAGGCTTGGAGCTTTGTCACAACTGGTGTCAGAGGTGGGATGTTCGTACGCAGCGTGGCGGAAGAAAGGCTTTAAAAAAGAAAAAGGGAAAAAAAAAAAAAGTGCCCTGGGGTTTTGAATTCTCTTTGGTGGTTGTCTGCTTTGTGCCACAATGGAGGAGGTGATAAGGGCTCTGGTACAAGCCACGGCAGCCCAGCAGGAGACTACCCGGGTTCAGCAGGAAACAAATCAATTAATAATGAATCAGGCGACCCAAGATCGTGCCCTCTTGCGTGAGGTAATGGATCAGCTAAAGATCCTCACCACCCAGCCCCGAGGGTCTAATGGGATGCAAACCCTAGGGGCCTCTGTTTGTCTGCCAAAGATGACAGCAGAAGATGACATTGAGGCATATCTTCTCGCATTTGAGAGGACTGCTCAGCGGGAGGCATGGCCCCAGGAGCAGTGGGCCAGCATTCTCGCCCCCTTTTTGTGCGGAGAGGCCCAGAAAGCCTACTTTGACTTGCCTGCCACAGATGCCACTGACTATCTCCGGCTGAAGGCAGAAATCCTAGCACGATTAGGGGTAACAGCAGCGGTGCGGGCCCAGAGGTTCCATGAGTGGAAATATCAGGAGACCAAACCCCCGAGGTCCCAACTATTTGATCTCATACACCTGGCACGGAAGTGGTTACAGCCCGAGGCATGCAACCCGAATGAGATGTTGGAGACCCTGGTCATCGATCATTATATGCGGGGTCTACCACCAGATCTCCGTAAATGGGTAGGCCAGAATGATCCATCCGCTTACGACGAGATGATCACGCTGGTAGAAAGACGGATGACAGCCAGGGAATTGACCCGACTACCTAAACGAGGCCCCTTCTGGAACAGGCACCCAAACCCAACGCTGGAAGTTTGGGCACCCAGTACCCCAGGAGGTCCTAGGTGGAAGAAAGGGAGGGCTGAAAACCCTGGGGGACCCCAGAAGGAAGGGACCAGTCAGAGGGGGAGGAAGCCGGGGTTCAAATTCCCTAATTCCCATGATAGGGAAACTAGTAGAAATGACTATAGATGCTATGCATGTGGGGAGTGGGGACATATAGCAGCACAGTGTCCCAGCAGGAGGAAACCTAGGCAATGTAACTTCGGGGATTGTGAGGTTCCATGCTCCCTTCTCCACCTCGTAGGGGTTACATTAGCCCCACATAACTACACCAGACCGGTGAAGATAAATGGGATGGAAACTACAGCACTTGTGGACTCTGGGAGTGCTATTACCCTTGTATCGGGCAAGCTGATAAAAAGAAGGCAGCTGTTACAAGCCAAACGCATAGCAGTGACTTGTGTACATGGGGCTGTAAGTTATTACCCCACTATTCCGGTAGAGATAGCAGTTCAGGGAAACCCCATTGAGGTAACGGTGGGCGTAGTCCCTAACCTCCCATATCCTGTAGTTATTGGGAGGGACTATCCAGGGTTTGATAATTTACTTCCCCCAGCGAGGCTGGAGGAAAGTGGGGACCCTGAGGATAGCAATTTACCACCAGGAGAATGTCAACCCCCGATGTACACGGAAATTTCTGAGGATCTGTTCCCAGCCCCCCAAAGGACCCGGAGGACGAAAAAAGAGAGGAGGGCCGCAAAGGCCTTAGGAACCCGGATCCTGACCCAGGATCAGAAGACTGCTCTAGTCGGCCGACGGACCCGAGCAGCCAGCAGAGAAACTTCCACCCCGGAAAGCGAGCCAGAGGCCACCCCACGTCAGGATGGCAGTGAGCCACTGGGAGAGGCAGAAGCCAGGCCCTGGGAACTTGGGCACGTTAGTTCTGGGAGAGAATCTTTCGGGCGGGACCAAGCAGAGGACCCTAGATACGATAACGCCAGAAAAGAGGTAGCCGAGATAGATGGGACACCCGTGGAGGGGAAAGTCCGGGGTACAGGACCTTACTTTATAGTAAAGAAAGATCTTTTGTACCGTGTGGTGCAAATACAGGAGCAGGAGATCCATCAACTTCTGGTGCCAAGAAAACATCAAAAGGCCATATTGAGCCTTGCCCACAGTCACCTATTTGGAGGACACCTAGGGGTCGAGAAAACCCAGGCACGGATCCTGCGGAGGTTCTTCTGGCCAGGAGTGCACGAAGATGTTCGGCGATATTGCATCTCTTGTCCAGAATGTCAGTTACATAGTCCTCGTCCGCACTTGCGGGCGCCGTTGATACCTCTTCCAATAATAGAGGTACCTTTTGAACGTATAGCTATGGATCTGGTTGGACCCCTTGAGAAGACAGCTCGGGGACACCAGCATGTGCTTGTTGTACTGGACTATGCAACCCGGTACCCGGAAGCCGTCCCCCTACGCAATACAACCTCCAAGATAATAGCTAAGGAGCTACTACAGATTTTTGCCCGAGTTGGGCTACCCAAGGAGATATTGACTGACCAAGGGACACCTTTTGTGTCCAAATTGATGAAAGATCTTTGTTCATTGCTCCAGGTAAAAGCCCTACGGACCTCCGTATACCACCCACAAGCAGATGGCCTTGTGGAGAGGTTCAATAGGACCCTCAAGGCCATGATTAGAAAAGTGGTCAGTCAGGACGGGAAAGATTGGGATACCCTGTTGCCTTACCTCATGTTCGCCATCCGGGAGGTTCCACAAGCCTCAACGGGTTTCTCCCCGTTTGAACTACTGTACGGGCGCCATCCCCGGGGCATACTGGATATAGCCAGAGAAGCTTGGGAAGAAGAGCCAAATCCTGGAAGGAATATAGTCGAGCATGTACTGCAGATGCGAGATCGGATAGCCCGAGTTACGCCCATCGTACGGGAACACTTAGAGAAGGCACAAGAGACCCAACGAACCCATTATAACCACCGAGCAAAGCTTCGACGGTTCCAGCCAGGAGATCGGGTGATGGTTCTGGTACCCACAGCAGAAAGTAAACTATTGGCTCATTGGCAGGGACCCTACGAAGTTATCGAAGCTGTGGGGGAGGTGAACTATAAGGTACGGCAGCCCGGCCGTCGGAAGCCAGAGCAAATTTATCATGTGAATCTTCTAAAACCTTGGCACGATCGAGAGGCATGCTTGGTCACCCAGGAGACCCTTCCCCAGGAGGATGATTCACACGAGCAAGTAAAGATATCTCCAGACCTGACGCCGATCCAAAAGAGGGAGGCAGCCGACATGATCAGTCGCAACCGAGATGTGTTCTCTATAAAACCGGGGCGAACAACTGAAGCCTATCACCATATCCGCACGATCCCAGGAGCCAAGGTAACATTGAGACCCTACCGAATACCAGAGGCCAAAAGAGGGGAAATCAAGGCTGAAGTAAAGAAAATGTTAGAATTAGGGGTTATTGAAGAATCTCACAGTCAGTGGTCCAGCCCAATTGTTCTGGTCCCTAAACCTGATGGAACTGTGAGATTCTGTAATGACTTTCGCCGACTGAATGAAATATCCCAATTCGATGCGTACCCCATACCACGCATCGATGAACTGGTTGACCGACTGGGTAGTGCCCGATTCTTAACTACACTGGATCTGACAAAAGGTTATTGGCAAGTTCCCCTGACTAAGGAGGCCAAAGAGAAGACAGCGTTCTCCACCCCAGATGGGCTATTTCAGTACACTGTCCTCCCGTTCGGGCTACATGGGGCACCGGCCACATTCCAGCGTCTCATGGATAAACTGTTGCGCCATCATACTAGTTACGCAGCCGCATACCTAGATGATGTCATCATCCATACGCCAGACTGGGGAACCCACTTGGAGAAAGTGGAAGCAGTACTGCGCACCTTAAGGCGAGCTGGCCTCACTGCTAATCCCGCTAAATGTGCCATAGGGCTAGCAGAGGCTAGATACCTGGGATACATTGTAGGAAGGGGCATAGTGAAGCCCCAAACTAATAAGCTAGAGGCAATTCAAAACTGGCCCCGGCCAGTCCGAAAGAAGCAAGTCCGTGCGTTCCTAGGCGTGGTAGGCTATTATCGATGCTTTATTCCCCATTTTGCCACTAGGGCGAGTGCCCTGACTGAGCTCATAAAAGCTCGGGGACCTGACATGATACGATGGACAGATACAGCAGAGAGAGCATTTACAGATCTGAGGACAGCCCTTTGCAGTGACCCCGTACTTATAGCCCCAGACTTCTCTAAGGAGTTTATCTTGCAGACAGATGCATCCGAAGTAGGACTGGGGGCTGTCCTGTCCCAGATGGTCAGGGAAGAAGAACATCCAATCCTATATCTCAGTAGAAAACTCCTCCCAAGAGAACAGAAGTATGCGGTGGTTGAGAGGGAATGCCTTGCTGTTAAATGGGCCATGGAAACACTGAGATACTACCTGCTAGGAAGAAAATTTACCCTCGTGACTGACCATGCCCCTCTTCAGTGGATGCAGCGGAATAAGGAGAAAAATGCCAGAGTGACTAGATGGTTTTTATCCCTCCAACCTTTCCAGTTCCGCATACAACACAGGGCCGGAAGTCATCATGGCAATGCAGATGGCTTATCACGAGTGCACTGTATGTCGACCCAAGTTGCCCAACCCCTTGGCGTTGAGCAGGGGAGGGGGATATGTGACAGAGTCAGACCTGAAGGGTATAGGAGAGTGCTGGAAGGCAGGTACATCAGTCTCAGGATGTGCAGGTCTCTGTTCCCCCTATAGCCAAACAAAGCCTACTCCAGGCCAGTCAAGACACCTGGGGTCAATTAAGAAGGTTCTAGCAGGCAGCAGGTTAATTAGGAGCACCTGCTGTCAAGTAAGGCCTTAATAAAAACCCCTGCCTCAGGCAGACAGTGTGGGTGTTTGGAGCAGAGAGGAGTTTGGAGACATTGGAGCACAGAGGAGTTTGGAGGCATTGAAGCAGAGAGCAGTTTGGAAGGAGGCCCTGAGGTAAGGGTGAAGTGGAGAGTAAAAGAAGCAGGAACTGTTGTGGGGAAGAAGCCCAGGGGAACTGTATTGTGCTTGGTGGTTAAAAGGTCAGCCATCTCAACTGAGATTATTAGGGTCCCTGGGCTGGAGCCCGGAGAAGAGGGCGGGCCCGGGCTCCCCCCCCCCCTGCCTTCCACAATTAGCCACTGAGGCTAGTGAAATCCGCCAAGAAACGCAGGACCCACAAGTACAGGCTTGGAGCTTTGTCACAAAGGGCAAACTATATTCATAAATTTCAAGAAGTTGCCATTAACATTCTTCAAATACGTTAAGGGCTGTTATAAAGAGGATGGTGATCAGGTTGTTCTCCATGTCCACTGAAGGTCGGACAAGGAATAAGTAGTGACTTCCTTATTCTACAGCAAGGAATATTTAGATTAGATTATAGGAAAATCTTTATAAGGATAATTAAGTAGTGGGCTAGGTTACAAAGAGAGGTTGTTGAATCCCCATCAGCGAAGGATTTTAAGAACAAGTTATATGAACACCTAACAGAGATGGTCTAGGTATATTTGGTCCTGCCTAACAACAGGGGGATGTACTAGATGACCTCTTGGGGTCCTTCTAGCCCTACATTTCTACAGTTCTGTGGCCAAGTTTCTGCCTCTGTTTCTGCTCAATGAAAGACAATAGAAACCTCATGGAAGAAGAGGCTAGGTCAGGATATACAAGCACTGGCTTTTCAGGTTCATCCAGACCCTTTGAAACAAATACAGTTCCTGTATATCTTCCAGGCAGAACAGTGCTGACACATGCATGACACTGCTATTGGTCTCCAGTCCTAGCTATGCATTTCTGCTTTCACAGGGAGTTAATGCCAGTGGGACTGGGAGGGCTGGTCTGACTCATCTCATTTTTTTCTGGAATTTGAATCTCATTTTGTTAGTAAGGTGGGCCTTCTTTGGAGTTTTTATTGGAAGAAGGAGAAGGCAGAACAGTCACATTTTCCTCATTCCTCGATTTTCAAAGCCTTTCTTCCCAGATTTTCATTTCATCCTATCAGAGAGGATCCATCTGGTCCAAAGTGTTTAGCTCCTATTGTCTAACAATAATCCAGCAGGTTTAGGACTTCTGCCAAGAAAGCCAGCCAAGTTTGTCTAAGATTTTTGATAGGACTTCTTCACAGTATATTTACTTTAAATTCTTCCTGTAGGAGTTTATGATTTATTTGATCTAAATTATAAATATATTATAGAAATTTGACCCATATCAAGGCAGCTTATCTCAGAAGTGGGGCAAGCTATATGGGAAAAGGCTTAGCTTGTTTTTTGTAGAGTTTCCACCCAGCACACAGATGTAGGAATGTGAAGGTTGACTTTTAATAGTTTAGTATATTTTGGGGCACATTGTTTGAGCATGCACATGAAGTTTTATAGTACCTTAAATTACTCTTTTTACAATATCTTGTAGGTTTAAGAACTTGTTTTCTATCTCTTTGGGTGTTAAAAATCCCACCTCTGTAAAAGTCCAACTATTCAGTTGTGCTTGTGGTTTTCCTTACCTATAGGAACTTCTCTAGTAGTTAAATGGGAATTGATTCAGATTCAAACAATTGGGCACTTTCACAGTGGCAAGACCCTCAAGCATTATTGCTCAGTTTATAGCTCTCTATACTTGTGGCTTATCCCTGGCTCTCTTTTTGAGTCTGTGTAAGGCATAACATGACATCTTGAGGATGTTGCAAAGGTTTCCCTGGGGAAACTTCCTTATTCACATCAAAGAAAATATATTCCAACATTTCATAAGCAATTTTGGAAACCCATTATTTCAAGCAATCTCCAAGCTTGTGAGATATGATCTTTTCTGTAGATGTGAAGGTTTTTTTCTGCACTTATACAAATAGATGCAATGGTCCAGATCCTCTGTCACCGTAAATCACCATAGCTCTATTTTACACCAAATGTCTATCTCCCAGGTACTTCTATGGCCCTCATCACCACAGTATTTGAATGCTTGAGCCGAGAACCTGACCTCATAACACATAATTACCTCATCATCCCATATACTGTAAGAGGCAGGAGTAATCATTGTGATCATGCAGTCTGATCCCTTGCATATCCCTTGCATATTCTGTAAGAGGCAGGAGTAATCACTGTGATCATGCAGTCTGATCCCTTGCATAACACAGGCCATTGGTTTTTCCTGAATCACTTCCCACTTTAAATCTCATAGCCATGGTTGAACTAGAGCATATATTTTAGAAAAAATCCAATCTTGATAAAATATATTTCCAGTGATGGAGAATTCATCACAACTTTTGATAATGGTAGTAATGGTAGGTAGCTATATACATGCCATTTGGGTAGCAGTGACATCAAAAGAACCAAACTTCTCAAAACTAGCGATAGTGACAGACCTCAAATGTTAGGTTTCTCAATAAGTTCTGTAACACCACTTGGACTGTAAACTTTATGTAGCTGAATTGATGAATATAGAAACTAGGACTAATGACCTTTTGAGGTCCCTTCTAGTCCTATTTTTCTATGATTCCATTATATTAGAATAAAAGTGTAACCATTCTGTTGGTAGCACTATCATCCTACCCCTCAGCACTAGGAACAAGGTACTACTGACCATACTCCTTATTTTACTTTTCCCAACCCCATAATAGCATATCAGCTAGCGAAACAGAATTTTCAGCCCTAGCTATGGTAAAACTATTTCCCAATATCTAGGAGTTTAATGCTCAACTCATTCTACTGTAGGTAAAGAGGATGCTGATGAAAGATAGGATAGAGGGTGTTCCTTCCTACAGAAGAACAGACAATCTAGTCAGATGATATCTGAATTTGCTCAATAACATCTAATTTCACCATCCTTTTGATTTAGCTTTTAATGTGTTGTACTGAATTCATGGGATTTTATGCATTTTTGGTAGCACACTGGAATCTGTATTAATGGAATGTATTAAAACCACAATGCATCCCAACTCAATAAAAAAATCACCAAACTCTTCAAGAATATCTTTTCTTTTCAGTAGACAAGTTACATATTTATTTGATGATTTGCAGATTGCTTTTCAACCCAAGCAAACTTGGAAATTGCTCTTCCATTATTTCAACTCAACTGAGTGGTATATGTCCTTGGCTATGTAGCTATGCCACTAGGGCTCATTTTGTATCTACTATATGAAAGAAGTTTAGGTTATGATCTTACCATCAGGCAAATATTAATCTTAGTTCATTTTCTCTGATTGCATTGCACTTAGATATGGTATCAGCTCTGGCATTCATTTTTTGTTCATTTATTTCCAGTGTCACAAACCAATCACTTGTATAGCCTTTATAAAGCTTTGTAAGTTTATTGAGATCCAATAAAGAACTATGTTTTTGCATAATAATTATCATTATCCTCCAGCTGTATGTTCTGCAATTTATTTTGCTTCTGTAGTTCTCTGTAATTTGTACTAACAGCGACTAACTTTCGCAAAGTGGTTGCTTTTATTGAAATCATGATGACACAGCACACCTTGTACTTAACACCTTTGCTTTGTGTTGTAACTGCTTCCATGTTTACTGAAAACAAATCTGGTCTCTGCCATTTATTTATACCTTGTACTTATGCCTTTGGATGTGTATATAATTAGATTATTTAATTTTTATTGTCTATCTTCATTGCTACTTGCACCACTACAAAGGAGTTCACCTTTTCCAAATGCCTTCAGATACCACTCGTGGGCAGTATGATAACCACCTCCTACAGTTGTTGGCTTTGTTCCCTTCCAGATGGACGAGTGCAAGTGGCTTCATTTGTTCCTGTTTTGCCAAATAGTTGTTTATTTCTGACATAATGTAATAATGAATGGTGAAAGTCAGGAGTGCTGCTAAGAGACCAGTGTTTCTTTTCTGGCTTCAATCACATGGTATAGGAAACGGTTACAAAAGGCTATCCCCTCTGTCATATAGTAGGGGTCAGTTGCACCCCTGCCCCCTTGAAATAACTTTAATAAACTCTCAGGTTATCTGTTAGGGATGTTGAATTTTAAAGGCAACATTTAAAAAAAATCACTTCTTTTGTGGCCATGTTCAAAGTGTTTCTTTGGGATTTAAAAGTTCAGTGGCTACTGAGTTAAGGTGTATTTGTTTTGCTTTACAACAGTGAGGTAAAAAGCCCCATAACCTATTATTTAGCTGTGGGAAGGACCTGTAATTAGAAGATGATTCCAGATAATATGGACTGATAATACCTTTTTTATTTTAAGAATGTGTCACCTTCACACATCTAATAGTGTGTCAAACCTTCCCCCCCCCATAAGTGAGGAATTAAAGGCAAGTTCCACTGTAGACCTACATTTCACAAGAAATAGTTGCCATTACTTCATAGGGCTGCCTGTCAAAATGCTTACTCAATATCCTCAATCAGTTTAAAGGGTAGAAATAATCATTTTGGCATGGTCTGCAAGATATCTTATTGTTTAGCCAAATGCTTAGTCTCAGTGGAAGCCCTTCAAATTCCTGCTTCAAAGTAGTGCTTGGTGGGACACTTCTGATTTTAACAGCGTCAAATTATCCCCAATTTGTTTTGTTTGATTTCCTTCTTGTGAACAGTTATGTGTTCTTATAGCCCCATTTCTGTACATTAACGCACAGCAGGAAGGCAGATGTCACAAGGTGACTTTACTACCTGTATGTTTGCCTCTGTGATAGAACTAGCTCACATGCCAGTTTTAAATGACTTCCCCAAAATGCATAATGGCCACCACCCACTGAGATCTCAGTCAGCCCTGCCTGGCTTGGAGCCTGGCCAAAATTACACTGCTGTGATGCAGAGCATGGCACTTTGCTTCTCCCTCTGATGTGGAAATGGAACTTTAACAGTCAGCAAATACCCCCAGTTTAAATCTCTTCTGTGTCTGACACAGGTTGGAGTCTTCAACTCATAGGAGAAGCAACAAGAACAAAATCATTTTTCTCTCTCTCTCTGTGTTTAAAGAAACTTTCAAAGGGTTTTAAAAAGCAAAGCTGCAGAGTCCCAAAGAGAAACCTGTAGTAACAGAAACAGAAAATCTTCAGAGTAAAGAAATGCCTTTTAAATTACTTGTTTTCAGTGCTCCATTTCAGAAAGCATCTCCTTAAAAATGCCTCTTTTATTGTGCACCTGTCTGTCTTAAGTGAACATTTATCCATATCTCCTAAACACTCAGATGCAAGAGACAAAAAGTTTCCCTGACACTCATGAAGACAACTCTAAACTGCCTTAAATTCAGTCCTGGGGAGAGTCTTCTTATGCATGTTGTATATTACATAAAACTGTGTCTACATGAGATTAAACAGTACTATATATGATAGATGACGACATTTTGCAATAATATTTGCAGGCTAAAGAACTTGCTTATTTTTGAATGATGAATCTGCTTCTAATCTAAGCAGGACAGAACAAGATAGGGCACTATAGTATCACTCTTATGCTGCCTTATACTAGTGTAAAACCAGACAGAGATCTGTGGTGGTGGATAAAATGACAGGTACCATGTTTTCAGCAGCTAAAAGTGACTGCGGCTTCAGTGATGAGGGCAGGAAATCTCATGGACCCGAGCTGTACGAAAAGTGGGTGGGTAGTACACCGATTCATCACCTCGCGCAATACGCTCCCATTAACAGAGCTCAGTCAAATATTAATTCTACCTGGTCTCCAATGGAAACCTGACAATAGCACAGCGTGGTGACACCATTTGCTATGTGCCAGAGAGATTCCTCTCTCTGGTGGAAGAAAGTATAATTTATTTTTTCCTGTGGCAGTAATGCTGAAATTGGCCACCTATGTCTGCAATGAGCTTGACATGCTGAAGGGTGTTTTGTTGTACATGTGTAACACTTATTACATAAAATAAAAGTCTGAAATCTGAAACTCCTAACTTCTATTTTAGGTACTTGTGTGGCCCCTGTTACCCTAGAATGGTAGTGGCTCATAATCTTTAATGCATTTATCCTCCCAACATCCCTGTGAGGAAGGCAGGTGCTATTTTCCCTATTTTACAGTTGGGGAACTCTGTTTCAGAGAGGCTAAGTGACTTGTCCAAGATCCTACAGGAATTTGTGGTGGAATAGAAAATTAAATCCCAGTTTCCCAACTCTTAGGCTTAGTGCCTTAACCAATGGACCATTTTATCTTGTCATGGACATGGGTGCTTTGTTGAGGTGAAAGCTCCTAAGAGGTGGTTAAGTTCTGTAAGTGCAAATTCTAACAAATGGTTGCACACAAGTGTTAAGCTATTTAAAGGGTATGCCAAAGGGCCAGTGCCCATATAGATGGCTGCATTTGCGAAGTGGAGGCACTACGATTTATCAATTGTTCATGCAAATGTGGAGGCTGCCATTTGAAATGTCATTATTCTGAGTTTAGACAGAATACCATCAATTAGACTGAAACAAAACAGTAATATTTTTAGAATGCATATTCATTTGTTTGTGAATAGATTGTACATGCAAACAAGCTGACTTTCCAAAGTCACATGGCTATTTTTATCCACTACATGAAAGAAGCTTATACAGAAGTCCACA
Source organism: Sternotherus odoratus (assembly GCA_032164245.1). NCBI lineage: Eukaryota > Metazoa > Chordata > Testudines > Kinosternidae > Sternotherus > Sternotherus odoratus. The sequence goes on from JAVMKO010000006.1 coordinate 46,403,548, forward strand.
ATGCTCTGTGGTTTTACTATTATTCCATGATAGAGCCTACAGAAAAGGCAGACTTAACCTATGAATGCTAAGAAATGAATTTCACAGATTGCAAGCAGAAACATGCTTCTGAGTAGTTTAACATGATGATCTAATGTGGCTTTTCCATCTAGGTCAACCAGAGATTGCTAGCTAGTAGTTAGAGCAGAGGGCTGGTTAGTAGGCTTGGTTTTATTCTTGACTTTGCTCCTGTTTTGCTGTGTGATCTTGGGCAAGTCACTTGACCATTCTTAGAGCCTCAGTTTACTCATCTGTAAAATAGAGATAACATTTATCTATTTCACAAAGTGTTGGGTAGCTTAATTAAGGTTTGTGAAAACACTCTAAGATTCTCTGATCACAGGTGTAACACATATGCAAAGCATTTTTTAATAGGCATGTTTTAACAAAACCCTCTATATTCCTTAAACTCTTTAGTCACACATCCTAAAGCATGAACTAGTTGTGTCATGAGTTTAGCTATGCTATGGGGAACTCTCTATGAAAAGTTTGTATTTTTACCCCAAAGTCCAATCAAATACAGTTAGTACCAACTAAAAAGGGCCTCATTTTCTAGGGGAAGAATCATCTCTCATTGCTCTCTTGTGGCTCACCAAAATATGTCAGGAAAACTAAAGGTTTTATTTTTTTTAAGGAAATACCCAAGGCAGGGTTTGAAATTATGTTTTCAGACTTCTGTAGACAAGTACTTTTTATGTGGGTTCAGTGTTTCCCTCTAGTACATTCCCACCAGCTTTTCTTTAAATGACTTTATGTTGTTTTTACTCTACTTTTTACTGTCCAAAAGCAGCTTTCATCACCAGACTGGGACTCTCCGTTCAGCATTTTTAGAGCAGTCAGGGGTGAGGGTATGGAACTCCCATGACCATATTAGTAAATTGCAATTTGGCTCTGTGGCACTGTCCATTGCTCCCTGTGCAGCAACAGATCATAGATTGATTGTAAATCACATCCAGTATGTTTTCCTAATTTTTAGGTTTGGGCTAACAGTCTACCTAATAGTAAAAACATCTGGCCTAGTTTTGCTTTTATTCTGTTTCTTATAGCAGGAACCTCATCACCATGGGATCAGTGCAGTCACACAAGGTCAAGTTTTGTACCTGTAAACAGTTAATGTACAATATACGTGAATAATAAGGGGTTGCTTTATATTTGGGTTATATGGCTTTTATAAGCATAACATTAACAATAAAACATTGATATGACAATCAGATTTAAGCAATAAATTCCAGATCAGCGAAAGGCCTGGAACCTGATATATCCTGGATAAAATGAAGCGGGGAATGTGATAGCCGAAGCATTTTGATGTAATATAGGTTGGCCACTGGTAATAAGTTTGCAGAGACACAGGACATCTGAGATTTAAAACATTCAATGTCTGTGTTGAATTTTGCTTTCATACACCACAGTAAGGCATGCATTACCTGAAAGACTTTCTCGTGTACCAGAATTCTGGAAACATCACAGGAGAACCAATGTCATGCGAACTTGCTTTGTTTTCTACACATATTCAGCTTCTGAGATAAAAATACACTGGAAAGTAATTCCAGCCCCAATGAATAAGGGAATAAAAGTAACTTTAATTTTACTATTGTGATTGAAGCATAGAATAAAGGGAGTGCTTAAAATAACTTCAAGAGGCCCTAAAAACAATATTTTCATGTAATTTTTCACTTGAAGTTCAGTGTTTAAAAATACATTTATTTTGAAATACATTTGAACATTCTGGAGAATTTTCTAATCAAATTGATAAAACCTTTTTTCATTTGTTTTTTGTTTTAATGCAGTGAGACTTCCTCAACTGTCCAAACACCTACTAATTCACTACTTAGTTATCCATCTTCTATGAATCTGATATAAATTCAGGGTCATGCAGAGCAGCATGGGAGCATGCAGAAATAAATTTCAGATAGCCTGGGGGCTAAGAAAAAGCCCTTCCCAAATCTACAGTATGTTAGGGGACTTCTGCTCCCCAAAGTAATGTTAATGTTTATGCACTCCTGACTCAAAGTTCCTTTTAACTGGGCCTTAGCAGGAGTGCATAAACAGCAACATTAGTTTAGTCAGCAGGAATTAATTATTGAAATCAATTATTGCTTCTTTCAGATTACTGCAGGCAGTCCACAGTGAGCTGACATAAAAAACAGTTGTCTTGTTTGCTGTCTTTGTGGCAGCAGAACAAAATAAATAATAAAGAACAGGCACTGGCACAGGATTTCTGCTCAGTTCTATCATCATAGATGTTTTTTAAAATTTATCCTATTCTTTATTGGCAGGGCAAGACAGCCATATATATATATATGGAGTTGGGTTTTGCTGTGGTCCAGTGGCATTTTAACCCCCCCCCCCCCAGTTAACGTCTATTTGTATCATGCCTGTGATGCTGTATAAAAAGGAAGATGATGAGGTACACTAATACAATCAGCGCTGTTACTAAGCTGCAATCAATCTTATACAAAATATGTCATGTAGAGTATCAATGGAAAAGTTATAGACTGCTAAGTATTATTGTCTTGTTTAAATCCATGTTTCATCTTTGTACATAAAGTTATGAATATTTGCTATGTGTTTGTATCTCAAACATGTTGTTTTCTTGGGTGATGCCCCAAGGTAGATTTGAAAAACAAGCCAGCCTGTTTGATGGCCCATTAAGGACAATCAGCTCTCCCAGTGAGCCCTTCCTAGAGATGTTTCTTAGGACTCTGAGGCAATGGCTGCCCTATGATTCAGCAAGGTATGTAAGGACATGTGATAAGAACATGTGATCTAAAACTCCAGCTTCTGCCAGTAAGTCTCCATGCACTGAGGCTCCAAGTATAAAGGGAACCTATGACATCACTGTCTTCACATCTCTGGATGTGATTTCTAACAAAGAAGAGCTTTGAACAAAGGACTGATGACCCTCAATCTAATGAGTGAACCAGAAAGACATTAGAAGCTAACAGATTTACAAGCACTGCTGTGAACCTGATCTATAGACTCTGAAATCACTTCTAATTTATATGAGTCATTTAACCATTTAATAACTGTCTTATTTTCTTTTTGGTTACTAAAGGACCGGCTACAAGGGTGGTATTTGGTAAGATCTAATATATATATTGACCTGGGGGCATGACTGATCTTTTGGGATTAGAAGAACCTTACGTATGATGAATTTGCTTTTCAGTAACCTCTCATCATAAAGACCAGATACTTGGCTGGTGATAGGGGCTAGAATGCCTAAGAGGACTTTGGTTTAGCATCTTGTTAACTTGTACGGTGGTATAGGAGCTCACTTTTGTTACTGGCTTGATGAAATCTAATTATAGAATAAACCACAAGTTTTAGGATGTGTCTGGCCTGCTTTTTTATCAGTCTGTCCTGAATCTGGCATTCTCCGCTGTGACACACTTGGCATGGTCACAATACACATTTGAATCAAAGTCTGCTTCTGCCTAGAGTTCCATCAATGGTGTAGAGCTTGAAATCTAGCATGAGAATTATATTATGAGAGCACAACTGGGATCTCATTTTTCTAGCACAATTTACACCACTTAAAGATCTGGTCTTTTATCTCTGAACCACTTCACTGACTGTTTCTGTGTTTTGCTGAGAGGATTCCATTTTATTTTTCTTTCCTGTAAGATACTTTAGAAAGTAATAGTTTTTTCCAACCTTATCTTCCCAGCAGTATTTTGTAGCATACTTACTTCCACTGGGATTGATCTATCAAATAGTAAGTATTTTTTCAATTTTCTTCCTTAAATTAAGGATCCAATTTAGGTTAATTAGTTGCCTTTTTAGTTCTTTTTCTTGATAAAACTTCTAGTTCCTTTGCCGTAATGTGCATCCCTGCATGCTGTAGTGATTCAAACCTTATAAATCCTTTTATAGATATCTATCTTTTCTGGGAAAGGTGACTTCACATTTCCCAGAATGGATATTTCCTGTCACCTGTATGTCAGATGGCTTCTTCAAAGATGTGTCATAGAGGGCAACAGCCAGAACTTCCTGCAGCCACCTGAATATTTATCTGAGCATTATTACCCTAGAACTTGAACTTGACATTAGGGACAAAAGGTAACACCACACATGCTACCTTCTTGTAAAATTCAGGAGAAGATCTGACCTTCCTTACCAGCTGTTCTCACAACCCCAGGATGCTATGTGCTGATATAAATGCTTTAAAATAAACCTTGATGTCTGGGGAAACCTATTACAACACCACACACACATATCTATCTTCATCTATCTATATAACTAAATTGTTAACAATTTAGTTATATACATTTGATGAGAAATGCATCAGACATCCTTAATACTATGGCCTAATGAGCTCAGAACTCTAAAATCTTCAATTAACAATATATCTCTGTGTAATCTACAAATATTTATATCTTTTATATCCAGAGAGAGAGAGAGAAAGAGAGAGAAATTATGGGTCATGGTCCTTACTTGGTTTAAATTGTCAAAGCACTATTGGAGTAGATGGATCTATGACAATTTAAACCATGGAAGATATAGCCCTCCCCTATATTTGTAATTGCATCCTTGACAGTTGGTGTAGCACATCTGCTACTTGTTTGATAGATTATTTTACACCTGGCTTATGCTGGCCGTAGTACTACTTCCTGCTAGTCATGCAAAAGTTGCTAACTTAAACAAATATAATACATCACCTCCAACAGTTCTTGGCCTGCGGCAAGTTCAGTGCTTTTCCAAATAGACAAACAGGGATCCAGTTATAACCTGACATAGCAGTCTGACTGGTGTTTGGGATTGCTTGATACACAAAACAACTGTTCAGTCTTAAAAATCAATATTGTAGTCAATCTATGTACTGTCAATGATTTCTGTTCTGGTACTGGATAGACAGGCATCCTACTTGTTATAATGTACCAAAAGCTCCTCTTTCAGTTTGCCAGGACACCCAATATTTCAAGCAAAAATCTTGTTTCCAGCTCAAACCACTTTGCATTGCCTCAACCGCAGAAAACAACTGGAAGGTAGCACTAAAAAGGGAAGCCAAAGGTTCTTCCTAACTGATAGGAATCTTCAGATCATGTAGTTCCACCATAGCTCTATGTCACCCATTCTTCACACAACATATAAGATGTGTCAGGAATGAGGAGGAGGCATGACATACATGGCTGTGGGTGCGGAGAGGACATGGGACTCTGACTGGTCCTAGTTGGTACCAAGTTTCCTATGGGACCACTGCATCTGACATAATTTAGAGCAGCCCCTAGACTGTTATAATTTATGACAGAGACCTTTTTAGCTCCTGGATACCCCAAGATTGGGGGAGTGGCTTATATCTTTTTTCTTCTTTAACTCTTTAGCTGTGCTGAATGTCCATTCAACACAGCTGAGGATGTGTCTCTTCATAACACACACTTGTCTTCTATTTCTTCTCTTTTCTTTTTGTGTGTTTGTAGTTTAAATGCCATGCCTAATCTAGAGGAACTTTGACAAACTTAATAACCAATATTTAACAAAAAGGCAAACTTTTGCTTCACTCCCTTTTTGAACTAATGTCTAATGGAGAAAAATACATTTAATATATAAATGCAAATCTGCAGTTTAGCTTATCCCCAAATTACGTCCATTCCTAAGGAGGTTGATTTTGCATCCCATATTGACTTCAAGCATTTAATCCTTTTAATTGTAAATTATTACATATAGTACAGATCTTTATAATATTAACCTAAAAACATCTGATATAAATGAATGACATCTCGCTTTTGATTTTAGGGTGAATTCAATAGGGTGACAAATTCAATGGCAAATTTATTAATATTTCTGTCCTCCAGATGATACATAAAATATATTGCTTGTTATCTTAGTCTGAGTCTCTGAGTCTGACAACCTAGGCTGCAAGACCACACTCACTGGTTATCTAACAACTCCAGGACTATTGGTCATTCATTGTTCCATCTAACATAAAATAGTTAATTAGTTTAATGAAACAAGTGTTTGAAAAATACATGGTTGGTTGATTCCTGGTGAGTGAAAAGTGTACTTGCTTTACCCTTTCAATATTTACATCTTCCCAAGTAAAGATTACACAGTATCAGGGACACACAGACAGATACACAAAACTGTGTTTTGTAGAATGCTAGTTTTACTTTCCTGATGGATTTTGTTAGGACCATGAGGACAGATTTGTGGCTGGACCTGCAGGAGTATACAAAATGGGGAATCCAAAAGGTTTTTTTGGTTTTGGTTTCGCACATGGAATTTTTAAGGAAATCCCAGAAGTTTTAATCATCATGTCACAGTTGGCTGTACCCCATGAAACAGAAAGGGGCTAACAAGATGCAATATGGTGTGGCCAGCTAAAATAATAACGAGAGAAAATTCACCTAACTACTCTCGTAAGGGATGGCTCAAATATTCACTGGGCCTTGTGTTACAGCAGAAAAGTGGGTTTAAATACCTAGGAAGTGGGTGGATGAGGGAAAATACATCAATATTAACTCTTCTTCTGTCGGTGTTGAGACCAATGGATGTTAGATCATCCCACCTGAAGAGTGCTCCTGAGATGTACTGGCAGGCTGGCTGACACTGATATCCCTTTTGTCTCAGTCCTTGCAGCTAGAATGTTTCCTCTTCTGCACTGTCTGGATTCTGTGATGTCTGGCTCATACTGATAGAGGGAAAACAAGGCTCCACCTGCACAAGTACTTCCTAAGCCCTTACTTCCTTTAATCTCTCCCACCTGTGAACTTAATTTCTCAACGGTCACTCTAAACTGCCTTGAAATCTTCAGGTTTCAACCTTCCATCCAAAAGATCTCACCAAAAGCTTTAAAATGCTGCAGAACTTTCAGGCGTCAGTATTTCATCCAACTACAACTGTCTCTTTAGAACCCCTCAGACCCTATTTAACTAGCAAAGAAGAGAGAAATAATGTTATCACATTGTCTTCCTGTTTCTGAAGCTTTTCATCTCTCTTCATTGCTTTGCCCTCTTCCTTTCACCTGCTTCTTCAACTACATTGGCCACAAAAAAAAGGAGAAAGGGAATACGATTAACTCTAGATATATTTCAGCAACTGTGGACAAGAAATCATATTGGTAAACTCCTAGAATAGAAGCTTGTTTCCTTTTGGAGCTTAAATGTACACTATACCTAGTGTACACAGTGTTGTTGTAGCTGTGTCAGTCCTAGGATATTAGAGAGACAAGGTGGGTGAGGTAATATATTTTATTGGACCTACTTCTGTTGGTGAGCGAGACAAACTTTTTCACTTAAACAGAGCTTTTTTTCAGAGAAGACACTTGTCTTTGAAAACTTGTCTCTCACTAACAGAAGTTGGTCTAGTAAAAGATATTGTCTCAGCCCCTTGTCTCACTATACTTAGTATCTCTGAAAAAAAATCCATTTTTGAAACTCTGTTCAGTGTTCTTTATCTGGCTTTTCACTTTTTGTTGATTACTTGTGACTGATGTACTGGCCTATTAACAAAAATTGGACTTACATTTGATAAATTGTAATGATTTTCCCTTTAAAGAAAGAAAGAGAGAAAGGAGATTTAAAAAATACCAGCTGAGTAACTTCCAACACATTAAATCATGTATTTCACTAAAAAGGAAAGCATTTAAATGCAAAGTCACTATTTATTTTCTGTATCATCAATGACCTCGAGGCTAGAGTATTAATGGTCTTTGCCATTTGTGAAGTAACTGGTCTTCAAATCAATAAGCATACTTAGCTGCTTGCCATTAAAATTGATCAGTACTGCCCTTCCGATTGACGTCACATCCAACTGTAAATATCATCAAGTGAGCTGTCACCTCATTTTCATTATGTGTGTTCTTCTTTTCAAAAGATAGATTTCTTCTCTAAGACTAAACATTAGAATTTTTCTTAATTATTTCTGACATTTCCCCCAATGGGATCAGGATCTTCCTCTGAGGACAGAAATGTCTGGCCAGTATCCTTAAAGAGTAAAAAGAAAGACCAGTACTACAGGATGGTAGCAACTAAAAGTTCTAGTTAGCACTATATAACAAAATACAATGTTCAGAAGAATGATTCAACGAATGAATTTGGATGTAAATTGATCATTTAACCAGTAGGATGACTTTAATGCCTGAAGTTTGAAAGTGCATAACTTAGGTATCCATGTTCATATATTTCCAACCTCTGTACATATGAAACAAATTCTACTGCCATTTACCTGAGTATTAATACAGACTAATTCCATTAATTTCAGTGGTGATGGTATTCAGCCATATGGTCTTGGGTAGCTATTCACAATTTACACCAGGAAGAAAAAAACATTTAAAACATAGATGTTAAAATGAATAGACATTGGGCTTGATTAACTCCCATGGATACAGATCAGTGCATATTGCACCTCTTGTACCTTTGGGGGACAATACACCAATGAAAACGTACATCCCAGGGAGATGACAGGTAGTCATACTGCTGCTGTTGTTTTATACTGTAGCTGGACTCCATAAAAGGCCTCCTGGGAAATGTATTGAATCATCATATTCTATGAGTATACAGGCCATCAACCTCCTTGGCTGACGTGTCCCACTTCCTGGGCTGTGCCAGCCATCTCTTGGCCCTCTGGTGGAGTGTGTATTGTGGATGATTTCTGTTGCTGTGACCCTGCTCTAGGCAGTCTTTCGCTACTAGGGGTCTGCTGGCTTGGTTGTGACACTGGAATCAATCAGGCCTCCGTGAGTCCAAACCCAGACCAGATTGCTTCTGGCACATACATATTATAGCTGGATTTACATAACTCTAGTCTGTATTTCATACTTGACAAAATTTTGATAGGTGCAATTTCAAAACACTTCACACTCGGGTGCTTGTTTTCGGTGTGTTAAGAAAACTCAAATGTTTAAATAAAAATATTTTTTTTAGAAAAAGGAAAGGAGATTTAATTTACCCCAATAACAAAACTACAGCTTATTTACGACTTCCATCAGAGGTCGAGGGGAGGATTCTGACTAAAAGAAATAGAATGACTTATAATTTGATTTTATATAACACTGTTAGAGTACATTCAGATCTAATTAATGACTGATTGATAAACATTCATATAGCTCCTTTCCTTCAAAGATGCCAAAATACTGGGCAAAGTTTACAAATAAATTGCAAATTGTGCATATAATGCTTGCTTCACTCATCACTGAAAGGCAGCCACCTCTATGGTGGAATACAGCAGCATTTAATGAGTGCTCCTAGTAACTCCCCAGTGGTTCAAGACTGAGAATAACATATCTTATCCAATTGAAACTGCATGGGAATCTTAGGCAGGCAGAATGTAATTTATCCCACTGGAATTTGACCATGATGACTTGGTTATCACTTCAAATCTTGCAGAAATTGTCAGGGGATTTTAACTAACCACAAGTCATTAAGAGCTTGATTTTAGACCTCACCAGAAAGATAGCATTTCTATCAGCCTCCTTTCCCCATTCCGGAGTATTAGTACAGTACTCACTCAGAGGAGAGAAGGCCACCCACTGAATCACTAGTCAACTGCATGCAGCACCCTGGATTTGATATAGAGGTGCTCAAGAACTTATGCTACCCATATCCTGAAATTGCATATACTTTAAATGGAAAAGTGATGAAACATGGTTCTTTCACTTAAATATGATGTTGATGGCAGCCCTAATAAACTCTTTTTAGCACTGAGAGATTTGCAGATGTAAAGTTCTATGGAGCTGGGGGCGTGTGTGTGTGACAAAGCCATTCAGGATAGACAGCCAACCTCTGTGCTTTCCTGTCAAATTGAGTGTTTTATCAAGTCCTTATATTGTATTGCTCCTGCTGTTGAAAGAGAGAGTTACATAGTTTTCCTGTGCCGTTTTTAAGGGGGACTAGCACCTGCATTCAGGAGGTGATTACTGTTATCCAAATATAAGCTCCATGCATTCTTCATCCTGGTTCTGGACTTCTGGAGAACACCTGCAAGATTCCAGCAGCCTCATGTCTCTAGCTTAAAGCTGAGGGCTATGGGTAAGTGAAATGTCACACTGTATATTATTTATAAAGATGATTACAAATAATATTTAGATTTTCTCTCTTCCCTGGTTTCCTTGTATTTGTTTTTCTCTCCATCTGAGCATTGCTCCATTTTGATCTGTTCTTGATTTTTTCCCTCTCATCCTTTCTTTGCTTTTTGTTTTTGAAAACACAGCTTCTTCTAAAAGAAAAATGTGGACCCAGTAATAGACTTTCAGGTTGAACACTCTACTACTCATCACGGCTGTAGGATATTTGTGTGTTTGGTGAGGGTAGGAGGTTCCATTTGGGTCAGATGAAACCACACAAGTTTTGGGTGTTTATCTGAATTATCTGAACCTACAGTGTTGGCAAAATGGGATGGATATCTAATGAGAACTGGCCCTCTCACAAAACTTCTGTTACTTCCAGCTTCTGGTCACACAGAAATACTCAAAAAACTGTTTTTTGGTAGGCTTTTGTCACATCTCTTTCTAATCCCAGACAGAACTAAAAAATGCAGAGAAGCATGCAAATGAAAAACAATTAAAGTCAAAATTCTCTGAAACATTATTTTCCTTTAGTTTTTCTTTAGAACTGGATGTCACATTGAACATCAACCATAATGTAGCCAAAATCTCACCTAATGGCAATTCAGTTCTACATGTTTTGACATTCTTTAGGCAGAATACCACCCACTTAAGGAATCTGTCTTTCCCCACAGAGAAGACATGCTACTCAAAGACCTGTAGACTCTAATAACTTCCAAAGACTTTCACTACATAATTCAACATTTGAGTGCAACATACCCTCTTCTGTCACCCTAGAAGAATATGAACGGAATTGTTCTTTTGCAGTCTACATTTAAAATGACAAGACTAAAATTTGTCAGTGACCTGAACCCTGATTCTGTCATCCATAAGCTCACCATATTCACATTTTTGCTATTCCCTTAAGTCCAGTAGTTACAAAGACATATATTGATTCACCCTGCTCTTGAGTTACTTGTCTAAACACACTTGCTTAAAAGGTATATTTTTCTCTGCCTTCAAATATTCACGTAGTCTTTTCCTAGCCTTGTTTGAAATCTCCAGTATGACCTCCAGCATTTAAAAGGCATTTTTACTTTATGTTTGAATACAGATGAAGGTAAGGTAAGATACTAGTGAGATAAGGCCACTGTTCATTACATTAGCACAATTATCCATTTCAGAGTGACTGTTTCCTAGTCACTTAAATTACTCATAGCGAAATGTTACATGTCCTGTAATTAGCAGTGTCCCACTGCTGAAACAAAAAAATTTCATCATCATCAAATTGAACTGTTTTGTTCACACAAAAAATGAAGAACGAAATTATGAGTCAAACTCAGGCAAAAGAGTATGTCATTAAATTGTGTCTGCCGTAATTAGTAGGTCACTCTAGATGGCTTCTGTTAATTGTCAGAAATCACCATTTGAGTGTTCAGACACTGAGGAATAGACAGAAGCCAAGAACATGCTAGATATAGTCAGCGCAAGGATTGCCTAGTCATTGATAACAACTTTGAAATGACTTCCACTGAAGCTATTGTGAAATCTGCTCCTGGACTGGATAACAAGGCCCTTATTTGGGAGATTTTGGCCAGGTCCTTCACCAGAGTTCCTCATAGAAACTTCCACATTCTAAAGCCACTGATGTGCAACTCTCATGCATTTCAGTTCAAAGTTAAGATATCACCAAGTCCACTCATAAATTCTGTTTCATGATTGACTGGTGTGGTCCTTACAGGATGGAACAGATTGTAAATGAGAAATATATTTGGGGCATAATTATCATTTTACTAAAAATGTCCGTGTACACATGAGGATCTCCCAGATATCTGACCATGAATTCTATTTTGCTGTGTATCACCATTACCCAAGAGGCTGATTCAGACTCTTTTTCTTATCTTATCCTTTTATTCTTATTTTCTCTTATCCCCCATCTCTCGGGAGTTATAGTAATTCCTGCTAATTAAAAAAAAAGCTAAGCTGCCTTTATAAAATAACACCTCCAACTATTAAATGCTTTTCAGTAGAGCTTTAATTTTATGGGTAAAGTGTTCTTACTTACCAAGGAGATAGGTGCCTCTAGGGATAGATAAGATATATTGTATGCATGTGTTTCCTTTCAGAGAACAAGGTATATGAAGAAATAGATTATTTAGGTGACACAGAGGGTCATATTCATCCCTGGTAGAGCTCCATTCAAGTTAAGTTGTTTTAAAAATACATTCTTGTTCAATTTTCATTTTTTGATTTATTTCGTGTTGAGTTATTATTTAGATATAGTACCATTTTCTGGAAATCTCAACTCAGTAACACTGTGTTAAATTCAATGAACAAGTGAGTATCCTGCAAGAAAGATGGGGATTAGTGTCCTTGAAAGAGACTATTTCTTCACTTTTTACTCATGCTGAGCCTCCCAGGGCCTCAGTGAGTTTGAATGATCATCACCGGGGAAGACAATATTTTAATTTGTAAACATTAAACTTATTAATCATCCTACATTAAAGAATATACATTTATATACTCTCAGAACACACCAAACAAACTATACATGTTCCTGTTTTCCACATCCCTTATTTTTGATGAAATTGTTTGATCTTATTTAGTTTACTACCTTTATTGTAATTGCTTTGCTTTTTCAATCACAACAGCTACTCTGTTTTAGTGTGGTTAATTTTCTCCTGTCTTGACAAACGGTGTAAGCTGCTCGCAGTTTCCATTCTGTGTTGTGGGTTTTCTGTTTTGTTTTGTTTTTTCCTTCAAGGCCTGCATTCCCTTTCCGTGGTTGCTTTGATTGACTCTCAATTTATTAATTTACAATTAATTAATTAATCCCTCTCTGACAACTTTTTAAAGCCATCACAACTCATATTAACAGTGGACTGCCCATTCTAATTAAAATCAATATGTAATCCTTAATGCACTTATTTCTATCTCTACCAGCAAACTGGTTCAACTAGCTAGAAGTAATTTAGTCACTGAAATGGAGAGATATCTGTGTGATTTTTCCATTTGATTGCTAGTGGAATTGTGGAAAGAAGCACCTTTTTTCTGGTTTTACAATCCAAGATTTTACTGGGTACATTTCTAGATCAATAAGTATAGGAGACCGTTTTAATTATATGTAAAAATGATTGTAGCCCTGTTCTGAAGGGGCTTGATCCAAAGCTACTCTTGGTGATTTTCAGAGGGATGATTTTTTGAAATAACTTGAGGATAAAAAACAAACCTCCATGGAACTAATTCTCAAAGGCAAACTTGAAAGCACTCCTGGAGGCTATTAGTCTATATAATGACAGAGGCTATAGTGTTTGCTCCATTATGTGGCTTCCATACAAACTCCCCAGCGGAACTACTCACTTGAAGTTAGGTAAATGTTTAAAGTAAGGCTTTGCTGGGTTGAGGTGAGGGTGCTTAACATCCTGAAAATTTGAGTCCACATAGCTCTCTTATTGCCTCCTCAGCAAACGTCTCTGGTACAAACACTGTCTGCCATCTCCCAGGGTGATTTCTCTCTCAGTGTTGTGGTCTCTTCCTCTATCAACAGGTATGAATCAAGCCCAGTATATTCAAATATTTGTTAAGATGTTTCTTCTGACTGCCTTGTATCCCCTCCTTTGTTTGTTAGAGATTATTACATTAAATACTCTGCGACTATTATTTTTACTGAATACTGTAGCTATTAAGCATTTCCATCTCTGTTGTTCTTTTAAGTAGCAGACTAATATTTTTCTTTGTCAACCTTCTACTACAGTAACCAGATGTTGAAACCTTTTCTTTAATATCTTTTCACTGATGTTCTTTGCAAATAGCATTACCCTTCATGTGCCCCCCCTTACTATGTTTCTATATTCACCATATAATTTTCTTTTTCCCCATGTCCTATTGCTTGTGTGAACTTTAGTTCATTTTCAGGTGTTTTAAGTGCAGAATAATTGCAATTCATCTTCAGAGACAGGAAGTCCAAGTATAGTATCTAGTTTTATACTGCACCAGCATGATACAATCTGGTGTATTTCTCCCTAGAGATCCACCGAATATACCTTTGGGAGCCCCAAAAGAAGACATTCTTTCTCATTATTGTCAATACTATACTTCATTTAAAACTACATGAGAAATAATGCACCTGGTAAATCTATAAACTAGTGTAGTTTGTCCTTTCGGTGAGATATACTGAGGTAACAGATCAACTTTTTAGGTTTAGGAGCCTCCTGAGCTTTCTCTTTTTAATCAGAGTATCAGACTATTGATTTTCTCCCAACATTCATTGTCTAAAACTTGATCACTGACATAGTTTTCACCTTCATACAATGAAATACTCTGGTAATCCCAATGAGATATGTTGAGGCAGATAGAATGTCCATCAAAAATACAAATCTGGCAATACTTTTTAGTTAGGGGGAAAAAATATCCCCAGCCACATAGGTAAACTATGGCAATTGCAAAGCAGAGTGCTTTGGCATTTGTGTTGCTGTTTACTAATCCCGGCTGTGATAGACATAGGGATCTATCCATTACAAAAAATGGTTAATTTTGTTTTTTAAATAAACATGCAAAGAGGCATGTTTTATAGAGTTCTACAAGACACTGAGCACAAGTCTTGTGGAAAGTAATCCATACATGCACAAATCCACTTCCCCGAAAATGGCCTTCAACATTGCTATAATGGACTAATTGACTACTCTGTCTGTAACCACACTGCAGGGGCAGAATTAGGAAGAATAATTAGCACCACTGTGGTCTAGCAGTACTGTGCAGAGAAGTGAAGAGTTTGATCCCACTTCATAAAAAGATTTAAAGAAATTATTTTATTGAATTTCTCAGATGAAGGAATGCATTGATTGAGACTCCTGTGTCAGTAATTTGATGTATCACTCATGAAATCATATGAGAGCATTGCTATGTCCTCGTTTTGTTTCTGCTTCCCATTTCGTCTTTGCTGTCTCCTGATCCTTTCATGGGCCTAGATGTTCTGCCAATACATCCACCACATCTTAGAAAACTCTTTAGGAAGGTACCATTTTAGTTACTTTTCACAAGTGAACTACACTTTAAAGCACGTAGAATCTGTTGCAATCCAAGTAATACAAAAAAGGCAATATGCCCTTAAAAGAAATATAATCTATAGTTTTGCAACCACTCTACAATTTCCTCTTTTCTTACCCACTCTCTATCTCCTTTCTGATTTTTCTAATAGGTTTCTTCTCTGACTAAACTTGTTAAAAACAAACAAAAACAGAAACAAAAACAACCTCCCACCTCCCCACACAGTCAGGGATTATGTTTAGAAGTAGAGGAAAACATTAGGGGGTGCTTTTAACCCTGTGGATGTGATATGCCAGCAGCTAATTTTAACTTGAAAAAACAAACTTCTTATTAAAAAAAAGCCTGAGGTAAACAGAACAAGCTATTTTTGGAAAAATGTAAGATATGTATGCAACTAGAGGGAATTATAGTTTTTTCGTACAAACATGCTGTTCGATCTGCCTGCTGAAGGTAGGGTTAGGTTGATATAATCAATTAGTCTGACAATAGGGGGCATTAATTAAACAAGAATGATGAAAGTGTCAGACATTTCCTGGGGATTAATGACCAGCCAACGGGAGTGAGATGATGACCCAAGATGCAGCTAAAGACCCTCAAACCTAACCAATCATTTATCCCCAGGAAATCTCCTATACCAAAGCTCTTCATTGCTATTATAAGCCAAAAATGAAGACAAAAAATAATTGTACTCCTGCAGCACCTTTGATCTGTCAGTTTCAATGAATTTCACAAACATTAATTAAGCCTCATGATAATCCTCAGAGGATGGAAAATCTTATCCCCACTTTCCAGATGGAGAAGTAAATTCAGGCCTGCATTTTCAAAAGTGGCAACTAATTTTCAGTGCTTCAATTTTAGGATGCCTAACTTTAGCTATGTAGAAGCCTGTTTTTTTGGAAAATTTAGATTTTGATGATTCTCACAAAGTCTAAAAATAAGCCAGTTCTTGTGATTCATAATTTTGCCATAAGATGAGACCATTTCATTTGTACCAAGCCTTTCTCAAGTAATTATTTTCTTGCATGTATGTGAATCCGATTGCTTGAATTATTTTTCAATGTTCATGCAATATACAATACTGCATAGAACAGATTAGACGATTTTTTAGAATAGAGATGCATTGAACAAGTATCATGAAGTTGGAATGATTTCAGAACACAAGTGGCATGTAAAAACCATTGAGACCTTAAAGGTATACATGGAGTAAAGCTTTGGTAAAGAAAAATATATATTTACATTTCATTTGGGTGCATGAGTTGGGCACCTTTATTATGAGGCAATGGAGAATGACTGGATAGTAATGAGATTCCTGGAAGACAGAAAGTGCCAATTTACCAGAGGAAAAGAGGCAGATGAAAGGAAGATGTAGTCTATTGAAAAAAATACACATACATTAAAAGTAAAGAACACAGAGGGACTGTCAGCCAGCACCGATCAGCTTAGACAGATAGAAATTAATTATATTTTGTTTAAGAAGCTTCCTCTTCAGCCTTGGTCAATTTAAAAAAGCACATTAGAAGATTTTTCAAACTCGCTTTCCAATTACCTTGGATGGCAGGCAAAGTGCTTTGAAACAAAAACTCGTTTTAAATTGGTAAATGTAACCAATCCTGACTGACAGTATTTTCAGAATTTCATAACATTTTGTTACTGGCCAAACTAATTTTAAAGGGGACACACAAAGATATGCTGGCTTCTATTAATAAGAGGATGAAGATAGGGATATCCAAGGAACAAATGCAAAAATTATTTGAGATGAATTGGAAGAAAAAATAGAAAGGAGGAGAGGGTTTGCCCAAGTAGAAAACAATGTTCTATCATCTGTAGGAATTATAAAATTAAATACCAGTCCTTCCAGGCAACCCGAATCTTCATGGACAATATATCATTTCCTCTCCATCACTTTTCCTGTGACCCACTAAATATTAGAATATGTAATAGTTGGATGTTGCTTTTTTATTGGGCCTTGTGGTATATGTGACATCCATGAAAGGTCAATCAGCTGTCAGAATTGCTAAGCAATAGATTCCCACCTTCTGGATGTCTAAGCAGCTAATGACAGTTATGCTGATGATGTAATGGATCCACCTTGTATGTCATTGGCTGAATGTATTGTCACTTTATATGCCACCAGAGAGCTATTGGGTGGCATCCTGAAATGAGCCATATTTCTGCTTCAGCCATTTGTGTCATTTACATTTAAGTTCAGTTGAATTTAGTTCTTAATAAACTTGTTGTTTTTTTTTATTTACCTGCAGACTTTTTAATGCTATTAACACAACAGAACAGATCTCTTTAAATTCAGGCCATTCTGTTAAAGAGCTGCCAGTAGAAAACTCAGAGAAAAGGAAGGAATCATCAAAAGTTTTTAAAAAGGTTTTAATTAAAGCTGTCAAGCAACAGAAAAATAGACTGTGTCCTGTTTCTACATGGACATATGCACAGAATGATTTGTTGCTAAGTTGTGTTGCGATCACTGCTGGCTCAAAGCAAAAACATTTTGTGGGAAAAGGTCATCTATCATTTATGTCATTTTAGACTGAAGGCATATAGTTTCCTAGCTGCTGGTACAAGATTTTTTTTTTTAAAAAGCAAAACAATAAAACATAGATCACAACATTAAATGTAGATGGACTGGGATATGTCACGGGATGTCCAATATACTGCATCTTTCTCCTCAAACTGGGAAACTATGCTGCCCATAGAATAAGTATGCAAAGGGACAGGCTCTAATGTTAAAAATATTCAACAATATAGCAGTGAACATCACCATTTACATCTTTTAATCAACCATTTTATTAGGGAAATTGAAGTATGTCTTTGGTTTAACACTTAGCCATCAGTAGTTTTTCTTCACTGTTCATGAGTATGCAATTGCTAAATTATAATACTTAAAGAAGGAGGACAGGACTTCCTTGATAAAGAACCAAGAAGCTCTAAGAAAATTTCAATCAAACAGCTGTGAAAATGACACCTTCCCTTCTTAGCTGATGAAGTCAGGCGACCCTAGCTAAATGAGATCATCAACACCCCTTTTAAAGTAAACAAGAAGATAATCTAGTCAATTGCCACTCTGATTCCAACCTACCTTTTCTTAGGCTATTGAGAAAGTAGTGGCACTGAAGCTCCCACAACATTTTTTTCTCTGCCAATATTTGGATTAAACACAATCAAGTTTCAGAGGAGAATACGGCACAGAAATGGCTTTGTTTGGCAAATGGACCAGCTGCTTTCACATGGCTTTAGGAAACAACCCAAACTCAGTACTCATATTGTTAGACCTCCCTATGGACTTCCCTGCACTGGTAAATAATCACCACTGAGGTCAGTGAAGTAGTGAAATCTCCTTTATATGAGATAGTTAAAATTAGTTTACACAATTTGTTGATCTAGACCAAATATAGAAATAGGGAACGTTCTTGCATAGGAAAGAGGATGGAATGAAAAGTTGGATGGGCCTTTTCCACCTCCAACATCTATTAGTCAAAGCAAAATTGATGATGTATACTACACAAAAATGTTTCTACAGGGTCAGTCCCTGTGAAAAATATCAGTACTGTTACACTGTCAAGGTCAATGAAAGCTATGGAGATCTTCTGTGTATGTCCTAGGTGTGCAGCTACAATGTCAAGAATGTCCAGAATTCAGTCTTGTGTAAGTCACACATGTAAATTGTCATGCCATGAGATGTAGGCTCTGTCAATTAGCTAGCCCCCTATTCTGCTGATCTTGTTTTTTGTTGCCAACCAAGAATGCAAACCAAGTGAGATTTGAAGAGAAATTGCACAAAAAACATAATTCAAAAAATATATAAGGTCCTGCCTTCCTAGCATTCCAGTTGGTGATTTTTACAGCTATAGATGCCAAATTACACAAAGGAGAAATTGGGAGTGTGCACAGAGCTAGTGTCATCCAGAAGATATAGCATCATTATTTATTCTCCTGTGGAATGATATAACCACCAGAGAGAGGAACCAAACTGGGCAAAATTAGAAATGTTTAATTGAAAATATCTGAGGAATCAGCAATGATGGAAAAGAAAATACAGAACATATACATGACATAAAAATTAAGGTATGATAAAATACTGATTTTTAAAGTATATGGGAGTATGAAAGTAATTCTTTAACGTGAAAGTAGAAAATATACAGTCTCTTCTTGTTTCCCAGCTAATTAAAGGGACTTTTTATATCTAGAGATTAGTTATCGAGGTGATATAGGTCTGACTTTAGAGGCGCACACTGACTTTCTTTGGATATACATATCCAAATCATTATATTTTACAAGCACAGGGTACTCCATTATATGTACTATAAATGTATCACTGACATTTCTGTTGCTGTTGGTCTCAATTCAGCATTTAATATTATTTAATTTAAAGGCAGTATGAGCTGGTGGGTAGGGCACTATAGTGCCTGCCAGTAATCTGAGTTCTGACCTGCTAAATGACTTTAGACAAGTAATTTCATCTCAGTGTCTTTGATTTCCCTCGCCCCGTTTATCTTGTCTACTTAAGCTATAAATTGTTTGAGGCAGGAACACTCTCTACCAATAGGTATTTGTACAGCTCCTAGCACAGAGGGCCCATGGTCTCATAAGTGCTTGCATGGCTAACAGAAGTTAAATAATAAGGGCTCTTTAATATAACAGGTGTAACAGGAACCAATGGCTAGAAGCTGAAGTTAGATAAATTTATATTCAAAATAAGATGCAAAATGTTAACAGTGAGGGTAATTAACCATTGAAAAAAATTACCAAGAGTTATGCTGGATTCTCCATCACTGCAAAATTTTAAATCAAGATTGGATCTTTCTCCAAAAGAGATGCTCAAGTTCAACCAGGAATTAATTTAGGGAAATACTATGACCTGTGGTACAGAAGAGGTCAGATGAAATTATTACAATGGTCTGTTCTGGCTTTATAATCTATAATTATTACATTAAATAACAGAGTCTAGAGCTGCAAAGGATATGACTATTTTGTCTTCTAGCAGTGGTTTCAGAAACTTGCTTTTAAAGTGCTCCTTTGTCTTCTCAAGTTGTATATAGATTCCTTTAATTGGAAACACATATCCAACATGTACTGTAGCACTATACTGGCGTAGATGTATGCTGTCCTGAAACTGCATAAGTGGTAGATTAAAACTGCAAAAGGATAAACCAAATGATTATCTGCTGCCTTTATAACACAAATAGAGGCTATAGGTTTCTAGGCCTGATATTAGGCAAAGTTAAACAGGCCATGTGCATGGAAAATTAAGATTGTCATGCTTTTCTCTTAGGATCTTCTTTATTTGTCTTCATAAGAAAACAAAAAGGGGAACAAATTCCCAGTTTCAGGACAGATTTAGTCTCTCTAAATTATTAATCCCAAATATAGCCATCTAGTTACTTCCCATCCCTAATCTTCTCTTCCTAGTAGCCCACTTCTTGAGGATATATGCCAAGGTCAAACCAAGAAGCAACCGTTTCCTCTTCTTATTTATGCCTAGATAGTTTTAATGAGGCAATTGTGTCTTAACTGATCTCAGCAGATTCTCTGATTGCAGGACAATCGCTCTGCTTTGATTTGCCCTAATTCCTATCAGCTGAGACAAGTGTGGCTGGGAAACTTTCCCTTCATTACTCCCTAAAAAGGCTTGACATATTCCTACCTCATTTATGATCCCTAACAAAAAAAGCACTTTGCTGTTATCTCAATCATTGAAAATTTCATGTACTCCAGTTTTTTCCTCAGAAAAATTCAGAGATCCTTTGATTTGTGCTATAGATTAAGACAGCAGTCAGTCTGATAAAACTGTTGACAGCTGGCATGATAGATTTCAGGTGAGGTATCAATGAAGGTAGCAGACTATGTCTTGATATGGGATATAGTGAAGGAAAAATTAGCATAATGGGGCATGGATGATTGGGATTTACTAAATATTTTCCAAGGAGTTCTGAAGGAAAGAGTTGGAAAGGATGGCAAAAGGAGACATCCAAAGATTGGGGTTGGGGTGGGAGGGGTTCATAGATTTCAAGGCCAGAAAGGATCTGGCTGATCCACTTAGATACCTAAACCCCAGATTTAGGCACTTCTGTGATCCACAAAACCCCACTTAGCTGCCACCTAACATGTAGGAGCCTAAACTTAATTGGTGCCTAGTTTTTTGTGGTATAAATTCCCTCAGTGCCTAAATTTCTGCCTTTAATTCTCCACACAATCCCTGATTTTAGATGTCTGATACCTATCTCATACATAAGCCCCAGGTGGATTCTCAAACCAGGTGAAGTTAGGTGCTCCCTTGCATAGCTCAGCTATAGGGCCCAGTCCTATAACTATGCTTATAGCAATAGTTATTGCAGCAGGGAGACTGACCCAGGGTCTCTGACCTCCGAGGTGAGGGCCTAATATCTGGACTATAGACTCATTCCCACTCTCTCCCCCAGGCCAAATGACACTTTAAATATTTATTTAAAATGGAACAGCTTCAAAAGGAGTGACTGAGAGAAAAACCTGCATCAGAGCTTAGTGGGAGACCCTAGTTCAAAGCCTTTTACCTTCTCAGGTAGAGAGAGGAATTGAACCTGAATATCCCACATCCTACATGATGAGTGTTTTAACCATTGAGCTGAAAGTTATAAGGGAGACAGTACTTCTGCCAATGTTTCTGGAAAAAAATGACTTAGGTGCCTAAATTGCCTAACTCCAAGAAGGGGTTCTCAATTCTGGATTATCTCCTTGCAACCTGGATTTAGGAGCATAACTTTGTAAGAGGGGTGGGGGTTAGGACACACCTCTTGTCAGCATCTCCCATTAGCTAGTTTATTGCTTCCCACCTAGTATGTTGGCTTTTATGGATCTTGTTCTTAGGTGCCTATATCTTTCCTTGCTCGCATAGGGAGCCTAGGCACCTAATTCTGGATTTGTGGTTTCCAGTAATTTTCTAGGCACCCTTTGTGGATCCAGTCCCATTAGATCGTCTAGTCTGACCCCTTGTATAACACCAGCCATACATTTCCATGTACTCCTGTCTAGAGTACAGTAACCTGCATTTGATTACGGGATATCTTACAGTAAGGCATTCAGTCTTTATTGAAGGATTTCAAGAAATGGAGAATCCACCATTTCCCTTGGTAGTTTACTCCAATGATTAACCATCTTTACTGTAAAATGTGCCTTATTTCTAATTTGAAACTCCCATTGATTTCATTAGGGTCTGGATTTCACCCTCCCTTCCATCCCGGTTCTGTCAGGAGGAGAGAGAAAGCTGGTACATAAAGAAGTCTGAGATGAGACAAGAAGGAGAACCCCTGAAACTTCAATATTTGAATAGAGATGTGGATTTGTCTGTTTAGGATAGAATGTTTGATTGCCCATCACTAATGCAGAGGCCAATGCCAAAGTGTCAAAAGTGCTCAATGATTTTGGGTCTCAATTTTTGGGTGACCAATTTGAGATACTTTGGGTATGATTCCTTGTAATGGCACTATTGACTTGATTTGTGGTACTCAACATTTTTGAAAAGGAGGTATTTCACTCTGAACACCCAAAAATGAAACACACCAAATCAGTGGCCACTTCTGAAAATATGGCTGCAAGTGTGTTTTATCAGTTTGGTGTGGGCCATCTCCTAAAAATGTTAAATAATGCCATGCATCTAGTGGGTAGAAGAATACTCATTCTTGCTTGCATGTTTCTGTATATCTAATCTCAACCATATATACTTTCAAATGAACACAAAACAAAGAGCTTTAAAAGAGTTTAACTTTTCAATTTATAAACTTTAATGCTTGTTTAATTATCTGCGTTTTAGCAGTTAATAGGACTTAACAAAAACAACTGGTTTTCCATAACATTAATTAAAGGAGAATTAAGGTCAACTCTATTTTATATAACTGTCTCTACTAAGAAAAAAACATCCCTCTTCATTAATCAAAAACATCCAGACCTGCATTTCCTCTACTAATACAGGTATATATAAAGTGCCTAACATTTGTAACCAATCATTGCCTTCTCTAATGGATATTTGGAGCCTTTATTGATTTGGGTAAATTTGCTTCTGTTAAGGTCAATAATGATAAATGACTTGTTCTGCATGAAGTGACTTGGTACTTTGAAATTAAATGATTGTAATTATCTGTAGTTATTCTGTAACTGCAACCGTTACTGCTGCTGACAAAATGCCCATGTAATTGTGATAGGGACATTTTTTTCCTTTAAAAATTCTTGAATTAATTTAGAAAAGCAATGACCTGACCTTACATTGTGATTGCAAAATTCTGCATTAAACTCTGCCAGTTCTCCCTCTTGACCTGCAACACCTTTGCTATTTCAGCCCACAGCTTTCACTCAGCTATCGAACTACCAAACACACTAAATTATGATTTTTTTTATGTGGACAAAGAGTTCTAGTTGTATGAGACCTCAATCAGGGTGTGCTTTTAGGTTTCCATATATAAAAGTTCACCATCCCCCTGTTTTTTTCTAAAGTCCCATGATTGAGACTTTTTGTGGTTTACGCCGTGGATATATTTGTAGTGGATTTCCAACTCCAAGTTGTTTTGTGTTCATGGGCCACACAAAAGCAACAAGGAAATACTTGTTTCCCACAGCTTTTGGCACACTTCCATCTACAATAATATTTCATAGTGAATAACCTCTGACTGAAACACTACATACTTATACAACGTCCCAGTTGAGTTCTGTATTACACATAAATGAATGTTAGAAAACCTAGTGTTGTGGTGAACCATCCAAAGGTGTCCAATAATATTGAACAAATATTCCAAGGTTACAAGTTCATGTCACTTAAGATGGCATTTGGCGGGAAGAGTGCTGCTACTGCTAATAGTGAACAAGCCTCATTCATTAGCATCAGATGGACACAAGATCAATTGCTTGCATTTACAGTAGGTTGGGGAGGAAGAGGAATTAGCTGATAAACCTTGATCCCTTCAGTCTCTATGTATGTTTCTAAGTGATTTCAGTTGATCTCTACAGCTCTGAAACTGATGGACACTGTTTATTAATTCTGTGAGGATTTATTTGATATTATATTTGGGACTTGTAAAGGAGCAGAAGATTAAGACATTTTTATATTCAGCCTGGTTCAAATGACACAAAACCTAGCAGTTTTGGTTTGCAGGAGCTCATGCAAGATCAGTTCAGTTCTTTTGAATTAACATCCCCGACTTTCATTGTGTATTCTGAGTTTTGCCTCCTTAAGAGCTGAAGCCATTCAGAATATTTAGTGACGTTTTCATTGAAATTACAAATACCCCCAAACTCAGTTCAAATCCACTAGCAACTCAGTCCAAGTATACCAAAACATTTTTTTCCAGATCTTTCAGAAATCCTGGACCAAATGTCAGTTTAGTAATGAGTAGGATAAAAGAGTTCCACCTGATTGGAATTTCCTTTTCAGTGTTTAATATAGCATGAATAAGAGAAATTGCAAAAAGGAAACTAGCGGACAATAGACCCCACTTCATGGGTTCCTCCTACTTCCATGGGAAGTAACAAATAATATGTGATTACAAGTCTGGAGACTCAGATCTTGTCTTACTGATGATGTAATCATGTGTACCTATACAAAGGGAATGCAGATTAGATGTGGAATACTATCAAATTAGAATGGTAGCTTTTAAGACCTTGTCTGCAGTCTTATTTTCACATCTGTAAATCAGTAGAGAATCAGGCCTGAACTCACCCTCTGGAAGCGGTGTATCCTTTCCTATATTCAGTTGGTTAGCTGATCTGAGGAAAACAGCAACGAGCCTTTTCAAATTCATCTTACACTGAAGAAACTATTAAAAGAGCAAGAACTGCTCTAAATCCCAGAACTAACAAGCTTAAAGCAGATGTCAGTATGTAGGCATCTAATTCATGTTAAACAATGTTCTCCCAAGTATCCCAAGTAATGGAGTCCTGGACTCAGGAGGAAAACAGAATTAAAAAAAGAATTTGATAGATCACGAAGAATCGGTCTATCCGTGGCTGTTAGGTAAGATGGTAAGAGACGCAATCCCATCCTC
This sequence comes from Sternotherus odoratus, assembly GCA_032164245.1. Taxonomy (NCBI): domain Eukaryota; kingdom Metazoa; phylum Chordata; order Testudines; family Kinosternidae; genus Sternotherus; species Sternotherus odoratus. The sequence continues at coordinate 46,428,628 of JAVMKO010000006.1, forward strand.
TGGGTGTCCCTAAACCTCTGACTGCTCGAAGCTGGGGCTGGGTGACAGGGTGACAGGTGATAAATTGCCTGGGGCTGGGTGACAGGGTGACAGGTGATAAATTGCCCTGTTCTGTTCACTTCTTTTTGAAGCAACTTCACTGGCCACTGTTAGAAGACAGGATATTGAGCTGGATGGATCATTGGTCCAACCTAGTATGGCTGTTCTTATCTACCTGTTTCAGAGTATTAGCCGTGTTAGTCTATATCCACAGAAAAGAACATGGAGTTCTTGTGGCACTAACTAAATTGATTAGTCTCTAAGGTGCCACAAGAACTCCTCATTCTTATGTACCTATATCATCCAGAAATTAAAAGTTATCACAAAAAACAATTATTTTTAACAGAGGTGCAGCTGAGAAGAGGGTGGATTTTGGTTTATACACCTTATTGCTTATTTCTGATGTATAAAGAAAGCATTATGGGTATGTTTCTTCTCTTTATAAAATGTTTCTATTTGTTCTTTATGTTAGGGTCAATAGGAGTATTTTTTTGTTTCCCCAGCTTCACAAAGGACAAAGAGAGACACGGGGGGATGTGGCTTCCCTGAAGTCAATTGCAAAATTCCCAGTGACTTCCATAGGGCCAGGATTTCACCATAGTTATTGCCATTAAAGGCTTAAAATATAAATTTATTCATAATATGACAAGTGGGGGAGAAAATCCAGTGGGGGGTATTGGGACAGAAAGACAAGGCTTCAAGGAATAGGATCACATGATTACTTAATTAGGACACATGTACATCATGATTGGTTAAATAGGTATAAAAGTTAAGAAGATGGTTATTTGTGTACCAGACAGAATGCACAGCTGTCAGTTTGACACGGCTGGTTAATTTGCAGAACCTCATATCCCATATGTTTACCTAAGGCTTGATCCAGGACCCTTGATGAAGTCAATGTGAGTTTTTCCATTGACTTCAAAGGACATTGAATCAAGCACCTTAAAGACAGAAAGCATGGTTGGTATATTTTAATAGTGTGTGTGTGTGTGTGTGTGTGTGTATTTGCTGTACTATTCTCCCCCTCCCTTGCCAGACCTACACCTTGTATAAGTATACAGTATTGACATAATCATAAGCACTGTTCTAATTAACCCATACTTGTTGAACTCTCAATATAACAAAATACTATAGCATATTAAACGTATTAAGTTGGATTTGTGAATTTGTTGGACTTCAGCATCAGCCTGTTCTTTAACAGGGAGGGTGATCAGAAGGCTACAACAGTTTGATGTAATTTTCTTTTAAAACAACAGTGCTTGGCTAAATTGCAGGCGACAATCCTTGAAAGTAATACTGCAGCTTTCTTGTTTACTGCTATTGAGGCTCAGGGAATAAGAAAAGTCTGTAGTATAAAAATATAACATATATATATAATATTATGATTTTTCAATTTAAATATATATCATATACTGTAGTATCACACAAATGAATAAGGCACATGCTTTTCATATCCAGTCAAAATTGAAGAAAATGAGATACATTTGCCAGTATCAACTCACACCAGTACATAGTAATACACATCTCAAGAAACACTTAATTGAGCCCATTTGGCAGTCTCCGCTCAGCGGGGGCCTTGTAATGAAATAACATGTAATAACACACCTCTCATCCACAGAGGTGGTGTCCCTCCAGGTCAAGGTGGAGGTCATTTGAAGGACAAGGTTGGGGAGCTTATGCTCTGGCTGCTGTCATAGCATCAAATTGTACCTAGGGTAAAATGAGTAAAACTCATTTTACAGGCTATTTTCTAACTTTTCACTCTCTCAAGACATGTTTGCGCTGTCTCCTTGCAAAGAAATTCAGTAGATGATAAGGAAAAACCATTTAAAACAAGAACAGGACATTACCACTGAACAGGGCCAGCGACAGAAATTTTGGGGCCCCCTACTCTGATCGTTGTGGGCTCCCCCAGCCTATTCTCCTTCCCCCCCTGCCTGACCCGGCCCACCCAACCTAATCTCCTCCCCCAGCCTAACCTCCTCCCCTCCCCATCCCCATTGGTTCCCCGCCGGGTCTCCCCAGCCCCGCTCGCTGGCCCCCACCCCCGCAGAGCGGCACGCCCGGCCAGTCCTCTGCAACCGCCGGGGCAGGGGAGGTGATGGAGCCGAGCCACTCCCCCCCGCCAAGGGCTGGCCCAGCTCTTGCTGCAGGTGGGCGGGGGAAGCGCTGCAGCCGGGGCTGCCTCGGGGCAGCTCCTGGGGCGCGGGACGAGCCGCCGGCTGAAGGGCTCAGGAGGCAGCTGGTCACTGACACCCGGACACACCCCGGAAAGAGCGGCCAGGGAGATGCGGTGCCCAGGTGGGACGACTACGGGTACAGCTGTGTAGCGGTCCCCGGACTTAAGGGGGCGCCCCTTAAGTCCGGGGCCCGGTACAGCTCTACCCGTAGTACCCCCCTGTCGCCGGCCCTGCCACTGAAATGAAATGTCTTGTGAAAATGACTCAATTTTGCATATTAGTACCTTGTAACACTATAGTGTTATACTATTCCCACTGGATGAGCTCATGACTTCTAATAAATTGCTACACAATGTCTTTTCATATTAACAAAGGAGAATTACTTTAGACTGAGCCCTTAGGACCCCATCATGCATGGTGCTGATGCCTCATAGGAGATGCTCAGCACCATGTAGAACTGGACCATGGTTAACCAGGGTATTCAGAGTTTTCAAGGACTAGGTAGTGAGTACAAATGAACTTCGTGGTTACATTCTATGATATAATAACACATTAGTAAAATATCTCCATAGCAAAATAAATAATTGGCAAGAAAAATCGGATTTTTTAATTGCTTGTAGTCACATAAAAGTAAGAAATGCATTATTTTTATTTTCCTTTGAGAAAATGTGTTACAAGTATAAGTAATCTAAAATAATTAATGGAATCTCTATCTTTTGAAATTATATACTCAAATTATGGCCATGATCCTGTAATCAGATTTGAATGGGTGACTCTTTGCAAAGGGTCAGTGGGCTTCTATGTGGGAGCAGGGATCCACCCACGTCAAATCATGGTAAGGGTCAGTTGGAGGATCAGGAACAGGATTTGTAAGGTAGCCATACATGAAGTGGTCATTGTCTCTTAATTCTCTTCTTCAATGGGAAATCAGGACAGAACTTTTTCTGTGTGCTGTATTTCTGAAATCAGAGAAACAGAATCATTTTCTGATTTAAGAGTAATGTTCTTTTTTTCCTGAAACAATTGACTCTTACTTAGGTGAAAAATTGTGATATCCATGCCCTGTAATGAGACATGCAAAAGAAAATGAAAATCACATTTAGTTCTACTCGACCTCGTATGTACGACATCATTGTTCTATGGAGAATGGCATGTTAATGAGACAGAACATATGGATATCATTACATCATGAACTACAATGAGGTAGATAAAATATAGGTAAGTTCAATTTTTATACATTTAATTGTTTTTTGCTGTTTCAAGACTGTTTATCAGAAAGACTTTGAAAATGATCTGTATTTCTACTATACTGTATGGATCAGATCCTCAACTGATGTAAATTGGCATAGATCCACTGAAGCCAACAGATCCATCCTATTTTTCATCTGTTGAGGATCTGATTCTACCAATTTCTTAAGTTACCTGAAATTTCCAATACTATACTGTGAGTTTCTTCAAAGAAAGAAATCAACCGTCATTCTCTCAAAACTTAAAGGCTGGCTATATCATCTTTTCCTTTGAGGAACTCATAGTACAGTACACTGAGCAAACATAAGCAAGAACTGCATGTGTGATAACCAAGTAGTCCACTTTGGGTGTCAAAGTTATGCCTTTCTTGACTGAAGCAGGGAGGGGTAAGAGAGAAGGAGACCGTGCCATATAGCATTGCTTTCCTAGAGCAGCTCTCTTTAGCTAATGAGTAGAGCAGGGTTGAGGGCATCATACCTGCCCTTATTCATACATGAACATAGTGAGCGCAAGTCCCAGCATTTACTAGTGCTCCCCACAACCTCAGTGGCAGACTGAGCATCGCGTATCCATGTGAGTAGTCCCAATGCAAATAAGGGTGGTCAAACAAGGCCTTCAGTAAACTGTATTTGTATGTATTTGTTAGTGTTGGGAAGAGAAGGGATGGAGAGCAAGCAACTGCCTACAAATTAAATTGAATGTTAATGTGTGCAACACTCAATTAAGAGTTGATTTAATTTAACCCCAAGTACAGTTCTGGACTCCCTAAGTGACATATTATATCTATTTATCAATCATCAACATAATGGTCTTGTTTTTCATATGAATAAAGTATCTTCTTATTGGATGTGGAGCTTGCCAAGCCAATTTGTGGCAGTATAATAGCCTGACTTGGGGTTTCACCTTTCTTAAAACCATAATGATATTGTAAATGGATTCAAACAGAGGCAACACAGCATAAGAGTTTTAGAAGGAAGAAATGTGAATTTTAACTTAAATGTTTCAGCATCATTAATAGGCAGCATTCAAATGAGACCACATGCAGCCTTGGTAAAAAATGACCAGATTGACTGACTCAGATGTCCAAACCTTGCATTACTGCTGCCCAGGCTATCCACATAGTGGTAAATTGAGAACTTCATACTCCAAATATCAATCGGAATATTGATTTTCAGATTTGGCTTTAAAAGGTTAACATTTGGTCTGTGCTTTCTTTTGAGATGACCAATCAGTATCATTATAATTAATAGTAGAAAACAACCCATTGCTTGCATCTTTCTCCTACTTAGCTAAAACATATAATTATAATACACCTTTACCTAAGGATAATTTTATATAACTTAGGTTATATCTCAATTTATAGAAATAATTAGAGAAAATTATATTATAGGAAAGTTTAATTAACCAAGCACTGTTCTGAATTAAAGTCCATTTTATGTGGAAATTGTAAAAGCCTAAGTAATTGTTTACTTCATTATATCATACATAATGGGGACTATGTTAGTAAACATGAACACATAAAATGGACATCCACACTCTATGACCCAAACTTTAGCTAATGCAAAGACATGCTGTTGCTCTTCTAGGGTGGTCAGGGAAATGTCCTATGTTTTTCTTTGAATAGGAAAAAGTACACTAAGCCAGTATTTTCTGGCTTCGTAATACAGTTAACATACTTCCACATTAGAGTAAAGTACTCTCAGCAAAATTATTATTTTTTTCACATAATAAACATAATTTACTACTAACACTGAAAACTCCATGGTGATATATTTAATTTAATACCACTTTATAAAAGTGTCTAATTATGATTGTCTCAGTATTTGAAATTTAATTAAATATGGTGACTTAATTTGGGTTAATGTGGATGTAATCTTGTAATTTGAAAGAAATTTAGGACAAACTAATGTCCATGTACTGCAAAAAGTTATTTATTACATAAGGACCAGCTTTTGCCCTAAATTGACTCTCAGACTTAAATTACCACCATATGAATTCCACCATCAGTAAAACATCACAAGAAAAGTCACAGGTGATACACAGAGTGAAGTGTAAGCTCACAGTGCACACAAGTCCTCGCACTCACCAGTTCCCTATAGTTTCAGTACTAGATTGAGCAGCACATCTAGTCCCAATGTGATTTGGGATTTCCAAAGTAAGCCTTCAGTATACTGTATTTAAACAGCTTTTGTCAAGAGTATAATACAGAGCACAGTTATGAGTGAAATGGAGATTTTGTTGGGAGGTAATTGTAAGAGTACTTGGAAGAGTGGTGGTAGAGAGAAGATGAGGGGAGAGTGGAAACAAAAAGAAAGTGAAAAGATCATGACAGGGATGGGAGGTAAAAAAGAGGATGAAATATCACCAACAGATGACAGCTGGGGAAGTGACAGGTTCAGATTATATTTTCCTGTGCTGCAAATATCATCTGTTCAATTTACATTAAAACAACATATTTAACATGCTTATTAATCAGATTCCTTATCTGGTATAAATTGTTGTGGCTCCTGTGAGGTCAGGAGCTATTTAGGATCTAGCACTAAAATTTCACAAGTTAAATTATAAAATATTTTGTAGTAGTAGTTTCTAGGAATGTTCTAAGAGTGTCACAAAATCAGACATTAGTCTGAACATTCACAAAATACTGTGAATATTGTAACTCACTCTCACCATATAGATTTAGATATTTTGTGACAGGATGTGCCATAGACAGAAAACAATTTCATTTTCCACCTCTGGGATGAAATCTTGGCCACGCAGCAATCAAGAGCAAAACTCCCATTGACATCACTAGGGCTAGAATTGCACCCTTGCTTTTCTTCATTTGTGAAACTCCTATTAAGCATCCCCCAAAATAACTTTATATGTTTAATTTGATTTAGAAAACTTTAAAACTTAAGAAGTATTCTTCTGAATTAACACTGATTTGGGGAAATGCACCTTTTTGATCACTGGTTACTTCTTGCAGCAATGTATTTTATATTTTATATTGGAATGAAACTAGGCTCTTCATCATCAGAATCCCAAAATAATTTGCTCTTCTGTATAAGAATCAATTGCTCCAACTCTGCAATAAAACATTAAATGGATCGTGTCTGAAATAGTTCTGTCAGGCAGGAAATTTGAATCCAATATATTTTTGAATTATTTCCTTTATTAAAAATTGCTTCCTCCCACCCAATACGCTTGCATCTCACTTTCAACTTGGCTCCTTTACTCAATGAAGTCACCTTGTGGAAGTCTCTCTCTATAACCCAGAGGAAATGCCAGCAAAGTTCCTGACCGTAAAAGATAAATTAAATGGAATGGGTGCTTAATGCACTCGCTTGTTCCTGGGTTGTTGTTTTTTAAAGTTGAGTTTTTACATTACTCACTGTGGATCATTTCCTCAGTTGGAATAAACTGGCACAACTGATTTCAATAGAGCAGTGGTCCTTTGCACTAGCTGAGGCTCTGGCCCTATAATACGTATGTGAAAAGGAGGAAGGCAGAGAAATTATGAGACTTATTTTGCCACCCTTACTCATGTTCTGTAGTACCCTACTAATGAAAGAGTTCAGCTCAAATCAATAGAGCCACTCACAGATAAAGGCGCTACTAACTATGAGTAAAGGTCTGACCTCTGAGAAAGTAATGTCCAGATTGCTTTCATTTTAATGACTAGGAAATTCCTTCCATATATCCATGCATACATTTTGGGAAACTGAGTATTGTCCATTAAGTTACAAGATTTACGACTGATGTCCAGTCCAATTTCATTAAGAAGAAATTGTTTGAAAAATTGGTTCTCTGCCTTTAAAATTAAAACCAGATGCAATTAAAAAAAATCTGAATTGACACAGCTACTGATAAATGGCAACATACTTATTTAAATAAGAAAACATAATTAAAGACATATTTACTATTTAACAAGGATATTTTAAAAAAATAATAAGCAGAATTTGTCTTTATGATACTCCCTATAGGCTGTTGTAGGGGAACTTCATGCAGTAACTCAGAACTGAAATTCAACAGTTTTTGACCCTTTGGGTCTACAGCCAAAGCTAGATCATTATGCCAAAAAGTTTCCAGCCTAAGGTCACAGAACAGTCTTAGACCCTATGCCCAGCTAGAGAATAGTTCCAACCCCATTCTCATCCCAAATCCCATCATTCAGCCAATGCCTCTGAGACAATAGACCCTAGATCTGCAAGGGCTGTATTGCATCGCAACTGGGTTGACCACAAGAAGACTGTCTTTGTGGTTTCAAATATGTGAGATGTGAAATGTCAGCTCCAAATTTCTAATGTTTTTAATGTGAATTTTAAATTATTTGGGACTAAACTGTACCCTCTATTAAGCAGTTTGAAATGAAGTTAATGGAAGATGGATATGTTATAGTTGAGTGTGGAGTTTGGCCCTCTATTTTCTAGGGTGTTGAATTTTGAATGTACTCTTCAGACAGCTCAGTTACAACTGAAAAGTGTATTCTTAGCAGATATCTAACAGATCGTACATGTTCTCTGTTAATATTGTTTCATCTACCATAACTTGTTATATTAACTAATACATTATTCAAGAAGGGAGAAATTCATCTCCTCCTGCTCAAAAGACCAAGTAATTGTGTTTTGTATAAGGAAATTATATTTTCAAAATAAAAAATTAGAACTTTTTGTTGAAACATGGTCTAGAAATACACAAAAGAACAGTAACAATAATGCCTAGCTCTTATACCCTTACTTTTCATTAAGGTGTGTTGGTGTTTGTAAGAGTGGTACCCTGATCCCTGTGCTCCTGAGTACAGAGAAAAGGACTCTTGTATGCCAGACCAACTAAACTTTAACTGCTCCCCAACTAAGTTAAGTCTTTCTCCCCAACACCCCCACTTTGCCAGCTGGGAAATTGGGGTTACCCAATGCTGCCACCGTTTGGGTGTACTTCCAAAACCTTGGAGGGGCCCCCGAACTTCCCCACCCTCTGTCTCTCTACCTGAGAGCCGGACCCTTAGAGGCTGTTCCCTTCCCCCCCTTCCCCTTCTCGTTTGAAGGTAGAAGGAAACAGACCCTGTTCCTCAACTCCTACACACAGCTGGCCTGTTTACCTACTCCCTTCCCTTCTCCCTTCCCATACTGGAAGCAGAAAAAACCTTAAGGGAATAAACCACACGTTTTTATAACTAAAGATTTAATGAAGAAAAGGGAATAAACAAAGATACATTACACTTCACAATCTGGAGTTCTCTAACTCCCTTCTGAAAAGGAGAGACACACCCCAAATAGGCACAGGCTTAAAAGAATCAAAAAGTTATACTCTCAGTACAGCTAATCAGGAATATAAGAAGGAAGTAGAGCCATCTTCACAGCTAAAGATGCTCCAGAACTCTTACCAAGCTACATTGGCAAGCCCAAGCTGAAACTTAACTAACTAAACCCCTCCCTCCCTCATGGTCGGGAGGCTCTGACGACACTGCTGTCTCAGATAACATAGCCCCACCCAGGCCTTTACACTTATGACAGTGTTGCTACTACCAGCTTCTGACTCATCCATGACTCTTAGATATTTCTTAGAAAGGAAAAGTTTTTCTAGTATCTGAGAGTGGAATTTTCAAAAGAGCCCAGGATTGGTCTGACTCTGCTTGGGTGGGTGCAGAGCAAGACCAGTGCTGAGTGCTTTTGAAAATCCTAATCGCAGTGTTCTGATTTTATTCTGAAACACTGAATAATTGTCATTAACAGACACCTTGAGCAAAAAAGAACTTGAAAGTATCAGTGCAACTATGACTTTCCTCTTCATTCCAAATACTGTTTATTACAATGAACATTCATCCCCGGACTAAGAATTTCCTGGTAAACACAGAGCAAATTCTACTACCTACTTGGTATTTCCACAAAAAGTCATTTCAGAATAAAAGTGGTTAAAGATCTCAACCCAGTATCCATCCCTAGATTTATCATTCACTTACTAATCATTTACCAAAAGTGTCTAAGTGACTTAGGAGCCTAAACGCCCAAGTTAATGTGACTTTCTTCTAAATTACTTAGGTGCTTCTGGAAATCCCATCCTATGTACCTAACCATGGACATGGGAGTTTACTTTTATTACCAGAAATACATCCTGCACAAACATTTTGAAAGCTTTTATTGATGAAATGAAAACTAAACAAGGGTTTGTGGCATTCACCCCAAAAAACAAGCAGTCCTTAGCACTGCACTGCAATCCTCCACAACCTCTTTTCCAGGACACCAATGGGACAAGATGTTGTTTTCCCATACCTTTGTGATTCTTTGGCAGGATTTTTCAGCCCCGAGATCTGAGTAAATCCATCAGTTCTCCCAATGTACCTGCCTATTTGACATCATTGGGCAGAGCTGAATGTATGCAAAGACAGACCCCCCTCCTCCCCAAACTCAGTTGCTTCACCTGAAGACTCCCACCAAAGAGCATAAGTGGTAATAAGAATGATGGTGGGGGGCTTTGAAACTGGATGCATTTAGGGGTTATTAATCTAACTTTAAATACCACCAGCATCCTTAAAATCACACCAATTTTGATATGCACGGAAAAAGTTAAACCTCTTTAAGAATTTCTTGTTAATGACTTTAAATGAATTTATTTCAATAAGGGTATATACGTGCCTTAATGCTCAAGGATTTAAGATGTTAACTTAAGGTAATTAAAATGTATGAATAATAGCCCAATGAAAAATTATTGCCTAAGGTTATTGCCTTGATTCCTGAAAAGACAGACATTTAGGAGCATAGAATAGGGTTTTCAGAAACACCTGAGTGTGTTTGGCACCTAATTTTTCCAATTAATTTAAATGAACATTTGCAGTCCTAACTCCTTGAACAACATTTGAAAATCTCATCCATAGTCCAACTGAATAAAACTTACAATGGTGCATGGGGCCAACATCTGGGTGATTGTGTTGGAGTGGGAGTGGAACTCCCTCGGACAGCAAGTGGCGACGTATTCATATTAGTACAACTAAAATACATACAACAATATATCACTTGCTATTAAATAAATATGGCCATGCTCCAGTGGCCCCAAGGAGTGAAGTAATGCTATTGTCAGATGTTTGGAACCATTAGCATAGAATATGGTAATATATCTTTGTAAAGGGCTTAGGAAATTGAGGAACTTTTCACCTAGAATATGTGGGGACCTTTTAAAAATATTGACTTTATTCATTTAGTTTTTTCTTAAATAAAGGTGCTGAACTAGCTCAGAAATATCTGGATTTAATTGGGAAGTTCAGGCACCTACTTTGTAAGTCACATACCAGGTAATTGTTCCATAATGCAATGTGTTACTGCCATTGAGGGCAGATTACACAGAACTGCCAACCTCTGCTGTTCTAAATAAGTGACAAATCATTAACAGCAAGTTTCTGGATCTCTGTGCAGTGAGTGGTTTCTGCTGAAGGGAGGGAAGACCAGAGGAAGAACTGTAGAGATCTGAGTAGGTAGATGCTGCTATATTAATGACTGGAATTGTCAGCACTGAACTATGGGGATGAGTGCAAAAGCTTCATAGACTCACCCCTACTACTGGGTGTTGCTATGGGGACCATCTCAGAGGTGTCATATAAAAAAGGGAGGGGGAAAGACTGACGAACAACAAAAGGAAATAAAGGATGTGAATGCCATAGCAATATGAAGACACAGCCTTCCTACACAACAAAAATGTCTTACCATCTGTTTTAGAGAAATATGAAAAAAAGAGAGCTAGAGAGAACTGTTGAATTACCAACAAATTACATATGTAAATAACACCACTTGCTTTTTGTGAATGTTTGGATTTAAACATGCTTGTTTATTATTAAACGCATGGGCTTTTGGATATGAAAAGCAATCAGCTCATGAATCTCAGCATTATTTTAAGAAAGAAATGGAGTATTTGTACCACACAATTAGTTTTAATTAACTATTAACTATTAATTAGGTGCATGCACAATCTACAATAAAACACGTTTAATAAATTAATCTATGTTGACACAATTTCAGCTGAAAAACTCTCCAAATTGCAAATGCTAAAACGAGGAACTGCTCAACCTACTCCACGTTATGCCTTGGTTCAGCAGGGTACATTTCCCATGGCCTAACTGCTCCTAACTTCAATGGGATTACTCATGTGCTTAAAGTTAGGCATATGCTTAAAGTACCTTGTTGAACTGGGGTGCAGAAGAACTAGCTGAGTGGTTTTTAGAGTAGTGTGGGCACTACAATAATCTAGTCTGGAGGTGACAAAGTCACGGATAACTGCGTTGAGGTCCACATGAGGGAGGAATGTTCATAATGCCATAGCCAGATGTAGGTGCAAAAACTTTCTTTTGGTGATTGTTGCTATTTGAACTTTCCGGAGCAGTTGTGGATCCAGAAGACCCCTACATTGCCATCTTTCATCATAACAACAGACCAAAAATCTCCTTAGTTGAAATCTCCTTTTGTCATTGACCAAACTTTGAGGGTTAAGCTGAGCTACAAAATTCTGGTATAAACACCACAGCTCCTGGAAGCAGCAACAAAAGGAAGCTAAAAAAAAAAGGATCAATGTGAAAAATTATTGTTTAAATATGACAACTGGCTAGAGATATAGTAAATAATACTATTTACATTTGGGGGAAATCAGATCATTTTAATACAATTTTTCATATTTTGATTCCAAATAAAATGATCCCTTCTGTGTTCTGCAATTAAGCCAAAGTCAAAATAAATTACTTTAATTGTTCATTCTATATCTGTGTGTGTTTAAAAAGACAAACCTGATTTTGTGTCTTCTGTAAGTGTCCAAGAATGGATGAGTGACTTGTATAATGCCTGCAGATTTGTTTAAATAATAAGGGCAACATTATTATTGTCTATTATTATTTGTATTACATTAGCAACTAGGAATGGATTGAAGAACAAATGTTCTAGGTATGGTAACAGACAGTTTCTGCCCCACAAAGTTTAGAATCTGGATAGAAAAGACAGACGAAAGGTAAAAGACAGGAAGTACTATTATTCATATTTTACAGATAGGGAAACCGAAGCACCAAGAAACTAAGTGACTCATCTATAGTCACACAGAATTCTGTGGTAGAGATAGGAATGGGACCCAGATCCACAGATTCCCAAATCTAGCATTTTAGCTACAAGACCATCCCTTCTCTGAAATATTCTGTGTCTAGAGTAGGTTGAAAATTTTTCATCAATTTCAAAAATTTGAAAAATCTCAACCACTGTATAAGCCACTTGAAAATAGGAGTCTTCCCTCTTCATTTCCCACTCACTCTACAGGTGATACAGACATTCCCAGCCCTTGCAGGGAACAGCTACTAGCCTCATTAAAGCAAATGGCAAAACTCCCATTGATGCCAGTGGAGCCAGCATTTCACTAGAGGTTAGACTGGATGTTGGAACTAATTTAGTCAAAGAAAGACAGGTGAGACAGGGAAAGGCTTAGGCCTGGCTCATGCTTCCTACAGATTATGAAGTATTGTATGCTTATCAGGTGCTCCGCCTACTGGAGCTCCTACCTGGGTAACAAACCTCTGAATCCCTCAAACCACAGAAATGTGCCTTCTCAGCACAAAGAAGTCCATAGAGTAAATACCTCCAGTAATTGTGAATCTGAGTAGATAAACAATATAAAAAACAAATGGATTTGAGGGAAATTAATAATTTAAGGGATCAATAGGTTACCAAATTTCACCTCCATTTTGCTGGTTCAAATCCAACCCAGGCTGATAGTGACTGGAAACTCTTACTATCGGATGGCTTTTTAGGAGTCTCTATTAAGTTGTTTGCTCCCCAATGCCTAGTGAACAAGAATTCACACCATAACCCCCTTGTCTGCAGTGTCAGTGGAGTCACCAAGGAAAATACTCATGTGAACTAATCTATCCTACCACCCCTAGCAATAGGCTTTCCAGCTCCAGTAAAGTTTCAACATTAAACTTGAAAGCTCTTTCACCTGTGCTAAATTCATACACACCACACACAGAGTGCAGAATGAAATGAAGGGGAAAAAAACAAAGGAAGAATCTTGCATCCTAAAATACCTATATGTTCATAGAAGAAACTTGACCTTTCTCTCTGTCATTTTGTATATTTTGATTTTTAAATACATAAATATTTGCCATATTGTAATATACAATATTCATAAAGTAACCCCCCTTTCCTCCCTGGCTAACTCTGGAGCAGGCAACATACACCCGTGTGCCTAAATGCCTGATGTTGACATTAAAAGAAATCCTTAGTATCCCAGTGGTGATATTGGATAAGTGGGAATCCTCTATCCACCCCTCTGCTGCCATGCCTTTACTCCTAAAGAAAGATAAAATTGGTGGTGCCTCCACCCTGTACTCACTCAATGGCGTGCTTTGGGAACCTCCCCCTTCAAATAGTAATAATACTAATAATAATCTCTGGCATGGATCTAACTCAAATTATAAATAATATACTGTACATCCAATATACTGAAATTACAGCTAACGCTCATTTACTTAACAATTTAAAGAAACAGGGTATAATGGACTAATCACATCAGCCACACATCAGAGTCTCATTCACCTGAATATCGACCAATGTGATATATGCCATCATGTGCCAGCAATGCCCCTCTGCTATGTACATTGGCCAAACTGGCCATCTCTATGCAAAAGAATAAATGGACACAAATCTGACATCAGGAATCATAACATTCAAAAACCAGTAGGAGAACACTTCAATATTCCTGGCCATTCCATTAAAGATTTGATGGTTACAGTTTTGAAACAGAAAAACTTCCAAAACAGACTCCAACGAGAAACTGAGGAACTGGAATTAATTTTCAAATTGGATACAATTAACCAGGGGCTAAATAGGACTTGTGAATGGTTCGCTCATTAAAGTAATTGATTGCCTTTCCTGAGTTAATTTCCCTGATACAGAAATCCATTTCAAAAGGTATTTTTTTCTCCTGCTGATAATGGCCCATCTACATTTAACAGCCCTCTTAGAATTGGTATGCTAATGTACAATATTTTTTCTTTCTTTCTGTGTATAAATGCATCTTACTTCTGTTCCATTCTATGCATCCAATGAAGTGAGCTATAGCCCATGAAAGCTTATGCTGAAATAAACTAATTAGTCTCTAAGGTGCAAGTATTCCTCGCTTTCTTTTAAGATTAAATGTCACTATTAATTTAAATCCACAGGGTCAGTTGAATAAAATCAATTAACAAATGTAATATAAAGTAATAAATGAAACTTATGTAACTAGTATTTGAACTGCCATCATTTACCCCATCCCACAGCATACACTCCTCTGGATTTCAGAGTCCTAGCTTGTGGGGTTCGCTTGAAGATCTGAAGCTGGAGACAGAACTCTGCTGGTTCCGTGTATCAGTCCAGCCAAGGCAACAAGTGTACAACCCCTCTGAAATTGGAGTTGACCCCACCAAATGTCCTGATTTGATGGAAAGATCACTCTGCCTCTCCTCAGACTCAGTCTCTCTGCTGTGCCCCTTCCCTTGCCATTACTTTCCCAAACAAGAGCAGGGGTTACTCACAGGTCTTCACTGGAGGCCCACCTCAGTCAGTTCTGGGCACTGCAAAAGTCTCTGCTCTGACTCCAGTGAAGGCACCAACAGCCTCTGAGGCTCCTTGCTCAATCAAAGCCCCTATAGGCACTCAGCAGCAGCTTCTGACTTCCTAGCAGCAGCTTCAGGTATGGACAGAGTCCCACAGCAGCAATCTCACTCCTTTTCCCAAAATGGAGTCCACCCCTTCTCTCCCTGCACTACCTAGCAGATAACGTCTCTCATTCTTTCCCTAAGGCATCTTGGGAGCTGTCATCTCTGAGGCTAGATTGCAGCATACAGGATCATCCCAACTGGAACACTCCCAATAAAGTTCAGAGGCCCTTCTACTAAAGGGGGCCTACGTTAACATAACATATGGCGAATGGGATTGTTACATTATCCACATAAAGGAGGACTGAGTGCGCAAATGGATTTCAGGAAACATACAGGTTATAAAAGACACTAGTAGGAGGCTGAAGGAATTGTTTAAAAAATCAATTCGCTTATTAGATTCTCTAACTCCTTGAATAGCGTCTACTGTCTGGCAGATGGGTTAGGGTTAGGGTTTGACAGAGAATCTAAATGTTTTTATTGTTGTCTCTTTTCAAAGTGGAATTTGCCTATGTTTATGTAAAATTATTTTGATACACAGCCCAAATTAAACTTACACTAGAAAACAGGCTGCACCTTTAAATATCGCATGGCATTTCCAACCATCACAGTAAAATGAGGGTGATAACAGACAAATCCCTCCGGCTATTGCATCTTCTCCTCCTCCTCAACACAAAGACCATATGAGGAAACACAGCAGAACCACAAATTACTGTACAGCGCAGTTCCTACTTAATAATGACATCCCATACGTTAGCAAAAAATCTGCCAACATCTGCAAGCTTCTCTACACTGCTGTGAGCCAAAGTTAAAAATCATGTGTGACAGTGCTGTAGAAAATACAATTGATTCCATTCTGATTGTGTCAGTTCCAAACACAGACAATATTGATGATGCTGTACAGTAATCTTATTGGGCTTGGGCCCAACCGAACATTGGTCTTTGTCAACTCATTATTCCTCTATCAGAAGGATCTCGGTAGATTGATCTTGCCAGAAGCTCTTGATGTGTCTCACAAATCACTGTTCTGCTCTTGGCAGGCAGATTCGAGTACTGCACAGTAATTGCTGTTTTTTTTTCCCTTCCCCCCAGAAGGCAGTGACTACATATTGCAAGTCATTGTCATATGAGAGACTATAACTGTCCTAACAAGATAATGTAGTTAACTGTGCAGTAGCCGATCATGCCAAGAGATATGGTCATGCCATAGATGTTTCTGAACTGGCAAAATAAGGCAAAGTTATACCTTTCCTGCTTTCTCTTAAATATAGATCTAAACTTTTTTTTTGCAGTATGCAAACTTATTTGCATAACAGTTTTAGTTTTAAATTGGGGCCCAAATTACAAATAGTATAGATGTCTAACTTCCATGCATGTATACATAGGTATGCCCCCAAGCAGCAACCCTCAGGGAACATTGGCATTGCACATGCAAAACTCAGAGGCACACATTGAACATTTCAATCTGTTTAAAAGTGATTACACCTTAGATTTTTTTCTTTATCCAAAGGAAAAAGCTTGTTGTCTTTTAAGCAGTTAAACTGATCCCTAAGAATCATCCAAGCAAATTAACAATTTGCTGGTTTGAACAAGGCCTTTCTTCCCATGTAATATAATCAATATATTCCCTGGCTAATCTTAGTAGGCATCAAAACGAAACCAATTCCAAACACTTGATACACTGGGTTGAGTAGTCTAGGGTGTGCTGAAGTTTCCCCAGTAGAGTTTAGAAATATGCAGACGTCACGTAAAGGTCTAGACCCTGGCACCCAGCTCCATCCTGGCAGTGCAAAAGGGAAGGAGAGCAGCACTAAAAGGGGATTACTCTGACATAACAGAATCCCTGGGGGGACTTAAACCTTGAATAGTCACCTGTATATCACCCCAGCCAGATGGCGTGGTTCCTAAATGGCATAAATGAGAGCTGTCTGAGACATGAGATAGTAGTGCCATGCTTTACCTCAGCAGGGTGGGATAGATATTCAGGAAGTCTTTCACATGGGAATCAATAGGAGAGGATGAGAGTATCATCTCACTTCTATTTTGGTATTACACCATCTTGTCAACTCTAAATCAAAACAATGTAATCCTTCCCCATTTACTTCCTAATGTACTTCCACCATTGTAGTCCAGCAATTACTTAGATGCTATGGGCTCAATTGGCACCCAGCACAAAGCAGCCAAAATGTTGACATAAAAGACACTGCTATGGGTTACCCCTGAGGCAGGGGAATCCTCAGATCCTTGCATGAAGCTGCCATAACTCCCTTTTCACCACCTGTCCCCCCAACCACCAGGGAGTGAAATGGAGGTGTAGGAAGAGGTGTTCTGGGGGGAGGGAGAGTGAGCTAGACCCCCTTGCACTCTACCAGATCCTTAGTGGCCAGTCATTAACTTCAGGCAGTGTAATTGAGCAGCCGTGAGGTTGCTATAAATCATGCCCTAAGGCCATAAATCAGGATTAGGAGAAAAGGTGGATTAAAGCCATTATCTGTCTTTGCCTCGCTCTACAGCTGCACCTAGTATAAACCCAGTGCATCTGAGAACTGAGCCCTGTGTGTTCTCTTTGCCATGCTTCACTACTGTAGTGACCTTCTGCCATGGTGTAGTGAGTGAAAAAACACAAGGAAAATAAGCAATGACGTTTTACATCAATGGGTCAGTTCATTTTAAAAACATCCAGGTAATTAACAAAAGAAAATGACTGATCCAGGAAAGATTTCTATTTGACTTCCTTTGAGGCGTAGTGCTTTGCTTTGACAGGAGATTCAGATTTCTGAATTAAAGGAGATGTGAAATAAATTTCTGTCAAACCACATTTGATAGATTTAAATCAAAATTAGAGGTACAACAGCTAAAACATTTAAATTTGTATTACGGTGTTGACTAAAAGGTGTTACTCTATGAAGTCTGATGAGTAGTACATGTGAAATGAGTCGATCATCTTACACCAGCTACTAGTGCACAGTTGTTCAAAATAACCACTCTAAGAATAGCAAACACATAGCCTCAATTCTGGCTTGGGTTGGGGGTCACTATCTTGGTACAAATAACTCTACAACTAACATAGCCAGCCAGGGGAGGATCATCTCACCATAGACAGAAGCCTGTGATGGCTTAGAGCCACTTTAAGGGTTCCTATACTAGGATGAGGCTAGAAGAAAGAAGGTGTGACAGCCTCTTGAGATGTTGGCAGTAGACATAAATTAGAGCTCTGATTTATGCTGAGGGGAGAGCACAAATCTTAAAGCTTCCTCAGTATCTTCCCTCATGAGTTGTGCTGTTTGTTCCCTGGCAGCAGCCAACAGCTGAGATCAGAATCTTCAAAGCACTATTCACACAGTGGCCAATTAATCTTCACAACACTCACATGAGCTATGTGTTATGTTCTTTTTACAAGGAGGAAACTGAGGAAGAGCCATTTTGTAAGTTCCCCATGACATGACTTATGTCATTGTCAGAACCACAATTAGAATTTGTGAGTTTCTGGCTCCTAGACGTGCATAGAGCATAAGACTGTACCCCTGTGTAGTATCATCTGTCTATAATTAGTTACATGACTTAAATTTATCCTCTTATAAATTTCATTAGCAAAAATGATAGGTGAATCTAAAGGGTTTGTTTTTATTAAGAATCCTAAAAATTGGATTGTCCAAAGTATATCCAATCCCTTCTATCTCCTCATACCTCCTGCTTCCTCCTCAACTTCCTTTCTTAAAAGATCCAACAGCAAGCCACAATCTACATTATCAGTATTATTTCTTGTGCCAGAACTTTCAGTGAAATATTTGGAACCTATTGCTTCACCCAGAAAAAAAGATATATTTTTGTGCAGAGAAACATAAGAGAAACACAGGCAGAACAATACAGACCCTTTCATTTGTCTTCAGCCAGTATTCCGGTGCCCATTTAATATTCACCTGCTAGACCCATTCCACCACCAAGTGCATGGAACTAGCAGGTCATGGCTTACAAGTGTCTGCATCTTTTCATTAGTATTTGCTAGTCTGATGCCGACAAATGTTCACTTCCCACTGAGTAGAAAATAAGAAAAGTGGTCAATATCTTTGCTCTGCAAAATGAGCTAAGGCTTTTTTGTTCTCCATAGGTGCACAAAAGCACATCTGATAACATCAAACAGCAGCAGCAGAACAGTCTTGAGATCCTCTGTGGGGAACTCAGAGGAGAATTTAAATCTATGGGCCTGATTCTGCACCCCAGTGTAATACCTCTTCTCTGAGGGAGCTGCGTTGGTCTAATGAAATCGAGAATCAGTCCTTTCATTTTTACAGTGGACTCACAAAAAATCAGGGATCATATTTATTTCAGCAAATTTCAGAATTGGAAAAATCAAGGTTCCATGGCAATTAAACTCACTTCATGCTATAATGTTAGATGTAAGATTTTAGTTGCAGCTTTACATACATTTTAGTACTTGTGGATCACTTAGTCTGAGAGAAAAGGGAAACTTAATAAGGGATTAAAGGGATTTGAATTGGCACGACAATCTATGGCTGTATATGTACAGACATCAGACCTGTCTGTTAAGTCACCTACCTGAGCAATGGAAAAAAGAACTCAAGCTTGTCTGTTTGTGAAACTTAGAACCATGTGACCAAAAAGAAACTATGTTGTCTGTCAGTAGTATTAAAGCTCATGTGCTCTTTGTAGGCCTGCAATTAGAAAACAACAGAACTGCAAACAGTTGAACAAGTCTGACTCCATCCAAATCAATGCACAACCCGTACATGATGGTATGACCTGCTTGCTCTAAATAAAGGGGTGACCACTCAAAGGCACAATTGGAACAGGCTCATTATTAAAGGTTAGCATGTCTTCCTTATAGTCATTCAGCTAGTTACATTTCTTTTTTTGGAAGTAAATCGGTGTGTGAAATACCTAACTGTTGTTAGTCTGAGTTAATACACAGGCATTTTGGGTGATAGAATGACAGATCAGATGTTTTCAAACCCAGTTCCTTCTTCTGTCAACTCCTTGTTTTATTTAACCAATATTGCCAGTATGTAAACATTACTGTTTACTAAAACCACTTCCTCTGTCAGATACTTCTTGCTCAATGGCTTCATTATATTAACCCAAACCAGAGATACACAGTATATGTTCATGCAACCTCCACTGTATGGCAACAGGCAAATTAACCTTCTCATTAACCTTACACTCTTTACTCATGCAGTTACAGGGATGCCAGCCTACATAATCAAATCAGTTGAACATTGTGTTTTTCAATTTTTTGGTCCCAATTCTTCTTCTATTGAAGTTCATTCTAAAAAGTAAGCAGAATCTGACCTTTATTGACTTCCAGAGTGTAGAAGCAGAAGAGAATATTGAACATAGCTTCTTTGGTTTCATAAACTATTTCTGCATATCAAAGGACTAACAAAGATAACCACAAGTGCATTTATGTTTATACTGCACAGTGATTTAAATGATTAAGGGTTTGTGAATGGTATGGTGTTTTGTAAAGCACTTGGTTTTCCCCACTTAATTCTGTATTATGGAAATAGACCATGCATAATAATTTACAGTAACAGGCATCAACACTGATAAAAAAAACTCCAACGGCTTGATTTTCAGAATTGATGAACACCCAAAGTATCCGGGAACTTTGGCTGGAGTCGCTGCATCAAAGGGAGGGAATGTTCCTTAGGCTCTCTCTCTCTCAGCACACACACATAAGACAATGTTGCCAACTCTCATGATTATAATTACAAGTCTCATATTAACTGATGTTCTCCTAAGAGCTCTGACTTCTGGAGTCATGTGAATAAAGGAGAAGCTCACTTTTCTTTTCTTTTCAGCTAACTTTCTAATCCCTGTGGTTGCAAAGAAAACCATGAAAATATGAACCCAGAGTATCCTAAAGGCTTGAAAATCAGAAGGCAAAGGAAGAGAGTAAGGGAGAGGAGAGAGAGAACAAATGCATTAAAAACCCCTCATGATTTTGAAGCCAATCTCATGATTTTCTAGAGCCAGACTCAAGATTTTTGAGCATTTGGGGTAAAAGATACAGCCGTCCAACCTTATGGGGTTTCTACATTCAAAGAGAAATAACTTCATTATGACAAGTTCAAATAAATTCTTTTTTTAAATCTAGAGCAAGAAAATGTAAAAGATATTTGACAGTTAGGAATGTAGGCATAGGCATGTGAAAAGCTGAATCCTGCTACCTGACAAAAAAGCTCAGCTTCTTCCATACATAGTGCCCTCAACTTCAGTAAGAACTGTTCTTTTAAATCCCTTAGATTATTAGTTTATCCAACCGGGACCTTGACTGCAAGCATACAGCATTAAAGGTTAGGCTGAAAACTGGCAATGTCAGGTTTCATAGAGGAAACTGGTTTATCTTTTACTAACAATCTTTAGCAGTGCGCAGTGACTGCCCTTGGAGTAGTGGTTTAACAACCTTTGTCCAAGCATTCTGAGGCTCTTATATCTTTAATAGTTTACTTGATGGACTATGAAGAGCTGCCAGATGACAGTCCTATTTCATTTTTGTCACTGCATGGCACTCTGTTTTTCTCTCAGTCTTTTTCTCAAGGGCACAATTCTATAAGTCAATGGGGCAATATTCAAGACAGGTATTGCTCTTTCAGCTACCGTATCTTGATGCCCCATGTGCAAGTCACAGGCATGTCAAGATTCCAGGCCTTCAGAAAAATATAATCATGGAGTACTTCATAAATTCTAATATCCTTCCACTGATGGCAAATTGAAACTAGGAACTGGGATCCTGTATTAGGGATTTACTTGAGGCATAAAAATCTTCTTTGATGATTAAAATAAGGTCATCTATGTTAAAAATAAACAAATTACATCTCTTTTATCCTTATATTAATTGATTATACAAACTAGGCTCTTTGTTACTGTGATGGGGTGACCACCCGCCCCCTACAAGAAGGGGCTTGGAAAAGTCCCAAAAGGGGTTTGAAATAGCCCAAGAAGGGGGTTAAGGCTGGGAGCCAGCAGGCCTTTCAGGCCTGATTAGGCATTAGGCCCGGCTGGGCGGCCACGCCCCAAACTCAGGCCAGAGTATAAAGGCTGGGAGGCAGGGGCCTAGAGAGGATAGTCTCCTCT
This sequence comes from Sternotherus odoratus, assembly GCA_032164245.1. NCBI lineage: Eukaryota > Metazoa > Chordata > Testudines > Kinosternidae > Sternotherus > Sternotherus odoratus. The sequence continues at coordinate 46,450,831 of JAVMKO010000006.1, forward strand.
GCATTCAGAGGGAGACAGGTCTAGCTGCAGGAGCTGAAGCCAGGTACCTGGTTTAGGGCAGGGCAGGGCAGGGCAGGGAAGAGCAGGGGCAGGGGCAGGGCAGAGGGAGCTGGGCAGGCTCTAGCCGAGAGCCCCAGGCCTCCGGGCCTGATACAAGGCCCGACCCAGGAGTACCAGGGTTTCAGGGGGCAGCCCAGGGCTAGAGATAGCGGCAGCAGGCCAACCCTCCTTGCCTGTGATGAGAAGCCATGATACTGCAGTCCGCCCCAGTGAGCGGGGGCAAGTGGTGACTGACAGTGGCACACTCTGAGGCGAGGTGGGGATAGCGGGTAGAGGGTTCCCCTGGGGAGGAGAGATCCTCACACCAAAGGCGGTACTGCAGGGGTGTAGTACCCACAGTTGGAGGGCACCGGGGTCCAGGAGGGACACGGGGCCAGGAAAAGAGTGGGGCATCAACCTGTGGAGGGTGCTCCTGACACTGAAGGAGCTGATTCCCCAGATGACCAGCGGGAGGTGCCACAGGGGTGAGTGTGGACCCCATTACAGTTACCTCTACTTATTTAGTGGTACTAGACAAGTCTATAGCTCCTATGTTCCCATAACAGTTAGGCATAGAGGGGAGCAAATAAAATGGGACAGAACATCGCAGAAAGGTGTGAAAGAGGGGAGAAGTATATGTCACACCTTTCTGTCCACTAATGGCTTCTAAAAAAGGCCTCTAAAAATTCACAAGCAAATTTTCTGGATGCACCTGTTTACAAGTGCAAGTACTCACATTTGTATTTGCAAACTAATATTTGCATATGCAGATTGGGTAATTAAAGACAGACACGTTTGTGTGTGTAACTTTCTGTTTGCATATGCTCATCTGGGGAGTTTGCTCTTGGAAAAGGGTTAAAATGTATATTTTGTGGGAGCATTTTCAAGGGCAGCCCTTTGATATTGCTTATTGTATGTTTAGTTTCATTTTGAGTCTTTAATAGATTACAGCTACTCATGAGTCTCAGGCTTTTAGACAATGAACATTTTATTAGCACAGAGATTGCAGTAAAACATTATTTGCTGAAAACAGGGATTAAAATTATATTCAACAAATGAAATGGGATTTGTAACACATTAGACTGAAATTCTGCAAAACAGAATCAGATAAGGTAATTCTGGGGCTCCTGATTTTGGGGCCAGTATGCCATGCCTGCACCATGACCTCAACCCTTATTTTGAGTGTCAGTGGCAAGAGGCTCACCTCCTTCCCAGGGAGACCGAGTCAGTGGTATGAGCCCCTGTTGGGGAGAGGGGGGCACACAGTCATCCTGTTCAGGAGGAAGCTAATGAATTCTTCTGGGTCAGCCAACACTAAGCAGATGCACCTTCAAGGCTTGCTCTGCCCAAAGGGAGAACATGCTACAGGAAGAGATGGTAATCAAGAGACATAGCTGTGCCTCAGACATAGCTGATTGCAAGGTTAGACCAGCAAAGCAGGAGACTGTTGATGACCCTGCTTCCCCTGAGACTATCTGAACAAGTTACTGGATGGACACTATAGGAAGTGGGGGGAATGTTTAAAGAGAGAATCTTATGCTAATTAGGACACTAAAAACAACTACTTACAAGCAGGGTCCTAAGGAGTGATTGAGACGCTGTTCAAGAGCTTGAGCCACTTTTTTTCTCCTTTTTCCTTTTGATCTTCCCTGTCTATGGGAAGGAGGAAAATCTCTTTTGTGTTTGGAGAGAATCTTCTATAGCAGGAGTTGGGGAAGGACTCTGGGAGTACTAGAGAAGCAACTCAAACCATGGTCTGGTGGGGACTCAAGGATCCACTCACAAGCAGTGGAGAATCCTGGCAAAAATCAAATAAAAAGCCCCAAACAAAAGAAAAGAAAACAATCCACATAGGGAGAACAGAACCAGCACCTGTGAGCAAGATGGAAGTTTAGTGGTGGTGAAAATGGCTGGCTGAAATGCAGCATGTCAAGCAGTAACCACAATTCATGTTCAAGAAAGAGCACCTGTACCAAGTGGAAAGAGATCAACAAACTGGGGTATTAAAGCCATAGCTACTGGTGCCATGCAAGTATTGCCATTTGGTGTCCCAGATCACACATGACATCCCATACACGGGGTACCTGGGAAGAGAGAAAGAACAATCATGGATACTAGCCCCATTGTATTGGCTGGGCTTGCATCAGGAGTTGAGGGAATATTAGTCCCTCTCCCCAGAGTGCCAGCTGTCCAGTAACAAATGGATCTCAAGCCCCTCTTGATGCCTCTGCCCTTGATTGAGACACTCTTTGAATAATACAAATAGACATGGCTGGAAAGGATTCCATCTGGGTATCTATAGATATTCGTAATTGTTAACTATATGACCATGTATTTGTAGGCTTTTTCCTTTTGCTCAGCAAACTCCAGTTGATTGAGGATTTTGTTACTGTATTTTCCCACACCTAGGGAGAATGCAATCAATTCAATATCTTCTAGAAACCACCCTATACCTACACCAATAGGTTGGGGAAAATCCTTCACCTTACTGTGACAGGGTGTACTCCAAGGATGCAGCAGAGAAGCTTTGGAAATACTGTTCCCTCTAATCATTGAGCTGGGATGGCCTGTCTCTCAGTGCTCTGTTGATGCCTCATCCAGACTCTCTAGGCTCTGTTATCACAAGACCACCTTTCTAACTTGAGTGGTACAGATTGTAGGGAAGAGCCTCAGCCAGGAGGAAGCTCATGAGACCTTCTGGGCTCAGCCAGCAGTAACCAGCCTCACCTTAGAAAGTGAAAGCCTGCCACAGGAAGAGAGGGTAACTAGGGGAAGACTTCTGTGCTGTAGAGACAGCTGGTGACAGGATTAGATCAGAAAAGAAGGAGACAGTCATGGATCCTCCTGCCCCTGAGACTGCCTAGAAAAGGTACAGGCTGGGTATTACGAAAAAGTGGGGTGAGGGTCTAAGGATGGATCCAGGTCTAATCAGGACACTAAAAATACTTAATGAAAAGCCTAGCACTAAGTGGGTGATAAAGAGATTGCCCAAGAGACTGAGCTCCTTTCACCTACCCCCACCTTTTTCCTTTATTTTGATCCTTGTACTTGAGCATGGGGAAACCCCCTTTTTAGTTTGGAGCGACTCTTGTATATCTCAAGCAGGGCTAGGATTCTGGGAGTGCCAGAGAAGGGAAGCAACCCAAACTGCAGGTGGGTATCATCCTCCATGGATGAGTCATAGCCTTGTCATATTTTTCAATTTCCTTTGATCTGCCTGCTATCTTACCAGACCCACCACAAAGGGATGTACCAGGTGTCCTCACCCACAGATGAGGAGATAGTCAGTTTTTCATGCCATGTCCATTGGATGTTTTCCTAAGTCATTCACTGCTCTTGTGTAAACAGATCTGAGTTTCTGAGTCTGTTCATTCATTAATTTGCTTGGTGCCCTGTTTATGTCGTACTTCCAAATAAACATCAACCCTGATCAAGCTGTTTGCTGTTTGTGCTAACCTAATAACCATGCTTTTGCATATTATGCCTGCTTTGCATCTGAATTTAAAGAGAAAGGGCTCATATTGTCTTATGCTTGGTTTTTTTTTAAAGCCTTATTCTATTCTATTCTATTAATCTCAAATGGGATTGACAAATTAAAGTTGATCTGTAACAGTTGTCTCTAGTCTCAAGATAAAGAATAGAAACTATTAGATTTATGGGTATGCTGTTTTGTATTTGAAGCAGTTTGGAAATAAAAGTGGCTAAATACCTGTAATGCCTGGTCTCTCTTGACATCTAACTTTCCTAAGGCTTCATAACTATCCTGGGATTTAAAATTGTTTATATGTAGAAAAAATGAATGAGAAATAGCTGAGCTTATTATTCAAAAGGATTGCTACAGGCAGGAAGACCAAGAAAGGCAGTGCACCTTGCTTGTTTTATGTATCACTCTGATTCAAGGACAGGGAGTCATGGCTGGAATGGGAGCCTTTCATGATCATATGGAGTTTCATTTAGAGGGAACATTTTAAAGTTTGAGAGTGAGGAACAGGCATCAGATTTTTATTTTTAGAATGGGAAAACTGGCAACCTTAACTTACCTGACTATAAGCTAGTTTGCTTTACAGGCTTTGAGTGGCTTTGCTCAATAAAGTTCACAATTCTAGTGAACAATGTTCTCCCCTTCAATAGCCCAATCACAGCTATCATTGAAATCAATGGAGGGATTCTCACTGACTTCAGTGGAAACTGGACCTGTCTCCTACTCACAGAATAATGGTGAAATCATGGACACTATTGACCATGAGCATGATCTAGTACCTGTCAAGGTCAATAGAAAGAGTTCCATTGATTTTTATTGAGCATTGGATTGGGCCTCATTGTAAGTCACAACTACACATGGGTCAGTAGCTTTTTCCCATGACAAAATTATAAATCCAGTCAATGTCTCTTTTATTAGGCCTTCAAAAAAGTGGGCGCTCAGTGACCACAGTGGCAGAATACCGCTTAGTATTGGGTTCCTTTTCTATGGCAAATACCATAGTGCTCACCTGTGCTTTATCTTATTTTAATGTTAAAACTCTTTTGTAGGATTTACTTAACTATTTTCACAAGCACTGTCCTTCATACAAAGCTGACAAACTGCTACAAGCCCCGACCCCAGAGCCCCGGCTCACAGAGCCCCAAATGGATTCCAGGCTGCCTGATGAACTCAGAGAGGAGGCCGTGCTATCAGGAGCTAAACCACGTGAGGATCCCAGAGGTCTGTGGGAATCATGGATCATCACTGGAGAAGACAGGGCAGGGAGCAGCCCAGGGGACTTCAACTTTGGTCTGATGGGTGAACCACGGACCCTGTCAGTGTGTTTTAGGAGGATCTCCACTGACTCGGTGGAGAGTAACCCTGCCACTGCAAGATCCCTGGACTGGGGCTCAGAGGAGAAGGGAGGCCCTGAGTCCCCCTACCCTGGACTCCATACAACCGTAAATGGCTCCTCACTTCCCCAGTGGGCCAACAGGCCACACAATCACACAGAGGGGTGTGACTTTATTGACTCTGGCCATTAGGCCACACAGCCCTGTGTGGAAGGGTGATTTTATTTACTCTGGCCACTAGGTTGTACTACCACTTTTCACAGTAAGGATCATCAACATAGGACCTAACTGGCTTCGGTGAAGCTGCTTCACTTTCTTCTGACAACACATGACCTGACACCCCGTGATGGGGTGTACATACCTGGCGACAGGCCTTTGTGCCTCACTTAAATCAGTAGGGCTCTGTATGGGTAGTAGATTGTATGATCAGGGCCTTGCACTGTATGTTGCAATAACAGTAGCTAAAGATTGCACAGGTCTGTCAATTGCATGTATTTTCAAGGATGGCATCTCCGAACAGACACTCCATGTCCTATGTGTCCTATCAGACTTAATTTATACAGACACATTTAACGTTGGCGTAACTCCATGAAAATCAGGAATGAAATTGACTAGTTGTTGTTATTGTTTATTAGACATATTTCGAGTGCCAATCTAGAACCAAGGCACTGTACCATACAAGCAGAATGGTAGTTTGAAAAGATCACAAGTTCCTAGATTAATATATCTGTAAACCAGAAAGTATCATTATGATCATCTAGTCTGACCTTTTGCACATGACAATTAGTATTGATCATATTAGTACCAGGATCTTTTTTGTTTTGGTTGGGTTTTTTGTGTGCATTTTCTTGTTTGACTTAGCCTCCTTAACCAATAACTTACAGGCGGCCAAGCACCATTAATAAAAGTGTGGAATGATAGACCTGTTCTCCGTCTGTTTTTGCCTTATACTTATACTGTAAACCCATTGGGGGTAGGGACTACATTTTTGGGATCTTGGTCTTCGACTGAGCTGGAAATCTCATGGAAAATGCTTTCTCAAGAGATATATATCTGCAAGAGGTTTCTTCTTCTTCTAGTTTGTCTTGAAAGTTGAGTGCAGCTGTTTATACTCTTTTCTGACTTACAGCTGAGATGTAAGTAGTTCAAATTTTTAAAGCATGCCACCCTTTCTTGTCCACTATTAGAAAGAATGGAGACTTGATCTGAAAGTGATCTCAATGAAACTAATACTAAATATAACACACTCTAATTCAAACCATTATTCTACTTTTTGAAGCTGGATGGTTCAGAGTAACAGCTAATATAAATTGTTATTCAAGTCAATGGAACTATGCCAATTTTCACCTGCTGATGATGCAGCCCCATGACTCTGAAATCCTAATGAACTGAGGGAATGGATGAAGTAAATTCTGTGACTGCTCCATCTGGCAGATCAAGAGGAATTAAGGATAATGGTGAACTGGGTCTTTTATACCTATAGGCTAGAACATTCAGATTTTCATTTGATGAGCAATTGCCCCTTCGTCAGTCTACTGCAATCAGTGATACCATGGCTCGCAAAACATGGCATGTGACACCTGCCATGTAGATCTGCTGAGGCAGTTTCATGAGGGAGAACAAGAGAGTATTAGCATAACAGTTCCAATACATATTTGATTCTGGAAATTTACAGCTAAAGTGTGTGGGTCATAGCTCACAGTCACTTGATTTCACGTTTTACATATTCCCTAGATGTTTGAAAGTTATATACTCTGTGAATTGGTCTTTTTAATATATTTGACAGGCCCAAACCTGATGTGGATGGGACAACATTTAACAGTATAGTATGAAAATACATATTCATAATATAAAATCTAAAGTATTATCATTTCAGTTCATTCATGTCTGTAAGTACATGTCAGGTGAAAGATGGATAGAGGAGGTTAAGTGATGTTCTTGTAGATTCACTATGATGTGTAAGATAAAAGAGACCCATTAAAATGTATATCTTATTTATGGAGAAGCAGAAGTAGCCCCTACGGATTGTCAAATACCATATGAAATATCACCAAGCATGGTAATGTGTTCTTGCTAATAGTTCCATTGTTTATCTGAAGCTCAGCACTAAGACAGGTACTCAATAGATGTTTAATGATTCTGTACCTTTTAAAGGCATTTTCCACTATTTTTTATAATTAGACTTAATCAAATAATTGAATATTTTATCCGATTCAAACAATACTTAAATATATCAGTACACATCACCTGCATCATAACTAGGTGTTTAGATAATAAAATATCTGTTGTATTATATATGACTGTTCCTGTTTTGATTTTTTTAAATGAATTATTAAATCTTTGATGGCCTTCATCCAGTTCCTACTAGAACAGGTGTCCACACCAGAGAAGTACAGCCCCACTACAGCTAAAAATATTAGCACTCTAGTTTGAAGTTTGAACACAGAAGTAAATAGTTTGACTAGTCATAGAGCCTGCACTATGCTCTCCTTGCTAGATTTAAACCCTCCATGTCAAGGAAGAAAAATTTTGGTTGGTCAATGTGAGAAAGTTCACATGGTCTTTCCCTGTACCAAACCTGTTCTATGGAAAAAGAAAGTCCTTTGATCTCAAGGACTAGAAGTCTTGTATAATTCACTACAAAGAAAAATGGTGGGACTAATAGAACTAGGCAAAAAATAACTTATTCACAATATAAAGCATAATCCATGATCAGGACAGTGACAGGTCCCCTTCAATTTTTTTGTTTACTCATGATTTTTTTTCTGGCTTAGTAACATTCCAGCTTTTTGTATATGTGAATTGATCCTTCTTTTTAAAATACCAAGGCACTGTTTTGGAATTTCTTGCAGGGCCAATAATCTAACCCTAAATAATCATGAGGTAAGAGTTATCTAATGTCATGGATTAGAAACTACTTAAAACTCAGTGAGTATGAATAAATAGTCTTTTGCCACAGTAAAAGATTAACAGTGATACCCAAAGGTTCCATAGTAAGACTAGTGTTGTTTATATAAATCCTCATGTTTCATGGCATTAAAACAATCACCGATGGGGATTAATAAGAAGCTTCTTCTATGGACAGGTTATTTCACAATTGTTCACTTGAAGTAGGTTTCTTGATGCATATTATACTGTCCACTATAGTGCAGAATACTGGACTAAACTGTAATGGTGTAAAGGTGTGGCTGGAACAGGGTCCCCTCATGGATCTTCTGGGCACACTGATGTGGCTGTGGGACTCCATGCGGGAGGAAATCTTTGTCTCCAGTGTATACTGAGGCAGGTTCTGCCCACTGGCTAATTTTCTCTACAGTCTTGTTCACTAGTCAGGGTTGAGAGACTCAGCCCCAAAAGTGTTTTATGACAGAAAAGCAAATGTACTAGGCTGTCCCCAAGGCTTCTGCAGTGGAAAGGTCGCTCCTGCCATGTCCTTCAGGCTTCATTCCACACAGCCTCTACTTAATGCATGGCCCACTCCTTGGGGTCTTGTTGTTCTTCTGCAGTGGTTGCTCTGGCTAGCAAACCTATCTCTGCAAATCCACAGGTGAAGCTCGCTCAGGCAGAGCTCCATTTTCCTTCTTGGCTAGTCAGCCCTGAACTGAACCAGGCTTTCTCCTTTTATTTCCCCTCTAGGCTTGGTGTGGTGATGGCAGTCATGGCCAATGATAATGGGATAGGCGAGGGATGGGGCTAGTCAGTCATGTGATAGGCAAGATAATGGGATAGGCAAGGGATGGGGCCTGGCAGTCTTGGCCAATGATAATGGGATAGGCAAGGGATGGGGCTAGACTAACCATCAGACACTTTGTATATTCCCCACTTTCTCCCAGTTAGATGAACTTGACTGCAAGGGTAGGATTTTATGCTCATGTGTACACATTGTAGAAGGATGGTGCCTGGGGGTAACCCAGAATTTGGGACTACAGAACTCCATACAAAGGTTTGCACATCCCAAGTTGACAAGGCCCACCACTTAGGTACCATTCACCCTTATGGGGGTGGCCAACTTCACAGGTCTTCATTGTCAAGCTTGGGCCGCCATCATCCAGATTCCCCAAAACTCCACTCCATAAAAGGGCAATTCTGGGACCAGTGTCCAGGGGCCACATGAAAAGCAAATACCTGGGGCCTCACCTGGTGAACAGGGCCTCTGTGGGGTCACTGGGAGGTCCTCTATTAGTGGGTCCCCCCACCTTGGTTTCAGTGACTGTTCCCTTCTTAAGACAAAGTAGATCAGCAGTTTCTGGAATTGGGACCTGGTCGATGGCTCCAGACCTCTGTTCCAGGCTACACATGGTCCCAGGACCAAGGGAAACACCTGAGTTCTGCTGTGGGGTAATCAAGATGAGGTTCCTCAGTGTTCTACAACACCAAAGTAAATGTAACTCACTACTGTAGTATCCCCCAGTCTTCTGGAGGGGAGGTCCTTTCATTCTCCTGTCCTTTCATTCAGGTTTCGCTCCATAATAGCCTCTTCTTCTCAAGGTGGTCTCACTGTTTCTCCCCAGTGGCTGCTGTAGCTAGCTGGCCTGTCTCTGCAAGTCTGCAACTGAACCTCCCTTCAGGCAGAGCTCCATTCTCCTTCCTAGCCAGACAGCCCTGAACTGAACTAGGCTCTCTGCTTTTATTTCCCCTCCAGGCTTGGCACCCGCTGTAGCTATAGTGTTGCAGGGCTAGGTGGGCTCAAAGACCATCCATAACCCCTCATCTGATGGCATGGGTCCTCTTGGCTCCATCACAATGGGTCATAAATTGGAGTGGTAAAAACATATATTATTATAAATTCTCAGACATGACCAATGCAAAGGAATAAGACTATTTATCTCCACATTTCTTAGATGCTGCCAGAATTCTGGTTAGATGTTTTTGGATATTCTGGTCTTTAAATAAACTTGACCATAAGATTCACCTCAGAGACTAGCTCTCTGTTATTAAAAATTCATATTTTGGGCCACTATTTGTATGGTTTGGTTTCTGGACATCATATTTTAATATATTAGGTGGATATATCTTTGGGGATTTTGTTACTATCATTAAGGCCTCCTGCATCAAAGCATTTAAACATATGCATAACAATAAGCATGTGATTTGTTCCATTGAAATCAAGCAATTGTACCAACAGCGAATCAATGGGATTACTCACACATCATCCATATAGTTAAATGTTTTCCAGGTCAGGGCCTAAATCATTATTTACATATATGAACTGGACAACCCACGGACAGGGTCTGATTCTTCTTTGATTTTCATTGTAGCTAAAGAGTTTATCTACTGAAATCAAGAGTGCATTATGAATAATGAATTATTACATTGTCCTTATTGGTATTAGGAATATATGTTGTACTAGTTTTTCATACAGAGAAATTATTATCATTCTGGCAGTTAAATCTGCAAACTGTTTTCAGACACTTACCCCACTATAACATTGGTTATCAAAACTTGACTTGTGTTCCTGGTTCCCCACTGAAAATGGCTTTTCTCGTCAAACTGCCATCACTGATCCCCCTGCATCCACCCTTTCCTCATTTATGCTTTGCTTAATTAGCAGTTTTGCCTTAATGGTGATAATGTGTTTGCCACATTTCAGCCTTTTTCCATTTCTGTGAATTCATGTTTCATCACAAGTGTAGCGGGGTGACCACCCGCTCCCCCACTTGAAAGGGCCGGAGTAGCCCGGCAAGGGGCTGGAAGCAGCTCTGGGAGGGGTTTGTGGCAGGGAGCCTGTTAATTCCCCGGCTGATTGGGAGTTAGGCTCAGCTGAGTGGCCACGCCCCAAACTCTCAGGCTGCATAAAAGCCTGAGAGGCAGAAAGGAAGCAGTCAGTCTCCTCTGTAATCAGAGGGAGACAGGGCCTGGCTGCAGGGAGGCAGTAACAGAGTACCTGGACTGGGACAGGGCATGGGCAAGGCAGCTGGGAGCCAGGGAGAGACTAAGCTCTAGACAGAGGGCCCCAGCCTGCTGAGCCTAGGGAAGGCCCGACCCACGGAGTACTGGGGGTTGCAAGGGGGTGGCCCTGGGCCGGATAGGAGCAGCAGGCCCAACCCCCGTCTTGCCTGTGATGAGTGGCCATGAGACTGCAGTCAGCCTCAGTGAATCGAGGCAAGTGATGACAGGCAGTGGCTGGATTTGAGGTGAGTTGGGGATAGTGGGTGGTGGGTTCCCCAGGGAGGGGAGGCCCTAAGACCAGGGGGGTACTGCAGGGGTGCAGCGCCCCCAGCTAAAGGGCGCCGGAGTCCGGGAGGGACACGGGGCCAGTGTGTAAAAGCAGATGTCGGCCGGCAGAGGGCGCTCCGGGGTCAAAAAGAGCTAATTCCCAAGACGACCAGACGGGGGCGCCGCTGGGTGAGTGGACGACATCGCTACAACAAGTAATACTTGCTTTAAACCTCTGCTTTTATTTCAGAAGTTCTGCTTTCTGTGCATGGTATCTGCACACACAACTTTCTGAATTAGCTTTCCAGTTTGTGTTTCTTTCTTGTTTATCACTCTTTCTTTTTAGATTTTTCAGCTAAATTCTTGCTTGAGATTAAAGGACCTTGGATTACTTATGTCAAGTTTGTTGCCATTCTTGTGAATAGATCTTGTTGGGTGTCTTTATTAGGTTTTGATGGAGGAAAAAGTGCAACATGAGTGAATTATTTGTGACCAGCATCTATTGTGTAATCCCATAATTAAAAAACATTTCCAGTATTCACATTATTATTTCTAATGTGTTTCTAATTTTCCCTGTGTGACTCTCTAATTTGCCATTTATATTTTGGACACAGAAGAGAACCCTTGGTAAACTTTGTATATATGAAATTTAATCCTGTTCTTCAAACTCACGGGAAGAGTAGGGACAAGACTGCAGGATCACAAGCAGAAAGAACAAAGAAACTTTGTTTCCTAGTGCACTTTTTCTGTAAAAAACACATCTACACCTCATTCTCCTCTCACTTACACTGCTGTAAATAATTCCACAGATGTCAGTACAATTCCATGAATGTAAAACTGGAATAAGTCAGAAAAGAACCAGACCCACCTATACTTTCTGGACTTCATCATGAAGTTCTTTTGTATGCAAGATTTGTGTTGAGGTAACTGGGAGTTGAAAACTCATGAGAATTGTCAGATAGCTGCTTTTGTTTGTTTGTTTCTTTAAATTATTATCTGATTAAGTATTTCAATTTTCTTACTTTAGTGGAAGCAAAGTGTTCACTGCATATGGTGAATCCCAGACAATTGTTCCAAGATTAAAATATAGCAGTCTTTGCAATGCACTAGTATAATGGAATACTGTATCCCCAATAAGCTGCTCACTACTGGAAAAAAAGTACAAATTGGATGGTTACTCTCCTCTCCACTGCAGTTAAAGCCTTCCAGAAATATTTCTTCATTGCCACCACTTCACGTTTTATGGCATATATGGTGTGTATTGGCAACTTGTAATGAAGTTCTGAGACAACAGAAGGGAAGCAGACCATCTTTAGTGTCTGAAACACAGCTCAGAATCCATGAGAAAACATCCCATTGTACACACAGAGTCCCTCAGGAGAAACACAACACCGAAAAAGAGACCTTGATGCTTGAAATTTTTGTGTTGAAATTTATGAGGCTGTCATTCTATCAGTTGAAAGAGTTTCCGTTTGGGGCCTAATGCTAAGGTTTTAGAAGGGAAGTGATTTGTTTCATTTTGCATAGGCCTTTATGTGGCTGAATTATATTTCAGTAATCCCCAGTATCCATAGTTACAGTATTTTCCCATTGACAGAGCAACACTTCCTGGTGAAGTTTCCCCATAACTCAGCCAGCAAGCTTGTCTTAACTCCAGCTTGGATTTCTTCACTGAAAGCTAATTGCAGTTCGATGGCAGCCCCCTTTCAATTCTCCCTCTCTTGGGGCTTGTAGGTTGCCAAGAAGATCTATTTCTGCGCGCTAAAAGAAAAGACTCAGTAAGTTGGTACCAATTAACAAAACAAATAAGTTGTAACTTGATCAGAGATACAAGAGCCCAAACCTAGCCCCACTCAGTAGAGAGGTGCTATAGGGATAAACAAATTGCACACTTAACCACTGGCAGACTGGGAGGGTACAATGTTTAGCCACAGCATGCATTTCTGCTTTGTTTCACTCATTATGACTATGCACTCTCTCCCCTCCATACCCTGCCCATGATGCCTAATTAATTCACATACATTTTGTAAGACTACATGATTTGCTATTGTAAGGCTAAGCAGTACCATACTGAGTCACAGGCTAGAAGGCCTGCTTTGGGCATTGGTTCAGAATGGCAGGATCTATGCCAATGTGAGAAACTAAATTGAATGCAGGGAGTGGGAGAAGGAGTTGCCAACTAACTGCCTAGTCTCATGGCACCATCTGCCAATTTTTAGACTGATGTTGGCATCAGATCTGAAGGAGCCACTTACCCACTTGTAAGGCTATAGGCCACAAGAGTGAAAGGAGAAGCATTTGAAAATGAAAAGGAAGTTGACCAAAAAAAAAATCATTGTGCCTAGTTCTTGATCTGCAATATTGTGTCCTCAGAAAGGACTATTTCTACTTTAACCCAAAGATCTCTATTTTTCATAGCTACACGTTATAGCAATGTCTCAAATTCTTAAAAGCCTAGGATCAATGCACTCAGATTCAGTATACATGGAAAGGACTATATACTTCATAAAGATATTTATATCCTCTGTACTTAGCACTTTCTAAAATTGCCAGAACACGGTGGATGTTTTGCTGAACCCAAAATGGATTCCTTGGTGGTGCTCTCCACTTTGGATTTTTAAAAGTCTGAATGAGGCTTATAGACAGAGTGTATTTCAAAATATTACAAGTACCACCCAGGCTATGTCAGGATAATATAGTTGAAGTACTGGTTTCCCCATAAAATATACTGTATTATATCCAATGATCCCTGCTGTTTGTTTCCCTATTATTTTCAACTAGTGTAAAAGCCCGTGTACACGGGCCAACGGTAATGGCTCGCGGCCCCCCGACTCACTCAGGTCTCTCCCCCCTCCCACGGCCTCCCCACTCACTCAGCTCTCTCCCCCTCCCACGGCCCCACCATTCGCTCATCTCTCTCCCCCTTCCCCCCTCCCACGGCCCCACCACTCGCTCATCTCTCTCACCCCTCCCCCCCACTCCAATGCCCCCCCACTCGCTCAGCTCTCTCCCCCTTCCCCCCTCCAATGGCCCCCCACTCACTCAGCTATCTCACCCCTCCCCCCCACTCCAACGCCCCCCCACTCGCTCAGCTCTCTCCCCCTTCCCCACTCCAACGGCCCCTCAACCCCTCGTCATGTGCCCGACAGCCCAGCCCGCTCCCTCCCATCCCCCCAGCAGCATGGGGAAGGCGGCCCGCTCCAGCTAGGCTGGGCGCAGCTGGCCGGGCCGGGCCCGGGCGCCTCTGCCCCGCCGGCCCAGCGCCCCCTTCCCGCGCCCCGCCTGTCCGGAGCCCCCTGCCTGCGCCTCCTGCGCCCAGCCATCCTCCTGCCCACACTCCCCGAGCTCCCTGATCCAGACCCTGCTTCCCTCGCGGCAGCCATGTTGTGCTGCCGAACTACACCTCCCAGCATGCCGTTCGTCCGGGCCGTCTCTACTGCGCATGACAGCTTCGGACAAACTTCCTTAGCCTTTTATTATATAGGATTTGTGATAATATCATTCAAAGGCAATGTAATTAAAGATGATGCCCCAAATCCTAAAGTCTCTATACTGATCCTACTCCAGTCAGATTCATAGGAATGGCCATACTGTCTGGGTAAAGGTTCATCTAGCCCAGTATCTTGTCTTCCAACAGAGGCCAATGCCCTGTACTCCAGAGGGAATGAACACAATAGGTAATCAGCAAGTGATTCATCCCCTGTAGCCCATTACCAGCTCTGGCAAACAGAGCTGTCCATCCCTGTGCATCCTGGCTAATACCCATTGATAAACCAATCCTCCATGAATTTATCTAGTTCTTTCTGAAATCTGTAATAGTTTTGGCCTTCACAACATCCTCTGGCAAGGAGTTCCACAGGTTGACTGTGCATTGTGTGGGAAAAAATACTTCAATTTGTTTGTTTTAACCTGCTGCCTATTAATTTCATTTGGTGACCCCTAGTTCTTGTGTTATGAGAAGGAGTAAATAACACTTCTTTATTTACTTTCCCCATACCAGTCATAATTTTATAGACCTCTGTCATGTCCCGCCTTAGTTTTCTCTTTTCCAGACTGATAAATCCAAGTCTTGTTATTCTCTCCTCATACTGCAGGTGTTCCAAACCCCTAATTGTTTGTGTTGCCCTTTTCTGAACCCTTTCCAAGTCCAATATATGTTTTTTGAGATGGGGCAATCATATCTGCACACAGTATTCAAGACGTAGACATACCATGGATTTATACAGAGGCAATATGTTATTTTCTGTCTTATTATCTATCCCTTTCTTAATGACTCCCAACATTCTGTTTGCTTTTTTGTCACTGCACATTGAGGGGATATTTTCAAAGAACTATCCACAGTAACTCCAAGATCTCTTTCTGGAGTGGTCACAGCTAATTTAGAACCCCTCATTTTATATGTATAGTT
Organism: Sternotherus odoratus; assembly: GCA_032164245.1. Lineage (NCBI taxonomy): Eukaryota > Metazoa > Chordata > Testudines > Kinosternidae > Sternotherus > Sternotherus odoratus. The sequence continues at coordinate 46,466,249 of JAVMKO010000006.1, forward strand.
GGGATTACGTTTTCCAATGTGAATTACTTTGCATTTATCAACATTGAATTTCATCTGCCATTTTGTTTCTCAGTCACCCAATTTTGATATCCTTTTGTAGCTCTTCACAGTCTCCCTGGGACCTAACTATCTTAAGTAGTTTTATATCATTTGCAATTTTTGCTACCTCACAGTTTACCCCTTTTTCCAGATCATTTATGAGTATGTTGAATAGGACTTGTCCCAGTACAGAACCCTGGGGGACACTACTATTTACCTCTCTCCATTCTGAAAATGGATCATTTATTCCTTCCCTTTATTTCCTATATTTTAACCAGTTACCAGTCCATTAGAGAACCTTCCCTCTTATCCCATGACTGCTTACTTTGCTTATCAGCCTTTGGGGAGGAAACTTGTCAAAGGCTTTCTGAAAATCTAAATACACTATTATCCACTGAATTCCCCTTGTCCACATGCTTGTTGATCCTCTCAAAGAATTCTGGTAGACTGGTGAGGCATGATTTCCCTTTACTAAAACTGTGTTGACTCTTCCTCAACAAATTATACTCTCAAAGCAGTTGTCAATAAAAACATTTATCTTCATTCTTAGACAATTAAACAATGTTACCTGACCATTTGCATTAGTTCCTCTATATCCTTATGCTAATTCCCAAGGACATAATCATGTGATCATGTATTTTCTTGGTTTAAGATGAACTGATAAGGATGTCTGAAAGTTTAGTTAAGAACTATTTGACCTAGTTCCTTTAAAGAACTGAGGTAGCAAAGGCCCGCTTTTTGTTAGAGACAATTGTGTATCTTGTTAAAAGAACACAGTCAAATAACTGGAGAGTGACTACAAACAGCTTTTAATTATGCATTCTCTGCACAATACTGATCACTCATTAGTGTAATATTCCTTCAGATTTAATCTGCCTGGTCTACACTACAGCTGCTGATCGATCTAAGGTATGCAATTTGAGTGATGTTAGTAGCTTAACTCAAGTTGATGTAGCTTAGATCTACTTACTGCAGAGTCCACACTACACTATGTCGACAGGAGATGCTCTCCCATGAACATTGCTTCTGTTTCTTATTGATTGGAGTACAGAAATCAATGGGAGAGCACTCTTCCATTGATTGAGCATGTTTTCCCTAGACCCACTAAATCGATGCCATTGTATCAATTGCAGCAGCACCAATTTAGCTCTGTAGTGAAGACAGGTCCTTTGTAATACAAAGGTAATGTTGGTGGATTGGTGGAAGTATTTCAAAGACCCATTAGACTCCGTTACATACTCCCTTAGTTGTGTGTGGTGTAGTTGTAGCTATGTTGGTCCCAAGTTATTAGAGAGACAAAGTGGGGGAGATAATATCTTTCATGGGGGATCAACTTATTTCTTGACAGAAACAAACTTTCAGCCTGAAGAAGAGCTCTGTGTGGCTCAAAAACTTCTCTCTCACCAAAAGGAGTTGTCCAATAAAAAAATATTACCTCACCCACCTTGTCTACCTTAGTTGTGATTCAGTTGCCCTATGTTTTGAAGTCAAACTCCACTTATCCTTTTGCCTGAATGCCCAGAAGGTAGCAGGTGCCTAGAAAACCTGCATCCATCTGAATCCTGAAGAATAGTGCACCTACTTCACCTAGATGCTCACCTGATCACAGTGCTCATTTTTTTTTTTCATCTAGGCTAGGCTGTAATGGTCTGGTGTAGACGGCTGCCCATAGACACGACTTGGAAACTGCAGTTGTTCCAGCATGCAGTGGCCTCATTCTGAAGAAAAAATAGGTAAATGAGAACACATCACTCCAGTGTTGGGAACATGCACACATGGCTCTCCATTCATTTCTAGATACAATCTATGGTCCTGGGTCTTTATCTACAAAGTTTTTACTTAATATTGTCCTGGTTATCTGAAAGATAACTTTTTCTTCTATAATTCACCAAGAACAGCATAAACAGCAGGAAGGATGCAACTAATGAAGGTCAAACAAAGCCTTCAGTAGCAGAGGATAATCTGTTCTTACAGAAGAGTGTCTGGCTACAAATCTTCATACTGCAGGACAAAAGGAGTTCATGTCTTGCCTTGCCTTCTTTGGAGCACAATGAGAGGTTTACCCAGTCACAAAATGCAACACCTTTTAAGCCAACACTCACCATTAACCTAAACTACTCTAATTTACACCAGGAAAAAGTAATCCCCCAGGCTCATGGAAGTACAAAGCCACTTTTGCACCATCCCCATCTACATTTATCACTCCACAATCACAGCTTAGGTTTCTTGGCAGTAGATATATAAACAGACTTCCAATACAATAGTTTAGTTAGGTCCCTCTCTGTTTATTGTGGCTATTATGAACAACAACATAACCCTAACAGTACAGAAATATCCACATATCTTTGATGGCTGAAGCCTGTGTCTTCAATCTGTTGCCTCATAATTAAACTGTGGCATTCAGTGTGGATATCCTGGCATAAACAGATATCTTGTTATGGGTTATTAATTAATTTATATATATATTTTCTATATTTTGTACAAATATTTTCCTGTATATGTATTTGCTATGCCAATCACAGCTCAGTAGGCATCTCTAGAGTCCTAAGAGAATTAACATTTCGTACCATACTATTACAATAGACCTACTAAATTATTTTTAACAGACAGTCAGAAATGGGTGTTATAGACCAGATAGGGGGTGGGGGAAGGAGGAATGCAACCTCTTTAATATTAAATGATATGTATTAATATTTAATAGAGTAAAAGACACATCTTGGTTTGTGTTACTGCTTACAGGAAAATGGGCTGTGTTAATCTGCACTGAATTATCTAGAGGATAGTCAGAGTGGTGAAAAGAACAAAGCTGTGAAATGTTGCAACTTACATCTAACATGTACTGGAGAGCCTCTTGCCACATCCGGTAGAACAAATTACAGATTTTTTTCAGACTTAAAAAAAATGCCAGAAGATCTAGAGAAAAATCTTTGTTTGAACTTTGGGATAAAGGCTGCCTCTTCTTGTGATGAGAGGACTGCACAACTAAGAGTGTACTTTTTTTATTTTTTTAGTGGATATGAATGAGTTCTTTCATTGAAAATATTAAGTTAAGTATTTTCTATCGTGTGATTAATTTGACAAAAGGCTCAAAATAGAATCTTTTTTTCACCCATCTCTGACACTGAAATTGAATCAAAATGAAACAAAAAAATAAGAAAATATATGGAAACAAATATGTTAATACAATAAAGACCAAGGACATTCTGAACGTAGGCAGCCACAAATTGCCCTGCATGTAATTCATTTATGCCTACCGATTGCAGCACATATGGTCCCCTAGCAGAGAGGCTCAGAACAGCAGGGTAGTTTATATACCATATGTATGTAATTGGTAGCACAACGGGGTTGTGTTAAGGTTATTGCACCTGCCCTAATTCAGAATCATCTTGTATTTGTTGCTTTATGCCAGACAGTAATGTTATTTTAACATTTTTTGTTAAATTTAACATTTTTTAAACATTATAGCTTCCTTTATTTTATTTTTATTAATTTTGGTTTTGCAATAGCATCTCCAGAGACTTAACATTGAAGCACTTTGGAGAACAACACTCTTAGAAGCTGCACATGCACATGATGATCGGCACTGCCTGTCTGGTTGCCATATCTATGCAATTTACTGGGAGCTATTTTGAATTTCCCACAAGTATTTTATCAAATGTATACATTCTGTGAAAAAAATTTACCAATAATTTCTGAAAATCACATTTGGTCCATAGCTCATTCAGAAGAGTGTTTGTGAGACTTTGATGTTCCAAATGGAAGTTGTTTTGATTGGACATATAGGTCACCTGGTATATCTCCATTCCCTTATGGGATGAGCGTAACTCTTAGAATCATGTTATTGTTCTAAATGCTCACAATTACAAATCTGAAATTCACTTTGCAAAGTTATTCTGAATTGTTAACCTACTTTTCAATGTTTCAGAAAATATTCCTGTCAGCAAATTCATCTTCTAGAATTAGTCAGGGACAGTGAAAACACAATGGGTACAACATCTAAATAAATATGTCTAAAATACCAAACAATTATTAGTGGAAGAAATTTTGCAGAATTCTCCCATTTTTAATCATATGCAAACAGTTTGGACAGGTTCTTAAATAGGTTTTGATGTCTATATAATCACCAGTGTGTAAACCAGCCATGTGTTAATAATATATCTGTTACTTCATTTTGTCCAATGTGTATTACCCATCACCACACAGGAGACCAGAAGCACTCTGATCCACAGATTTCAAGGAAAAATATACCTCAGACAATAACCTGTAGCAGTTACGGGAACAATTTAGACATTGGTTTACCTCTAACTTCCTAGTTCCAGAATTAATGGTGTCTGGCAATTGCATCAGTATGGTGAAAGTAACAGGAGATAGTAAGCATATTCATATAACACATTTCAAACATAGCTTAAATCTTCTTGTAAATGACTTTTATAGCAGACCTACAGTGGGAAATTATTTTGCCTTGCACTGATAATCTGTGGGTACTTCATCTTCTTTTCAAAGGCAAAGAACTCCTGAAAAGTTTAATCGAGGCCAATAGTTTACTATTGAAAACGCTAAAGTAGGAAGTAACCAGAGAATGAAATTCCATCTCCTGTGATGACAAGCTTGAGAGGCTACCAGAGCTGGGAAATATAGTGCAGGTGAAAAACTACCCTAGAGAGCATACTATAGTTTATGTGTATGTGAAAACCAGTGGGACTTTATTGCTAAACTAGTCATACATTCCTTTGAGATTGCAACCATGAGGTCAGTGCAAAGGAGGCCTTTCCTAGTGACACAGTTTCTCACACTCAGTACCTGGAGGAAATCTGATAGGATTTTTTTAAAAAATTATAGCAACCGATACAATTTATATAAGGATCAACAATATACCTAAAGGCTTCATATTAATCAAACTAGAATAAATTCCTGTATCAAGGAATTTTGGGGGCTAAATTGTCATTTCTTGCAAAATCTGACAAGAGAAGCTGGTCCATGTACTATCCATGAAAGTACCTTCCCAACAGCATATAGAAAATGTCAAAAGGTGAACGACTAATGTATTTTAAGTTTTAATGGGACTGTCATTAAGGTGTTTCTTGTTTGTGGGATTTTTTTCTTTTAGCACAACTGAAGATAGGAAAAGTGAGCAACAACATTATGGTACTTCAGAGCTCAATGACTAAAATTAAAGTCATGTAAAATATTGGCTGCTAGAAGGAATCAAGGGAGGGTTTAATCCTGCTCCTCTGACATTAATGGGTATGTTGGCATTGATTTCAGTAAAAGCAGGAGCAGGCCCTAAATTTGGCCAAAGAGTACTAATATTTGTTTAAAGTGAAAACATGCAATCAAGAAATAGCTCTGTGCATGCAAAATGCAACCATTCTGGTATGGAATAGCTTTACAGTGCACTTATTTTGCACTGCTGTAAACAAATACACAAAGTGCAGGGCAATAATGAATTAGGGCCAGAGTTTCCGGTACCATGGATATCCCTGGAACTTGCTTAAAAGGGGGATTCCAGCTAGAGGGGAGACTTCACAGAGAAATACCACAGGATGTTCAGGGGAGAAGGGAAGGCTGATGAAAGGCCTAACTCCATCCACCAAGACCACACCCATACTTCATTCTAATCCTCATGTTAACCACTCCACCTGGGCAGATCCAATACTGTGGAGTACCCTCCATAAGTTCTGGTAGGAAGGAGAGGAATGGTTCCATGGAGACAGTTCCTGCTCCTTCTTCCCCCATTTGTGGGTTGGAGTGGGCATATGCATGTGTAAAGGGGAATTTTTTAAGTGTGGATCATGGGGGTGTAGCGTAGACACTTATAACTAAAGCCACAGAAGGAGAACAACACAGATCTTACTCATGGGGCAGCTGAGTATATTTAATCATTTAACTTAAAGAGCATCATACTGAATGGCATTGAAGTCAATTGGAGTTTTGCCTCAGTAAGTACTTCAGGTCTGGGCTTTTTGTTGGTACAGGTTCCTAGAAGCTTGTTGGCAAGTTACAACTGTAAATAATAATCTGGACATGAAAGAGAAACAAAGGATCAGCCAGTGAGGCCAGCTCATAACTGAAACCTAAATTTAATTTTGCAAAAGAGAACAGCACTTACCATATTCCTAATGAAATCCAGGAAGCATCAATGTTGTTACCCAAATAAGAGAGAGTGGGGGAAGGGGGCATGGCCTCCTGGTTCCTCCTGTTCTGGTGCCCCTGTCTTATTCCCAGTAGTCACCACTGGCAACTCTTATGAAATGCCTCTGATGTCCTGTTTAATCAATGTCCATGTTTCAGATCCATATAAGAGGATCAGAAATACACAGGTTTGATAAATCTGTACTTTTGTATATAGTTTAACCTTCTTTTGGTTCCAGACCTATGCATGTCCTTCATGGCTGAGATTGCTAAACCAATTCTCCTTAGAATGTCTTGCTGACTGCCTGTTTGATGACAATTTACTGCCTAAATAGATGAAATCATACACTACTTTCATGATTTGTCTGGAGGCACAGCTGGCCAGTAGTATCTGATAAGGGCCCTTGCCCAAGATTAAAAGTTCAAGTGCAAGTATGGTTTCAGTGGAGAAGGGGAAAATATTCCCCAAACAGTGGTGAAGGTGCATGAGCTATGACCTGAAAATGATCTGCTACATGTGGACGGGTTTCTTGGGAAAGGGTTTGATGTCCCCAAACAAAAACACTCGTCTACATTTCCCGGGTCCCCAGGAGACAGAACAAATCAAGGGGCATTTGATGAAACATGCTCCACACTTTAGGCCAAACTCTATAATGCCTAAATCATCCATAGCTAACTTGACAAAATCCACCAGATTTGGCATGTGGAATTTATTAACCCTAAATGAGGTTGGGTACCAGGTTTCATTGGACTGAAAGGTAGAAAGATACAATGTTGCAGTTGCTAGAATAACCAGGCAAGACTTGGGAATAATAGTCAATATTTTGTGGAGGATGCAAGTCTACTGTACTCTGGAGGAACCAGGCATATAAACAGGGTAGCACTCGTTCACTGACCACCTTTTTTAAAAAATAAATTACTCACAACATGGCACCCTATTTCTGATTGACTGCTATACACAAGGTTGAGACATTGTCATGGGCAGCTGTCCATTATTGTGGCCTATGCTCCCGCTGAGGAAATTACAGATGCTAACAAAGGTGAATTCTATTCTCTCCCTGTGGCCCATAATAGCAAGATAACTATACTACACATGAAACATAATAGTCTAGTCTTCTGTGGGCTGTATTTCTTTGATCTAAATTCAGTTGCTGGCTTTAGTATGTGGAAGATAGCTGGTGTCGGTGGCTTGAGATATATAGGAGGTCAGATTTGGTGATCTGGTAGTCCCTTCTGGCCTTAAACTCTCTGAGTAACACTATGATTTAAATATTTCATATTTAAAATACAAAACTATTTTCAAACACAAAAAGAATATTTGAGTCTGTGTTGCTAGAAAAATCTAAAAATCAAGTTAGGAGGGTGTGTCTCGTTTACACTGTTATTCAGCAGAGTGTTTATGCATAACAGCAAATAATGGCATTTTTTGCAAAAGTAGTTTTAGAAATATCTACTTTAAATGTTTAAATGTAAACCTGCTTCTTATTCTGGCACTCCAATTTTAATAAACCATAATTAGACAAGTCAGTGTGCCTGATTGTGTCTTTTAAACCATGACTTGCCCTAGAGTGGGATGTGGAGAGGTAATAGAGGCCTCTAGGAATAATTCCAGTTGACTCTACCTCTCCCTGGGGGATTATTGTGTCAGAGTGGGTGTTTTGACACTGTGTTGAACGCTGCAGAAACTGTCCCCTCTGCATCCTGCTGGCTGGTGTGGAGTGGGAGTAGGGCTAATGCTATAAGTCAGGGTGTGTCTCCCCACTCTGAACTCTAGGGTAAAGATGTGGGGACCCCGCATGAAAGAAGAAATAACCCCCAATCTTATTTTACCAGCTTAGGTTAAAACTTTCCCCAGAACCCAAACTTCTCCAGTTTGGACTTGGAATAATGCTGCCACCACCAATTTAAGCCCCCAAAACCATGGGGTTAGGGTAAATTGGAACCCCCCTTAATATGTCCCCCAAATCTCCTTCCTTTGCCTGGGAGAGACTTGGGAACAAAGAAATCCCTCACTTGCTGTGAGACGTGCCCGATCCAAACCAGGATCTATCCAATAGAAACAAGCAGGCAGAATCTTAAAAGGAAGATTTTAATAAAAGGAAAAGAAGGAGTATAAACCCATTGTACAGAAATCAATAGACTAAACTTACATCACATAGCATAACTGACTCCTTCCCTGGGGATTCTTCCTCTGCTAAAGTTTAACAGTAAAGAACACCGTGGACCAATTATCAAGTGATACAGTTCAAGTGTACAATTCACTTACTACTTGACTTGTTAGAAGATTATAGAGAGATATGAAAGGACAGAGGTGTGGTTCTCCTATAGCCAGGCGAACAGCACACAGACAGCCAGCCGAGGGAGACGACTGGGAGAGAATGAAACTAAAAAACACTCCCTTTGTTCTTGAGGTTGATTACGTCATCTCCTTCTCTCAGGTTACTTCAGGTAAACCCTTCACAAGTAAAACAGTAATTCTAAGCTACTTTATACTTATGACACCATGTTATCTCCTTACCTTTCCAACACCCAGGGAAGTGCCAACATGGAGTACAGCCTTTGCTCCCCAGCAGGACTGTGTGTAGGGGAGAACAGTGCTAGTCGAGAGGTGTGTTCAGGTCAGCCAGGAGACCAAATAATTTAGTGAATCTCCTCAGCAATCTACAGTGTGTCGAAGGGGTTCTTATGGAGCACTCTGTAGAAATGTAGGAGGACATCTCTTGATAGCTCCATTACCTATGCTGAATCCCTCTCGTGGCCTTCTCCCCAGTGAGATGTATTAAGCCAGGCTGGCAAAGAGATAAGTGTGAATCTGGTCCACTGAAGTGGATTGATATCAAGTGTTTACATGAAAAGAGAATTTCATACCAGAATGTGGATTGTGATCCTCTTAAGGAATTTAGGTTATCCAGTGTATTTTGAAGAATTTAAGCTCTTATTTATGAAATTAGGTTGCTAACCCTTCTGGAAAATATGTCCCTCTAAATGAAAGCTGATGGAGTGCTAGGCTTCCTGTCACAGAGAAGAGGGATTGAAACAATAACAATCATAAAAGTGTAGACTGCACCATTGGTCCAAATTCAAGAGCTATATTTATAAAATGGGACATGCAACACCCATATGCTAGAATGCACGCACACTTAGTTGGGGGGGAATTACTGCTACTGAATATGCAAATCAGGGGATTGCACATGGAAATTTATGTTTAGCTGCATAATTACCCATTTGTTCAGGACAGATATTATCCTTGTACCTCTTATTTTCAAAAATGTGGCCCTAAAATGTCAACATTGGTAACGATTTCTCTGCTGACTGCTTTAGTAAAACCATCTAGCTAAAACATTTATCTAGGGTGAATAGATTACAGTTGAAAGATTGATCCAGAGGAATAAAATTTAAAGACATAAGTTATAGGATATTCTATGAAATATTTTATTTTTTTCTTCACTACAGGACTCTGGGAGAAAGAAGAGGACATTTAGATTGACTGGTAGATCTCTGGCCACAGGGGATCTCTGGGGAAGATCTCAAGAGCGGAAAGGAAGCATTTTATATCAATATAGGTGCTGTAGAAAATAATTTACTATAAAGCTTATTAGTATTTTCTGCGGTACAAAAGCTGATAAGTTGAATAGAGTTGTTGGGGGTAACAGTATTCTTTAGTACTGTCTAATAATATTTAGTAAAACATTTGAAATTATTCAGTTTTTACATAATTTGAATAAATTACCTGTTTCTTCTTTTTGTGCAGCCATATTCTCATATTTAATAATTAACCAAGCCATATTCAGCCAGGCTTTAAATGAAACTTGGCAAAAAAATAAATAAATTCCATTTGCCAATGTTTGTTCATCATTATGTTTGAAATTCATCCAAAGGTAGAGAAGGCTGTCTGTGCACAAGACCCTCCACATTACTTAAGCCCCAGGCTCAGTGAGCAAAGCAAATGAACAGTGGATCTCTGTATGCTGCTCCAAATAAGCTGAGGTCAGAGTCCCTTGTGGGGGGAGGAGGGGCTGGGAGAGGGGCGATGGGATTCATTCTTAATCAGATTCAGTGCTCCTGAAATACTATCTGAGTCAATAAAGTAGCCATGGAGGGACTTCACTGCAGCACTGTGGACTACCTGGTTGGATGGTTCAAGTGGGAGTGAGTTCAATTCATCTTCTCAACCCCTGTGCATTACCCCTTGCAAAGCCCCATTATTTGGGCTGTGTGCAGGAAGGGGTGAATCATCTTAGGAGTTTACATCCCGAACGAGGAAAGTATTTCTGTTCAGGAAAGAAAGTTTAGCATGAGCTTAAATTCTTTTCTGAGCAAGAGCCATAATGGGGGCTTATACCACAGGAATGAAAAGCAGTGCTGATTGGCCGAATACTGCAAAACAGTGTATTCAAATATATGGCCATGGAAAGACAGATCATATTTTTGGTAAATGGGGTGTTTTGTTCGAAGGGAAAGTGAAAATTGTGTTTATTTATAATTTATAAGAAATAATGGTGCATAATCAGACACTCCTCCCATTAGGAATCCTGTTTATGCACAGCATGACCAAACTGCCTTGACCTATACTTACCCAACTGTACTAAAGACATTTGCATATGAGAGAGGTGGCTTGATTGGTGTCTGAGCTTGACTGGTGTCTAGGTTGACCAAACAATGCTCTGTGCAGCTTGTGGAAATACACGTACCGTAGACTCTCGATTATCCAGGATTGGGTTAACCAGGATGTGGATTAACCAGGATGTCAAAAAACAAACAAACGCGTAACTCGCAGGCCTGGCTCTGGCTTTGTTGCCGCCCCAAACGCACACAAAAACCTCCACCAGGGTGCAGGGCAGCCAGTGAACCAACACCCCCTCCCCTCAGCACAAGGTGGCTGGTGAACCAACCCTCCCTCCCCATGTTTCCTATGGATGGTGATTATCCAGGATTTTATTAACCAGGATTAATTTTTTCCCTATCATTCTGGATAATCGAGAGTCTACTGTACTCAGAATGTAAGAGAATGCAAGCTCTTTGGGGCTGGGACTATCTTTATTTTTCTTTCTTGTATGGCATATTGCTCAATGGGGCCTATGTACTACCGCCCTACAATACTACTCCTACAACTAACAATAATAATAATTGTGAATAAGTTGCTTACTCAAGTATTATAATATCTGTGTCTTGGTTGTAGAATAGGGTTACTGTTTGCTTATTATGTATGGATGCCCTCCACACACATTTCCTCCCTTTTGGACCGACTTCAGGATCAGACCACTAGAGAGCAAATAAAAATTAACACGTGATGATCACAAGCATCCAAGGGACAAGTCTGTCAGCATGCCTCTCATGGGTTCTGCCTTTTGAGGGATATTAATCATTATTCTACACAAATCTGGCATCCATTCACTTTTATTGTTGAACATTATTTACATCAGAAATAATGAATCATGACCCATGTTATTTGTACTAAAAGAATGAATCTCACAGTATTTTAAATAAACTAGTTAGTCTCTAAGGTGCTACAAGTATTCCTCGCTTTCTTTACAGTATTTTAGGTTTCCTGTTTGAGTAATTATTTTGTGCCCCCATTTTGGATTTTTATTTGGGTCTTGGCAAGGGGAGAGAGATGTTTGTCAAGAACCTTAATTCTGTGAATAGTAGGCACTTCATTGTGCAGTAAACAAAGTGGGGGGGAAAAATCTATAACCAGCAAGTTAAGAAGTAAGGGCTGGATGAATGGACTATAAGGTGGATAGAAAGCTGGACAGATCGTTGGGCTCAATGGGTAGTGATCAACGGCTCCATGTCTAGTTAGCAGACAGTATCAAGTGGAGTGCCCCAAAGGTCAGTCCTGGGGCTGGTTTTGTTCAATATCTTCATTAATGATCTAGAGTATGGTGTGGACTGCATCCTGGGCAAGTTTGCAGTAAACTGGGAGGAGTGGTGGGTAGAGATAGGATACACAAATTAGAGGATTAGGCCAAAAGAAATCTGATGAGGTTCAACAAGGACAAGTGCAGAGTGATGCACATCGGAAAGAAGAATCCCATGCACTGCTACAGACTAGGGACCGAATGGCTAGACAGCAGTTCTGCAGAAAAGGACCCCGGTCACAGTGGAGGAGAAGCTGGATATAAGTAATCAGTGTGTCCTTGTTACCAAGAAGACTAACAGCATTTTGGGTTATATGAGTAGGGGCATTGCCAGCAGATCAAGGGACGTGATCATTCCCCTCTATTCGGCATTGGTGAGGCTTCATCTGGACTATTGTGTCCAGTTTTGGGCCCCACACTACAAGGAGGATGTGGAAAAATTGGAGAGTCCAGCGGAAGGCATCAAAAATGATTAGGGGGCTGGAGCACATGACTTTTGAGGAGAGGCTGAGAGAACTGGGATTGTTTAGTCTGCAAAAGAGAAGAATGAGGGGGGATTTGATAGCTGCTTTCAACTACCTGAAAGGGGGTTCCAAAGAGGCTGGATCTAGATGGCTTTCAGTGGTACCAGATGACAGAACAAGGAGTAATGGTCTCAAGTTGCAGTGGGGAGATTTAGGTTGGATATTAGGAAAAACCTTTTCACTAGGAGGGTGGTGAAGGACTGGAATGGGTTACCTAGAAAGGTGGTGGAAGCTCCTTCCTAAAAAGTTTTTAAGGTCAAGCTTGACAAAGCCCTAGCTGGGATGACTTTGAGCAGGAGATTGGACTAGATGACCTCCTGAGGTCCCTTCCAACCTTGATATTCTATTATTGCCAAACAAAAAACAAAAACAAAAACAAAAAACCCCTCTTTATTTTATTTATATGTACACACATTTATATAAATATATAAATTAATCCTCTCTATATTTTATATTATATATATAAAATACAGAGAGGGTTTTTTTTGCAATGCTTCTGTACTTCATGATGAGAATGCTTGTATGAAAAACATGTCTCTTAAGAGTTCAGCTGGACTGACCCTTTATTCCTCACCTGGATTGATCAACTGACTTTTTAGGACATCATCATCATTTCCACTGCAACCCCGCTGCCAGACCAAAATAAACAAAGATTCTGTTTTCTGGCAAATATTTTTAAGTATTAAGAAAACTAGAAGAGAAATAAGTAAGAGATGGAATAGAAGCAGCATTTTTGGGGGGATAAAGTTTTGCAAAGTTTGCCATGAGGTGTCAGCAGCTCTTTAATTTTCAGAAGTCCTTCCTGACATTAGGAACTCAGTGCAATTTACACAGCAAACTTGTTCAAACTTTTCTTTAATATGATTTTATTATTCAATTATTTATTGACAATCTTTCCAAAGATGTTAGCTACAATAGGGCAAGTAGTCCCATAACAACAATTAATATCTATTTATTTATTTATTTATCCTATTGTTATAAACACAAATCTGCATGCAGGTATGTTACTACATTTATTTAAAATAATTGCATAACTTTTCTCATGTCTGTTTTTTTTAAAATGCCAAATAACTTACCTTTTAGCCTTTTCATGATTTATAGGTTCTACAGTATTTCTCATAAACCCATTAGAGTTGAAATACATGGATTTCTGTGAACGTGTAAATGATACAGTATTATGAAAGTTAATAATGATATTCACTGGAAATAGGAGTCAGTGGTTGGAAGCCATATGAATGACAAGGTTCACAAAAGTATTCAGTGATTATTACAGCTAGAGTGTTAGACTTTAGTATTGACCCTTTAGGTTTCCACAGGTGGCAATGTGGATTAAGGAATAGCAGCCTATTTCTGGAAATCCTATTTCCTTGCCGTTTCTCTTTTCAAATAGTCATGTTGCTGATGAATGTAGTATTACTCTCAGTCTTAGGGCTATTCTTAGATGAAAAGTAGAGGCAGAGAATATGCTATGGGACTCAGTGTAGTGGGATTTTCAGAGAGCTAAGCCTCCAACGAGTCTTATGAAAATAAAATGATGTCTAAACTTTGATGATCCAACACTTAGACGGAATCACTGTAACAGGAAGAAGTAGAAGATATAAAAGCTTATTTAGGGCTGGTCTCCACTACGGGGGGGGGGGGGGATTGACTGCAGATACGCAACTTCAGCTACGCTGGGACAAACCACTTAGAGTGCTCAGCACCTCACAAAATTGAGTCAATGAGATGGAGGCGGCAGCTTAGCAGTAAACTTTGGTTTCCTATTATGTTTCCTGTTTGCATCTTAAAAATAATAATAAAAAAAAACGGCTGTTAAATACAAAGACTCCTTGCTTATTTGAGAAGATTAACACCTGGATGGAGGCACAAAACTGCACTTCAGTAAAGGCAAGCAAAGAACAAGATACCACCTCATTTGGCTGTATGCAAATCCCCCCCTTTCCCAAATAATCCCTTAATGACCTGTTAGCATAGAACATTCAGGGTCTGTTTATTTGGCAATCAGAAGTCTTGTCTTAAAGACTTGGCCTTTGCAGCTGGCTCAGATGGTCAGATTCTGCTCTAAGATGGAAAATCATTGGATGAAGTTCCAGAGCAGGCCTGGGCTCTAACCCAATGCTGGCACTATAGTACAAGTATTAAGAAGAGTTTCCCTATTAGAAAGGCCTTCCTGTGACATACCTAAGGGCTCGTCTGCTCTTTTCTGATAGTGGGACTGGGTAGAAGTTAAGCTCTACAGTTTGCGAAGGCTGGCCTCTCTTTTGTGGATGCATTTTGTGTCATATAAAAAGGATTTCTAGCCACAAATTGTAAGCAAATGTTAGCATTTGGATGATTAGCTACTTACTTATGCTTTATATCTAGGAAAAATGGCGTTTAATATGGAAACCATGAGAGTAAAGAAGGGCTAGTATGACAGACCCAGACCAGTGGGTGACAGAAGTTTGGTATAAGGCTAATATATTGTCCACTGGATGAAGAGTTTTCTGTTCCCTGAGTGATCAGAGCAGGGGCTGCTCTAGAGCAATCAGGAACCTGTTAGAACCAATGAGGACAGGCAAGCTAATTAAGACACCTGGAGCCAATTATGAACTTACTAGAATCAGTTATGTCAGGCAGGCTAATCAGGACACCTAGTTTACAAAGGACCTCCCATTGGTTAGTGGAGGGCATGCAAGGAGCAGGGAGTGAGAAGGCATGCTGCAGGAGGACTGAGGAGTACAAGAATGATCAGACAGGAAGAAGATCCTGCAGTGAGGATAAAGAAAGTGCTGGGGGGAGGCCAGGGGGAAGTAGCCCAGGGAGTTGTAGCTGTCATGAAGATGATACAGGAGACATTGTAGACAGCTGCTACTCCTGGGCTGGAACCTGGTGTAGAGGGTGGGCCAGGGTTCTCCTAATTTCTCTTTCCCCCCCCCTCCCCGTGAACTCCTGATTGGACATAGGAAGAGTTAACCTGGTCTGTGAGCAACATCAGAAGGGAAGGTCTAATTTGGAAAGGAATCTGGCGTGTCCCCGAACCCAATAGATGGGACAACAGAGATTGCAAAGATTGTTCTCTGATGGTCAGCAATGAGGTTAACTGAGTGAACGGCATGTTTGAGCCTCTAGCTGAATAGGCCAAACTGAGGGCTGCCGTGAATTTCTGAGGTGAGCAAATCTGCCAAAAAGTGCAGAAGGAGGAACTTTGTCACACTAGTTACATTATTTTGATCACCCACCTTTCCTAACCATGTCTGTGCAGTCCTTGGTTCAGAAACATGAGAAACTACTACTTCTTAAATGTGCACCGCACAATCTCTCTACTCTCACCATCACCAAAAGATTCTAAAAGAAAAATTCTTAATCTGGCACATAAACACAGTCAATGAATTATAATAGGCTGTTGTCTGACTAAGTCAGAAGCAAAAGAGCAGTTTAAGTGCTTTCTAATCTTGTTTTTTCCTACCTAGATTTTAAGAGTTTGATGGAGCCTGATGACAGTGGCAAAGTTGGAAAACTTTTTGAAAAGGAGACAGGGGCAAAAAAAGTAAAACACACTGGACAAAATGGAAAGTTGCCCCATGTAGTTTTGCCCTAAGCCCTAAGTGAAGTAGAAACAAACTACTTCTGAAGTTTAAGAAATTTAAGTATGTTTTCAATTTAATTATTTTAAGAACAGTTATATATCTGTTCTTCTGGTGACATACAGAGCTACTATGAAATATGCAGTTCTAACTGGAAGTAGAAAGTGTTAGCAATCTTATGTGAAAACCTTTTCCTGCAAGATGTCTAATTATCTAGTCCGATCTTGCAGATGTAAGAGTCACATGAGTGACAAACCGTTACTATGTATCCAAACAAAATCTCAAAACATTCCAGAGGTTTGTTCGGCAATAAAAAGAAATTTGTTAACAAAAACCACATCCAGTTTTGCATGACTATTAGACGGCAGGAGCCCACCCCAAGTTAAAAATACATCCATTTCTATATCTAAACATTGAGTTGGGAAAAGAAATCTCAAATTATAAAAACAAAAGCTGCTGATTGTTTTTAAAGTCTATTTCTTTTTAAAAGCTGTGAAAGGTCAAAGTCAACTGTAATAAAACCTAACAGAATTCATTCTTTGTGTAACTTTGTCACACACATACACTAGAGATAGGAAGTAGGGTGTCATGGTTGGGGCACTAGACATATACTCAGGAAGCATGGGTTCAGTCCCTTGCTGTGCCACAGATTGTGAGCAAGTCATTTCATCTTTCTGTGCCTCAGCTCTTCATCTGTAAAATGTGAATAATAATATTCCTTTCTTCTGTTGTCTGTCTTGTCTATTTAGATTGTAAAGGATTTTCTCCTCATATGCACCTATACATTGCCTAGCACAAATGGACCCCGATCTTGGTTAGGGCCTCTAGGTGCCACTATAACACAAATAAATAATAGTGATAATTTGGGCCCATTCAATCAAGAGAGTGGTTAAAGTTCTTAAAATATTAGTGCAACAGAAGGTTATTTCAGAAAGGGCTCAAATAATTTGTTAACAGAGTTTGGATTATCACTTGGACATTTTATGCCTTTAAACCTGGTTACTCAATGCTTAGTAATTCTGTGAACAATATAGTATGTCTGATATTTAAAACAATTCAGTGGCTGTCAAGCTCCTAAGATAAAGGGATAGTTGATTTGAATGATAAGAATTTTTTTAAGTCAAATAAAGATGGAATTAGAAAACTGATTCTGATTAACTTGATCTGATTATATGGGGGAAGTTATTTTAGAACATTTCCTTTATTTTTCTTAAAAGGGGAGGCATAAAGGATCTTTTACAGGGATCTTTTTCTTACTCTGTTTTTGTTTAGCTATCATCTCCTGCCAAAGGTGTTCACATGAGACTGAACTATGAGTTGTAGCACTCTGGTAAACTACCTTCTTTGGAAGATTTTTAGCAGCACTTCTTTGAAGATTTGGCCTTTAGCCTATGAGGGTCAAAATACATTTGGGAGCTTCTATTATTTGTCACCAGGGACATTCTAGGGTAAACTTAGAAGCACATTTCACTTCAAAATCCACATGATTAAAATTAAAATAGCATGTCCATTATTTATACAGAAAAAAAAATCATCTGGCTTTTCTTATGCATCTTGAAGCAGATATAGTAGGAATAGTATGATTACCCATTTCTGAAACAATATACCATGTATGTATACCATATGTATATATACAAGACTTCTGTGTTAGTATATAGCAGTCTAAATATGTCAACATTATAGAACTCAGCAGTATATAGTTTGATGACCTAGTTTAAATAACCTTGCAATTATTCCTGGAACATGTATAGTGAGCACAAAAGCAGTAACATGAAATATTCTTATCACAAGTTAGTGTAATCAAACTGGAAATGAAATTCAGCACAGGTGGGTCTGAAATGCAAATTCATATGCATATTTGGATCTAAACTGTCCAACATTTCAGCAATTTACTCTTCTGGTGATTGGTTGGAAGACATGACTTGATAACCAAGCATAGGAAAATTGGTCTGGGAGATGATCTAGGAGATATTTTCCTTATCTTCCTCCAAAGATGGAGAACCACCAATTCACAATGTTCAGTTGCCTGCCAGTTAATCTGCTTGGGAACTGCTGGTGTGCTCCACAGCAGTTGTTCAGTGGGATATTCAAATTCTTGAGAATGTTTAAATCCTAAAATATGAACATCTCTGTATCTCCTGGGAAATCACACAGTTCAAGATTATGTAATACATTTAAACTTAGATTTCCATAGCATGAGGAAATCCCCAGGTGGCAAAGAATTGGCACCACCCCCAGGGTACGATGCATTTTGGGTGACCACAGTACTTTTTGCACTCTGGCAATTCCTTGTGACTGTTAGCTGGCACAATTGAGAGCATTGGCTCTGATTTTACTCTACCTTTAACTTTGTGTATCATATTTACAGTGGTGGAAAAAATTAGTGCAAAGTGGGTGTAACATTCTGCTAAATCAGATTGGTAGTGTTTTACATGCTCTTTGCTCAGGTATAAATGACTGTACAGAGCAGTTAATAAGTTCCTAGGATGAGAGTCAGAGGGGCCTTTGTTCTGTTCCATGCTGTGCTGCTAATCTGTCATGTACTTTTGAGGAACTCACTTCCCATTCTGTACCTCTAATTCACCCCTCCCTTTGTCTGTCATGTCTATTTAGAATGTACACTCTTCGGGTCTCTTACTATCTGTTTATTCAGTGCCTACCATGAGGTCCTGATCTTGGTCAGGGCCTCTAGACACCCTCTAATATAAATAATAATAATAATTAATACACGGGTGGAAAGGCAGTGGAGAATTATTCCCATTAACATTCATGGAGTTGCTCCTGATTTATGCAGGTATAAGTCAGAGGAAAATAAAGCCTTTTATTTTCAAGTACTTTTGATAGTAGAGGTAAGAAACTGTATCTTAACAAGTAAACTTTTGTATGGCTGAATTAAACAAAAAGCAGTCACATTCTTTCATCTTTTTAAAAAAATCTGCTTGAAGTTTTTGGAAGTTTTTGGCATATATTTTTTAAGAGTAATACAAACAGTGATGTGGTTACACAGGGCAGAGACATAACTTACTCTGAGATTTACAGACTTAATGACACTTTTGCCAGAGAAATTCCATAGTATCGCCAAATTTGATGAAACATGGAGACTGAAAATGTAACATTTACTAACAATCAGATTAATAAACTGATCACTGGAAATAGTTTCTCTTAAACAAAATAACAGAGACTAATATTTCCCACCATCACCCCTCCTTTTTCTCCCCTCAGAGAAAGCGAGTCACAATTACACCTCTGGGAAAATGGTCTAGTGTTCACACTTCATCAAAGGAGGATCAAACACTTTTAAGCAGTTCTTTTTTTAACTTAATCGCTTCCAGACCATCATTAGTTATTTCTTATTTTTAAGTGTGAAAAGTCAAGGTACTTAAAATTAAGGCCATATCCCAAGATCTTAGCTACTAAGGAGAAACAACATAAACTAAAGTTTGATCTGAAATAGTTGATCTACATCCTTCACTGGGGCTTAAAATTTCCTGATGAATGTAAACATTGGTATGAATCAGAGAGGTAGCCGTGTTAGTCTGGAATAGTAGACTAGAAGTGGGTATTAGCCCACGAAAGCTTATGCTTAAATACTTTAGTTAGTCTTTAAGGTGCCACAGGACTCTTTGTTACCTCAAACATTGGTATGTTTGCTTCCTTTTGTATTCAATACAAAGTTCTGTTGTGGTATTGCTATTAAAACCCCTACGATGATGTAATATCTAGTGTGATATTTTTCTGTGCTTCAGTGTAGCTCAGTTGATTAGTGTTGCCCAGTCAGGTTTTAAGAGACTATTGTACAGAGTTGTAAATGTGAGCAATTGCATGCTTAAGATTTATTGAGAAGTGGAGTCTTTTTATGGGTTTCTTCTATTCCATGATGTTGCCAAGGTGACCATACAGAGTTAAACCCATTTAAAATATAAATAATGATACTCTGAACATTTCAAACTCAGAGTCTCTACTAAGTAACATCTGAACTGTCAAGAGTTATACAAGTAATCCTACTTGAAAGATCCTACAGCTTTTAGTTACATATCTTTTTTAAGGTTACAGCCTCACAGAAGACCATTCATTGAATTATATATTTCCTCCCATAAATTGTAATGCAGCAATATGCTGCCATAAGAAGGGCACTGCTAAAGGAAAGCAAATTCAGACAAGATGCAGCACTCCTGTAATATCACTTTGTGATCACAGATTCTGCCATGTTAGTGTCTAATCATGCTTTGAACATTCTGAAAACATTAAACATACAGTTTTCAGACAACTTCAGCTAACCTTTGGAAACTAAACTAACTTGAAACATTGACTTTAGGATTTTTTAAGCCAACATTTCCATTTTGCAAATATAAAACATACCGAACCAAAACGCTTCTCAGACACACTGAAAAGATTTTAGTCAGTCTACACGAGTCAGACAGATTTCAGGGATGGAAAGGGCCTCCTAAATCATCGAATCCAGCCCTTCACATACTGTACTATAAGTGCAGGAGGGAATACCTTGAATCTCGTATTTCAGTCAGTTGAAACAGAGGGTTTAGGCTTTCACAGAGAGGAGAGAATGTGCAGCTTTCACAACTAAATCACTGTAAAACCTTTCTTAAAAGTTTTAGAGATTTTTAAAATATTAGAACATAAATATTTTGGGTAAAATTTTCAAAAGTGCCTAAGGGCCAGATTGTTAATGGCATTTAGGTGCCTAATGAGACTGATAGATGTCTAACAGGATTTTTAAAAATGCCTAGGGGATTTAACTCCTATTGGGAGTTAGTCACCTATCTGCAACTATAAGTACCTAAACACCTTTAAAAATCAGACTGTACGTGACTTGGGAACATAAGCCCATTTTCAAAAGTGACTTAGGAACTTAGAAGTCTAAGTCACATTGACTTTCAATAAGTTAGGGTCCTAAGTCAGGTCTGAAAATGGACCTTATGTTCCAAATCATTTAGGCACTTTTGAAAATTTTACCCTAATTGATCAGTTGTATTGTTTAGGGATAATCTCATTAGGGGGCAAGTGCACAGCTACCTCACCCCAGGAACTTTGAGATGAATTCTATTTAGTTTCCCAGCACACAGCAGAATGCAGCATGCCCCATGAGGAATTTGCAGCCAGCGCTGCTGGACGGTGTGTAGGAAATAGGGTCCTGGTTCTGCAACCATGCCACTAAACACCCTTCGGGGTTGTCTTGCACACATCAGACAATGCAAGGAGTACAATAGTGTCCTGTGCAGAGGCATAAGAAGAGGGACTCCTTGCAGCTTCCCCCACTGTGCACACACAGAGCAAAAGGGTGCATTCTGTCCCTAAATCAGGGGATTCAAATAAAAATGCAATAAAAACCTATTTACCGGTAAGTAGAGATTAGCTTCCTTTCTGCACATAAAAACAAGGAAAAGAAACTCCTCGTATCTATATACTGAGCAGATTTCCTAATATTGGATTCCTCAAACATGTTCCTTGGGCTTTCCCTTTTCGGTGGCCTACCTCCTTCTGCTTCTTGGGCCATATCCTCCATCCTCACCCAATGTTTCCACAATTCCACTTTTCTTTTCCTGTTTCCAGGATCATTCTCCCTCCAGCCTGTTCACACAGGCACACAGAGTCCAGTCATGCCCCATAGTTGAAACATGCAGGGAGAAAATAGGGGCAGTAAAATGTGGGAATTGCAACATAATTCTTAACCTCCATTTGAGCTGTGCTGACACTGGCTTTTGCGCAGCCAGGAGTGTGAAGTGTAACTAAGTAATGTGTACTATGCCCAATTCTGACACAAGTCAGCCGTGGTGAGTGATATGATGAGGGTGGGTGAAGTCTATTCCCAGGGATAATTAGGAGGAAGGACAGGTAAGATGGGAATGAATACCATAAACATGGAAATTTGCACCAAGAAGGTGCCTCAGCTGTACAGCAGTGGTCAAACTAACATTTTCATTCCACATGCAAAGACCGATTCAAATTAGGTGTAAAGAGCTGCAGCTTCATTGAAGTCAATGTTGCTGCACCTACTGGGTCTGAATTTAGCTCACAGTAGGACTTGTGTCTTACACTACTGATTGCTACAGCAACATACTGTTTTTCTGCATGACCTAGATGCATTCTCCACTCACACAAAGGAATGTTACAACACTGAAACAATGTTGCTCTGATCTTGTTCATCAGGGAAACAGATGAACTTCAGAGGTGCCTAAGGCAACTGTAGATTATACCTTTGTGGGGGTGGTTTTAACCTGTGCATGGAAGGAGCACACAGTGCTCTTCCTTGTCCTGGGATAATGCTCCCATTTTTGTTTGGCTTGCCCTCTTTCTATTTATGTTCCTAATGAGCACATTACTTGCAATGTGCTGCCCACCCTGTTCTAAGCAATGAGGCAGCATCCTAATACTAGGGACATTTTTTTAAACTGTTGTTACCCCTGGATATAGTTAGTGTTTCTTTTTTATTATTATTGAAGTTTCAATTGAGATGAAAACTTTTTCATTGGTAAGGTTTTGAGGAAATGTTATGAAATGTAAAACCTACTGAATAAACCAGAATTTTTCCATTTAAGTTCAATAGGTTTGGCGCATTGTGCACATAGGATTGTAGAGCATAAAAGCAGTTCTCCCAGCATCTCCTGCCCAAGAGTAACCAGTTAGCCCACCCCTTTTGCATATATCTGGGATCGAGTCAGCCAACTCCTCTTGAATGGAAGGCCAAAGGGGAAATCAAATGTCAGCTATGGGAGATAAGAGTCCCTCTAGACACACTTCTTTGGTAGAATAAAGATGGTTGAGGTAAAGCACATATAATAGGAAACCTACTTATGTGACTGTAGAGTTTTATCTGGATATAGAGGCCTTCAAATTATTTATTTATACAAAGCAATATCAAACACAATTTCCACTCTAGGGGGAACTCTTAAATAATCAAACAAAAGGTTGTGGTTTCCTTGCCAAGTTATTTGAGGCTTCAAAGTTTTAAAAAAAGGAAAAAAGCTAAAACATGAAGTAATTTGATACACTTTGGCTCTGTTCCTATGAATCTGTTTCTCTCCACCTTCCACACAACATATTGTTTAAGTCTTGGCTATTTTTTTCTCACCCTTCTGCCCTGATAAGAATAGAGGGAAAAACATAAAAGCGGACTTAAATTGGGCTTAATCTTTTTTAAAGTGTATGTAAAGTACATGGGTAAGAGCTGTGTGTGTGTGTGTATTACAGTCATTAGCATAGCCAACCCTTTCTTTAGTCCCATGAACACTGCAACACCACAGAGGATCTTTGTAGAATCTTTCGTTAATACAGAGCACCAGAAAAGGCTTCACACAGAGTAAAAATAAAACTAATCTAATAAATACAAAACATCCAACTGGAGAAAATAATCTCAACACAAAATTGAAGAAAAGCTGCATCAAAAAGACAATGATGTCATTTTTCTGATTAGTTAAGTAAACAGCTGACTAAAATTAATGTAGATTACAAACAGATTACACAGTGGGTTAAATGCACCAGATTTTCAGCTCTGCTGATGTAAATTTAGATTGTGGACAAAACCCTGGGGTTAATGATCTTCTCCTAGACTCCAGGTGTGTGCACCCTTAAACCACTTATAATTTGGCAGCCTCTCTGCACAGGAAAGGGCCAGGACAGGATAGCAAGAGGTTTGCATGGGAAAAATAGGGCCACGTATAAAAATAAAACCCCTCACTACTAGCAAAACTAATGAAAAACCCATGGCCGGATGCAGTGCTGGGCCTCTTAGCTGGAAGATCACAAAATGCAGTCCAAGAGAGGGAGGCAGAAATGGCTTTATGCCATCTTTGTATTAGGCTATTTCTGGTTGTTTGAGGGACTCAATATAAGTTGATATACATTAGAATAAGACCAGAGACTGCTCTGATTTATGACAATCATACACAGCTATTGAGGTTTGTTTTGTAGCTCAGAAAAACCAAAGAACAGGGTGCTTCAATCACTCACCCTTTTGCCCACTCCAGCCCCACCTCAACCTACTCCTATGCCAGGGACTACACAGAAGAGTAGTTCAGAGCTGCTTATGGCAGCCCTATACTACCACCATGCTTGAGGACATAGTTGCTGGAACTAGGGGTGCTAGAGTATGGCAGCACCCCCTGGCATGAAGTGATTTACATCATATACAGGTTTACAGTTTGGTTCAATGTCTCTTGAGGCCCCCACTATACAAATTATTCCAGAGCCTCAACATAGGGATACAGGTGTTTAGAAAAAGGAGTTTCTTTTCTGCATTCCAACATTGAGAAATTTGTTTTCATTCTGAATCAGAACAAGAAATCATTATCTCAAAATTCCCATAATAATAATAATAAATAATTGAGACCATTTAAATATATTGTTTTGATAAGGTCTAATTGTTTAATTTAGATAAGATAAAAAGTTTCATTCTGACTTTATCGTTCTGAGTCATTTGATTTTTTCTATATAATAGGTAATATTAAATTAATACAATACTAACATTAATATTTAATATAATAAAGTAAAAATGAAACATTTTGACATTATTGAAACAAAATAAAAAATTCGAAATTATTTGTTTCAGAAAGTACACTTTTTGAGAGAAGACTGTCCTATGACAAAATTTTCCACCAGCACTACTACTTTGGGATTCCCTAGGGAACAATGCAAAGGGGCCACAGCAAGTTTTTACCAATTCATGCAAAAAATTTACATTTTTAAAGTGAAAATTTGCCATGCAAAATTGAAGCAAGGCTTATATAACAGTTACAGAAGGCGCATGTGAAAATGCCACCCATCACTCTGAGTTTCAATGCTATCTCCACAAATTCAGACATATTTGAAGTTTTCTGCTCTGGATTTTGGAATTTCTAGTAGTTTTACATCTTCAAGGCAGAGTGTTCCTTACTTTGTCCTCCTACCTTAGCACAGGGGACTGAACTAGATGATTTTTTGAGGTTCCTTCCAGTTCCCTATTTCTGTGATGCTCTTGTGTAGTCAGGGATATGCCATGATTTGGAGCACTGAAGACTCGACTGGGCAGGAATAACAAATGGGAAAATAGGCTTCCAACATCCCACAATGAGACAACTGGATTCTAAAATCATCTTCAAGGTAGAGAAGAGATACCTAAGGCTAGGGCTACATAGCCCATGACTGGGAAGCCTAGTCAACAGACTGGGATAGCTGGGCTCATGCTAGAGCTCTAAAAATAACTGTAGGTAGAGCTTTAAAGTTGTGAGTTGGTGTCTGAACACATTCTACCATCTCTCCCATCCTGGTCTCTGTAGGGGGGAAAGGGGTTGCAGCCAGGACTGGGAGACCGACAACTGGGTAAGTGAAATTTCAGCTGCTGATCACATCCATCAAAATGAAACTGGGGCAAAATACCAGTTTTTACATTAATTATTAGGATTTATCTTCACTACATAGCCATACAGCTTCCCACTGTACTTAGTTTGCTTCATGGTATTGATGGTACTAAGAGAAAGCACAGAGCCATCGCACAGTGTAGACTCTTTCTGTCTCTTTCTCTCTCTCTTGCTGTCTTCAGGTTCATTGTGTGTCTTTATGTAATTTTTCCCCTCTAAGTCAGGGGAAGCTATTAGGAGAGAGACAAGATTTTTCTAATGAGCCTAGAGGTAATGCAAAATTCATGTTCTTTCACCTGCAGCTGGGTAAGGCATGATACAAAAACAGAAAAGGGGAGCTGCTGCTGCTTCCTCTCCCTCTCTTTTTTTCAGAAGCAGGTACCCTGGTTGCTACTGGGCATCATGACCCACTTGTTCATTTTTAGGAAGAAGTGGATACTTTCAATGGGAGAAGCTCAAGCATTAGATTTGCTCCTTGGAGCATTAATAAAAGGGCTCAGTTAGCTTCATCTCATTATTTTACTATGAGTATTGACTTTGGCCTAGAGTCATGTATAGATAAAATGGTGCAAGGTCTTGTCCTAAGTGATTACTCAGAATTACAAATCATTTCACGTGTAACTGAATACTGCAGCCTAGCTGGCAACCTGCCCCTTGCTTTCCCCACCTCCAGCCCCCCTTCGCCTCTAATAAGAGCGTGAATACAGCTTTGGCTGAAGAGGCAATTAATCTTATTCACTGAGAGCTGAATTTTAATTCACCAGCATGAGGAGAACATACTTGCCTATCACATGGCATTATGCCAACAAAGATTTCAGAAAAATGGTTAATAAGTGCCTCAGTAGCAGGCAAGCAACCAGCAGCATGTAACTGTGTATATGTCCTTTCTCTAACAGTGTAAATTCTATTAGACAGGACTGTTTTTTAGTGTTTGTAATTGGCTGATCACATCTGATCATGTGTAAAGGTTACCCACTAAATGTATGTGTTTTAAAAGATATGAGCAAGAAAGTGAGAAAAATAAATTTTAGAAGCACTGGGATTCTAAAAGCCCATTATTTTTAAGAGTACGGAGAGGATCAATAAAATAAAGGGACACATAAAAGCACTAGGTACTCTTGGTACATCCAAATAAAATAAAATTGAAAGCGTAAGGTTCAACTTGTAAAGCACTGGACAGGAGATTAACACATAGTCTGTTAGGGATATACCAAGCTTCCTGAGTGCATCTCCTGTGCTATATTTTAGCAATTTTCCCCTGAGCAAGACCCTAGCATTTTGTCTGAAGCTTCTTTCATATCTAGACCTGGTGGGAGGGAAAACTAAAAACCATGAAGCAGTTTCTTTGTGCAAGTATCTATGAGCAAGTATATGATTTAAGATATGTCCCTGCTTAGTCAGATATCAAATTCCTGTAAGGTCACAAAACAGATTTCCCCCCCTGGTTTAGTACTTCCCTAAACAATATAAAATGCCTCAGTCAGCCACTTGGTATACCAAGCCATCAAAGACATTAAAGTGCCTGTTCACAAATGAATCTTATGTTCAATAATAAAAAATATATAATATTTTATTTACTAAATATGGTAAGATCTTTTATGGGAATATGGCATTGGCAACACTTTTGGATACAACCATTATTCCTACATTTTTTTTAAAAAAGGATCAAAATATAGAAAGCACATGTGTTATTGACAACAGATATTTTATTTCTTTTGTAAAGATACTAGTATCTTCATAGAATATATTGTAATTTTACTGTTTAGAATACAATGGACTAAGCAATATAGCCCCAATTCTTGAAGCAATTTAAGGACAGGACTAGTCCACTGAAATCAGTGAGGCATTGACCTTGCCACATGGGGGCCTAAATTATTAACTATAAACTTTAGCGATATGTAATGAATCTAGCATTGCAATAATTGCTTTGTAGGACCATATGTATTTTTGGAATTGATAGGGTAGCTGTTCATTTTTCTGTTCAAATGTATATGTGATTTTAATGTTTTTTTGAGAAACTTTTGCAGGTCTTTAAAATGGAAATAATTGTAATTTATACTCTGTTTTATCTAAAGTGTACCAGTTATTTAAACATTTTCAACAATTGGGAAAATACTTCACAGACATAGTTTGAAATTTAGCCCCTTCTAGTTAAACACTAAAGATTTATACAACGCGCAGACCTGTGTTTAACCCCTTGGTGTGATTCTTTCCATTGCCTGGCCACTGCTAAGTACTTAAGTACTAGGAAATAGTGACTCCTGGAAAAAGGGGTTAATCTTGCACTTTCTGGAGCTATTCTTAAGAGCTCTCTTGACAGAGTGTTGCATGGAATATATTTGGTTATTATAATTATTATAACTAGTTGAGGGCCCATTATGTGATAGGGTGTACTCCATAAATCTTTTGCCAAGCTGTGGTTACTTTACATGTCAAGTCATATTTCTACTTTTCAAAGTTCAGATTGTCATAGAGGGTTTGTGTGTTTTTGTTGTACCTTTCCACTTCTTCATTAACATCTCATGGATTGTTACTCCTGGCTTATAATCATAGCATGAAAATTATATTTTATGTGTTTCTACTTAAATAAAGAAACAGAAAGAAGGAACCAATAAAAAGCTACACTTTCTAAACACCAGTTCACAACAGGGCTCTACTATTCCACTTGTTCTTGGGTGCACTTTCACTGGTGGACAGCTGCACAAAACCTTAAGGCAGATAGGTGGATTGTGCAAATAAATCAATTGCCTTCTTCGTAAGGATTCCATGTGATCTATAGATTGTGCTAGTTCATCATAATTTGACTTATTTTAAGAATTAAAGCCACTTTTTACGTATAAAGACATGAGCCTTCTGATGATGTTTACCTGCACACATGTGTTTGAAGACATGTACAGATACATAGCTGCATGTGCATATTCAGAACCTGTTCCTTCACATGCCTAACTAGGCACTTAACTGGCAATGTATGCATATATTTACTAAAGTTTGTATGCACAATGGCTGTGGTTGAATTTACTATCCGGAGCATGCTTTTGCATGCTACCTTTTTTTTTTTTTTGGACCTATGGACCACTAAAATCTCAATTTTTGAAAACACAATCCTAAATACCTAGTGATACATTATAAAGATCTGGTCAGTTTTAGGGAAGGAGGGGCTGATAGTGATATATACAGTGATATTTATCTATTTATAGCCCAGAGATTTGAATCCTCCTTCCTATGGGCCCACACAATCCACCATCAATGAGAAACTTGAACACCTGGGTATTCAAATTACTCTAACAGCTGGGAGAGTTGCTACTTTTGAAATACCATTTGACTGCTATTACAATGCTCTCTAAAGAAAAATAAAGTTATGAGGATCAAACTTGATTTTATGTAAAATAAGTTTAAAGTTTTCATCTCAGTTGGTGCTGCAGCCAAAAAGATAAGTGTAAACTGAGGAGAAATTCAGAGGAATGGGAACTCATTTCAAAGCATATCCACTGTTATTGATCAGATTTCATAACACTCCTGATTATGAGAAAAGTGAAGAGACAATGACTTCTATTCACAAT
This sequence comes from Sternotherus odoratus, assembly GCA_032164245.1. Classification (NCBI taxonomy): domain Eukaryota; kingdom Metazoa; phylum Chordata; order Testudines; family Kinosternidae; genus Sternotherus; species Sternotherus odoratus. Next base: position 46,495,281 of record JAVMKO010000006.1, read on the forward strand.
CCTAGAACTGGTCAAAACAATTTGAAAATTTTAAAAAATGTTTTTTTTTAACTAATTTATAGAATCACTGACATTTTTCAAAAATTAAAAATGTTTTGAGATTTTTTTCTGGCATTTTTTAACTAACTCTGCACCAACATTTCAGCAGTCCTAATAAAATCAGGGGGTTTCAAAGCTGTGTTTGGTTTTTGGGAAACTAAATATACATTAAACATAAAAATACATTAAACCAACATTAAGGTTTCAAAGTCAAACTTTTGAAATTTAGGCAATGCCAGCATTAGGTTGGCTGTGCAACCTTAGTTTGAGCCCCTTGTATGTACGCTGCATGATACAGTCTTTAATTTCATGTTCACTTACTATTTTTCATATAAGATCCCTGTCTCATGCAGGGCACAAGGTGAACCTACTCTGGGCATGAAGCAGGGAAAAGGCTACAAAGATGGTTTGAGTGAAAATAAGACCATCTCTGGGAAATAAGACCATCTCAGGGAAAAGGCTACAAAGATGGTTTGAGTGAAAATAAGACCATCTCTGAGGAATCAGAAGAAACAGGAAATGAATTTATGAGTTAACATTTTTATGAACCAAGACAGATTCTGACACATGATGTTTTAACATCCCTTAATGAAGGAGATCTGGCACACTGACCATAGGATAGCTTGGCAGAAGCTGCTCCATTGGGAGTAGAGGAAGGACGTTCCAGAGCTTGCCAGCTGTTAAGAAAATGAAGTGTTCATGTAGTAAGATGCCTAGTACTGATCCATATTAGTAAAATAGTTTCTTTGTGGCCATTAATTGAATTGTTTCTTGTGCAGTGCTCTTTCCTTTTTAACACAAAGGACTAGATAACATAGCTTTCACTGACCTCCAATGACATAGGCAGATGCAAAATCTGCTGATCCCCACTGGCATGAGCTGTGTCTCTTGGGCAGCGCTGGGGGTGGGAGGTGCGGAGAGGGCAGATGTTGTTTGCAAACTATGTTTGCTCACAGGTTTCACCAACCTTAAACTGTGATGAAGCCCTACTTTTGGAGTCTGTCCATGGTATGTACTGTATCAGTGTATTCCCTTGCTGCCCTTCCCATGCTTCCTCTCTTACTTGTGCTGCCCTTTCTACAGGTGACATTGGTCAACTGTAGACTTCCCAGAAGGATGAGGCATGTAGATACCTTTCTAAATAGTTTCCTTTGGAATAGATTTTACACAGCTGGGGCCCTGAATGAATCTTTAAATATTATGGACAGAAGATCTGCGCTTTAATAAAATCTAGAACCTTGTAGGTTTACACCATGAAAACTGAATGGGCTTGAGATTTGGGGCCAGATTATTCCCTTTCTTCAACCATTTACACTGATGTAATCTCATTGCCTTCAGTGAAATCACTTTTGTTTCTCACTGGTGTAAGTAAAATCAGAATCAAGCCCAGAGGCTTCTTCGTTCCAACCCTGGATTTTATACTGACTTCTATATATTAATTTATTAAAATGTATAAACCCTCCATTTCCAAGATATAGGCTTCGGTGCAACCATCTGATGAGAAAGAATGCTTGTCTGCTGAAAGTCAAAATTTAGGGACAGATCTTCAACTGTGTAAATCTGATTTATTCCAGATGAGTCTCTGGCCTTCTGAGTCCAAGGATTTTCCTTCTCTTACAATGCCTTTTTGATTTAGGTTTGGGTACACATGTTCCAGTACTGAATTGTAGCATGTTATGCAGTATCTATTCATCAGACTTTAGGATCTCAATGCTAATGGAGATAGTAAAGGATTAAAATAAATATCCACTGCAGAAAACAGTGGGCTTCTCTTATTTTTCTTTTATTTTGTAGGTGGGGAAAACAATTAAAGGATATTATGGGAGGAGGGGGGAAACGCAATTGAAACCTTATCAGAGTTTTTTTTATTGATCACAGAAAGCTGGCATTAAGTATTCTCCAGCCAAAACTCAAATGAATATCAGATTCATTTTAAAGAGTCTGCATCATGTTTCCCTGCCTTGGGATTTTCTTACTTTACAGTGTATGGAACACAGAGGACAGATGATATAGCTTAGGTGTAGGTAATCCCCTACCCTGAGAGAGATTTGTAGGCTCAATGATCATGTAAATTATTAATTAAATGTAGAGGAAAAAGAAAAGAGTAAACAGATTTGGTATGTGACCATGTTATTTGCTTTTAGCTTTGATAACCTCTCACATTTAATTACATGTAAAAAGCTTTCTTGTATCACTTGTCAAAATTACAATAGATATTTTCTACTTCCTCTCTGGCCCTTGTAGGTGTCCTATGAAAACCACAACAGGCTGTTGAATTTATATGTTTGTCTGGGTGACTACTCTGCAAATCAAGATGGATGGGATTTTTTTTACTTTAATTAGTAAGCCCAGCTGCTCCCTCAGAAGGAGAATGGGTTTGGTTTTGTGGGACTTCTAGGCTATTGTATCACCAAAGTTTCAGTGATTCATTAGAGAACTGGCTTTCACTGGCTTAATTCTCTCCAGCAGGGGATCACGACAATTTAGGATGGGATCATGGATGGGAAGTCATCTACTATAAATACTGACATATTGTGTAGGGATTTATCATATAATGGGAGAAGCACTTATTTTAGCTAGTTCTGACTCCTACAATCATCATAAAGCAGTCAAAAGGATTTTATAGACTTCTAGCAGAATTCCCAAATCTCCCCTCATTTATTACCAGTTTTTTTCAGTGTTGACTCACTCCATGCCCCTACCCACAAAGAGACTCTTCTTTTGAAATCAAAGCTTAAGGGCATTCCAGAATGCACAAGTTTGGTTCTGGATTTTCATGTGTTATTTCTGTCTGAAGTCACCTCTTTCAAGAAGGGCTCAGATCTTTCCTTTTCATTCAGCAATTGTTTGTCAATCTGCCTGGCCTTGCGTGGGAGAGCTACAGCTCCATTAAACAGCCAAGAGAGGTTGCTACCATCACAAAGCAGCTGGACTCTTATCTTAAAGGAACCCCTCTGTATGTGAACAGGCTTCCACTTGTCCAGGGACGACTAGTGACAAGGTGATTTCTAATGAAATCTGAAATTTCTACGTGGCAGGATATAATACTGCTACCAAGCCACTATCACATGCACAGAAAGATCTTTTAAATTGTGTTTTTCTACTATGGTTTTGTATTTAGCAAGACCTTCAGAAGCTAGATTTGCTGGTGGGGTTTTCTCCTGGCTTGCTAAATATACAATAAGTAGCTCTGAACTCTCTTTTAAAACTTAATAAGTTCTTACAACTTATATCAATACCCATAACTGAAAGTTGATGTAATGATTCTTAGAGATGGGTGATCCAATCCTGTTACTGATGGACCATGTGCTGGTGTCATAAATGACCATTTTATAGATGGATAATGTACTAGAGTCATAATTCTTTATTGTTGATGGTTATTGCACTAGATCATGACCCTTGGATATTGAAAGTCAGTTTTTAATATCACAACCATTTAGAGAGGTTAATGGACTAGGTTTTGCAGTTTTTGACCTTTTGCTGCTCAGGGTTAGAAGGTTGCATTTGTGCACTAAACTGCGAGAAAATATCTGTTTATTTATCTTAGCTGTAATAGACATAGCTTTTTGAGAAAAAATAGTAACAGTGTGACTTGCAAGAAGGTAGTTATCAGAGTTGCAGCATGTGAGGAATGTGCAATCTGAGAGATGCAATTCTTATTAATGAAATAGTATTTATTAACATCCAGTCCTTATGTTTTATGCACAAAAATATAGTTGACATTGGACTGTATCAGGTAGAAAAAAATGAAACCAGCAGTCCTGATTAAATAAATGTTTAGAGTGTCATGGTAGGTGATGAGATTGGCTAGGCTACCTATCTGTGGCTGGTTTGGGTGATTTGCATACCCATCTGAAATGGTCACACGGGACTTATCACAAGGGTTAAGTCTTCCTTTTTAAGTGCATGAGTTCCCTTGCTTCAAAAAACCATTTCTCCTGTACTGTAAAATGTCTGCATCAAAAAGGCAGCCATTTTAGTGTTTCTCTAACAGTAAACCTGGCATAAGGACTGTGGCATCAATAGTGATAGTGAGTAAGCACATAAATAGTAACTACGTCTATTCTTCCTTTTACTAACTAATTTGTTTTTACATAGGAAGTAAAAGCTGTGGGGAGAGAAGGGAGGGCAAAGGCAAGATGCCTATCAGACTTACAGTACCCAAACACATTAAAGGAGGAAACGGTCATTACATCCTGGGTGTAAAAGAAACAACATACTAAAGACTGCCACCCAACCAAAAGTACTATGGCAAAAGCGGTAAGCCTAAAATCTCTGTATCATTCTGGTTACATGTCCATGCTACATAATCCAGCATATTAAATCAATTCTCTTCAGAAAGTGTCCTTGCAGCAGTCTCAGTAATTTCCAGTGTAAAAGCTGGATTTTTACTTATTTTAAAAGATTTCCAAACAACATTTGTTATTACTATTATTTCTTAATAAAGTTACTTATGTATTACAGCTACAGTACTATGCCTCTGTAAACAGTTTTGCTGGCAAACAAAGCATGTTCTGACTGCAGAGAGTTTAGAAAAGCTTTCATTCAGACCCAATCAGATCTGAATTTTTCATCCCTATTTATCCTTCTTCCGCTCACCCTCACCTTCCCCCCCCCCTTTTTTTTTTACTGCTTCTTTTCTATTTCAGAAGGGCAGGTGGGAGTGTTGCACTTTCACTTGCGGAGTCTGCAATGCTGAATGATTCCAATATAATCAAACTACGCTTTTATAGTGTCTTTCTGCCATGCAGCCCAGGGTGCTAACTGACTAATAAAATTAGCAGCTCAGATAATGATGAGCAGGGCAGATCAAATAAACAATCTTTGAGCATTGGAATTGAACCTGAAATAGTATCAGGCAGAAACAGTGATGAGGGGTGGTGAGACAGGACTTAGCCAAATCCCAAACATAGATATTTGGGGAATATTTTGGATGCATTGGAGGATTGATCCTGTATGGTGCTGAATACCTCCTGCAAGTTAACAGGAACTCAAAGTAGACTAAATTAGTTTTAGTCAACAGGAACCGAGAGAACTCAGCACCTTGCAGAATCAGGCCCTTACATCCAACCTGTTTTTATTTTGTTTTGTTTTGTAATCAGTTGCCTATCAGAATTGTGTTTTCTGAGTTACCTAGGTGAAAGGGATATTTCTACCTCTAGCTCATCTGTAGTTGATTATCTCATTTTACCTTCAGCTTGACTCTATTTGCAATGAAAAAAGGATACATCAGTTAATCAAATGTTATGTGATGAAATACTTCTGATGTGGATTTTTTTCCCCAGGAATGTTTGGGGAGGTAAAAGTCAACATCACATTTGCAGCTTGAGTTTATGGAAATTTCCTGAACTTCAACCAAAAAGTTTACAAATTTCACTGCACGGCAGGCAAAATTTCTTTATGGGGATCTAATCCAAAGCTGCCAAAGCTGCCATATAAGTGGGGGGGGGGGGGGGAGAAGATATCTTTTGAGATTTACACTGGTTAGGTACAAGTGCTTTTCGCCCATCAAATGGGTGACAGTGAGATCAATTAACTACAGAATATAGTACTTAAAGTGATGAAAAAAGACATTGGATGGTCAAATGATTAATGCCAAGCTATCCATTCTGAGGTTAGAAATCCTAATTATGTTTAGCTCTGACCTCCATCCTCATTGCTATCAATATATGTACAGGAGTCTAATTGAGACTGGAAAAAATAAATAACTCTCTTCAACTTTTTCTCAAAAAAAAAATCTCTTTTTACGGAAACAAAACAAAACAAAACAAAAACATGGTTAAATTGATCATTCTTTTCCCTATCTGAAATGTGGCTCCAGAGGGATAATAGTGTTGAACTGCTCAGAGTTACATATTTTCGTATTTCCTTCCTTTTTTACTCTTTCTCTCCCCCTTCTCCTTTGCTCATTGCTTACTCTCTCTTTTTTTGTACAACGTTCTTTTATTCTAAGCAATATAACATTTTAGTTCTTGTAATAAATGCTTTCATGTGAAGCAGTTCAGCTAAGAGAATGTTATTAGACTGTGCTCTCAGGCAGTGCACCTTCACACGATCAATACAAATCTGGGGTTCTGTTCATTCCTTCTTTGCTTAAATTCCCTGCAAATGTGCAAGAGAAGCAGCAGAGGGTGTCATCAATCATGGGCTACTGTGACATATGCTGAAACCTGACCAATGTTGAGATGTTTTAATAAGGCATCCATTAAAACCCTCAAATAAATTGCAATTTGAAAACAGAACATAATACCGGCCAAGTTTTCCTCATCCATCTTGTGGCATGTCATGTAATGTAATTGCACTGTTAATTTATCCAAGAACTTTCTCAGTACACTGTTTCATTGGCATTGCTTAATTTCCCTGAAGACTATTTGTGTATGTGTGTGTGTGCACGTGTGTGTCTGCTTCTGCTTCAGGGGTAGAGTAATGTTTCTGCTTAGCATGGCATTAGCCAGAGAGCTAATCAAAGATTTGAAATGTTTGACATTTTGTCAATGGCTCCTCAGCTTTCTGATGTAGCCTCACCAGCTCTGGCCTAGAGCATGACCCCCTTCCTTCTCCTTGCCCAATTTGCCATTGGTTTATGCCCCTCAAGAGTGGGATCACTCAGAGTGCCTGTGGATCCCATCAATAAATATTGACAAAAGGGTTTAGGGACCATTTAAGATCGCAAAGCAATGGCACTCAAAATAAGACAATACTGATTTCTGTTCCCTAGCTTAGGATGTGTGCACGGAGTTTTGACAAGGATGAGGAAAGTGTGAAGCTGTAAATCAATAGGAAAGAATGAAAAAGTGTTTCTGTAGAATAATGTCAAAGTGATTACATTTAATATTTTTTTTAAAGGGCTGGGAGGAAATATACAGGCAGGATCTCATATAGATTTCTTTGTCTTCCACGCATAAATCTAAAAATAAGCAATACAATTTCTCATATAGAGCTGTATCAGCAGATTTTTTCACTTTTATTTATTCTTCTGGGCTGTTTTAATCAATCCTTTATCTCTTTTTGCTGTGAAAGAAGCCATTGATAGCCATATCACAGGGATGTCATGTACCTTCAGTTAAAAGCTAGTCTGCCACTCTAACAATAATGCCAATCAGATATTGGTTTAAATCTATTAAATGTCTTCTTAAAGGTCCTCCATTCTGAAGAATTAATGGTAGTAGACAAACAAAGGGTGTTGGCTATTTTTTTAGCAAAATGAAATCACTGCTATATATCAAACAATAATAATAAATAGTTATCAAAATCAATAAACAAGGGCAATTACATTTAATTTCTACAATTGAGATCTGTCAGGACAACAGTTCCTTTTTCAATAGGGTTGGTCCGAATGTCAAATTTGACATCACTGACTTCAGATGTGCTGTAGGCATGTATCTAATCAAAAAAATTTGCCTTTTAAGAGTCTGGCTTTCAGAAGTGCTCAGGATGACAGATATTGCAATCTGTGTAGTATATTTGGGGATCATTGTATTAAATGTATGATTTATATAGCATAGTTCAAACTGGATTTTCCAGAAACTAGGAAAAAAAAGAAAGAACTTGGAATATATAAGAGCTGAGTTTAAACACTCAGGACCTTCATTTTGAGTGAGGAATCGGACAGGACATTGTGCTTAAGAGGAGGCCCTAATTCTATTGAAGAGTTGGAATGGCTGTGGTCTACTAGGGCTCAGAAGACTGAGGAGTGATTTTATTAGTAAGCATGAAGGAACTTTTATGGTTTTTGTGTGTGTTCTCTGTGGTATTTTGTCCTTAAAAAATAAGATTCTCCTTAGCAAGCTGTGTGGGAACTTGTAACTGCAGGAACACACTGGTCATTGTTCTCGGAGAAAAAGCAAAGCACAGGGGATGGTTTTTAGACAGACTGGCTTACTGGAGATATCACAGAGTATGGCAGGGAATGTACAGCCTTTAATTACTATTTGTTTACTATTTACTAATTATTAATTAGAAGGGAGTGAGCAGGGGTCCGTGCCCAGAGACAGGTGATTGCTAGAGTCCTGAAACGTGACTGGACACTCCTGGAGTAGACCTTGTCACAGTAAAACGATGTCACGTAACACCCTAGACTCCACTGGAAGTCAGTGGGAATGGCAAGCACTCAGGACCTCTGAAATTGGGCCCTGAATGTCCAGCGGTGTGTAGCAAGGTATTAAGTGCATAATGAATTTTCAAGCTATTGTACTTCTAGAATCCAGCTCATCGCTTTAAGTACTGTGAGATCATTCAGAAAAAAAAGAGCTCTATTTTCTACAAAAGCACCAGACATTTCATTTTTTGCCATCAGATTTAGGCATCAAAATATAATGCATTTTAGCAGAGGCATATGGGGAAATCTTACTGCTGTCACTAACAAGCATTTCTTTCTGTGTATGGAGGGCACTTGACAAAAGCAACAGAACAATACATATTATCCATCAAAAAGTCTGACTTGCTATGGCCAGAAGCATCATTTATATGGCCTTCAGCCACAATCCTGTTAATAGCCAACATTTTCAGAAAAGTAAGTGTGCATTCGTCTGCAGAAAACATGTGCATTTGCTCACTTAATTTTTCCATGCAATTACCATACTTTCATATTCAAATTAAGCAATAGTAGGCACATACACTTCCTTGAAAGTCAGGTCTTTATCTGTCACATACACGCCTTCCCCCTTTTTTATTCTTAAACATTTAAAATAATAATAAATTGAAAACAAAGGGCTTTAAAAAATATTTCCATTCAATCAGTCTTAAAAATCCTCATTATGATTATCTAAGGGTGATTTTTTTAATCCATTACCCAGTGAACATCAGTGAAACCACCCAGTTTTGCCATTGATTTCAATGACATTAGTGCAATAATCATCATATTACTTACATTTCTTTTATTTTCAATTTATGGAAAATGCATTACTTAGCTACCACAGTCCAAAGAAATATTTTAAGGGTGACCATTGTCCTGTGTGTGTGAACTGTTGCTTTGGGTTAAACTGACATTTCATTTCCCTCTCGAAATACATGAAAGCAATGCAACGTCAATACATCGAGAACACGAACTTCAACTCCTTCAATATAATTCAAGTAGAAGTGAATATGAATAAGAAGATATTGATTAATGTGAAAATGTGTGTTTGGTGAACAATTTAAATAAAGTTTTTGTGTTTGTTTTATATGATTTGAGCATGATGCTGATAGTAAAATTGCTTTAAACTGCTCGTTCTCATTATGATTGCTTTTACGTGACCAGAGCAATGGAAAGCAGTCTTAGGGGCTAGTCGCTTAAACATAGCTTGTGTAGTCTCGGCAAAGCTCTCTCCCAGTGCTCTAAAAAAACACCTCCACCTCTACTCTGGTGCTTTATTGCACTGAAACTTGCTGTGCTAAGGGGTGTGTTTTTTCATACCCCTGAGCAAGAAAGTTGTAGCACTGTAAAGGGTACATCTGCATAGCAAACAAAGGTATGACTGCAGTATGGACTGTGCTACTTTTAATGTAGGTGGCCTGGGTATCAATGCTAGTGAAAACGTGCCATTGTGGGCTTCAGTGCAGGCTAGCTTCACCAGTACTAGCCTACCAGGGATTCGGGATACGTACCTGGGTTGCTGGCCCATGTTGGGGTCCATTCTACTGCATCTTCACTGCTATTGTTATCCACACTCTCTCAACTAAAGCTAGTCTGGAAATGTCTACCTGTGCTGAAATTATACCTTCATTTGCGGTGTAGACATACACTTAGTGTAAATGAGCGTTTAAAATAAAAAGAAACACACCCAAATAGAGTAAGCACAGGCAAAGCACAAAGGACATACTCATACATTTAAGATACAGAAGTTCACCCTTTCTAGAAATCAGTGGAATGACTATTTAGTTTCTTCTTTGAAAAACACAGGGACATTTAAAGGATAAGGGTTTGACTGTATAGTCCACTGTGGCCTGCCCCAGTTAACCCTGAGATTTTTTTTTAAATGGGTTGATTTGTTTTACTTTTTGATTTCCTTTCTATGAGCTCTTTCTTGAACTAATTTACAATTTTTGCATCTATTGCTGCCTTCAGCAATGTGTTCTATATTCACCAACTCTTTGTGTAATTAAATTCTGCTTGAATTGTTTATAGGCTTAAGCTCCCTCCTTAACTTTAGTCTGTGACCTCTTGTTTCTGAGTTACTAAAATTGTACTGAGCATACCATGAATAACCTTGTTTGACTACTAAAATACCTGTGTCTGAATTCAATTTGAAGTTCAGATCTATGGGCAAAAAACTATGTAAACTTACATTTTAATAGAAACCTTAATCCTTAAAAACCCCTAACATTGTTGTTGATATTTTAGAAGCCTAGTGAGATAAAATCGTATTTTACATTAGAAAAAAAACAACCACCCCAGCCACACACAAGCAAGGTGACAATCAATAAGCAAGGAAACAAGAAAACTCTCTTTACCTAGCTCTAACCTTGCCCAACCCCCCTCCCAATACTAGTTTAAAGATTTTTTTACTCCAAACATGGATATGGCAGAATTTTTAAGCTCCCATTTGCTCCATTTATAATATGCTTTTTTTATGTACTTTCCTAATGCCCTGGTAGTTGTGAGTTTCTTAAAGCAACAGCCTCCTTTTTAACTCTACTGAATTAAAACAGACCTGGGAAAATGTGCCAGTAAACCAACATGACCACATGCAATGATATTTTCAAAACAATCTCAAGAGAAAACCATTTAAATTTCATAGCATAAATCTGCGTTCCTGCCCAGCCTTCTGTTAGCAAGTTGCTTGCAGAACTCTCATGTTAATTCTCCACCAAACCTCCAGTTTTATGAAAGCTATATTTTACCTTTTGGTTATCTGCAGCCACATGAGAGTTGAAAAAGGAATATTAGCACCACTCACATTTTATACTGGGAGTCACAGTACATGGTTGACCCCTTTTTCAGGTCCTATTGAATTTCCTATACAAAGGAAATGAAAATGTTTTATATTTAATACACCAACATATAACAAGAGTTTAGTTATTATGTGCAGTGCTGCAATTTTTGGCTTTGGTTTCAATGCTTTGACTAGAAGTGAAAGTGAAATTTTCTGCTTTTGTTATTTATCCCTAATCAGCTTTGATATAGCATATATATTATATATCAGTATTTTGCTTCCATTTTAGAGCTATGAGCAAATTAGTGAAATGACTTGACTCAAATCAAAAGCAACCCACATTGGATTAGACTTCATCCACCTACTAATTTCATCCTCCAAAGCCATTGTTCTAACTACTAGACCAGAAACTTTGCTAGGTGGACACATACATCTATGGAGCATTGCCAGCAGATCAAGGGATGTGACCATTCCCCTCTATTCAGCATTGGTGAGGCCTCAGCTGGAGTACTGTCTCCAGTTTTGGGCCCCACACTACAAGAAGAATGTAAAAATATTGGAAAGAGTCCAGTGGAAGGCAACAAAAATGGAGTAGGGGCCTGGAGCACATGACTTACAAGGAGAGGCTGAGGGAACTGGGATTGTTAGTCTGCTGAAGAGAAGAATGAGGGAGGATTTGAGAACTGCTTTCAGCTACCTGAACGAGGGTTCTAAAGAGAATGGTTTTAGACTGTTCTTAGTGGTAGCAGATGACAGAACAAGGAGTAATGGTCTCAAGTTGCAGAGGGGGAGGTTTAGGTTGGATATTAGGGAAAACTTTTTCACTAGGAGGATGGTGAAGCAATGGAATGGTTTACCTAGGGAGGTGGTGGAATCTTCTTCCTTAGAGGTTTTTAAGGTCTTTGTCTTGGCTCTGCAGAAGCTACTATGACAGAGGAAACGTTTTCTTGGACTCCACTACAAGTATGGTATACAGTCACAAAAACTCATTCTAATGTTCCCATAAGGAATCAGATAGGTGTCTGCAACACACAGTGAGATCATAGAATCATAGAATATTAGTGTTGGAAGGGACCTTAGGAGATCATCTAGTCCAACCCTGTGCTCAAAGCAGGACCAGTCCCCAACTAAATCATCCCAGCCAGGTCGGGCTTGACATACTTCGTCAAGCCTGACCTTACACTAGTCATGATATTATAGAACACTGTCATCTCCCCCCCACCCCCCATCATCTCTTTTCCAAGCTGAACAATCCAGTCTCTTTAATCTTGAGTGGTAACAGTTAATTTAGACCCCATCATTTTGTATGTAGAGTTAGGATTTGGTTTTTCAATATGCATTACTTTGCATTAATCAGCATTGAATTTCAATCTGCCATTTTTGCCCCTTCATCCAGTTTTGTGAGATACTTTTGTAGCTCTTTGCAGTCTGCTTTGGATTTAACTATCTTTAGTAATTTTGTATCATCTGCAAATTTAGCCACCTCACTGTTTCAGATCACTTATGAATATAATATATATCACTTAGGAATATATTGTACAGCAAAGGGCCCAGTACAGATCCATGGGGGACACCGCTATTCACTGGAACTATTTTTCTGAATGTAAATGGGGAAACTTAACTACATGAAAAAAGTGAGATATAGAGCAAAGGGGATAAACATAGATGTGAGTTTTACATAGGAATGGTGAATAAAACTCAGAATTACCTAAAGAATATTTTTTTTAAAAAAAAAAAACCCAAAACTTATTTAACTAATACTTATTGGCATTTTCTTCCAAGTTCTAAACTAATTCAGTGCAGGAAAATACAGTACAGTTAGCATTCAACTTTAATTGCAATGAGGTGACAACATACTGAGTAACTCATTATGAGTTGTAGATGTGTTTACAATGAGTTGACAATGTGTTGGATAAAGTGTTCTTCTAAAGTTGTAGATCTATTTACAGTGAGCAGTGGGGGAATGTTCATTAGTTGTCGATTTGTTTGTTTACATTGTTTTCGATTTGCAATTGCGATAAAACAAATTGCAGACTGATGAAGGATGATTGTTTGTGTGCTTTAATGATTTACTCTAGTAGCTTGTCTGAAAGCATACTTAACTCTCCTTCATCTGTCAGTTTCCACTGCAAAAGCTTCCAGTCATAATACTTTTATTAGCACAGCATGGGCCATTTCTAAGAACATTATGCATCTAAAAAATCTTGGTGCTTTCCTGTTCAGTCTATTATATTTTGGCTGGCTGTGCTGAACAGAATTCTTTCTGCTTAGCACATGTTTATACCTTTTAAGGTTGCAACTTGAGAAGAAATTAATGTGCTCCAAGATGTACACATCTAAAGCTGGACACAATCTTTCTCTGAAAATTCTTTTCTAACTGCCTCCAGTCAATGATGTCAGGTGTTTAAAATCCTATTGCTGTCTGCCACTACTACCTACTCCAAAAAGGCTATTTAAAAATTACTGTCAGGTTATACTGGGTTACATGACACAATGAAATCCAATATACACTAGAGAGCACTGAAAATCTCCTTGTTACAGTGCCTCTCTTTCAATAGTTTTCAGTAATTTGGTATAATCTGCATATAATATACCGTGTTGTTGCAATAACTGGTTTCTCTTTCATAACTTCTGTCCAAAATAAAGTACAGACAAAAATAATGTTGTTGTCTGTATTGTTTCCACATCTCATTACACATATTTTTCAATCACATTCCCTGTTGCCCGGGAACAGTTGGGTTTCACAAGTTCTCTAGCTTTCTGAATTATTTTCAAAGAATCTAACTTTACATATTCCACTCTTCTTTCTCTCATCTTCCCTCACCATGCTCCACTGTACCCACTGGTACAATTGTAAGATTTGTAACTTTTCAGTCATTGCTAGTATGATCATTAAGTTCTGTAACCTTTTGCAAACTTTGTAACTTTAGTTATTATTAGCATAGCTAAAAAGTTTTGTAATTTTTGCTAGCTTTGTAACCTTTTCAGTTACCATTTGTATGAACCTCCAAACTTTGCAATATTCCATCACGCTATCAGAGAGAGAGTGAATAAGGGAGTGTGTGGGGGAGATAAGGAAGTGCATGTGGGACTTGGATGAGAGGAACTGCAAGGAGAAAAGAGCCCAGAGACAGGAGACAGGTGTGTCTGACATAATCTGTTCTGAGAAGGCAATCATGGGGTGCTGTAAAGAAAAGAAGAACCCTGGTATGCATGAAAAGAACAAGGTCTGGGAATGATTTTTGGTGTCTGACACAGAAGGAAAACTCAGTGTATATGACAGGAGCCACCCAGTTCCAGCAAACAGAAGAAGGCATGCACACAAGCCCCCTGCTTCTTGACTTGCTCGCCTGTCAGGATCCGTGACCACAGGCGATGGATGATCTACTATACTTCAGATATGCACAAGATCTACTACACTTCAGCTTCCTCTGCTGTCTCCGGTAACTCTCTGCCCGCTTGAGAGTGTGGGTGCATGAGGGTATGAATGTGATGAATATGTGCATGCATGAATAAGAGCCATCCCTTTTCTGTTTGATCCAAGAACAGCATTTAATAAAACCAATACAAGTGTAATCCTGGGTTGGTTTCTAGGGAAACCGAGGTAACAGAGAGCAGCATGTTTTCTGATCTGAAGCCCTTGCTTCTTCTGTGAGAGAGGCATGGGAAGAGAGAGGAAACCACACCCCCAATGGAAGAATTCCTAGGATACTTCAACAATTGAAACTATCTCTGCCCTATGCATTATTCCTACATAGGAGAGAATGATGCTTTATGTTAGTTCAATGGAAAGACTGTGATTTTTATTGCCTTAATGAGTAATGCTTTGATAGAACTTTGAAGATAAAAAGCACTCTAAGAAGCATTGAGTATTATTTATATATATATACTAGCGAAAAATACCCGGCGTTGCTCAGGTCAGTCGGAGGTGGGGAGGGGGTAGAGAGCAAACCTGACACCCCCACCTCACCCCCCCAACCAAACCCGACACCCCCACCTCACTTACCCCTCGACCAACCCTGACTCACATTTTCACCCCCCACCCAAACCCAACACCCCCACGTCACCCCCCTACCAACACCCCCTGACCAACACCCACACCTCACCCCCCATAGACCAAACCTGACACACCCACCTCACTTTCCCCCCCAACCAAACCCGACACCCCTACCTACCACCACAAACAAACCCGACACCCACACCTCACCCCTCGACCAGCCCCGACCTCCCTCCTCACCCCCCAAATAAACCCAACACCCCCACCTTACCCCCCCCCCACCAAACCCAACACCCCCTGACCAACCCCAACACCCACATCTCACCCCTCACCCACCCTGACACCTTCCCACCCCCCCAGACCAAACCCAACACCCCCGGCTCACTTACCCCCCCGACCAAACCTGACACCCCCACCTCACCCCCGACCAAACCCAACACCCCCACCTCACTTACCCTCCGACCAAACCCAACTCGGGTCCGTCGGAGTGGGGAGGGGGGAGAGAGCTGAAAGAGTGCGGAGTCCGTTGGAGGGGGGAGGGGGCAGAGAGCTGAGGGATTCCGGGGTCCGTTGGAGGGGGGAGGGGGCAGAGAGCTGAGCGAGTGCGGTGTCTGTTGGAGGGGGGTATTATGACATCATAACTATGTCAGAGAGAACAGCAGCTGCCCAGCTGATGTGATTGGCCTTTAAATAATTTCACCCCTGGGGGGGCGTCAGAGGTGAGATCTGAAAAATTTTCGACTCTTACCCTGATTAGGACCCCAAGACCTCTAACTGTACCAAATTTCAAGTCTCTAGCTCAAACCGTGTGGAAGGAGTAAGCATACATACACGCATACATACACGCATACACCATTTGACTTTTATATAGAGAGATAACAGCAACACAATAAGCAGAAGGACATAATTTTTATTAAATTTTAACACCGGGAGGGGTGCTACTAGCCCATCACCTCTACTCTCCTATATCAGGCATTTAATAGGTTCCAGTGCATGGGGTTAAAGGGCTCCTTACCATATACTCCATAACTGGTGCCAGGGGTTACAGAGTTTACATACCATATAACCCATAATTCAAGGTAGGGTCTTCTCAGCTTATTCCTCATGATTAAGCGCTGAGTGCTATACCCCCCCCCCCTTCTGAGGGGAACAGAGGGTGCAAAAGGATGGGAATCTCATCCCACGAGAACCCAAGGTTTGACCTCAGCCCACAAAGGCCAAAAGCTCTCACCGTATCACATGAGCCTCAGACACAGTACCAAAGTCAGGGCCGGCACCAGCATAGGAAGCACGTGCCTGTAAGGGGTGGCATTCCGGCCAATCTTAGGGCAGTGCTCCTCTGGCTGCGCCACCCTTTTTTTTTTTTTTTTTTTTTTTGCTTGGGGCAGCTAAAAAGTTAGAGCCGGCCCTGACCAAAGTCCTAAGTCTTTTACCTTAGGAACTGCTCATTTTATTCTCCTAACCACACAGGAAACCAGCCACAAGTTGTGCTAAATAAAGAACTCTACTCTAGTATCTCAGTTGGGTACTAAATGCATACCTACTCAACTCACTGTGGCTTGAAGGTGTTGTGAGGAAGGCACAAAAATTCTCTGGTTCTCTGCCAAGTGGCCCATGGGAACAAAAATCCTTCTGGATCCCCTAATTAGGCAATTGGCTAGTCCTGCAGCATCTGTCAGCCTGGATCCTATTCCTAGTTTGGATGGTAGGATGAGGCTGCTGGAACAGAGTTGAAAGAGGCGCCACATGGCTGCTACCCTGGGCTAAATTCTGGGAGCTGGGGCACACTGATCAATCACCCTTCTCTCCCCAAGCTGGTCAACAAGTGCCAGAGACTTGCTGGGGATAGAACTACTTATGATGAGTGTCTCCCTTTCACCAATGGTGCCATCAAGATCTTCCACCCATTGATGCAGATGTGTTGCATTTATATCATCATCATCATTATGTTATTCATCGCCAGCAAAATTCAGAGTATAGATTCCCTCTGACTTTACTGACACTTACCACAACTTTAAAACATGCTCATATTCCATAATAAATAAATAAATAAATAAAATAAAGGCAGTCAAAAAAGCAAACAGGATGTTAGGAATCATTAAAAAAGGGATAGAGAATAAGTCGGAGAATATCTTATTGCCCTTATACAAATCCATGGTGCGCCCACATCTTGAATACTGCGTACAAATGTGGTCTCCTCATCTCAAAAAGGATATACTGGCACTAGAAAAGGTTCAGAGAAGGGCAACTAAAATGATTAGGGGTTTGGAACGGGTCCCATATGAAGAGAGATTAAGGAGGCTAGGACTTTTTAGCTTGGAAAAGAGGAGACTAAGGGGGGATATGATAGAGGTATATAAAATTATGAGTGGAGTGGAGGAAGTGAATAAGGATAAGTTATTTACTTGTTCCCAAAATAGAAGAACTAGGGGCCATTCAATGAAATTGGCGTGCAGCAGGTTTAAAACAAATAAAAGGAAGTTCTTCTTCACACAGCGCACAGTCAACCTGTGGAACTCCTTACCTGAGGAGGCTGTGAAGGCTAGGACTATAACAGGGTTTAAAAGAGAGCTGGATAAATTCATGGAGGCTAAGTCCATAAATGGCTATTAGCCAGGATGGGTAATGAATGGTGTCCCTAGCCTCTGT